>CM012460.1:3457017-4057017 GCA_003999625.1 Oryzias javanicus | reverse complement strand
AATATTTGTAAAAACTTCCAGGTTGCATTTGGTGTGGATTTGGACCTCCTGAACACGAGTTCCCCCTTCCCAAAAGCCATTGAGACTTGCCTTAAAGGGATGACGTTCTACGTCAGAGACAATTTATTTCAAGTACGACTGAAAGGAAAATGTCATTCTTATGAAAGGAGCAGTTTGGTATCATAACGCTATCCTTCCAGTTCAAACCAAAGAACAGACCCTTTGTGAAGGAAGTGAGGGAAGCCTGCCGACTGCTGCGCTCAACCGGAGCCAAATGGGTTCACCAAAGGAAAACTGCCATGCAAAACGGTGAAGAAGTCCCGAAAGACATCCTCACGCAGATCATTAAAACGTCTGCTGCAGGTTGGGATCTTCACCGGTTAGATTTTTCCATTCATATTTGTTAATTAACCATTCAAAAACGTCTAATTCTTTGTTTATTTAGAGGAAAACATGACTGAAGAAGATGAAGAATTCATGTTGGACAATTTTGTGACTTTTTTCATTGCCGGTGAGTTCCTTTCTATTATGTATCAAAAAGAACAATAAAAAATGTTTCAAAATAAAGGAAAATTATTTCTACTCTTCACAGGGCAGGAAACAACAGCAAATCAACTGGCTTTTTGCATCATGGAGCTCACGAGACACCCTGAAATCCTGGAGAAGTAAGAACTTACGATAGTAAAAAGGTGTAAAACTCAAGAATCTCGGATGTATTTTTTAGTGATTGTTTCTCTCTTTATAGATTGCAGAAAGAGGTGGAAGAAGTCATTGGGATGAAACGGGAAATAAGCTATGATGACCTTGGGAAGTTGGTCTACCTCTCACAGGTACTGAAATTTGAACCCTCATTAATTGTCATGCAACTGGGTGTGAAATTATGTCCAGGGGAGCAGTGAGCTGCAGACACATGAGAACCGTTTGGAGGTGGAAACCTCCAATTCAATCCCTTAATGCTGAGTGTCAAGCAGTGAGGCACTCTTTAAGACTTTGGTATGACAGCCTGTATTTTAATTTATGACCTTTCAGTCTTAGGGTGAATACACTACCACAAGACCACTGACCTGGTTATACAGAAATGAAATACATTTTTGACAGTAGTTAGGGCAGGGGTGTCTTGGAGGACCAGCCTTCCCAGAAATCCTGCCTTATCTGCTGCTGATTACCTGGATCAGCTGGAGCTTCAAAGGCAGGTGGGTTGGAAAACATGTGGGACACCGGCCCTCGAGGACCTACTCTGGACACCCCTGAGTTAGGGCCTAAAATATATTGTAGCTATTGTTTGCAGATACTAAACTTTAAAGCATGACTTTATTTTTTTATGAATTAAACACAAATGGGACATGTTTTGGGGGGCAGCAGTTTAAGCAAAGATGCCCAGACTTCCTTCTCAATGGCCACTTTTTCCAGCTTCTCTGGGGGGATCCCAAGTTGTCCCCATGCAAACCAAGAGATGTAGTCTCTTTTGCATGCCCAGAACACCTCCCCGTGGAGGTCCCCTGAACCAGATGTCTGAGCCACCTCAACTTGTTCCACTTAGTGTAGAGGAGTAGTGGCTCTTCTCCAAGCTCTCTCTCAGTGACCTTCCACCTCACCTTATCTCTAAGGGAGTGCCTACTTATCATTCGAGGAATCTCATTTCTGCTGCTTGCATTGAGGACCTTGTTATTTCCGTCATGACCAAGATCTCATGAACACAAGTGAGAATTGGAACAAAGATTGACTGCTAAAATTAGAGAACCGTTTTCCGGCTCAGCTCCCTCCTTATCACAACAGACGCCACGATGACTGTCTAACAGTAGATGCTGCATCAATCCATCAATCTCATACTTAAGTCTTCCTTCACTTGGGAACAAGACCCCTACAGTACATTGCCATTACAACAGGCACCACTTTCCAATCACATCTCCAACTGCAGAAGAATTAGTAAAAGTGGAGAACATGGAACTCAATGCCCCCAACCTCCCTTGGTACCTGTTTGAAATGTAGATCTGCCAGGTCTTTACAAGCTCCACCCCTGCCAGCGGATTCAACTCACCAGCAGGTTGTGGTCGGTAGCCATTACTGCCCCTCTTTTTACCAGAGTGTTTGAAACACATGGTCAATGGTCACCTGAAACACCAGCATACGATCGTCCCACAACCTTTCTCATAGGCTCAGGCTCCCGCCGTCTCAGAGAGGTCACATTTCAAGTTCTAAATTGCAAGTTCCATGACTGGGTACTGACTACTGAGGCTTGGGTTGAGTCAGACTGGGTTCCTAGCCACCAAGCACTCGTCTTGAACCCCAAATTTCAGGTTGGCTCCAGAATGGAGGCCCAGTGATGCTGATTTGGGCAAAGTAAACTGATCTTGACTTTCTCTTCTTGTGAAGGGATGTCGATCATCTTTTGTTTGTCTCGTCACCTTGGACTTGTCTGCAAAGGAACACCCCAGCAGGGGCATTAGCCCCATACAGCTTAGATTCTAAGCTCTCAAACCCTTCCACCATGTGACAAAAAACATTTTGCTTTGAAATGAAAAATCTTTGAATGACTATATGTGGAAGTTTACTTTCCCTTTTCTTGTAATCTTTTCATATTAATAAATCCAAATAATTCCAGAATGTCAAGAAGCTACAGTATTCACTACAACTTCCTCCCGGCCTGAGGTGTTGATTTTACTAGGTGAAAGGTCTGGAATGCAATCAGACAAGTTTAGCAAACAACTCTCCATTCAAGCAAAACGTTACTTACATAAGAAGCTTAGTTTGGACTTGTTTGTACAGTAGACACAAAACTTTATCAGAACATCTTTTGTTTTTTTTTTTTTTTTGAGAATATGAGCCATTCTTGAACCTTCTACTCTTCAGGTTTTAAAGGAGACTCTGAGGTTGTATTCGACAGCACCAGGAACCTCCCGAGAACTTGCTGAAGAAATCACCATCGATGGAATTCGTATTCCTGTCGGAGCCAATTTAATGGTGAGACTTTGACAGTTTTGAGTATGAACCAAATACGAGTTTGTACATTATTTACACCAAAGATAGCACAGATATTGTATGAGCTACACAGGTTAAGTATACATCAAAAATAAATTCTGTTTTCTTCAATTCAGTTCAGCTCCTATGTGTGTGGAAGACTGGAGAAATTCTTTAAGGATCCACTGAAATTTGATCCTGACAGATTTCACCCTGATGCCCCAAAGTAAGTAGCTGACATAGCCCCCCCAAAAAAGCTGGAATTTCTCCTGAACGGATGTGTGTTTCATGCAACAATCATTTTAAAGATATCTCAATGACCTGTCCTATTTCCTCACTACTGATGTTTGCAGATGATGCTGTCTTATTAGTTGATAAAGGTTATTGGTGGAAAATCTTGTGTACTTCATTTCTTTGGATGGTTCTTTGAACATCTAGCTCTGTTAATGCCTCTCTAATTTGAATCGTGTCATCTGCATATATTTTTTTCTTTTATTACATATTATAATATTATTATATCCCATAAACTAAAAGCAAAAGCGTATAATAAAGTTTGTCGCATATCTGGTTGTTTTGAAAGGCCTTATTACTGCTACTACCCCTTTGCCCTCGGTCCGCGCTCATGCCTGGGACAGAACTTTGCTCAGGTGGGTGGGGCTTGCTAATAAAACAATAGTTTGACCCGTGGCACACATAGCGACCGTGACGAAGCTAAATGAGGGTTTTCTGGTTTTCAGATGGAGGCTAAAGTGGTGATGGCCAAGCTGATCCAGAGGTTCAGCTGGAAGCTGGTTCCGGGACAGAACTTTGAGATTCTGGACACTGGCACTCTCAGACCAAAATCAGGAGTTGTGTGCTCTATCAAACACAGGAAGAACGACATTTAGGTTATCCCAACAGTCAAAAGAAGACAGTTGGTCTGTTTTTTTTGTGGAACATCAGTCTTTTAAATCTTTTTCTGTCTTTCTTTTTGATACTTTTCAATGAAATCATCTTATTTTCATTTTTTTTATGTTTGATTCATGAAACAATGGCTGCCTCATGTACTTTTATTTGATAATAAAATCTATTGTGCAACACTCAATGTCAGAGTCAGTATATTAGAAAATGTGTCTGCCGTTGACCACATGGGGGCGCTGTGGTCAAAAGCATTGACTGAACTGCACCGAACATTTCATTTATTGACATATTCTCAAAGTTTTAGATAAATGAAATTATTAAGGAATCTGGTTTGTAACTTCATTTTTTTAATGTATTTTTTCTTATTGGGGCAAAATAATAATAATAATAATGCATTTTATTTGAAAGCGCCTTTCAAAACACTCAAGGGCACTGTACAAAGTAATATATATATGTATATAAAAACATAATATAAAAATATAATAACATCAATTTAAAAAAAAAGCTTTATTTCAAATTTCATAAATGTTCACGGCTTTAAAAAACCAAAATAAGGACTGAAACAGGAATAAGTCTTGCATCAGCAATAAAATAAACACCAACTTTCTTAGCTTTGAGTTCAAAACATGTTATTAAATGCTTTTCAAGCGGGTTACAGTCATAAAAACAATATTTAAAGTGCTTATAGGTAAACCTCTAAAACACATTAATTTTTACTGAATATTTAGTATATAAAAAAAATAATAAACGCAAGAATTCAAGGTGTAACTGTTGTTTTAAATTTCAATATTTATGTTTTCGGTTTTTTTATTGGTTCCCTGAACGCCTCACACTGTTGCTTTTCTTTTTCAAAAGGGGGCGGAGCTTGAGCGGCTTTCATGTACCTGCTGCCCACTTCACTCCCACGTCTTGATTGGTCGTCTTGGGCAGAATCCACTTGAGTGATTTCAAACCCGAGTGTTTGGGGAGGCGGAGTGGAGGGGGGGGCATCTCAGGGACTTTGTTCACCATCAAACCGGAGAGGAGCACCGTCCACCGGGGGGGTTCGAATCCGGCCGGAGCTCGAATATGGAATAACATTTGAAGGCAGAGTCATTTTCTTTTATGTTTATTTCCTTTAAGTGGATTTCCTGATAGAAAATCAATCAACTATTGATGGGATGCGAACAGTTGTTTACGAAATCCAATAAAGGATTTTCTGTAACCAGATTAGTGGGGCGTTCAGTTGACGCTTGGGATTTTGCACATTGATATTGTTTCCATCGGCCTGTTGCAAATCGGAACACAACGTTCAGGATTCGGACAACAATGTGTTTCAACACGATCCCTCAGCTGCGGCTTGGTTAAGAGGTGGAGGAGTCGGACCGCTTAGTTACAGTATTTGCGAACTGAAATTCCGCCGTCATGGCCAAAAATCCGTCCGAGGGACCGAAGGATGATGTGAGCCAGCTGACGGATGAGGAGCTGCTGCGGGGCAGCAAGGAGGACCTGGTCCGGAGACTGAGGCGGGTCGACGGCGAGAAGATGAACCTGATGATCGAGCACGGAAACATGATGAAAGACATCAACCGGAGGCTGCAGGTGCACCTCCACGAGATCCGGAGTCTGAAGGAGATCAACCAGAAGCTGCAGGACGACAACCACGAGCTCCGGGAGCTCTGCTGCTTCCTGGACGACGACCGGCAGAAGGGCAAGAAGCTGTCCCGAGAGTGGCAGCGCTTCGGCCGCTACACCGCCAGCGCCATGTGGAAGGAGGTGGGCACCTACATGATGAAGCTGAAGGAGCTGGAGGCCAACCAGGAGACCGTGATGAGGGAGAACTGCGAACTGAAGGAGATCATCCTCATGCTGGATGAGGAGAGGAACGGGGCCGGCTCCAGGAGCTCCATAGACAGTCAGTCCAGCCTGACCAACCTGAACGGGGGCACCGGGACCGTCAGGGATGTTGGGGATGGGAGCAGCACGTCCAGCACGGGGAGTGCCGGCAGCCCGGACCATCACAACCACATACACAAGCCCTCTGAGAACAGTAAGATGGGCCCCACCATAAGGAGATCCATGGATGACCTGTCGGCCCCGCATCACCACAGGAGCATCCCCAATGGACTCAATGGTGAGTTTACGCATCACTGTTTGACACTCGAGATGCTCAATGAAGGAGAATAAACAGGTTCCTGCATCTTTTGATCTTTTATCAAACTGTTCCCAGTGGTCTTTGAAAATTTAAAGTACGAAATTCTTAATTTATGCCGCGTAATTCTTGATTTCTGCGTGCGTAATTCTTGATTTCTGGGTGCGTAATTCTTGATTTCTGCATATCTTTGGATTGTGTACAATTCATTGCTCTTAATTTTGGATTTATGCGTGCGTAATTCCTGATTTGTGCATAAGTGGATTTGTGTGTGCGTAATTCTTAATTTTAGACTTGTGCTGCATAATTCTTGATTTGTTCATAACTGGTAACTTAGGGTTTGTGCGTAATTTTGGATTGTGCCAGTTTAATATTTGTATAACTTTTTTTGTGTGAGTGTAATTCTTGATTTATGTATAACTTTGACTTTTTGTGTGTAACTTTGTGCGTAACTCTGGATTTTTGCGCGTAATTCTTCATCCGTGCATAGCTTTGGAATTCCTGCGTGTGGAATTCTTTTAATTTTGGATTTATGTGTGCGTAATCTGGATTTGTGCGTGCGTAATTCTTGATTTGTTCATAACTGGATTTGTGCTGCGTAGTTTTTGTGCGCGTTTATTCTTGATTTGTTACTCATACAATACATATTGTTTAAGTATAAAAATTAGGAAATAAAAAGTACAAAATACAATTTACACATGCACTAATTTAAATTACAACGTCTTAAAACTTGCTATATATGCAAATCTTTAAAAAATATTTACAAATCTCTTGTTATGCTCAGATCAAGAAGTATGCACAAATTCAAAGTTTTGCCCAAATCAAGATCTAAGTACGCAGAACTGCATTTATACACAGTTTTGATGTGTTACTGGAAAGAAAAGATTTGTGCTTTAGTGATGCGTTTGAATGCTGCTCGAATGCTGGGTCATCAGAGTTTTTTATGACCGCTTTGAACTTAGATAGTGAATAGTATGTGGTGAAACTTGAAATTTTACCCACTTTCTCAGAAAGATATGCCCGATAATTTAATATAAAAGTATAAATATGTGTACACAACACACATCAACACTAAAGTTTATTTATTCTCAGCATTCTAGCAACATTTAAACGCATCACTAAACCACAATTTTTTTCTTTCCTGGATAGTGAAAAGCGGATCAGATTTGTGCATAAATACGCTTTTGTGTGTGCATAAAAAGCAATTAATACGTAATCTTTAACTATTTTTGCGTGTCGTTAGTTTCAAGCTGTATTTTTTTTTTATTTCATACATTTTGTACTTTTGCACAAAATGTATCGCATGAGTTACAAATCAAGAATTACGGCACAATCGCGGTGTTGCTATTTTCTCTCCACACCCTTCACCCAAAACTGAGAGTTCTCTGTTTACATGCTCTCCTGCTGGTTTACTCCCAAACTAGTTTGTAACATCCGAGCTATCTAGTCGCAAAACCAAGATGCATCTAGTCGTCTACAAGTGGATACGTCAGAATCAGAGCAGGGAGCTCGAGGCTCGTCCAGCGTATTTTCCACGTCAAAAAACTGCATTTATTTGTCTGCCACAAGCATTTGTGTCAATAAATGCTCAAAAAATTCAGCTTTTATAAACAGTATGTCTTGATAAAATAAATAAAAAGTTAAAAACACCATTATCATATGAATGAGTCTTTTTTTTTTTTTTCTAAATTTATTTTCGAACAAGAACAACGATATAAACAGAAAGAAATGAAAAGAGCAAAACGAACAAACAAACAAGAAACAAAGTAAACAAAGCAATTTCTCTCACAATCAATCTTGAATGCAACAAGAGATATTCATAGTTCGAAAAAGGGCTTTGGATGAAGCTAATAGCTTATCAACTCCAAGCCCCTTTGACCTTTTTTTTTTCTTTTTCAGTCCAAATTAAATATACAAATTCTCCTTTCACTATATTGAGCTACAAGAACAAAAAATAGATTAAATTTCATTAATGAAAAGAACATTTGAATTTAATTCAAAGCTGGATGCCAAGTTGGAACATGAGCCCAGTTTGATGATCACACAGGATCAAATTGATCCAAAAATCATGTTTTTAGTATGTTCTAATAGCATTTTTCTGATAATAGATTACTAAAATTAGGCTCAAAATTGAATTTCAGAGTATTTCTTTTTTCAAATTGTTGTGAATCTGGAGCGTAGAAAAATAAAGTTTAAAAAAAGATTGTATTTGTGACATAGAAAATACACTGGGCGGGGCAACAAGCTCCCTGATTCAGATGCTTGGTTTTCTTCGTCTGAATTTCTAATAAGGTACTGCCGCTCTGCAGAAACTATGTCCTAGAAAATGACACAAGTTTTTTAATCTTAATTAGAAGACCGAAAAGATGATCTGAGCGTCAAGCCCACATGAGTCCATCATTCCTGGAGTTTCATGCAGGTTAGAAACTCAAACACACACCCAGCCTCACGCGTTACATAACATCGCTATTGTGTATGCCAGCGGGGTAGTGGCCTTCCAAGCTCTTGTTCTACAGGATGTGTATGACTTTGTATGTCCCTGGGGTGTTGTGTGTTTGTTGCTGGCAATCATGTACAAATAAACAAGCCGGCACACAGAAAGCACGCGTTCATTCTAATGGTATTGTTAAAGCGTCCTGCTACAATAATGAACGCGATCTTATCTTGTCAAGAACACAAAGTTAGGGATGCATCTCTCCGTCTTTTATGAACTTTCTGAACGTCTCTGGCCATTTTCTCCAAAACCTTGGAGTCAGACCCCCACCGCCGTCGTGTGAGGTCCACGGTGGCTTTATTTAACGCCGTCCAAATGCCACGGCTCCCCTGGGCGTCTAAGAGACGAGCTCCAGGATTGCCACTGGAGTGCTAAACGAACAGCATCTGTCTGTTAGTTAGACACACAGATGGGAAGAGGGGTGGTCGAGTTTAGGGCGGCTTTTACTCCTCTGTTGTTTTAAGCGTCCTGCGGGAGTGGGTGGAGTGAAGGCGGGGGATACTTGCGTAATTTAATTTCTTAGAAATTGGCACCCCGCGTCCCCCTCTTTATTTCAGCAGTTCTGTTTATGCCCATAAATCAGACAGCGATTCTCCTGACCTAAATAGCGAAAGGGGTTCTCGACGCCTGCATTCAATTTTGAGGGTATGACACATAATTCCACCTGAAATACGACGCCGTCCCGGGGAGCTCGCATTAAACCTCGCCATGGTGTTTTATATTAAGACAAAGTGGTCAAGCGGAACAGGGAAATGCTGCTTTGACATTGTCCAGAGGAATTGATAAAACCGTTAAAATGGGTGTTGACTCTGCAGTCTTTAAAACAAACTCCTGATAAGTCTTAAAAAGTACATTTTTCTAAGAGGTAATTTACGATGTGTGACCTTTCAAGATCTACCAGGGAAAATCAGCCTTGCTGCTACAGACAACACTTGTATACCAATGTAGGGTTATAAAACAAATTGTAAAAAAAGCAGATTTAGCTTGCGCTCTCACAGCCGCAGAGCTCCATCCAATTCCACAACAATAAAAAGTCACAAAGTCTGGTATGTGGGTGTTCGCCGAAGGCCAGTGAGTTTCTCAATTGGACTCAACCTATGATTCACCGCCTGGATTGTTATGCTAGAGTATTGGACGGGTGCCCAGGTTCTGTAAAGTTGCGTACTATGGCCTTTCCTTTATTGCGGCAGATCCGCTGCAATATTTACTCACCAAAAGGGGAAAGGCAGATCTGGAAAAAAAAAAAAGAAATCAGTACTGGCGATTGCTTCCAATCAACAGATCATAGGGTGAATGTTTTTGATAGAATTTAGAAAAGGAGAAACACTTAAAACAAAATTAACTGTGGAAGGACAAATATATGTTTCGTCCCATCTGTAGAGTACGCGTATATCGATAATTACTGAAATAATTGGTGAAAATCCTCTATAATTACTCACAATATATAGGAGAATATATCCCCATTTATTTTTTAGCTTGAACACAATCATAATAAATAACTTGCGTCTTTTTTGAGCAACAAATAACAGACACTTTTGTGCAAATCAGGAATACTATGTCTTTGATAAGCATTGACACCAATTATCTTTAAAATTCTGCGTTAACAATAGTAAACATAAACAGCAGTGTGGCTACTTCGTGCAAAATTGTTGTAAACAACAGAAGAAACGTGAAATCATTCAAGTAGATGCCAGACACATTAGTGATCACGAGCGCCCCCTATCTACCTCCAAAGGAACGTCTCGCCAAAGAAGAACAAATATAACATTTTACAGCCTCTTTAAAGAAAGATAAAAGAAAGATAAAAGATCAATACTTGGTGAGAACCCATCGAGAATCCCAGGATTAAATGTCGCAATATCAATATTTTGGCACACCTCTAGTTTCTATGGACCGTAAAGACTCTATTTGCACCTATTTGTTATTAAATGTACATATCTCATCGATGAATACATTTACTGGTGACATTTATAATTATCTCTCAAAAGTTAAGGATTTTTGGCTGGAAAAAAATCGAATGAATTTGATCATTTGAGCCTCGTTTCCACTGAGCGGTACGGTCTGGTATTTGGAGTGTTTCCATTGTAAAACAGACCCATTAAACAGTACCGACCAGTACCTCTAGAGGGGCCCCGTCCCTTGTGTGTCCATAGAAAAATGGAACGGGACGGTTGAGGCCGAACCGCTGTTGCCACCCACTGATTGGCAGAAAGAGACGATGACATTAGAAAGCACCTGTGTAGCACTAAGCTAGTGTTTCCTAGCTTAGTCGTCGCACTACAATGACATGCTAGCGGTCTACGCCACGCGTGTGCCGTCAGAAGTAACTGGTCCGTATTGTACTACTCCTTAGACCGGACCGCTACAATAGAAATGAGGCTAAATTTTTACCTAAAAGTCTGATTTTATGCCTGAAACAAAGAAAATGCAGAAAAATTAATCCATGCATTTAATAAATCCATATTAACTTTTACTTTTTGGCATAATCTATATCAGGGGTGTCAAAATCAATCGCACAAGGGGCCAAAATCCAAAACACACCTTAGGTCGAACAGGATAAACATTTATTGAACACTCTAAAACTACATTTTTAAAACTTTAGAAACTGTTTACTACAAATAAAAACAGGAAGAATTTGATTCTAGAATAAATCAACCCAAACCTATCAAATAGAAGATTATTTAAGTATGTATATTACAATTGTATTGTACTTGTAATAGGGCTGCCACGATTAGTCGACTAATCGACGATTAATCGACTATGAAAATAGTCAGCGACTAATTTAATAGTCAATTAGTCATTAATTTATTATATTATATGGAGTCAGAGTGTAGTAAAGTTGAAAGTTATAAAGGCATTATTCTAGCTTTTTGGACTATTTTGGAATTTACTAAGATTTTTTAGGCTAATTTGGAGTTTAGCTAATGTTTCAGCTACATGCTAGCTGTTTTGGCTAAATTAGGATAATTTTCCGTTTTTAGGCTAATTTGGAGTTTGGAAAATATTTCAGCTGCATGTTAGCAGTTTTGGCTACTTTGGGAGTTTTTACAGTTTTTTAGACCAATTTCGAGTTTTTTTGTTTAGCTAATATTTCAGCTACATGCTAGCTGTTTTGGCTAATTTACGTTTTTTCTGTTGTTTTAGGGTAATTTGGAGTTTGGCTAATATGTCTGTTATGTAACTGTTTTGGCTAACTTAGACTTTTTCATTTTTTTAGGCTAATTTTGCATTTAACCAATATTTTTGCTGACTAGCGTTTTCAGCTATTAGCTTCAGCAATTTCAGCTAACAAGTTCAATGTTTTCGGAAGTTGTTACTAGCATCTTCAGTGGCCAGATTAATGCAAATAATGCTATATCTAGTTTTTAGTTAGTTTAAAGCTAATGAAGGTTAAGATGTGTGCTTTACATCCACTTTTTGAATGACCCGATTAGTTCACCAATTGGAAAAAATTATCTGTGATTAGTCGATTATTAAGATAATTGCTTGTGGCAGCACTAACTTGTAAGTATTTGAGAATAATGACTTGAACTTTCGTCTGTGAGCAGCGTTTGCAGTTTGACTCTAAAATTGCGACTTCAATCCAGGAGTAAAGGGAGCGGTCCACAGACGAACAGGCTCAGGTAGCTCGTGTCAGCTTTACTTCTGAATCATTACAAAGCGGCGAGCGTTTCCATTTATGCTCCGCCGTTCTGAGCTCTTAATCTCCCAGTTTGTTCGTCCGTTCAGATGTTCTCAAAAACCAGTCGGATAGGTTGGATTTGAAGTCTTTTGCATAGGCGCGTTTGGTTGGAAAGGGGTGCTATTTTTAGGAGCAAACTGTGGCTTTCGTGAAGTCGGCCATTTGGGCTCCATTTGCTTCAAATTAGCCCTTAATGAACTTGCTGAAAAGTGATAAAATTGTGTCATTAGCACTTGGCCGTTGATGTGTGTCGCCGTATAGGAGGTGCAGCCGTGAGTGTGAACTGCTACTCCCCTTTCTCATTTCAGAGCTTACTGTCTCACTGTTTCCTTTTCTTTTCCCCCTGGGGAGTGACACGACCTAAAAACTCACAATGAAACTGTAGAACCAGCCCTCCCAGTCAGCCACACACTCCATTGCCCTAACACTAATTACTGAGCGCATTCAAATTCACCTCAGTGCATTTACTTATAGTGTGTTTTAGCGGCGCATTCCTCAGGCAGGAGATTGGTAAATTCCTATTTGGAGGCTGCTTTCTTCCTTGTGTCAAAGGAAATGTGTGGGTCAACAACACAATGGTGTTGTTGTTTCAAGTCATTGTGTTGTGTTTCTGCCAGCTGAAGAAAGGGTGACTAAGCAGGAATAGGATGTTTCTGTCTCAGATATCCTGTTTGTCCACTCTCACATTCTTGTTTGGCCGTTCCGAGAGGATTTCTCAGCACTCCCAGATCTCCTCTCTATTCCTCGTGTGTTGTGCAATTTTTTTTTTTCTCCTCAGAACAAGGAAGGGGATGCTAATGACAGCTGAACTAACAGCAGCGCTGACATTTTAAGCCCCGCAGCTAATATGATCACACCGGGTCTTGTTAAAACTTGTCAGATAATTGTCATTGTCGGAGACTGCTCCGACATTTTCCCAGACAGGGATTCCCAGCATCCTTTCTGTCTGTCTGTTTGAAGTCCGGTCAGGTAATAAACCTGAAGAACAGAACCCGAACCCGCATGTGGGCTTAGATAGAAACTCCTGAGAAAAACAAATCAGCTGTGAAATATAAATATAAAGCTTGTCTGTCAGGATGTCCAGCATTCCGGGAGCAGCAAAAGAGGAAGTGGGTCTTTCTCTTTTCTTTATTAAACATTTTGGAAATCAGTGAGATGAAAAAGAAAGTGGAAAAAGGAATGAGGACTCTTTCTTTTAGTCTGCTTCGTCATCCCCGTCAACCTGGCTCCCGTCTGACAGAATGGGGTTACGAAACCAACCTCACACTTGGTCACTTCATCTAAGATCCTTCATGTGATCAACGTTGTTTTTCTGTAAGTGGATGCCCTTTTTTTTTTTTTTTTTTTTTTTTGATTGTTGGGCTGCTGGAGGGTGGCTCTCGGTTGCCAAGGCGACGGCGATGATCAGTGGGGCGAGCGGACAGCACTCATGCCTAGTCCAGAGTCAGTGAGGCGGAGGGAACGGAGGCGCAGGGGGATGGGTTATGGTCGCCATCCGCGCTGGGTGACCCGTGCATAACAATGCCAGCTTCAGTGAGGTCACTTCTGTGTGTGCTAAAATATTTATCGGACAAGTCAACAAAGTTATGTCTTCTTTGGATACTTTTGAACAACGCTGCAAGAAATAGGTTTGTTGGGAGAGACTAATTCAACTGATTGTTCAAAAACCGTCAAACTCATGTTTTGCTTAAAAGTTGCCAACACATTAACACGCTCACAAATAGTTTTGTGTCATTTGTAAATAAAACCAAAACACGAAAACCTGTTTTAAAGAGGAAAAGCTAATGAGGCCATTCACTCGAAGATGATTTTACTTTAGTTAAATGAAAATCATATTTTTTGTATTTTTAACATGTTCTTGTGACATTTTTCTTATTGTCAGGTACCTAGACAAAAATATTGACAATAAAAATTGAATTTCTTAATTCAAATAGAAAATGGAATGCTAGTAAATGCTCAGACTAATGACGCATCTACTGAAATGGGCACGCCAAAGTCTCCCCTCCTCCGCTCACTCCAAAGGAAATAGTAATTTTTGTGTTTTTAACATGTTCTTGTGGTATTTTTCTCTATTAATTAAAACTTTTTAATAAAACTGTATTTCTGACTATTTCTTAATTCAAACCGCATCGGTTTTGAAAACCGAATGCTAGAAAACGCTCAGACTGATGACGCAGCGACTAAAATGGGCGTGTCAACGTTTCCCCCGATCACTTCAATGAAAATAGTCATTTTTGATATTTTAACATGTTCTTGTAGCATTTTTGTTATAGTAGAGAACTTATAAAATGACTAAAACTGTGTTTCTGAATATTTCTTGTTTCAAATTGTGTTGGACGCAGCTACTGAAATGAATGTGCCCAAAGCCTCCCCTCCCCCGCTCGATCCAATGAAAGTGTCATTTTTGTGTTTTAAAATATTATTGTATTATTTTTCTCATAGTAAAGGACCTATATAAAATAGTTGATGATAGAAACTTTGTTTCTGAGTATTTCTTAATTTAAATCACGTTGGTTTAGAAAACTGGATGCTAAAATTGCTCAGATTTATTAAAGTTCTTGTACGATTTTGACCGATTCTCGTAGCATTTTTCTCATAGAGGACTTATGTAAAATAACTGACGGTTAAACCTGCAACTTTCTCATTATATCTAAATTCAAATTGCATTAGATCAGAAAACCGGATGCTGGAAAATATCAGACAAATAATGCAGCTACTGAAACTGGCTTCTCAAAGTCTCCCCTCCCCCCGCTCACTCCTCTGAAAATAGTCATTTTTTGTCTTTTTAACGTGTTCTTGTAGCATTTTTCTCACAGTTATATAAATTAATTGATGATAAAAACTATATTTCTCAATATATCTTAATTCAAATCACGTTGGTTTAGAAAACTGGATGCTTGAAAATGCTAATGATGCAGCTAATTTTGCACTGCTAATGCTAGCTTGAGGCTATAAGCTCACGCGTGAGCAGGCGAACACAGAAGGGGTCGGGTTGCTCTGTATCAACGGTCTCGTTATACAGAGATCCCATAATCATAATTAAAATATTACTGGGAAAGATTTTACGATTAAAAAAAATATGGCTGGAGTAGAACCTTCAGATTTTGAATTATTATTTTTGCGTTCTCCAGTTACTTATTTACTAAAAACATTTTTCTATATATAAGTATATATATATATATATATATATATATATATATATATATATATATATATAATATTTGTCTCAGAGTAGCAGATGGGACTGTGCTCTCCTGCTAGCTTACAGCCTCTCACAACCCAAAGCTAACATTAGCGATGGAACAAAAATGGTGAGCGATATTGGAGACATCCAGTTCTGTGCTAAATGCTAACTTAAAGGAGGAAAAACAAGGAGCGGAGCAAGGCACAACATATTTTCTAAAAAATTCGCCCTTTATCAAATAGTGATTTTTTTTTTCATCTGTTCCCAATTTACAACAATTAGAATAAAGAAATGCCCCATCATCAAAAAAATGCAACAAGGACATGTTAAAAACACAATTTTCGTCTCAGTAGGTCTTAAAGGAAAAGTATGCATTTATATTTTATTCAAATACAAAAATGAATCATATAATTTACTTCATATTTTACAAAAAATTATAACTTTTTTTGGTTTATGCTTTGGAAAACCAATATTCTTGAAACAGTGGGGCCCGTACTGTCTATGGTTGATACATATTGATTAGCACTGAACCGCTAGCTTGTGTAGTATTGATCCACGCTGCGTGTCAAACGAAAGCAGATCCAAACAAGTCATTAAAATGCAAATTAAGACACGAGCGGTATAGTTCAAATAAATACCCAGGTTGAGGTGGCACCGTGACAAAGATCCCAACTGGCACAGAGCCACAAAGTCGCCATCAGCAGTTCAGGTCCGTCCAAGCAACACCCCCCCCCAGTGACCTTCAACGGTGTAAGTGTCCCAGGTTGCTGAAAGTCAGCAACTTCTACAAGGAAGACATCAGCTCCTTTCCAAGCCTGGGAGGAACAAGGCGTTCATGGGAATTTTCTGCTTGTCAGCGGTTTGATTTGGATTGCAGTGACATTGGAGTCAGCAGGTCTTCACCTTGTGTCAGTTTACACAGTGCTGTCACATTCCACCAGCCTTTATTTAACAGTAATAGATCGGTTTTCTTAAACGCTTAGGTGCATGAGAAACCACGTCTCCGACCTGCACATGCATCGAAAAAGCCTTGCGCGTTTGGAAAATGTGCACAATGTTTTGGAATTGGTGTCCGAGACAATGACGTTGCAGACATAGCTGCTGTAGAAAAAAAAAAGGGGGTTTTGTGGGATGGAGTTTGGAGTTTTGACGGTCGGCTCGAGCATCTGGAATGAATTTAACAGTCTAAAACACTGTTGCTTCATTCCCTGGATTCTTTTTTTTTCTCCTGTGCAATGGTTTCAGGTAACATTTCTTTGCGGTTCTCCGCCTGATTTCCTTTATGTCTCACCAAAACATGCGGTACTAAAACAAACATTTCTCTAAAAAGTGGTAGGTCATAGTTGGAGGACAATGGCGAAGCTGGACGCTTGAAGTCAAGGGGGGGTGCAAGAAGATATCTGTCCTCCTCCCCCTTTTTATGGGCGATACTCAACTTTTAAAGCCATCTGTTGGTGCGACCTCCTGCACCCACCTGATGTTGTAGAAACAAAGGCCACAATGTGGAATGTGCACAAGACCCATGAGTTTATGGCCAAAGAGAAACTGCATTAAAACAAAAATTGACAGAAAGCGAAAAACAATCATTGCCAATCGTTACAAATCACAACTCCTGGAATTTCACCCAACATGTTCGCAAAGCCCCAGCTTAACAGAAAGGACACAGGCTGATAAAAGTCGTAGATCGGAGCGTAGAAGGTTCAGTTTTACTGACCGCCACAGTGATTAAGTTCTTTTCTAAAAGCTGATAATCTTATGAAAATGCAAGCTCGCAGAAAACGAGTTTATCTGACTAAATCAATAACTGGCACCAGAGGGAGAGGGGATCTACGTGCGGGGCATTTCATCTCTCCATCTGCTTCCACGCATCGTCAGAAGAGGAGATAATTGTATGAGTGTTCGTGGAACAACCGGGGACACATTTTTGGGGTTAGTCTGGAGACGTTTCAAGGGTCTGATTCTCTTCAACTCCATCAGTGTCAGCTCAGCGCTTTAGCAGATGTACAGATAATTTCTGTCTACACACAGTCTGCTCGGCTTTGCTCCTGAGATTAGATCTTGAGGAGGATGAGATGGAGATTGATGGATTAAAAGTCAACTTGGATGGTTAGGATGGTGCCACGTCTTGCTCTTTGTCAATAAAAGGTGACACCACACATTTTAGTCAGTCTGGTTCCTCCTTTTGCTTTGCTTCCCATTCCTTCGTGACAGCTTGAAGGAACAGTAAGTATCAGTGCGTTTTTGGGATCAGGCACCAACACGCACAGCTGAAGAGTGATAAACACTAAGTGTTTATCTCGCATGGAACATTCCAGACAAACTCCAAGAGAGTTTTGCAGGTTGTGGGGGCCGAAGTGCTTGATATCCTCCTGGAACACTGTTTCAAAAAAGCTACAGTTAATACATGGTAGAATGAGTAAAAATCATTTTGTAAGTCTTATGGACTCAACAACTCCTGGATTATGGACTCAAACGAGGAAGCAACCTTTTAAACGGCTGGTAATTTGGGTGGAATTGTATAATTGTGCACTCCAACTCAACAATAAAAACCAAGAGTTAGATTTGTTTTTAGATTCTTTGAAAAAATTACAAAAGTTCTGTTTGTTAAAGGAGAATTATCAGAGGAGTCAATCCAAGCAAGTACCTGTTTTTCTCAGTGGTTCAAGTATCCATTTTAATAGACTAAATACTTTAGACAAGTGTAAATAATTTGAATTATTTGTATTATGAGTTCGTTTTTGGATAGGACTGCCACGATCAGTCAACTAATCGATTATTAAATTCGACTTATTTAATTGTCGATTAGTCGTTATTTTATATTATAAAGAGTGTTGTAAAGTTTCAAGTTACAATGGCATTCTGCTAACTTTTTAAAATATTTTAGTATTTATTAAGATTTTAGGCTATTTTGGAGTTTAGCTAATATTTCAGCTGCATGCTAGCTATTTTGGCTTTTTTTCAGTATTTTAGGCTAATTTGGGATTTAAGTAATATTTTTGCTGACTGTCAGCGTTTTCAGCTATTAGCACCAGTATCTTTAGCGGCTTACAGCATTCACACTATTGCAGGTAATGCTATATATCTAGTTTTTAGCGGGACTAAAGCTAATGATGGTTAAGATGTGTGTTTTACATCCAGTTTGCGCATGATCCGATTAGTCGACTAATCGGAAAAAATATTCGATAATTTGTCGGCTATTAAAAAATTAGTTTGTGGCAGCACTATTTTCAGAAAACACTCAAAGCTACTAATAGAGTTTCCTCACTTTAATATCTTCTAAATGTTGAGTGTTCACCATGAAAGCACACCGCTCTTTTCCAGCAGTAAATTACATGCCTTCTGCTCGTGTGCAGAAAAACGACTGCAAAATACCACTTATTTCTGTGATGAACGCGCTCTGACCTGCGACTCGTCTCCGTCGGCACCAGTCGTCAATTCATATCCACGATCGGGAGCAGATAAACGGCGCTAGCCGTGAGGAATTTCGGGAGATATTTCATAGTGTGCTATTTCCTACCATGTGTGCTCTCCATCTTGCCTAATCTCCTCTCAGTCAACAAAAGATGTAAGGAGATTAAACCATTGATGTTGTAGCTGTGCTGTGGCTCTCTGCAGCATGGCAGAGGGTTTGGAAGGATGGCTTAAAAGGATTTGGAGAGCAGGATCCAGCGCTATATCTCTGCCCACCACTCTTTTAAATACATGGCACGTAGCCCTGCGTATGATAGACACTGTATAAATCCAAGCACTCTTCTAAAGCCTTTAGAAGAAGCTAAATGATGGCATGTGTGTTGGATGAAAGTGCCTTGAATTTTTTTACCGGAACGTAAAGGTCGAGTGGAAGGCGAAAAATGATTGTTCAAAGGTATCGGAGACCTTAAACTCGAAAATCTAAGATCTTCTGTCACGTGTTTTCCCCCTGTTGCTAGGTTACGATACACTTTTAATCAGTATTACACGTGTGTTGTACTTTGTTTTTGCCACAGAAGCCATCTCATCTAGCTAAACGCTTTCTACACTTCTCAACCCACTTGTTGGCGAATTTGTTTTGACAGCTTTTATTGTCATTTGAAAATGTTCCAACAAGCCAACTCTTGTCGGGCAGGAATGCTGTTGGCTTTAAAGCTCCCTTTTAATGACGAATGCATGCTTTAATTCCTCTTGGGACTCATTGTACTGTCACTGTACACCAACAATAGAAGCAAGAGTTGTTCTGTATGGGTGAAAGAAGAGACTGCACCGTGTGCAAGTGATGTAGTTATCGGCCACAGCCAGACTCTATGCCTTTTTATGCTCCATGAAACAAGATTAGTGCATTTTGTAAAATATAGGAAAAAGTGTGCATTTTATTACCTTTTGGTTGTTGTCATTACTGCAGTACTATGATATAGAGCAGGGGTGTCCAAAATCAGTCCTCAAGGGGCCGACTTCCTGCTGGTTTTCAAGAAATCCTGTCTTATCTGCTGCTGATTTCCTGGATCAGGTGTCTTTGGCCGATAAGGAGCGTCATTGGTTTTGTTAGTTGGAAGACATGTAGGACATCGTCCCTTGAGGAATTACTGTGGACCCCCTGGTTTAGAGAGAAGAATCCATAGTACTGATGTACCAAAAAGTATAGAATTTGAATTGGCTCTACTTCCATTTTCCAAACCCTATGGACTTTGTGATGTTAGAAAGTATATTTTAGATATTTGACGCTCTCTACAATAGTTCCTGTTTCAGTTCTAGCTAATACCTCAACCTGTTGAACACAATGCAATGAAGAGATGAGTATATTTGACATGTAATGCTGCTTGAATTGGATTCTAAAGTCTAAAGCTGACTTATTTAAGAGTTATATTTGTTTTTCATGATTTATGGTTGTCAGTGGGAAACACTGTTGATAACGTCCAGGCCGTCGCAAGGTTGCAGATTTAACGGGATGTGGGTGGGGCCGTTCGGGGACTGTAAATTTTACGGGGGCGTAGATATGAAGAGCTTTTGCTGACAGAAAGTTGGACGAAAGGTGCAGTGGGTGCAGCACGCTGTCATTATCTTGGAATAAAAACATTGAATAGGTTACGTAATCCTGCCTGTGAACAATCCTTTTTCGCCATTCCATGTGAGAGAAGCACCGTAAAAGGGTCAAGTAAAGGAGACTATGTAGGTGCATTGAAAAAATAAACAGTTTGACGCTTTCACGCATTAGGAGAGTCAAACTCAATCGCACAAGGGGCCAGAATCCAAAAAACACCGAACAGGATAAACATTTATTGAACACACTAAAACTGCATTTTTAAAACTTTTAACCGTGACTTTGTAAACATAATTCTGAACTACATATATAGCATTACCTGTGATGATGCTAGTGTGAATGCTCTTAGCTGAATTTGGCCGCTGAAGATGCTGAAATTGATAGCTAAAAACACTGAAACTGATGGCAGAAATACTGAAGCTAAACGGTGCAGCTGATAACCAGCTAAAATATTAGCTAAATGCCAAATTAGACTGAAAAAACAAAACAAAAAAATTGGTTAGCCAAAACAGCTAGCATGTAGCTGAAAAAATACCTAAACTTAAAAAAAAAGAAAAAACGTATAAATTATCCAAACAGCTAGCATTCAAATATTAGCCTAACTCCAAAGAGGCTAAAAAAACGGCTAAATTAGCCAACACAGCTAGCATTTAAATGTTGGTCTAACTCCAAAACATCCTAAAAAAACGCCTAAATTAGCTAAAACAGCTAGCATTTAAATATTAGCCTAATTCCAAACAGCATTAAAAACGCCTAAATTAGCCAACACAGCTAGCATTTAAATATTAGCCTTACTCCAAAACAGCCTAAAAAAACGCCTAAATTAGCAAACACTGCTAGCATGTAGCTGAAATATTAGATAAACTTCAAAACAGCCTAAAAAAATTTAGTAAAAGTAAAATAGTAAAGTAGTACAAAAAGCTAGAAGAATGGCAATCTTTAAAACTTTAAAACAAAACATTTTAACTTAATTATAAATAATAAAAAGGCAGGAATATTTCTTTTTTTAATAATAAATCAACTTAAACCTTAAATAACTTTAAGTTGTTTACTCTCCATAAAAATATATTTTGTCAAAATAATACAGGTTAGAAATCAGCACAAGATAAAATCGGGCCATTTATAACAATAAAATAACCTGGAGGGCCGGATCCGGCCCCCGGGCCTTGACTTCGACACATATGCGTTATTGCATTCTAATAAGGTCAACTACCTTCCTTTTTGGTCACTTTATGGACTCCACGGAGATCAAACACAACAGTCCATTACACTCCCATTTATCCTGTGCAGGCTTTCATGGATGTTGGATCCTTTCCCAGAACATGCTGAGTGATAAGCTGTCTACCCCAGTCAGGTCGCCAGTCTATCACAGAGGTCATGTTTTGACTGAAGAAGTGTTAGTTTGCACCTATGGAATGCGTTACTGTTGCCATATAGCCCAGCCGGCGCATTTTTTGAGCTTCAGTAAGTAGCAAAACCCAAAATGTTTCAAGTAGAACCACGAGACAATGAACAGAAAACGCCTTAAATTATAGAGCCCAAGAGAACCTGAGGATGAAAAGCAGGCATATGTTCCTGTTTACTAATCTGGAGGTTTTACTGTAAGATGATTAAAGGTTTGCTAACCATTAAAAAAGGCTTATTTAGATCCAGTCAGACCTGGTTTATCTCTTCCCTTTTTTTATTTTTTCCAAAAGCATGAATATCAGTTTTATTTGGAATTATTGTATGACCAACCTCTACCCCTAATTCCACTTTATCACTCCTAATCTTCAACCAGATTCTGGTAGTGATACGCGCTCCATTTCCCTCTACTGTGCCAGACCACCTGTGTGGCTCTGGTCTTTGTTACCCGCCGCTGATGTGAGCTGACACAGCGCCTCTCAAAGGACAGCTGGCTCCGCAAATGACAATAGAGGCCAAGAAGCGTCTGACCCAACTGTGCAGGCCAGCGTGAAGCTGGTCCCGCTGTTAACTTTTGTTTGGTGCAGTTCTACTGGAGTTAATAGCGGGTGTTGACAAGAGTCTTTGATACCATAGAAACATGTTGGCTGTTCCTCCAGAGAAATCACGAGATCCTGGAAGTTTCAGCTCCTTTCCCAAATGAGCTCACATACTTCGCTTTAGCAGCAGTGGTTTCAGAACCCAACGACTTTGATCTTAATTTATAATTTGGCAACGCGTTTTGCTGTTTTGCATTTCTGCTCTGGGAACCAAACCAAAAAAGTGTTTAGATTGACGAGGCAGGAGTTCTGTCACGAGATCCGTCAAATCTTAAGCATTACTGATCTGGTCTGAGCTCTACTTATGGTTGGGACTTGCATCAAGCACCTGGTTTCACTCCTGCGTCTTCATTAATATATATTTCAGTATATTTTTTATGAAGTGTGGCAAGCAAGAAGGTATTACTGGAGATTTGACAGGTAGAATTATTGGTTGAGGTATTTCCATTAGACCTACCAAATTATTTAGGTACAGCCCAAACATGGCTCAAAGTATGACAACATTTTAACATTTTATTACCCTTGATATTAAAGTGGGTCCAGTTGGTTCACCTATAACCTTAACTTCCATGCATTTATTTGTCCAAAAAGAACTATAAACTGCAGAACTATGTGTACCACTTTATTTTATTGCCTAAAACATTCACAAATGACTCAATAGTAAAGAGGAATTTATTGCACGAGATGCTGATATTTTTCCTGCCCAACATTTCATGCGTGTTTGTGTAGACAGATTACCCTACTGTAGTCTTCATTAGATTGGTTCAGGGCCAGTTAACCATCTGGCCATAAACCTCTAGTCTCTCACTTGCTAATGGAATTTGCTTCTGCTTGTGCCCTCTTGTTGTGTGTGTGGTTTTGGACACATTTGTGCGTGCGTTTGCCCCCAGTGCAAGCTACACTAATAAACCTAATGGCTATAAAGACAGACGCAGGGTTTAGGCCTATTAAAGCATTTAAAGCCTCAGTTCTGTCATGACACTTATGGAACTCTTGTAATAGCTCCGAATAGCATATAATGACACAATAAATCCCTCCTATGTGATGGGTTCCGTCTTATTTTATAAAGAAAGAGTGTCTTAATGTGGCCCTCTTCAACATCGCTCTGAGTTTAAATGTTCCGTTACAAGAGACTCGTAAATGCTACACCTGCCCTGAGGGGGTAGGAGCTTTGATTTGTGAAGCAAGAGCTTTAAAGTCTATTATTGATGCTCCACTTAACTGTACCGGCCTTTTTTAATACTTATTAGACAATGACGGTTGATCGATAAATCATCTTTACTTGATTTTAAATGCAGGGATTTCTATGATTAAAGGTCGTGTCATAGTCGCTACATACATTTTTATTGATAAAAATTCTTAATGTGAATATTTGTAGAAAAAGGGAGAAAAGTTGTGGTCTTTTATGCGAAATTTTTGAAGATGTGTCAAGAATGAACCACGTTAAAACCAGAATAAACCACGCAAAGAACACGTAAACCCGCACTTCATTGAATTTCTTTACTTTGACACTCAGAGTTCTGGGCAGAAATCACACCAGTATCTAAGTCAGCACTCAACGCTTGCGATGCTTTGTTTGAATTAAATAGTCGGATTCCCGCGGTACATGACTCCGCACTAGTTCTAAGTCAGCCGCTAAGTGCCAGCCGAGGAAGCCCTCCGGGTGGGACCTCCTCTAAGACGGAGACTCCCAGTTGGGGCGATCTGCAAGAAGGGCCCGACGCTCATCCAGGGTGGACCCGCTTCACCCAGCCCCCACCCACAACCAGCCTTCTGGCAAGAGATCCGACCCACTCATCACTTGATCTAGACTTCTGGAGGGGTGAAAGATCGCCCAAATTAGGTCTGTGCATGAACTGTGCGTGATTGTTGCACTGTTTTATTTGTATGCTTGAAAAGTCCGTTAGACATACATGGATATACGTAGATGCTAATCCATCTAGTAAAAATCATGTACAACTGGATATGAGATTTACACAATAACTGTATGTATAAACTAGATAAAATATTTTGAACGACTCAAAACCGTCGGGTGAAACAGACATTTGCCCACATTGACGAATGACAAACCCAAGAAAGTCTTGTGAATTACGTATATCACGCATGTATCACGAAAGACTGAAATTGCATACGTGGAAAATGTGCAAATTGTATTTAGCAGCAGTATAATACGACCTTAAAATAGTTAAGACTGGATGTTGTCTTTTTGTTTCTTGAATTTGAGTTTGTAATTAGTCCTGTTACAATCAATGCATATTTAACATCCCAGATATCTAGATATTTCTTGGGATTTGTATTGCTCACGTCTAATTTTTTTGGCATAAATATATTTTCCATATGTTTGACATTTATTAATGACTTAAATTGTGCACCTTGTTTAACAATCAAACAAAAGACCAAATAAATCTCAACATGCTGGGAGATTTAAGCACAAGAGTTCTTGGTAAGTCATAAAAAAGTCTCTGTTTTCTGTGTTTGCTTGTGATAGCTAAGCACTTTATATGAATCATGTAAAACTGATTTAATTCTGTCAATAATTGGACCAAAACAACAACAAAAAAATGCAGCATCTATTATGATTGGACAAACAAATAAACAATGCTATGATACTGACTGGCATTTTTTTTCCTTATTTTTTTATTTAGGTTTTTCTGACTTAACTCCTGCACCCCGGTTGGTTGTGTGAATTTATTCCCTATCTTTAAATGTGAACATTAACCTCTTGTCTAAAGGAAAAAAACTGAACCAGAGCTGACTTTTGTCAGCACAGTGATTGAATTCAAGGTAATGTGGATTAGAGCTGACAAACGGACGAGTTTGAAGGACCCTATAAGCCTCGGGATAAATGAAAAGAGACACAATTGTATGAAGCGTTGAAGATGACTTGCAGCTCCCATCAAAGAGATGTGTGAAGCCGAGTCGGGTTTGTCGAGCCAGCAGGCGACAAAAACAACCTGAGAGCGGCTTCATGTTTTCTTGTGATGCTGTTTAGGATTTTCTTTGCCACAGGTGGTTATTTACTGCAGTAATTTGCCCTCACTTGACTCTTCTTCACGCCTTAGGCTTGAAATTCCCATACTTGAGCTTTTTCATCCATGTGACCGCACGCTTCATGGATTAATCTGTTTTTCTCTGCTATGTCTTCCAAACATCTTGGTTAAAAATAGCCTGCGCATCAGAATCCGTGTGTTTGTAGCTTGTTTCTTCTTGGACGCGTGTCAGGTTGCCTTGTCCTGGGGAAAAGCAATAGGGACGCATAAGTCACTGTGCAGCAGTAGGTCAGAGTGATTTTGAGTTTCACTCTGAAAAGAACTGAAGGGATAAGCTCACTGGCACGGATGATGTGTCCTGGTAAGACTTCTTTCCCTCTGAATTTTAGATGCTCACACCACTCAGAAGGGGGCTGCACTCAAATTTGCTTTGATACCGAGCCCGTTTCCATCCTGTGAGCTCGTTTCCCCGATGTAAAACAGATCTTTTTTGGGTTTCCTTTCTACTTTTCCTGGCGAAGGCTGAATGTATAGGATGCCAACTTCGCTTATTTTCCACTATAATTCTGCAGAAGCAGGAGGAAAGCTGCAGAGCTGCGGTCAGAATGAGATAACTGTCTCTGGGAAGCTTTTACGTAAGGTCTTCCTAGCTGCAGCAATTATTGGACTAACAGGCCTTCAAATGTCCCATAACAGTCAATTGTTTTTAATGCTGTAGACACAAAGGAGTATGCTGTTATTTTGTCAGAGCTATTTGACCCCAGCATTTATCTTTGCCTCATTAAATTAAAGAAAATGCAGCTTGGGTGTTAAAGTTTGCCGGAGGATATATCTGATTTCCTCTATTGCTCAGTTGGCTGGGTGTAGGACTGCCGTGCTGGTAAACCATGGTTCGCTTCCCAGGGGGCGCAATGAGCCTATTCCAGTGTGTATCCCAGTATATATTCCAGTGTAGATCCCTTGGGAAATGGTGTATACCTGCATGGCACTTTTCTACCGTCCTCGGAGGCCCAAAGAGCTTTACAGCCACATTCACCCATTAATACACACATTCACACACTGATGGTGGCTCCGCTGCTGAACACTGGTGCCAACCTTCCATCAGAGAGAACTTGGGGTTCAGTTTCTTGCTCAAGAACACTTCGACACATGGGCGGAGAAATCGAACATGCAATCTTCTGATCATAGGGCAACCGCCCTACCGCTGCACCACAGCTGCCCTTGGCAACACCCTGTTCCAGTTTGGATACCTTGGCGAGACCCTGCTCCAATGTGGATCCCTTGGCAAGACCCTGATCCAGTGTGGATCTTTTGGCGAGACCTTCTTCCAGTGTCGATCCCTTGGCAAGACCCTGATCCGGTGTGTAGCCCTTGGCGAGACTCTGTTCCAGTGTGGATCTCTTGGCGAGACCCTGATCCGGTGTGGAGCCCTTGGCGAGACCTTCTTCCAGTGTGGATCCCTTGGTGAGACCCTGTTCCAGTTTGGATACCTTGGCGAGACCCTGCTCCAATGTGGATCCCTTGGCGAGACCCTGTTAAAGTGTGGATCCCTTGGCAAGACCCTGATCCAGTGTGGAGCCCTTGGCGAGACCCTGTTCCAGTGTGGATCCCTTGGCAAGACCCTGATCCGGTGTGGAGCCCTTGGCGAGACTCTCTTCCCGTGTGGATCCCTTGGTGAGACCCTGTTCCAGTTCGGATACCTTGGCGAGACCCTGCTCCAATGTGGATCCCTTGGCAAGACCCTGTTTTCAGCTTGCCAAGACCCTCTATGTAGCCACATAGTGCCGGTCCCTGCACTGGTCCCTAGCCCGGATAAAATACAAGGAGATACCAGGAAGGGTATCCGGCATAAAAAGTCTCTGCAAAAACTATCTGTGAGAAAGCTGATCTGCTATGCGGAAAGAGGAACGACAACAACCGCATGTTGTCTCTGCATAAACAAATTTGTTAGCTGATTTAACAACTGTTTTGGAGGCCTTGTCCACCTTCCATTTTTTTTTGCACTTGCATGGGAATTAATAAAATGCTTCTTTGTTTTGTCGTTTCTCGGTGTAAACAGTATTGCATCCAGTGCATCGTCATTGGAAAACGACCCCATAATTTAAGGAAGCCCTGCTTTGCAGATTCCAACACAGCCCACACAGAAAACTGGGCTTTCTGCGGCTGGTAATAATAAAGAGGCTTGTGGAAGGAAAGTCCTCTGTTTTTATCATCGAACTTCTCGCTCTAAGACTCTGCTTACACAAGCACAACCTTTGCCAACTCAGCAGTCAGTCAGACGGGCTTTAAAGCGAATGCAGATTTATGCAAATGAGGTTGCTGTGGGTTTTGTGGTGGCGAAACCCTGGTAACGGGAAGAGGAATGAGGTTAAAGAGGGCCGTGGGCTCTGCAGAGACGGTCTGTACCTAGAATGCCCGCCAGTATTTGTTTACACACTTGTGGCTTCTGCGGGGTATAACCCTTCCCTTCAAAGCCTTTCATGTTGACGAAATCCAGTGGGATACGCAAGTGTTGCTTTTCCTCCTATTTTTAAATAGTTACTTAGGAAAAGATCTTTCAGGGCAACATGTCGTAATTCCTGCTAGCAAAGGTTTTATAATCCCTGGAACAAGCCATCCCATGGAAACAGCTGTAGGATGCCTGAATTCACGTGGACAGGAGGGATTGTGCAGACACGCAGTAATCCGACCTCCCTCCTGTGCGCGAGCAGAAAAGGATTGTCTGGTTTAAAGGGAATGTCGCGTCCCATCTTTCAGTCAGGCGGCAGTTATGTTGACTAGTGATGTGTGGTGTTCAGTCCTTTTTGGGAACGTGAGGATATTAAACAAATAATTTACAGACACCCTGAAGAAAAAGGCACCGTCTGTCCAAGTTGAAGAACAACTTTCGGTCGAAAAACACTTGCCAGGAGCTAATCCATCCTCAAATGTCACTAATCCTGTCTTTTTGTCTTTGAATGAATACATACTGGAAGACAAACAAACGCACAGACACACGTGGACTGTAATTAACAGTGTGGACCAAATATAAGCCTGCAGCTTTGATTTCATGGGATTAAACCAAACTAGCTGTCTGATTGCCGTTCTTCTAGCCTAATCAAGGGATTAAGGGCATGGGGCACCAGCCTTTTCGGAGGTCTGAGCATTAATAGAAAAAAAAAAATGCTACAAACCTTAAATCAGTTGATATTTAAATCCTATTAAAACGCTTGAAACAAAACAAAATTCACACAAATGAATATTTTCAGTTTACAGCCTGCAGACATGCAAAGACGTCTGCTGACCCTGCGAGGGTGATGACGGAGAGCCGAGGAGACAGCAGAGAGATGCATCACTTTGCAAGGCAGTTTGTGCAATACCATCAAAAGGGGGTTCTTTCCAAGTCTCCCGTGAATAGAATTTCTCTCTCCCACTGAAGATGTTGACATACCAATCTATGGCGAGACATGAAAGATTTAAATTGGTCCCCAGTTTTCACACAAACAGCCGGCAGCGGGACTTGATCCCTTAAAGGGCCCCACCTGACCTCTTGACAGCCACAAATGGCGCGATTACTCGTAACGAGATGTGATTATGCAGAGTAATTAGATAAGTCAGTATTGATTCTGTCCCAGCTTCTCTTTGCTTTGGCCCAATAGATTCATCAATGCACAGAGAGATTAGCAACAGACAGAAAGAAGTGAAAATTCACCCAAATGTATTCAAAAATATATCTAAAGTCTTCAGCAGGTCACGGTCCCTTGAACCAATACTTCTGCTGTGGGAACCTACGGTGCTTAAAAAGAATATATTATTCATGCCATTTAACAAATTATGCAAAACGTGTCTGAGATTTTCTTAAGGAAAGTAAACCGTCTGTTGGCATTATTCCAGCATTTTGATTTGCCAATAGTTGGCATTTAGGGGTTGCTGATGGAGACCACTTATTCTACATGAGGAGATTTAACTTGCAGATGAGTCCCACAAACTTACATTTTCATGATGCGCATTACAAGAAAACATCTTCCCCGAAATGCTTTCGCTTACACAGTCGGAAAAAAATGCGGGGTGGGTGATGTGCTTTTCTCTCTCCGACTTGGAGTGGGTGCCAAATCTTGTCAAACGGAGTTAGCCTCCTGCCAGCTGATGAGCCAGTTGAGCCTTTGAAGCCCCGTGGTTTATGTGCTTGGGTTGCCAGGTTCTGCTATCCTCTTCATTAATGCAGCATGGGTGCTCACTTAACTCGTTCCCCTCTTCACTTCGACCGCCTTGCCCTGGCCTTGACCGATCTCTGTGCAGCCAAGCAGAGGAAGCCTGCCCGACCGGCTAACACCGTGCAGACACGGACTGAAAATGTGGGCGTGCATTCATTGCGTCGCGCGTGCATTGATTTTCTTTTGTTTTTGGACAGCTTGCTTAACGTCAACTGATGCATCAATTTATTCTCTTGACAGATTCAATGTGTCATCGCTGTAACGTGGCTGTTTGCCACTGTTAGCTCAAACGAAACTGTTCACTTGGATTAGTGGAGTTTAGCAAAAATTCACATCCTTATCTTAAAAATGTAGATTCATATCAGAACTTTACCCTTAAGTCCAACCTTTAACAGTTAGTTTTCTTCTCTAAACTTAATCTTTAACAAAATCATAACCCCATCAGTACGATCAGAGTGGATTTTGTGAGTCTCCTACGGGCACTTGGGTATTATTTGGGTGTTGTCAGAGCAGGGGTCGGCAACCTTTAACAGTAAAAGAGCCATTTAGGCTTGTTTTCTACTCGTCAAAACCGAGAAGGAGCCGCATTGACTTACGTTAGCCTTTAAGAAATTTGGATTTGCATTTATGACCTTCTTTTTGTGTGTGCGTGTGTTTTTTTTATAAATATAAATAATGTAAAAATATATAAAAATAAACTAGCATTTCTCAAAAAGGGAATTTTCTTTAACGTTTTTACCTTTAGTAGCAAAAAAGCAAGATCGTTGCTTAATTACTAGCTGAACTTCAAATAAGCATAACATTTCTCTGTAAATTTAATCAGCCAAAAATGTTAGCATGTCGCTGAAATAAAAGCTAAACTCAAAATTATCCTAAAACACCCAGTAGATAACAAATTAGCTGAAAATGTTAGCATATTGCTAAAAGATTAGCTAAAAACTAATAAAAGGCCAAATCCGCCATAAAAAAGCTAGCTTATTGCGTAATAACCAGCTGAGCTCCAAAATAGCCTAAAATTCCTCAGTAAACTAATTTAATCAAAAACGTTAAGATGTTGCTAAAGTAAAAGCTAAATTTTAAATTATCAACAAAAAATAATAAAAATAAAATATTAGCTAAACTCCTAATTATCATAAATTTCGTCAAAAACGCTAGCATGTTGTCAAAATAGAAGCTAAAACTCTAAATTAGCCTAAAAACTCCACTAGAAAACACATTAGTCAAAAACATTAGTATGTTGCTAAAATAATAGTTAATCTCCGATTTTTTTGCTAAATCACTATAATTGTATTTTTCTTCAGCCAAAGAGCCACCATGGAGAGATAGAAGAGCCACATGTGGCTCTGAAGCCGCAGGTTGCAGACCCCTAGAATAGAGTGTGGTGTAAGGGTACAACATCCTCCTGGTCAACCCCCATACAGATGCATACAACTAAGGGTTAAGCTAGGAACTTCATATTCATTTTTAAACCAATGTGCTTCCTTTATATGTATATATGCAACTCATCTATTCTTAGAATGATATTTTTGATATTAGAAAAATTTTTTAAAAAGAGGCTATATCTAGACGCGCGTTAAAGATATAGTCCATGGTGTTCACACGGGACAAGCAGAGATAGTCTTCGTCTTCTTCTTCTTCTTTTTCTAATGTTTACTAGCACATGTCCGCCACCTACAGTTACTAGAGGCTCAGTGCAAAATGTCGAAGCGGTGCAAATCTTTCTCTGGGATTTTTTTTTAAATTCCGATATTTGAAAGACTTGGTGTCAAATAATTTTGTACAGGTGCAAAAACTATTAATACTTTCTCCTTTACGATAATTTTTTTAACGGTTTGCACTTCCGTGAATTAAAGATCCATCTGTCACTACCAAATCAGAGTCCTTGATTGGTTGTTTGAACTTGCAATTCAATAGCAAAGCATTTTGTATGTACTGTAGAGCCTGGAAATGGTAGTAGAAACTTGCATGGTTATAGAACCCTGAAACATGTATTTATGTGTATTTATATAGACTTTTCATTGGAAATGGCCTCTAGAACGCACATTGTTGTGTGAACGTAGCTCTGGGAAAACCTTAGTAGAGCTTTAATCCATGTGTTTTCTGCCTCTTGTGAGGATTCGCGTCTTAAGCCTAATTTTTTCTAAAGTCATATTTAGTGCTTAAAATATGGGAAGGATTATATATCATGATATTAATTATTTCATATAACAATATATATCTCAATATGCCACAAAAAAGTGTATTTTTCCGTTATTTTCTGAAAAAAATTAACAAAATGTTATTGCTTACTTTTCTCTGGCTTTATTTTTTAAGTGACATGTAAATAAATCGTCACAAATGAGAGACATTTTTTTTAAATTTCACAACAGTCACAGTAGTAAACCACATTTTACACAAAAGTTCAGGAATAAAAATAAACAAATAAAACGGTAGAAGAGAATTGGCACGATAGACGCTTTTCTTTCGCCCACACGGAATGTTTCATCATATGGGATAGCACTAACTGTATGTTCCTGTTCATCCAGTAGAAAGTTCCAAAACATGGTTTATCCATTATTACATGTTTTTTCATTGAAAACATTGGGATTATCTTTCAGTATTTGATCCAAACCAACTGTCACTGGGATAATTCTATGCAGATGATACTCCCGTTTGTGTGAGTGTGAAGCTCATTTTCATGCTCTCCTGCCTGTTCTTGACTAAAGGCGCTCCTTTTGTGTTTTTGTTTCACTTTTTTACCCTTTAAATTCTTTCAAGTTTGACTTCCCAGCATGGATCCACCCTCCTCCAAGCTCTATTTTAGAAGTTGGCAGTTAGGAGAGATGTTTTTTTTCTGATCTTTCTGAAGGCTCTGGGGTCTGACTCAATGGAACTCCACTGCAGTTTGGGTGTTTGTATAGAAAAATTAGAAGCAGGGGGCGAGTTTTCACTGTTTTTTTTTTCGTTTTCTTCAACATCTTGAGGTAATTGACCCAACCCCGTCCCGCCTTGAACACACACATACAATGTAATCGCAGATGGGTTTGAAAAAAGTTCTCGGTTTCCCTCTCCCACACAAACACACTCGCGCATGTGCCTTCATTCACATTCACGTGCGCGCACTCGCATCGCTGGGAGAATATCCATGTCTCTGTGCTAAAACACTGAGATACAGCTGTGAATAGGAGATGAAAGCCAGAGCCCAGGCAGGAATAATAAAAGCGCTGCGATTTTTTCCTGCACTGCGGGCTTCCAAACAACCTTGGGATCCGACTTGAAAACATGAGGGGGTTCTGAGGCTTGGCCCTTTTTAACAATAGTATTTTTTACCAAAGCCTCTTTGATGTTGCAAAGACCTTGGAGCCAACGGAGCAGCGCTGCATTAAAAGAACTCATTTTAATGTGCATTCTTACATTCACACTCATCCATTGCCGTTCTGGTGACCAACACACCTGCCTCCATGCTGTCTGGACTCTTCAGTTTGCTTTTAAAGCCTGACCTTTCATAACCTCCACTAAACTGAGAAGGTCTGGAATTTAAGGCCCAAACAACACAGCTGTTAAACAATAAAAGACTTATCAGAGGTTTAAAATGTCAAAACCTTTTTCTGTTCAGGCATAAAAAGCTTTCCTTTTTCATATTTAAAAAACCTTTAATGATTTGGGTTTTTCATAGATGCTGGTAAAGTGTCAATGAGCTGAAGGTTACAAACAGCAGACTTACCACCAGCTTATCCAGGAATTACCATTATCTCACTCCGGGGAGGAAAGAGCAACCAAAGTGCCACAACGTGATGACAAACCTTTTCCTGTAGACATTTTACTCCCTAACAGAGATCAGAAAAACATGCAGTGATAGGGTCATCTGAAAGACAAAAGAAATAGTTTTTATGATGTTCTTGAGGCGTTTTTGGGATGATGGAAGACGTGTATAGGGAAAAATATTGCATATCTTAGTCAAATCATTGGACTGTGAGTAGGGATGGGGGATATATCAGTATCAGTATTGACCGATATTTACATCATTTGAATTTATCGATATCGGGCTGATACAAAAAAAATATTGTTTAGACTGTTTTCAGATACGATTAATTTTGAGATGGGTACTTGTTCCTGATATATACTTGGCTTCGGCAGCTTCTGTTTACAGTCATAGTCAGTCACAGTCATTGTCGTAGTCAGTTACTAATAGATTCTTGGCATTGGGAAGCTTTTGTTTACAGTCATAATCATAGTCAGTTATGGCCATAGTCATAGTCAGTCATAGTCAGTTATGGCCATAGTCGTAGCCAGTCATAGTCAGTTATGGCCATAGTCATAGTCAGTCATAGTCATAGTCAGTTACTAATAGATTCTTGGCATTGGGAAGCTTTTGTTTACAGTCATAGTCAGTTATGGCCATAGTCATAGCCAGTCATAGTCAGTTATGGCCATAGTCATAGTCAGTTATAGTTAGTTATGGCCATAGTCATAGTCAGTCATAGTCATAGTCAGTTACTAATAGATTCTTGGCATTGGGAAGCTTTTGTTTACAGTCATAGTCAGTTATGGCCATAGTCATAGTCAGTCATACTCATAGTCAGTCATAGTCAGTTATGGCCATAGTCATAGTCAGTCATAGTCAGTCATAGTTAGTTATGGCCATAGTCATAGTCAGTTATGGCCATAGTCATAGTCAGTCATAGTCATAGTCAGTCATAGTCAGTCATAGTCATAGTCGTAGTCAGTTACTAATAGATTCTTGGCATTGGGAAGCTTCTGTATACAGTCATAGTCAGTCATAGTCAGTCAGTCATAGTCATAGTCAGTTATGGCCATAGTCATAATTAGTCATAGTCATAGTCACAATCATTGTCGTAGTCAGTTACTAATAGATTCTTGGCATTGGGAAGCTTTTGTTTACAGTCATAGTCAGTCATAGACATAGTCAGTCATGGTCATAGTCAGTTATAGCCATAGTCATAGTCAGTCATAGTCATAGTCAGTCATAGTTGTAGTCATAGTCAGTCATAGGCATAGTCATAGTCATTGTTGTAGTCAGTTACTAATAGATTCTTGGCATTGGTAAGCTTCTGTATACAGTCATAGTCAGTCATAATCAGTCATAGTCATAGTCATAATCATAGTTGCTGATAGATCTCTGGCAATGGAAAGCCTATGATTTGACAGTTACATCTAGTAGTCAGTAATTGGTTTGAATGTTTTCAGATACATTTTCAAAGTGTTCCGGTAAGATCCCTTTCTGTAAGTTAAAAAGTCAAGTATGATGTGATTGTACAGTAAAAGAAAAGTTGTGTGTTTCTTATAAAGAAACATTTCTATTTTTTAACATTTTTATTGCTCCATGTATGGCATTTTCAGGATAGCAAGTAAAGTGAATCAAAAGTAGCATTTCTTTGATAATTGGTGTTTTGCAGATAACTGGAATCAACTTGTTGACAATGAAGTTGATGTCGTGCAGAAGCTGCAAGATTAGCTGTTAGTGACAGATGGGGTGGGTTTGTTTTGGAGGCCAGTAGAAGACAAAGAGGGGCCAGAGGGGGTCACGACCTTTTTAAAGCTTCCCACCAAGTGTTTGGAGCTTGAGTTTCATTCAGTTTAGCCTTTTTTTTGTGGTATTCTCATCACTTAACAGCAGCTGCAGGGCCAGATTTAAAAAAAAAATGTCATACATTTTAAGAAAACAGGACTTGTAGAGATGCAGAGTTCTTGGAAGTGGCCCGTGAGGTGGATGGACTTGCATCACTGACTGTTATCTCGTATTGTACCTCCAAAAATGGCACCTTACACAAAAAAAGGTTAGAATAACTCGGATTGTGAAGACAATGCTGACTCTTCTTTGTCTCGACACCACCTCGTACTGTGTTGGCAGCTCCTAAAATTGCTGTACGGCAAACGTAACTCAAAGCGGCGTGTGTCTCTGTGGAAGCAGTTTTTGCTGGGGTAGTTATTTTAGCTCGGCGGTGCAATCCCTGTATGATCTGCAGCTTTTCCCGCTGGCTGGATAGAGGAATGGGGAGGAGAGGAAGCCAGAGGGATGGAGTGGATAAAAGAGGAGGGGAGCGGGGGAACATTTTAATTGCCTGACCCTTTTCCCACCAGGGTGACTCCCCGGAGCTGGGTGTTAAGGAGCGGGTGATGTCTGCAGATCCCTATGGCTCTGAGTGTGTGTGGTTAGTGGGAGGACAGTTTTGTGTGTTCCCTTTTTTTTGCAGCTGATCTGCTCTTACTTAGGGGCCACATCGTCATCCGTTCATCACTTCATCCTGCACTGTCACGCTGGTGTCTGAGGCCAATTCACGGTCACAATTTGACCGATTTTTAGTGGGAAGTCTACGAAGAAAGGCTCCAGAGATGCTAACCGCATCATCTGCGGTCCTGATGTCACTGCAATAAATCATCAAATGTAGAGGAGGAGCTCTCCACTTCTTTGTTTCTCAGATAAGTCCCCCTCCGATCATTTTTTTTATCTATTTCCAAAGTTTTTAATTATGATTACAGATTTTTATGGGAAAAAAAATGTCAATTTTGAGAACTTAAACTGTAGAAAGTGAAACATTAGATCAATTAACAAAAATTCTGTCATTTTTAACACTTATTTTTTTTTTAAATCAAATTAAATGATGAGGTAAAGTAAACCATGACTCAAAATTAAAAAAAAAAAAAAGTGAAACTTGTTACTATGAAGTTGTTACAATTAAAAATATTAGTTTTTATAAATCAAATTAAGTGTTTAACTGGAGTAAACCATCAACTCAAAATTTTCATTTAATGAAAACTAATAATTTCAAATGTAACAAATTACAGAACTTTAGTTTATTGATCCAATGTTGGTTCTGCAAAGTGGCAAAAGTTCATTAGAAATGAGCTGATAAGGCTGAACTGATATCCCATCAACTGATCGTTTACACTCCCTCCCACCAGCTTAAGTCACTTCCTCTTTGTGGCCAACTAAGACATTTGATTCTACAGTTTTAGAAGTCCCCCTCCAATTATTCAAAATTCTTTTTATCTATTTCTAGTGTTCTTTTAATTAAGATTATGTCGTTTTTATGGATAATTTAAAAAAAAAAGTGTTTTATGTTATAAAGTTTCAGCAAAACGACAAACGTTCATCAGAAATTCATCTCTGAGTTGTGGGCGGGACCATTGGCGTGGAGTAAGCCTCAGCTGATATCCCATCAATCTTTTGTTTCTTTACCGCTAGCTTACGATCTGTAACGGTTACCCCGATGGTTCCTCGTAATATGATATCGCTTCCTCTTTGTGGAAGAATTTGTTTTTGATTCGTAATTTTTACATTTTTTTTGTATGTTGGTTGTAATTAATTACGATTAAACAGTTAAAAATAAAAATTCTACAAAAAAATGAGCTCCCGGTAACATTTCCAGATAGTTCGACTTCCTTCACGATTGCCTTTTAAACAATTTTAGCATAAGTAGCTGCATTTTCCCGCCTGCAGGAACCGATTGGCTAGCTGCTACAGATCGGGTTAGCGACGCCCCTCACAACTTTAAGCTAACCTTAGCAGAGCAACAAAAATGTCCAACTGTACAGTTTTGAGCAAGAGACCAGCTCAGACGAGAAAACCGAGCAGCAATTTTTCTGCATTGGAATGGGGCGGAGCTTGGAGCTCAGCGCATTTGTGACATCACAAAAGTGAAATGCATTTGTCATTTCAATTTTGTTCTTCGAAAAAAATTCTACAAGAACATGCAAAAAAAAAAATCTATAAAAATTCTTTTTTAAAATGATTTATTGATATTTGAAACAAAAAGGCGAAACCCATCAGCGGTCGCCCCCGTTCCTTTTGTTTGCGAGCTCGCTGATGACGGCTAAACGCCGAGGAGCCTTCATCCTAATCGGCTTGAGATCTGGCTGCAGGTCAAGCCAGCAGATGACTGCAGATTAGGGGGTTACAAGGCAGGGAGAGAGGATTACCAGCTCTGGTCACTCCAACCTCCTCCGGTAGCTTGTTCAAGCGTGGTCTCCACCAGCAGCCTCCTAAAATCCAGCAGGGGCGGGATTAAAGGCTGACTCCACTCTTTTTACGGTCGGGCTTTGCTTGATTGATCTGCTGGGAGTTTGCAGAGATGGTGGAGATGTTCGGGGTCAAGATTTTAAATTTGAAACATTGACGTGGCCATTTAGAAAAAGAAGAGAATTGAAAATTAAAAGTAGACACTTTAAGGAAATATTTATCATAAAAACTTGCTTTTTTAAGATCTGACTTTTCGTTTTCCCAGTTGAGCCTAATTTTCCGTGGGGGTGGGGCTTTGACCGCCATCGCCTACCCGGGACACGATGGTCATCGGACTATAGAAGTTATGCTGACGTCATTTCCATTCCAGGACATCGTCTGTTTGGATTGACCCAGGTGGCGTCAACAACAGACGCCGTTTTTGGAGCGGATATTACATCGACTAAATTTCTAGCCAATGGGCTAAAAGCCCCGCCCCTCACATAAAATTCAAAAGTAAATTGAGGCATAAACCAAAAAGTTTCAAATAGATTTCTTTTTGCTTTCGAGTTTGAATCTGCTTTTACGATTACAATTTTCAAATTCTAGTTTTCCCATTTATTTTAAAGTATGGATGGATTAAAGCAGGGGTGGGCAAACTACGGCCCGGGGGCCACATGCGGCCCCTTAAGATACTTAATCTGGCCCTCCAAATTAAAATACATTGAATCAAAAACCCTAATTATTGTTTTATTTTCATTGTATTTCTGGTTTCTTCTGTTGTTTCTCTGGCGTTTGTGTGTTTTTTTCTGAGTCAGAAGGAGATTTTTCGGATTTCTTTGAGTTCGCATTTCTCCTCTGAAGAACATCAACCCATTGGATCACCAAAAAGAGAACAAAAATCAAAATTTAGAAATTAAAATTCCCAAATTTTCTGTTTTTAAATGAATATGTGAATTTTAATCCAAATTAAAGCATGTTTTTCTCTAAATTCCATATTATCTTTTTAGTTTATGAGGTTCATTACCAAATCACTCCTTCCATCTGCTCCTTGTCCGGCCCTTATGACAAATTTTAGAACCCTTTCTGGCCCACAAATCAAAAAGTGTGCCCACCCCTGGATTAAAGGATTCTAATGGATGGATGATGGGAAGTGGAGGTGGGCTTACTCCGTACTAACATCCTGCCCACAACTCCTATAAAACAATTTGAAAATCGATCACCAATTGATCGGGGTGGATCTTGATTTTATTTTAATTTGCCTTTAATCGGCGCTCCGTTTCTGCAAAGTGTCAGCGTTTATTTACTTCTGACTTCTCCTCAGGTCCTGGTTGTTTTCTGCTGCAGTCCTTCGCAGCTTCGTGTTTCTGTTGTTCCAGCAGGAAGGCTAAACAGCGCGGAGCGGCGCGCATCTGCCTGCTTGTCAAAGTGCATCTCCTCCACGCTCCTCTGCTTTTATCTCTGTGTAATTTAAACATGTCTTTGGAGATAACGGGGCTCCGTGCCACCCACTGAGTCAGACGGCACCTCCTTCCCCTAAAACAGCCCCTGCCCTCCGCTTGAACCCTGTAAAAGTGATTCACGGAAGGAGAGAATGAGGTTTTTATCTGGAACTTCTGCAGCTCGGAGATTTTCTGTTCTTATCAATCACTGCTGCAGAAAGAATGCACTTCTTTTTTTTTCAGTTTTAGAAGCTACTTTTATTGCACGTGTGTTAGAAAATTAGGTAAAACCAAGACTGTTACTAATGGTTTGAAGTGCTAATCGTTTCTCCTTCATCTCTCCTCCAGATTCCTCCTCCAACTACATCAGGCAGCTGGAGACGAAAGTGCGGATACTGGAGGACGACAACTACAAGCTTCTCTCGCAGGTGAGGCCAGCCTGTCCCAGGGGTTGTTTGTCCTGCCCATTACAGGCATTAGTTTGTTTTTTTTGTGTTTTGGGCCATCGCGAGTGTTAGGGTTTTATTTTGGCCACTGTGGGTGTTAGGTTTTTCTCTTTTTTTGGCTATTGTGGGCACTAAGCTTTTTTTTGGCCATTGTGGGTTTTTTTGCCATTGCAGACACTATTTTTTTTGGCCATTGCGGGTGTTTGGTTCATTTTATTTTATTTTTGTTTGGCCATTACGATTGTTAGGGTTTTATTTTGGCCTTTGCGGACACTGGGGTTTTTTTTTTTGGGCCATTGTGGGTGTTATGAGTTTTTTTTGGCCTTTGTGGGCATACGTTTTTTTTTTTTTGCGGACACTAGGTTTTTCTTTTTTTTTTTGGCCATTGCATGTGTTAGTTTTTTTTTTTTTTTTTTCCATCGCAGGCATTTTGTTTTTTTTTGGCCATTGTGGGTGTTAGGAGTTTTTTTTGCCATTGCGGGCACTAGGATTTTTGTTTTCCTTTTTTGGCCATTGCGAGTGTTTTTGTTTTTTGGGGTTTTTTTTTTTTTAGCCACTGTGGTCATTAGGTTTTTTTGGTTTTTGGCCATTGTGGGTGTAATTTTTTTTTTTGTTTTTTTTGCCATTGCGCACACTAGGTTTTTTTTGGCAATTGTGGGTGTTAGGTTTTTCTTTTTTATTGGCCATTGCGGGTGTTTGGTTTTTTTGGGGGTTTTTTGGCCAGTGTGGGTGTTAGTTTTTTTTTTGTTTTAGTTTTTCTTTTTTTTTGCCATTGCGGAAACTAGGTTTTTCTTTCATATTGGCCATTGCTGGTGTTAGTTTTTTTGTTTGTTTGTTTGTTTGCCATTGCGGACACTAGGTTTTTTTTTTTGGGCAATTGTGGGCACTAGGTTTTTTTTGGCGGGTGTTAGATTTTTTGGGGTGTTTTCTGGCTATTGCGGGCACGAGGCTTTTTTTTGGCCATTGTGGGTGTTAAGATTTTATTTTGGCCTCTATGGACGTTAGGTCTTTTTTGGCCATGAGGTTTCAGGTTATTTATCTTAGGTTATTTATTTATTTATTTATTTGGCCATTGCCGTTGTTAGGTTTTTCCCTCTGGAATTCTCCGATCTCCTCTTGTTCGGCTCGCCCCCACACATGTGATGTTGTGACATGAGGAGCGCCAGACCGCTCGTTAGTCGTTGGATGTTTGTCCATGTTTAATTCATGTCGTCTGTAGCGATGTTAGCCACAGGGGCGAGCTACGGGAGCGGAAGAGAGATGAGAAGATGGAGGGGGGAGAGCATTAAGCGACAGCGACTTTTCAAAGTTGACCTTACACTGACTTCTCACAAATTTGGAGAATCAAGAGCTGAGAGAATAGAGGTGGGAGGAATGTTGGATGGTTCACCAGGAGGTTACGTGTCAATCTCCAAAGGTGTTCAGCATAAAGACTGAAGGCTTCCTCGTTAGCAGAAATAAAGAAAGCCCATTTTATTAATAATTTCATCACAGCTCTGCATGATGCAACGCTCCTCATTTCAATGCAAGTGAGGTTCCTCCTTCAACCTATATTCTCTCTTTTTTTTGCAGTTTCTTCCCGGCTGATTCATATGCAGACAGAGTGTAGGCTGCATCTGACGGGCTCCTTATAATTAGCTCCTAAATGCTACTGCTCTGTGCTTTGTAATGTCTTCAGGGGTACAGTAGGAGCCTCATTCTTCAAACAGACTAATAGTCCCTGTTCACCATCAGGTTAAAGTTTGGAAAACTGTAATTAGAGAAGTTTTTTTCTTTTTCTTTTTGCCTCCAAACGTCTTAGATTTTTGGTCTTCTTCCCAGATGAGCTATGAAGAAAGCTGAACCCTCTCCGTTTGTTTTCTCTCCCTAGGCTCATAACCGCTATAGCTTATCGCAAATACAGATGAAGAAGGTAACCTTCTCAAATGTCACTGCATGTTGGCTCTTCTGCTGACTTCCTGTTTGAGAATCTTTCCGCTTTCTTTCCGGACCTTTTTCACACCTTTTTCTTGTGGACACAATGAATGCAACTCCTCTTGATGATTTCTGTCAGGGTTATGGATATTGTCACAAACTCTCTTCTTTAAGCTTTTCTAAATGGGAAACGTTCTCTCTGAATCCTAACCAGCACATTTGAGTATCATGCCACTTGGTCCCATATGGGTGGAGACGGGCTCCCTGTGGACGGACAGTGGGCAAACCTGACAGAGGTGCGCTGCACGGAATATCAAGAGCGTAGACCTTGGCGAGCCTTTAGGGCAAGGGTGTCAAACTCAACCGTACAAGGGGCCAAAATACAAAACACACCTTAGACCTCGGGCCAAAAAGGATAAATATTTATTGAAAACTCTAAAACTACATTTTTAAAATTTTAATCGTAACTTTTTAACATCATTATGAATTAGATATATAGCATTACCTGCGATAATGCTAGTGTGAATGCTGTAAGCTGAATTTGACCGCTGGAGATGCTAGCTGAAAATGCTGAAATTGAAAGCTAAAAAAGCTGAAGCTGATAGATGAAAACGCTGAAGCTGATAGCCAGCTAAAAGCCAAATTAGCCTAAAAATAAAACAAATACAGAAAAACAAAAAAACTTAGGTTAGCCAAAACAGCTAGCATGTAGCTGAAAAAATAGCTGAACTTCAAAAATAGCCTTAAAAACTGAAAAAAGCCCAAATTACCCACAACAGCTAGCATGCAGCTGAAACATTAGGTAAGTGCCAAAATAGCCAAAAAATCTTAGAAAAAACCAAAAATATTCCAAAAAGTTAGCGGAATGCTAATTTTTTATAACTTTAAAAACCAAAACTTAACATAATAATAATAGAAAGGCAGGAATATTCCAGAATAAATCAACCTAAACTTTAATATTTTACTCTCAATATTAGTATATTTTGTCAAAATTATACAAGTTAAAAATATGCGCAAGATAACATCTGGAGGGCCGGATAGAATTACTCGGCGGGCCGGATCCGGCCCCCGGGCCTTGACTTTGACACGTGTGCTTTAGGGAGAAAACGTACATGAACCTTTTTTTCTACAGGTATGCTGGTAGCGACAGATCCTAGCAAACACTTATGCGACCAACACATTCTCAATTCCAAGACGTGATATTTTGACGTTTGGTTAAGGACCACTCTGCGTCAAAAAATGAAGTTTTGGATGCACCAACTTGTCGTTTTTGACATGGTGGCTGTACCAATTAAATCAAAGCTCCCCAACCTTCAGTTGTAAGGGGAAATGAACAGCACCAGTACCCTAACCCAAACTTTAACCCAGTAACGGATGCAGATTGGGAACAGTACCAGACGTGGATTGGCACCGGTACTGGATGTGCATCGTGCCGGTTCTGGACACAGATCGGTATCTGTACCTGGACCGCACCGGTACCCCAACCTTCACTCGATAACGGGCGTTGACGGCACCGGTACCGTTACCTTAACCTGATACCAGATGCAGATTGGTGCGGGTACCAGACGTGGATTGGTGTCGGATCGGTACCTGTAGCCGGACGTGGACTCCACCAGTACCCAACCCTAACCGTAACTCTGCACTGGACGTGGATTGGTACCTGTACCAGACATGAATCGGTACTGGTACCGTCCGGGTTTGGTACAGCGTCCGACAAAATGACGGGACCCCAGATTTAATTGGAACAGCCAGCAGGTCAGAAAACCACAAGTTGGGGACACCTAAAACGTCAAAAAGTGACGCCAAATGACAATATGTGGCGACTATAAGTTGGAGTGAAGCAGGTTAGACTTTATGTGGTTTTCAACTCCCCGAAACTTGTGTACTGCACAAAAAGCCGGTAAGTTCTATTTATGGGGTGCAATTTGACTGTTAGAATCTAGAAAATGTCATTTTTGTGGACGTCCTACGGGTACTTAGGTATCACTCCTCATTGGTGCAGTATTTGCGTGCGGTCATTGAGGAGACAGTTTGTGCACCTTAGTAATGACATCGGGGTAAGGCCATCGAATGACATCACTTCATCATAATTGTATTTAACTTACTTCACAAAGATATTTGACCAGTCTCAAGGTAACTTCCAAACAAGGCTAGGACAACCCAGAACACCCGTACAGGTCAACCCACAGTTGCAGGGTTCGACTCAAAATGCTCATTCAGGAGATCCTTGTGAGCTCTTAAATACAAAGAAGATCGTAGAATTAAAGGCTTTTTAAAGATAGACGAATTTAGATATTTGGACTAACCCACTTTTATTGGCATTGAAGATTAAACTGGCATCAATATAGTGAAACATGGTTTTGGAGGGAATAAGTCCTGCTTGAATGTGCATAATACCTCAAATTCTCATTTATTTTATTGTGCTGAATAGCTTTAAAATTGCTAAAGTGAAGCTTTTATTTTGGCGTTTCTGGTCTCATCAGTTTTGTTTTATCCAGAAAATTGTACATATAAAGTTAAGGGTATTATGTGGTGATGAACGCAAAGACTCTTTAACTACTGAAACCTACCAACTACAGCCCTCCAATTTGTGGAAAACTGTTTGTTTTCCTTGTGGTAAAGCTGTTAAATTTTAATCGGGTAAAAACTTTATTGGCTTGCTCTTTAGACCAAGTCGTTCTCGCCTTCCCCTTCTTGTTCGTGGTTTTAAATTACGCAAATCTCAATCTCTAGTTTTCCCTAAACCGGCAAATGATTTTAACCCAGAACAAGATAAGTTTAGTAGAAGTTTAATCAGAGAGAACCAGCTGCATTTGTCATGAACCGACGTCCCTGCTTTTGGCCCTTTTACGACTCAGAAAAGCTTATCTATACCTGCTGCAAAGTAGCTAAGGTGAACAAATGCTAGATTGTGCTTCGAAGCGCGATTGACGCGCACCTGTTCCGGCTTGTCCAGACAGCTGAATAATTTAACAAACAGGAGCTGCAGCGGTTGATCCATCCATCCTTTACGCATGGCCGACCGCTGGTGTGTAATTGAAGAAATTCCTGAGTGAAGTTGAGAAATATTGCTTTTATCGTCTTCGTATGAGCGCATTAGCGGCTTACTCTCTTATGTAACGTCTCCCGTAATGATTGAACCGCAGCAGGTGGAATTGTTGCAGTGGATTAGTTGCCTCAGCGGACATGTTGCCTAACTTCACGTGTTATGAAACTTTATGTGGAGTTGAAAGGAAACAATAGCCGGTTATGGCAGGAGTGCACACTTTGCCAGGATTTTTTAAAGATAATGAGGGACTTTGAGCGCAAACAGTTTTACCTGCTATAGTGGTGAGGTGAAAGCTGCTTACCCTCTGAAGGAAAGTTCTTCCTTTGAGTTATGGCTCACAATGCTCGTATTCATAACTCAAAGGAAGAGCCGATGCAGGATGTCCACCGCTTCTCCTTTCTGCACCAACGAGTGATAGATGGATGTTCAGGAGACCCTGAGGTTTAGGTAACCGTCCTCCGCTGTCAGGGAAACAAATGGATTTTTTTTGTCTCAGCGGTCAAGGTCGAGTCAAGCTTGGAAGTGGTTGTTTAAGTGACTAGAATAAGGCTGATCTGAAAATCCTATCAAACTGTTCTGGATGTGTCCTGTGTCTCTTAAGGGTTCACACACTGGTGGCGCCAACCTTCCACCAGAAGCAATGTGGGGTTCAGTGTCTTTCCCAGACAATCTTCTGATTAGGAGTCGACCGCTCTACCACTGTACCACGGCCACCCCATAACAATTTGGGAAGGGATCGGGAATTTGGAGACTGGGACAAGCGTTCCCAGTCGTCTTTTAATTCTGAGTGTGCCGCTTTTAGCCAAAATAAAAGAAATAGTTCATTCAAATTTTGCCTTTGAGTTGTGGGCGGAACCACGTTTGAACCTTTTCATTGCTTAGAGCTCTCTGTGTACATGCTATCCCACTAGCTTCACACCACCCATCTAATAATATCTTGCAAAAAAATGGCGAGCAGTTTCTTAGCTTTTAGCCAGATTCTGGCTAAGACGATTATCTAGTCGTCTACAATAGGGGTGTGCCAAAATATCGATATTGCGATATATCGCGATATTTAGTCCTGCGATTGATTCTCGATGGGTTCTCACCAAGTATCGATATTATATTCAGGGATATAGGCTGTTACGTCTGAGTCACATGGCGGAACTTTCGCGCGCTGCGTCGGACTTATTTTGCCGATGCACACACTCCATCAGGAAAAACACCGGCAGGATTCTGGCTCAGTAGCGTGTATAAATCATGTCTACCTGTTCTCAATTATCATCCATCTGTAGAAGAGTCAGCCGGTAAGAAGTGAGTTTGTCTGAGCGCGAGAATGACCGCGATCGTTTATTTCCTGTTGTGGGAACGAGGCGCGTGCTTCGTAGCTGTTTGTGTGTACTTCAGGTACCGTCGGAACTTTCGCTTTCATGCACACTGATATTTACCCTGCTGGTGTAACTTTGGTAAATTTATGGTGTAAGGTTTTCAAATGAAAGTAATTACTTTTTGCTAATGTTAATTTAAAGTCATTCTTAAATAAAAAATGCAGATTTGATGTATGAACTTAAAAAAAAATTAATTAAAATAAAGTACATGAATTCACGGTAAAATAGGGAAGTTGCTAGTTAATTGAAATTATATAAATTATTATAGATTAAAGTCGTTTATTGCTAATTTGTAATAGAATTCGAATTTTTAAATATTTATTGCCATTATTATGTGTTTTATGGTTTTTACCTGTTAACTGCTGACTGACCAAATGGAAAATGAATAAAGATTGGAGAAATCATCTCAAGTGTCAGTCTGAGTAAATCAGCCTTTAATTTTGAATGCTTAGCCCTTTTTAAATGTGGGAAAAGTGCACAAAAAATTAGATAACACTTGACAGAGGCTTGCTAACAGTATTTTTGTGGCATTGCTGACATCGAATTTTACAAATAATTCCAATTCAATGGGTGGTAAGTTATAGTATTAGTGATTTTAAGCGACATTAAACAAAATTGTCTATAATTTGTTGCACAAAATAAGACATAAGTTGTTTATTATGATTGTGTTTAAAATAAAAAAATAAAATGAGGACACATTTCACCGACCAAAAAAGTGTTCTTCTATATAATATTAGTTAACAGAGAGGATTTTTTACTAAATATCGCGATATTATCGATATCGTGAGCCGCGTATCGTATCGTGAGGTACCCAGTGATTCCCAGCCCTAGTCTACAAGTGGATGCATCAATGATTTAAAAAAAAAAAAAAAAAACTCAGAAATGCAATTTTAAGATAATATTTCGTTGGATTGAGTCTTTAAACTTTGTTCCTTCTGTTTTGAAGTTGAGTCATGGCATCTAGACTTAAAAATCTTTTCAAAATAACCTTTCAGATATCAACGTCACGGATAAATGAGAACTTTTACCAATATTTTGTTCCATTTGGCAAACCAACCTTTAATAGATCAGAACAGTAAGCTTTCAAACTAATGTTTGGGGGAAAATCTAGAATGAAACACCAATAAAGGTTTCGTGTGTGTTCAGCTCTTGTCCTGATATCTAAGATCTTCTTGAAATAAGAGACAGCAAGGCATCAAGTGATAGATTTGCCAAAGGAAATGTAGGTTAATGTCAAAAGACGGAGAGACTCTGGGAATGCTGACTGCAGCTGGGAGTGTGGGAAAATGTGCACCTGAGCGTGTGACACAAAGACCATTAATACACCGACAATACATTACAAAACACACACATACAACGCACGGCTCATTGGGTTATTTATAGCCCGAGTGTTCCCGGGCATCACGTGTGTTCGAACACAGCGCCTCGCGCGGAGGGAACACTGGTGCGTGACACGAGAAATGTCACAAGGAAAAGTGTGGTTGCCATGTTCCCGCTGATGAAGCCAAGCCCGGCCAGTTAGTGCCGCCAGGAACTGGTAGTCTTCAGCTGCTAATGAGGATCTGAAGAGGTAGCAGCCCCGCGATGATGGCGCTGCCGCTGCAGCGGAGTGTCGTCTACGCAGAGAGAAGTGGGGAGTCGGAGTGGGAAGAGGCCAGGTGTGTGGCGCACGGATGAACCAACCCTTGTTCTGTCTAACGTGCAGAGTGTCAGCAGGTGCAGGAATCGGCGGGTTCAAACGAACGCGTCCGCATGACTGGAAAATATTAACGGGTGCTGACATGTTACTGGTTGATGACTGATAATGTAACCAAAAAGAGGAAAAATGTTTTAGTTAGGATGACATTTCTGGATCCTAAGTCATGGGGAAAGGTAAAGAGTTGAAAAAAAATCTATGGGGAAAGGTAACTCAACAGAAAAAACAGGAAAGGTATTTAAAGTTTTTAAAAAAGGGTGAGAAAATGGTGTTTAAAAAAAATAAAATAAATTATATTATATATATATATATATATATATATATATATATATATATATATATATATATATATATATATAATATATTATATATATATATATATATATATATATATATGTAGTGAAAATGGCTACTACAAAGAGAAGTCAACTTTTTTTTTTGTGAAATGGAAGCCGCCATGTTGGAGTCAGTTAGCAGTGATTGGTCCGAGTCAGTTTGAGTCATTGTTTCTGGGACAATCAACCCCGCCAATCCGGATTGAGCGTGCTGAAAGTCCGCACCCCTACCACTCGAAAGCAGGCTGAACAAAATCCGTCAAACCTTTCGAACACTGGCATCACCTACTTTTATTGAGGAATCGGATTGGCTATAGAATTAGCAAGAAAATGTTTTAAAAAAAAAATTGTTTTCTGGCTTCTTGGAGCCCGCAGGTACTTCCTGTTAGGAACACCAGGGGGAGGAGTCACATCCAGCACATTGGTTGTCGATGGTTCTTGAAACACCCATTTACTGAAGATGGGAGCACATTTTCCTTCTGCTTGTGGAAACTTTGAAGGAGAATTTTTCTTTGACTGGAGATAAATTCGTTTGGTTTTTGACTTTGTTTGGGCAGGTTTGACGTCTTATCTGTAGGACTAAACAAACAAATTCTGGAGCGTTTTATTTACATTGTTGACTCAGACGGAGAGGTGAAGTATGTACGCAATCTGGATTCCTCTGAAGAGATGAAAATCAAGAAAAGTTGGAAAATGTCTCAAGACTATTTATAGGATTTAGCTACATTGTTTTTATGGTTTTTATTTGTTTTTTGTGTATGATCAGTGTTTATTCCTGGATTTTCACCTTCAGGAACTGCGGAGTGTTTTTACAGAGTTCTCCTATGATATTGCTTTTATTTATATTTACTGAGTTTGTATGCATTTAAACCGAGTAGCCAGGATTAATTCAGGACATTGTACAAAGTCATCTACCTGCTTCTCTCTGCATCGTCTTTGAATTAATCATTTTGATTTATTAGTATGCTGTGCGGCCACTTCCTCTCTATTTTTAGGTGACATGACATTGTTTTGTGTGTTTTTGTTGAGCCGTGTGTGTTTTGTGTTCTCAGCAGTGCAACCCAGGTGACCTCCGCGCCCTGAGGAAGGGAATGACTCTGTACCACTCCGAGTCCCAGCTCTCCTCGCTGCCCCAGCGCCAGGAAGCCATGCACATGGTGGGTACCGCAGATGCTCGCTAAGAACTCGCACGTCAAGACGTAAATTATTGCTATCGCCGCAATGGGGCTATTTTTAGAAATATGCTCAGAGACGGAGACAGGGAGGAGTGTGCTGGTTCTTCCACACTGAAATCAAGTTAAGCGAGCTCTAATCCACTCCTCCGTCCTTAATTAAACCTCCACGGGCAACCTGTCTTTGTCTGTCGCTCGACAGGACGGAAACTCCTTCACTCATGAAGGAGGGAGGGAAGTAACAAGTCAAAGGGAGCAAGATAGCCTGTTCTCTGCAGCCTGTATCAACAGAATTTACCCAAAAGCAAAGACCCTCTTGAGCTCAACCTGGTCGGTGTTTGTGAAGGTGGAGACGAGTGGTTGTGTGTTTGAGTACTGAAGGACAGTCAGAGCTGAGCTACGTGACTGATGGCACTAAACCTTTCTAGTTAAGATAGTTTCAGTTAAGATAGTTACACTCAGAAGTTAACATACCCTGGAACTAATCCTAATTTCTTGGTCATTTTTCATAGAATATTAATAATAGCTAAAAAAAAATTGTTTTCCACTCATAGTTAACGATTTGATGAAGCAATTTATTGTCAAAAAAAAAGATGTATACCCCTTTTATTTCATAATGTCAACAGAGACTTTCCAAATGACCCAGTTGGTTCTGAAACGTCCACACAAGCTGATACAAAAGAGTTCGAATGGCAGCTAAAGGTAAACATCCTCACCTGGGGCTGGTTTATCAATGTGTGCACAAAGGGTCTTGGGCCTCCGACAGACTCTTGCATTCCTTATCCAGAACCGCACTGACATTTCTAGATCCTGAGTCACGGGGAAAGCTAAAGAGCTGTCAAAAAATCTACGGGAAAAGGTAACTGCGCTGTGCAAAACAGGAGAGGTATACAAGAAGATATCAAAGATGTTCAAATTTTGATCATGAAGTGGAAAGTAAGTAAGAGGTTCTGTTCAAACCAAACCACGGTCACATGGACTTTCTTCCACAACTGCCAGAAAATGTGTTAGGGATACAAAGAAGAACTCACAAATAACTCTGAAAGACTGGTGTGGATGTTTCTAGATGTACAATAAGGAGGCTCCTTATTGTACATTTACGGAAGAAAAATGGGCTGCAAATGCCACTAAATACACCAAACAGTCCATAGACAAGCTTCCAAACTTCTGGACCTACCTTAGAACACGGAGGCGGTTCGCTGATGGTTTGGGGATGCGTGATCTACAAAAACACTGGTCAAAATTGACGGCAAGATGAATGCAGCACATTACCAGTAAATACTGGAGGAAAACTTGGACAACGAGCCAAAACAGGAGGCCAAGTCCAACTGTCATTGGTTACGACAGAATTAGGTGATGGTTCTTGGAGTGTCCGCCTCCTGTCCTCAATATTATTGATCTCAGTTCAACCAAGACGGCCCAAGAATTTAAAGGAACTTATGGTTTTCTGTCTACAAGTATGGGCTGCTTTACCATTAGAGAAAATACATAAATAATTCACAACGACCACAAGAGACTTAAGGCAGTCATGGATGCAAAAGGAGGCAATACTAGGTACTACGAACTGGCGTATGTCAATTTGTGTACTTTGGGAAGTTTCTGTTATCATTAGTATTTAGGAAAGAGTAACCTTTGCAGGAGCTCCGATGGTTGACTAAAGCCCAACAACCTGAATAAAATGTCTCTTATCAGACGTGAAATCTATTGACTTGTCATTTTCCACAATCGTCCCTCTCTGCGGTTATTGTTCCGGTGCCATGGGGTTATCTAGGCTAGCGGCGGGCCAGCGGGCACACACACATCGCCAACATGTATTGAACCCGGGCTTACAGACCCCCGGAGCTGTGTCTAATGCAGCGTCCCGATGCCAGGTCGCGGTGAATGCTGCCATTGTGTCCCAGAAATCTCTGGTTCCCTCAAACAGAGAGCCTCTGTTGGGAACGAAGCAGGGGGTGTGATGAGTCAAAGGACACCCCCTCAGTTTTTTTTTTTTTTTTTCTGGCTGGCTGCTCCCATCATGCCAGGTTAGATCACTTTGTGCAGGTAGTAGACGTGGGAATGCAAAATGGGGAAACAAATCAAGGTGATTAGAGTTGAAATGACATTTTCAGGGCTGGAGAACAAGATTTGAGTGGGATGTGATTTAACTGGGCTCTGAAGCAAGAGTTGGAGCAGAGCTTCCAGGTTCTAATTCATGCTTTCTTCTTTGACACATAAGTCATAAAGGCTTTTTTCTCTTGTAGGGTACATGTCGTCTACCCACCAGCGAGTCCTCACCTGCCACTGGATACCTGTCGTGTGTGCAGAAGCCTGAAGCTGTGGTGCATGCAATGAAGGTACACTTTATTTCTCTATTAAACAACAACATTTTTAAGCTTTTGAAAAAAACATTTATACCATGTATTCAGGTGCTGGAGGTCCACGAGAACCTGGACAAGCAGGCTCCGGAGGACTATGAAGACGACCTCAGCGAGAAGGAGAAGGCCATCGTGCGAGAGATGTGCAACGTGAGTGCAACAAGCTGTTCCCAGAATTCCAATGAGATCCCCAGAATTTCTTTGAATTTTCAAAAATAAATAAAAATGAGAAATATTGAAAAGTCACTTGAAAAATTTCAGGGAATCAGAGGGCAACATTTCAAGGGCTGACCCATATGGGTGATATGGGATTTTGGGTCCATGGAGCCCTAATCAAAAAGTAGTTCATTTGAAGTGTTGAATGTATACTATAAACCATGTACAGTACATGTTGTGTGGGAAATATACTATACTTCTTGAGACTCGATTGGAACTCAAATCTAAATTTGCAATATATAGATAGTATATTAAAAGTAAACCAAGCTCTTCAAGGAGCTGCCACCTCAAGGGACATACCATTGTCGTATGTGTGGCAAGTGTATCATGAGGTATTTGAAAGGTAAATGTAAGTAGTACACAGTTATGACGTATGGGTAATACTACCTTTATGCTGCACTCTAAGTTTTAGTGAGGTACAAGGATTGGCTCCTTACTCAAACGCACGCAGGTCTCCGATTGTCTAATTTGATCATACTTAGCGGTCAGACTACACTTACGTAGTGCGAAATTATCTCGTGAACATCGTGCATGCTACATTAGCATCGGCCATGCTCAAGAAATCAAGCTTCAAGCTCTTTCTTGAACACGCCTTTGGCATATGGTGTCCACACTGAAAAAGCAGAGAGGAGCTTCTTCTTTTTCTTCTCTTGCGCATGTTTTGCTTGCGCATGTGCGTCACCTACAGTTGGTAGAGGCTTGGTACGAAATATCAAAACGGTTCAGAGCAGAATTTTGCTCCAGGCTTTTTCAGCTCTATTCTAAAATGAAAGACATGGTGTCATGGAATTCCAAAAACTGCACTTTCCACTTTCGCCTTAATGATTTTTCCAACGGTTGGTTCTTCTATGAATTAAAAAGGACGCCACCCATACGTCACTACTACACAATTTAAGTTTCTGATTGGTCAAAGTTCACGTAGAACCTGAAAACTGTTGTAAATCTACATGCATCTACGTAGACCTTTCATTGGAGATGGTCACTTGAGGCTTAATGGACTTCTTACACAGGATTTTGTACTACACACCTGTGCCTCACCTACTTCAACCTCAAATGTTTACTATGAACCGTCGTTCACAGCACATCTGTAGAAAAAACGTACACGAACATTTTTTCTCTGTGTGATCACTGAACAGTCTACGACCTCAATACTTCCTGCGGGCCACCTACATACTGGTTTGGGCATTTTTTTGGCTGGTATCCACCTGTAAGGGCAGTTAATCATTTACATTTCATTAAGTTTTTGTCACTTCTAGCTCCTCAAACGAGCAATTGTACTATAAATATAAAGCCCAACCGAAAAACCACAGCGTGACCTGCAGAAAGACACGGTTTAAATCCATTAGGAGTTACTCAACCAGCATTTATACTGAAAGCAATTATGAGAGCTTTTGTTTTGGAAGTTCAGACTTTAATATTTCAGTTTCCCTCCATTATTAGTGGATCTTTTTTGTTCTCCGGTCGAGTATGAAGCCGCTCAGCTCCTGATCCGAGTTTTTGCTAATGAGGGAGTCATTAGACTCATTAAGTTTGGAATGACACTCTCCTCCCTCCTCATAATCCATACTTTCCACATCGGGGGCCCTCGCTGGAGCCTCATACTCGAGCTGTCATGGCAATTAAACTGGAGCGGCAGGGAAAAGAGCACTCCTCCCCCGCCCCTCGTTTGCCTCCATCGTTTTCTGGCGGCGCTGAAAGGACCCGGTCCAGAATAGAAGAACGAGCTTTTAGCCGTCTGCAGAGGAATGTGACGGGCCAGGAATCTGGGGAGTGCGACAATAGCGCCTCTGTGGAACACGGGGGGGATCCTCTTTTGCAAATGGAGGTAACTTCCCCGCACCGATGACAGGCGCCTGTGAGTCACTTCTTCTCTGCTTCTGTGTACAGGTGGTGTGGCGGAAATTGGGCGACGCCGCGGGATCAAAGCTGTCCGTCAGACAGCACCTTTCCGGGAACCAGTTCAAGGGGCCGCTGTAGTTACCCGGCAACCGATTTGGGATCCGGCAGACGCAGAGACTGTCGTCCATATTTACATGTACAGTTTTTACATGTTTCTCATCCCTCCAAGCTTATGTTAACTGGCAGCTAGTTTCACCGACTCATGCTTCCCGACACGACCCCCGCGTGACCGTCTGCCACCCCGCTGTAGTTGTGCCGGGGCGCCACGGAAGCGATCATGCGGCCGCAACAAAGTTTTTTGTTTGTTTTTTTTTAATAGTCGAGACCCTTTGTCCTGTCACGTGTAAAGGCCGATTTCCACTGGTCCGTTTGTGATGCGTCTCTGTTGCGTTAACATCATTGACTTGAATACAGTACGGATATCGACGTTAGCAAGAAGCGATTGGTCCGAGAATCTGTCAAAAGCTTCGAACGTTTGAGATGGGGCCAGCGGGCATCACATGCTCTTAATGAGGCATCTGATTGGCCAGTTTACAACTAGCAATAAAGAAAATATATCGTGGAAACAAAAATTAGCTTTAGCAAGAGGATGTTAAAAAGAGACACCAGAGCAAGAATGCTTGTTCTGATAATCGCGGCTTATTTCTCAAAAGGAGTCTAGAGGATTTTTGGCTTTCTGGGACCAGCGGCTACTTCCTGTTTGGAAGGGGAGGGGGGAGGGGATGATCTCAGCGAACATTTCAATGTGGACCCCATTAGGGCTGCCACGATTAGTCGACTAATCGATGACTAATCGACTATTAAAATAGTCGACAACTAATTTAATAGTCGATCAATCGTTACTTTATATTGTATGAAGTCAGAGTGTAGTAAAGTTAAAAGTTATAATAGCATTCTGCTAGCTTTTTGGACTATTTTGGCATTTAATAAGTTTCTTTGGCTTTTTATGGAGTTTAGCTAATATTTAATCTACATGCTAGCTGTTTTGGCTAACTTAAGGTTTCTTTTTTTAGTTTTTTAAGCTATTTTTAAGTTTAACTAATATTTCAGCGACATAGCTATTTTGGTTAACTTTGGCTCTTTTTATTTTTTAGGCTAATTTGGCATTTAATTAATATTTCAGCTGGTTATCAACTTCAGCGTCTTTACATCCAGTTTGCGCATGACCCGATTAGTCGACTAATCGGAAAAAATAATCGGTGATTAGTCGACTATTAAAATAATCGTTTGTGGCAGCCCTAGACCCCATATATATGGTTTACCCGATGGCACTAGTATTCAGTGGAGCTCGCTAAGTCGCTACGCTATCCGTCGGGCAGCTTGTTAGCTTACCACACTTATTAGCGTAGGGACCCAGACCACTGAGTCGCCACCGAACCCACCAATTCATAAACCATATGGGGCCCACATTGAAATGTTCAGTCCAGTTCTCTCCATGTACCATCGATGGTTAACACGAAAAAATTGAAATGTTAATTATTCGTCAATTGGCGCTTAAATTCCCTCCGTCATGTTAATGCTTAATGCGGTTTTGTTTATAGTCCATTAAAATCAATTATTTGGTAAAAAGCCAGAGAAACAGGAAATAATTGTGAATTTCAAGATAAAACTTCTGTTGTACTTTAGAAATAAAACTTCATACAATATATAAGGTGACGTACCCGGTCATGTCAACACCGTAGGACAACAAAAATTTAATTTTGGTAATACAAAAGTTTAAAAAAAGAATTTTACAAGGTCTCTGTGAGGACGGAGAGGGAATGGGGGAGTCACGGCTTAAGTTTTAGACGAACTACTCGACACGGAGGAGGGGCAGAACGAACCACTCCTCTGGGAGCTACGGGGGAGGGGACACGCAGCATAAACTAACCGAGGGTTAAACGGACCGGTGTGATCTCGGGGTCACTCCTTCCACACACTCCCCGGAAGCGGTCAGTGTGATCCTAGGATTAGCATTTCTCAGTGAAGCACCCCTGTGATCTAGCACATTTCGCTCATGTATGGATAACTTAGGGATCACTGTTGTGTATATGATGTATAGAACCATAGCACTACTTCATTTATTACTATTGATTTGATCTGTTTTATAATTTAGCATTGCCATGCGATCAAGAATTCAGTTGTAGACCTGAAACCGGGCTTGGATTTTTTTTTTTTTTTTTTTTTAATTCATAAAACTTTAACCTCTCCCGTATTTAAGCTCTAAAAATTGATTTTTTTTTTCTGGTGAAACTAACAAACCCCCGTATGCTGTGTGCATGCCAGACAATCATCTTCTCAGGTTGGAGGGCTGCAGCTTTACCTTCACCCATCTGTGACTGTGTTTCGTTTTTGAGGTGGGACTGTTCTCCTGCAGCTGTAGCATCAGTTATTTCTGCTTTATTTTGGGGCTAACAGTTTTTCTGAATCCACACATAAAAACTAACCGCAAAAATGCGTTTTAAGTCCCGCCCCCCGTCCCAGATTTGATTTGAGAGGTCACGTCTTCCTTTTGAAGTCTCCACATTAAAAACAAGAAGTATCTGTTGATGTCAGAGTGAACAAACTCCGTGTATTTATTGTTAAGTGTGAACATAGAGAATTGGAGAGCGATCAGAACCCGAACAGCCCGGGTCGCCGGGCAGATTAGTTCTCCTCATCTCTAGAACCATTCTGTTCCAAATTAGAACATTTTTGAGGTGACCTGTTGCTTAAAAAATGGGTCGAAAAGAAAAAAGTATTATTTTTTAAAGTGTCCTTTTTTCTAGGAACTGATTTGAAGCCATGAGACAATTTTTGGATACTGAATAAATAAATGAGTATTTGGTTTGAGATGCATTGTTTTCCAATGCGTTTTAATTTGGAACCCAACTTTCTTTTTTTTTTTTTTTCTAACTTTTATGATGCTTTATCTATATGCTTAAAAAAAAAAAAATCACATGACAGAACCCGTGAACCTACAGTATAAATGTGTATTCCTGCAACTAGCATGACTATAACTTGTTTTCATGAATTTCACTGATACAAACAGTTGACAGGTAAATAAAAAAATATGATAGAAAATTTTTAGTAAAATATGAGAAAATAAAATAAAGAGTTGATCAACAACACTGTGGACTGCTTTTTTTCTTTTTTTTTTCTACACATGAGCTGTTTGCAAGAAGTTTACCTGAGTCACACCACCCCCTGTTGGTGAATAAGAGAAACTACACTCCAATAAAATAATTGTGGCATTTTTCTGATGGACATAAATCAAGAAAATTGATCTGAAAATTGCAATTTTGAGAACTTATTAAATTAAAAGGTTGTGAAGAAGGAACAGACTGTTTGAAAAAGATCCTAAAATGCATCCATTTGGAGAAAAATGCATCCACAAACGCTTTCCTCATCATTTTTTGTTGCACAGAGAAGGGAAAGGGAGGCGGGCTTGCTTTGGTCCCACCACCAACTCTTGAGGTAAAACGACAATTAAAATAAAAAAAATACTTGGTGTAGTTTAAAAAAAGTTTAAAGATTATCATTATAGGCCCTACTTTTGTTGGTTAAAAAAATTGTGTTCAAATTAAATTAAAAAAATCTTAGATTTACTTATTTTTTTAATTGCCTTTTATTAATTTATATGTTGTAACTGCTACATTTTAAGTTCTGGTCCATTTAAATTATCCAAAAAGAATAATTATAGTTTCTCTTCTTTATTCTGAGGTTCACCGTTTAATATTTACTGAACACCTCCTCCTCCTTTTACAAAAGAAATCTGTGTTTTTATCTTCAAAAGAGCAAATATTCAGCATTAAAAAAAGTCATTAAAACAAAAACCAGAATCCTGCGGAGCACATGGATACTTTCCAATGAAAGGAACGGTTCAGAGACGGAAACAGCTGTGAGGTTTTCATTTAATACTACTTCATTTTCACTGAAGTCATTAAAAAAAAAAGGAAACAAAACAGTAGTTAAAACTAAAACACATCTAATAGTTTTGAAGCCAGTGTTGCTCCTATAAAATGAAAAGTCAAACATTTGATGAATTTAACTGCACTTTCCTCCATTTTTACAGTGATTTTCACAGAAAAAAAAACAAAACAAAGATGCTAAAAGGGTCAGAAGAAACTCAAAAAGAAAAGACGACGACGGTGAAAGAAAAAAGACGTTGTAGAATCCTGGAAATGCGCCGTGATCGCCCTCCTCTACATTATAAAAACTTCTGCCGACCTCCCATCGTCTCTCTCTCTCCTCCGCCTCCACCTGCAGAACTCCCAGAATTCAACTGTCGTTCGACACAAACGTCCTCATCTCATCCACCCTCCGCGGTTCAGAGGCATGCCGGGCGGGGGCGGCAGGGGCACTTGTGACTGTCCCGGGGGAACCGGTGGCGGCGGGGGGTATCCTGCGGGCGGCATGCCGATCCCGGGGGGCACGTGGCCCGGCGGCATGCGCGGGGGCGGCGGAGGGTAGTTGTTGTAGCCCGGCGGCGGGTAGTTTGGCGCCATGCTGGGAGGCGGGTACGTGGACGGAGGAGGCGGGGGTCCCGGGGGCGGCGCCGCGGGCGGCGGGTAGACGTGCGGGTGGTACGGCGGGATCGGAGGGGCGTAGCCGGGGGGCATGGGGGCGTAGGAGGGGCCTTCGGTCTTCATCATGGACTGCAGGCTCTGGAAGCCCTCCCCGGACATGTACGAGGCGGTGGTGGACATCAGGTAGTTGGAGGGCGGAGGGGGCGGGGGGCGATGGGGCAGGGGAGGGGGCTGGTGGGGGGGCGGAGCGTGAGGGGGAGGAGGAGCCGCTTCGTTTCCTGGCTCCGCTTCTGCCGGAGGAGCTGGAGGAGGAAAAGGAGGCGTTAGACGACCTCGAATGACCCCAATCTGATCAGAGCCTGATCAGATTGATGTTTTGAAACAGAACGATGACATAAGCGGGCTGGTTTATGAGCTGCAGATCAACAAACTCATGCGGTTCTGTTCTACACACACCTGGGGGTTGAACGGCCGGTAACGGCGGCATGGGGCTCTCCAGTCGGGGGATTTTTGATCCAGTTTGTTCTACAAATATACATCACAAATTAATGTAAAACATATTTTTGCATCTTTTCGTACGTGCTAACAATAGGGCTGGGCGATATGGGATTTTTTATATCACGATATAGCTTTTTAGATATTGCGCGATAACGATATTGATCACGATATAAACCAAATAACTATATTTGAACACTTTGTGGCTCAAAAATGAAATGTAAATTCATCAGCAGGTTGTTTAAATTTAAATATTTATTTCCTATCACACTAAGCATAACAGATCCAATGGAAATTATGCAACTAGTTTTTTAATAACCAAGACTATATATATATATATATAAATGAACTAAGCTGAAAATTAAAGCAAAAGATTTCAAGTTTCAAAAGTTTATGAAATAGATACTAAACTGTTTCTTCAGTTCCATTAAAAAACAAAGCATTAAGTCTACAAATAAATTCTAATGTTTTCAGGGTTCATATAACAAAAATGTATTAATATACTACAAATTATTTTTGTTGTATTTAGTAGGGGTGTAATCGTGTCACGGCTTTAAGGTCACAGTTTGGATCATTTTTGGATCAGTAACAAGTAAAAAAAACAAGAAAAAAGAAGATAAAAGTCTAAAATTACTTTTTTGAAGAGTTAAAAATATATGTTTGAAAAATTAAAGTACTTAAAAGCATTAACTCACACATTTTGAACTTTGAACATAAACAAAACATGTATTTTCTGATTACATGTACATGTCTGGAGAGAGAAAGGAATGCTTCATATGCTATCCCACCAAATTAAACTGCAATTTTGAAATTAAACTTTCATTATTTTTGGTATTAATTGTTGTATTGAAACTAACTGAGGCAACATTTAAATATGTCAAATAAGTATTATTAACCATAGTACATGTCCAGGTGACACACTGCCATACCCGCGGTTTTTGACCCTAAAAGCTTGCCATAGCTCTCCCATGTCGGCTCTTGCCAGCTGGGTGCAGGAGCGTGATGTGAGTGCGACAGCGGCCGCTCCTCGCTGGAAGGTCTCCTGAACTCCGACGCGGAGATGTGTACCGATGTTTTTATTCAGCTCTTCAGTTTTTTGCGGACCCTTCAAAATAAAAGTCTATCGCGATAGACTCATTCTTCTATTGAAAAAATGTTCTATCGCGATATCAATAATTATCGTTTTATCGCCCAGCCCTAGCTAACACCAAAAAGGTAAAAATTGATTCACCTGGAGCCTTTGGTTCATCTTTAGGGGAAGTCTGAAATAAAAAAAATATGTAGAAAAAGTGAGTATACCATCGAATAACGCAGCTAAACGTCTGCGGTTTCTGCTCACGTGGGAGCGCTTCAGCTGCCGTGCGGGACTGCCGCCCTGCGGCGAAGTCTTTTTTGGCGGCGGCGGCGGCGGGTTAGACACCGGGAGCACCGGCGAAGCGGCGGGCGTGACGGCGGCCGTCTTCTCCTTCTCTTGGACCTGCTGGGGGATGGGCTTGTTCCCCTGAGAATACAGGTCCAGGATCTGATGGCAGATGTCTGGAGGAGACCAGAGGGAGGCGGTGATGTCATCGACATACGTGACAGACATGCGCCGTTACTATGGACTGAGTGATGAACGGAGGAGGTCCAAGAAAAAGAACCACAAAAGGAGACGCAATGTTTCTCAATCAACCTCAAAACTTTACATTTACTGCTATCATCACTTAACAGTTTCCAGGTGTATTTAATGTCATGATCCATGTTCTTACGTTTAAAAATGTTTCTTGAATCAGTTAAAGATGCCAGCTGGAGACGAAAGTAATATGAAATCATGTGAACATTTTTAAAACGATTGAGACTTATTTACCGTGTGTGTTATCCAAAAATAATAAAAGTTGTAGTTTCATTTGATAATGTGGTAAAGGATGTTTTTTTAATTTTTTTTTTTTTAATAGGGAAAAGACTTTGTTACTAAACGTCGTCAGTCATTCATGCAATTAAACATCAATCTTCCTCCTTTCTGGAGTTGGTGACAAACATTTACAAGCTCAGATATTTTAGCACAGAGGTAAAATTTAAAAAAAAAAAAGATATTTAGAAGCTGTTAGTTTGACAGAAATGCCTTACCTGTAACAGTAGAAGCACAATTGTCGCACTATTTACAGATTAATCAATATAAATGATAAATATTTAAGCTCAATCATCTCCTGAGCTTTAAGTCGAGCCATATTTGATACAAATCTGTTAATAAATGAGGGATCTAACCCAATTGTTGTGGTTGATGTGCGCCTGTCCTCCATTGAAACAGCAAATGGCAAGACCCATCCGGTAACATGTATCTATCAGGGCTGTAACGAGTATCCGGGTGCTCGGGTATTCGGGATCTGCTCCTGAAATTTCAAGTACGAATATCCGCGGCGTCCAAGATCTCTGATTTGCGATCTTTATAAATATAGTAAATAGTAGTAACATTTTATCAAAATATGATCTGGAGACGATATATTTTTCCTCTGAAATGCAGATTAATGTTGTGTTTTAAGCTTACGAACTAAAACAAAGCAGAAAGAGCAGCGGTACCGCCATCGGAGGTAAACATCTTCATGACAGTGAACTTCTGGTTTTCAAAGTAAAACTAAAGAGAGCTTTTTTTAATTCAGAAACTGAGACTGAAGTCCCGCTCACTGACATAACCTCTGAAAAAAAATAATTAGCTTTAACATCAGAGCTTTAGCTCCAGTGTTTACATTCTTATGGTCATGATAATTCTTCAACAGTTGAAGCAATTAACGAAACTCCATCTTATTCTGAAAAAACGCAGTCTTGCTGCTGAAAGGCGGATGTAATCAACGTGAATCAGATGATTCTGCTGCAGAAAAAAACACTTTTTCATACGGTCTCTGCACCGATATGTAAAGCTTAGAACGTAAAATGTTGAAGAAATTTGTGGATAGAAAACTGTGGAGAGAATTTTCAGGTTTTGGTTTTAAATTATACAGAACATCAGTGATTTTTATCCTTTTTATGTTAATGTGAACCTAGACAGAAGATTGACAAAAGAAAAAAAAAGTTTAAAATGATAAAAAGCATTTCTTTCTATCTGAATCTTTGAGTTTTCTTAATCAGTTTTGTTGATTCTGATCTCCTGTTTTAAATAAAGGTATAAATGATTACATTCTAATAATTTCATACAGCAATAAACATATTATAAAGTAAGAATCGTGGTTTGATTCATGAATCAGATCGCCACCTGAGCAACGATCCACAGCACTAGCATCAATGGTTGACATCTTTTTTTTTTTACCTTCAAGCAGCTCCACCGGGACGTCCTGCACAAACTGCTCCCACCAACGGCGAGATGACTGCTTCGAGGTCCACTCCTGGATGTCAAACTTACAGAGTCGGCCCGCTAGGTACATGACGGCCACGGCGATGATCTCCGGCTCCCACTGCAGGGACAGCATGGTGCACAGGCTGCCGGGGGCGGGGACACATTCAGCAACATGTAAAAGACGCTTTAGATAAAACCAAAGTACCTAAATGTCACCTGTCATTGACGAAGGTCCACGCCATTTGGAGGACTTTGCAGACTTTGTTTTTGTCTCCTGCAGCATCAAAACATTTCTTTTGTTAGCATCATGATTATTTTAATAGTCGGCAAGTCACCGATTATTTTTTCCGATTAGTCGACTAATCGGGTTAATTTAAGCTTTTTTTTTTAGTCAAAACTGAAAAAAGCTTAAATTAACCAGAATAGCTAGCTTGTCGCTGCAATATTAGCTAAACTCCAAATTAGCCTAAAAAATAATTTAAAAGCCTCAGCTAGCCAAAACTGCTAGCATGTAGCTGACGTATTAACTTAACTAAAAACTGGAAAAAAAATCCTAAATTTTTCAAAATAGCTAGCATATAGCTTAAATATTAGCTAATCTCCAAAACACCCTAAAAAACTTTTTTTTTTAAAGTTTAAGTTAGCCAAAACAGCTAGCTTGTCGCTGCAATATTAGCTAAACTCCACATTAGCCTAAAAAATAATTTAAAAGCCTCAGCTAGCCAAAACTGCTAGCATGTAGCTGACATATTAACTTAACTAAAAACTGAAAAAAATCTCAAATTTTTCAAAATAGCTAGCATATAGCTTAAATATTAGCTAATCTCCAAAACACCCTAAAAAACTTTTTTTTTTAAAAAAAGCTTAAGTTAGTCATAACAGCTAGCATCTAGCTAAAATATTAGCTAAACACCAAGTTAGCCAAAAAAAAACTGAAAAAAGCCTAAATTAACCAGAATAGCTAGCTTGTCGCTGCAATATTAGCTAAACTCCAAATTAGCCTAAAAAATAATTTAAAAGCCTCAGCTAGCCAAAACTGCTAGCATGTAGCTGACATATTAACTTAACTAAAAACTGAAAAAAAATCCCAAATTTTTCAAAATAGCTAGCATATAGCTTAAATATTAGCTAATCTCCAAAACACCCTAAAAAACTTTTTTTTTAAAGTTTGTTAGCCAAAACAGCTAGCATCTAGCTGACATATTAGCTAAACACCAAGTTAGCCAAAAGAACAGAAAAAAGCTTAAATTAACCAGAATAGCTAGCTTGTCGCTGAAATATTAGCTAAACTCCAAATTAGCCTAAAAAATAATTTAAAAGCCTCAGCTAGCCAAAACTGCTAGCATGTAGCTGACATATGAACTTAACTAAAAACTGGAAAAAAATCCTAAATTTTTCAAAATAGCTAGCATATAGCTTAAATATTAGCTAATCTCCAAAACACCCTAAAAAACTTTTTTTTTTTTTAAAAAAAAAGCTTAAGTTAGTCAAAACAGCTAGCATCTAGCTAAAATATTAGCTAAACACCAAGTTAGCCAAAACAACAGAAAAAAGCCTAAATTAACCAGAATAGCTAGCTTGTAGCTGCAATATTAGCTAAACTCCAAATTAGCCTAAAAAATAATTTAAAAGCCTCGGCTAGCCAAAACTGCTAGCATGTAGCTGACATATTAACTTAACTAAAAACTGAAAAAAAATCCCAAATTTTTCAAAATAGCTAGCATGTAGCTTAAATATTAGCTAATCTCCAAAACACCCTAAAAAACTTTTTTTTTTAAAGTATAAGTTAGCCAAAACAGCTAGCATCTAGCTGAAATATTAGCTAAACACCAAATTAGCCAAAAAAACTGAAAAAAGCTTAAATTAACCAGAATAGCTAGCTTGTCGCTGCAATATTAGCTAAACTCCAAATTAGCCTAAAAAAATAATTTAAAAGCCTCAGCTAGCCAAAACTGCTAGCATGTAGCTGACATATTAACTTAACTAAAAACTGAAAAAAAATCCTAAATTTTTCAAAATAGCTAGCATATAGCTTAAATATTAGCTAATCTCCAAAACACCCTAAAAAACTTAAAAAAAAAAAAAAAAGCTTAAGTTAGTCAAAACAGCTAGCATCTAGCTAAAATATTAGCTAAACACCAAGTTAGCCAAAAAAACTGAAAAAAGCCTAAATTAACCAGAATAGCTAGCTTGTAGCTGAATATTAGCTAAACTCCAAAATAGTTTAAACAAACCTTGATAAATGCCAAAATGGTCTAAAAAGCTAGCATATTTTTATTATAACTTTCAACTTTACGACACTCTAACTCCATATATTATAAAGTAACGACTAATCGACTATAAAATTAGTTGTCGACTATTTTAATAGTCGATTAGTCGTCGATTAGTCGACTAATCGTGGCAGCCCTAATCATGAGCTCACAGGGCTGCAGTTCTGCTCCGCCCACCTTTCAGCTGTTTGACGTAGCGCAGCAGGAACATGTAAGGGTGCTCCACCTGCAAGTCGAACTTAATGGTCTGCAGCAAAATCCTCTCCAGCACCATCACCTCCTCCTGTTCCAAAAAAACATCACACACGACTGCCGAATGCCTGCAGACACGCGTAGAAACTATTTGGTTCAAAACTGCACCTTCGGATCGTCTCCAAACTGGGCAAACTGGACGTCGTTGAGCAAACTGCGAGCCGTTTTGATGATATCTTTGCATTTTTTGGGGGTTTCCTCCACTTTCCCGGCCAAGAAGAGGCAACAAGCGCCCGTCACCTGTCCAAACAAAAATCCCGTTTTAAGATTGCTTTCAGGAAACAAAGAGTAAGTTCAAAGTGGACGTACATATCGGGGAAACTGCTTGAAGGAGTGAAACATGTAGAAGCGATGGAAATATATGATGCCGGTTGCAAGAGTGTCATAATGTCTGCCGGGTAGTTAAGAATCTGTGGAGATGTTTCAGAACCTCAGAAAAACAAAAGTGGCAGATTTCACCTACAAATAAATCAGACTCAGATAGCAGAACCGGTCAAGGATACAGGCCGAGTCGAGTCCCCACGTCAAAAATAAAGCGGGCTCCCTCTCTCCGGTACCGGGCTTCGGTCCCGGGGTCCAGACCTTCGGACTGGGAAGGGGTGTGGGCTAAATCCTTCTTGTCCCAGTACCAGCACGGCTTGATGTGGTCCAGAAAGGACTGGCCACCCGAGAAGTCCTTGGACTCTTTCATTGACTGAGGGGAGGTGGTGGATGGACCTGCTGTGCTGGACTGCAAATATACACACAGATATCCATATTATAGATTACTTTTTTAGTCAGAATTAGCAGTTTTACTCTGATGTCACCAAAATATTTTATAAAACTTTCGTTCAATTAATTTGAATGGTAAAGATAAGCCAGAGATTGAAAAATTAATCAAAAATACAAAGTTAAATAGCACCTGTTAGCAGGTTTCTCCTTTATGCTGCTAAAAAAAACCTAATAAACATAAAAAGTGTGTATTTTAAATACAATAAAATAAATACTACGTTTCATTATTAGTGGAATGTATAGAAATATTCAGATTTTTCCAGATTACGCCGGCTGGGGAAAGAGATGAATGTGAATGAATGTACATGCTAACCCGGCTAGCAAAGCCGCTGTAGCCGTCAGGCTAAAAATAAAACAAAATATGGAGGATAATGACGTCACCTGCCTACGAAGGAACACAAAACACCCACCTTTATCATGTAGGCGATGATAGAAGCTACCAAAATGGACAAATGTGGCAATAAACTTCACTTATTTACGAAAAGTTGGCGACAGCATCGAACGGGGGCGCCCACTGATACAACAGAAACGCCATTTTGAAAAACGTCGAGAGCGTCATGACGTCACGATCACCAGCGTGCGCTGCGTGAAAGAGGAAATGAAAATTATCTAGTAAAATAAATAAATAAAATCATGTTTTACTACCTTTTTTCATGATTTTATATAAAGTCAAATTTTCATTGGAGAAAAACTTAATCACATATATGTCTTTGTGTTTACTAAAGATGTAGATGACGTACATTTTTTCACTTTATAATAAATAATTATAATTAATTAATTAATAATTAAAATAATTTATAATAAATTAAATAAAGTTTATTTAATTTTTCGTCTTTATATCCTTTGAGCTATTCACAATTATGCTCACTTTGTTATTTCAGCATAAAGAGAGATTTTTTAAGTGTAGAAATTTAAAACTTTAGTAAAGATTGTTACAAATATAACATTATTGCAGTGACCAGCAATATTTTTTTTTATGTCTATAGTGGAAAAAGCATTTTCTGACATCCCAAACACAAATAACACTTTTTAATGAACATTAAAGAGCAATAATCACATCGTTTATGTGCAAATATTATAATTTCCAATTATTAAAATTACAAGATGCCGATAAAATTAGTTATTTTTACTTTAAAATGAAGCTAATGGGTACGATGGAATATTAGGGGCCCCCAAAAAAAGGAATATTGCAAGATTTACAGCAAAGTAGTAAATTTATGAGAAAAAAACTTGTAAGATTTTTTTCTTGTAAATGTACGTCATTTAATGTCGTAAATGTAAAATATTCAAAGTAATACATTTACAACATGTTAATTTACAAGTAAAAAGTCATAACGACTTCATTTTCTTGTATTTTAACAGCTTACATACTTTCTTGTAAATTTAGGATACTTAAAGTCGTGATTTAATCATTATTATTATTATTATTATTTGTAAAGTGACCCTAATACTCCATCGTTGATAGAGAAACATCTATTTCCATTTTTGCACTGGTTTCCATCTCATTTTCAAGTACTGCCGCTAGAGGGAGGCAAATACAAGTGAAAGACTATATCAGAGACCATGTCATTTTAATTATGGCCACTAGAGGGTGACAGATTCAAGTAAATAGATAGATAGATAGATAGATAGATAGATAGATAGATAGATAGATAGATAGATAGATAGATAGATAGATAGATAGATAGATAGATAGATAGATAGATAGATAGATAGATAGATAGATAGATGTCTTAAATATGACACTAAAAGAGCAGACCCCACCTCTGTGTGCCCTCTCCGTTCCCCCCTCTAGTTTTCCCTTCCCAGAAAAGCCGGCATTAAAACATTTACTCCGTCCACATAAAATTTCGGAAGCCGCATGCATTATATATTTACTCCTGCTCGGACAAATCCTCTCAACTGTGGGAGAAATTGTCGGGACGGGTTCTGGAGAAAAGTAAGAGCCTTGTCTACTTGTATCGCCCGTAGCGAAGGAGCATCTCAATCTGTCATTCAAACCACACACTCACACAACCGCGGTAAATCAGCTCGTAAATAATAAATACTTATACTTTCTTTATTAATATTAAACACTGCATAATGAAGCAGCGAATATAAGCAAATCCCAGAGCAATATTCATATCGGCTCTCCTGGAGTGGACCTTTCATTGTTTATGTCAGCCCTGTCACTTTGCGGTTAATCACATCAAAAGCCTTTATAATTCTTTCATTCTGGGCAAGAAAAAATAAATGTATTAAACAATCCCCAGAATGTTCTTATTTTGGGCACTTCTCTATCATATATTAGACTGGTTGAGATGTAATGAGGGATGTGACCCAGAATGGAAGCGGTACTTTGTCCAGTCATGTGCACGAGCTGCCCTCCTCCACTTTGTCGCTGGTGGTTTAACATAAATTATGAGTGTTTGGAATTTGCTCGGGCATCGGTTCATGTTCGTTGGATAAAAGTTGGAGTTGACACTCACCTCAGGAGATTCCTCTCTGGACTTAAAACCTTTCCCGTGTCCACGCCGGTTGGCCCTCGGCGTGCGTACAAGCTATAATGGAGACACGGATGCATTATTGAGGCGCCCACGGGTTGGGATCACGGAGCCACCGGAAGGTGGCAAGGGAGGGTGCGTGAACTCCGGGTAACGCGGGTCCGCGACAGCTGTTGGTGGAGGAAGAAGCTCGGCGTAACATAAATACCACATTTCTGCCGTCCTCTTCCTCCACTTCACGACACGCCTGGCCGATCTGTGAGAGATCGCCGCCGTGTTTCCGTGCGGCATCTGCTGAGGTTGTGTCTCCTTGAGCCAGAGCCGAGATGACATTTCATTTGTATAAATAATTACTACTCTGAAAGTCTCCCAGGCCTGCCCTGAAGCAATCTAACTTTTAATGCTCTTAAAATTGCCCGGCATGTTTTATTAATGGCAGAACCCTGAAACGTCTTCTCTGCCCACTTTAAACGGCCTTTTAATTTATTTCAACAAACCGAATGGTAGAGCGCATGAATTGCGTCTTAAAGCAAAGTACGGCCCGTGGGCCGGATCCGGCCCTCCTCTACATTCGGCCCGGCCCCCTGAACATTATCTGAGGTGCATGATTTTTTTTTTTTTTTTGCATTCTGTGAGTTTAAACACATCCTGCAATTTTTTACATTTCTTTTGTTAACATATGAACTGAAAGAGAAAAAAACGCCGTCACAAGAAAAAGTTTGGGAACCCCTGAGTTAAAGTCCTTTATTTTTAAATAAAAAAAAACATTCCCAGTAATGTTTTAATAATGATTGTGACGTTTTTAACCAAAATCTCACAACCTAAATGTCTTAAAAAGCAATTTTTACCCTTTTTTTTCCAAAATCTCCTCTGAGGGGGCGTGGCTTTCAGAGCTCCGCCCCTGATTATGATAGCTCAGTCATACAAAACACATAGATTTAAAAGGAGAAAAACTCCAAATGATTTCTTACTACATTTGTTCTCTTTTATTTCAACAAACCGAATCGTAGAGCGCATGAATTGCGTCTTAAAGCAAAGTACGGCCCGTGGGCCGGATCCGGCCCTCCTCCACATTTGGCCCGGCCCCCTGAACATTAGAGATGGATGATTTTATTTTATTTTATTTTTTTTTTGCAGTCTGTGAGTTTAAACGCATCCTGCAATTTTTTTTACATTTCTTTTGTTAACATATAAACTGACAGAGAAAAAAAACGCCGTCACAAGAAAAAGTTTATGGACTCTGAGATAAAATCCCCATTAAAATTTTTAAATAAAAAAAAACATTCCCAGTAATGTTTTAATGATGATTGTGACGTTTTTAACAAAAATCTCACAACCTAAATGTCTTAAAAAGCAATTTTTACCCTTTCTTTTCCAAAAGCTCATCTGAGGGGGCGTGGCTTTCAGAGCTCCGCCCCTGATTATGATAGCTCAGTCATACAAAACACATAGATTTAAAAGGAGAAATACTCAAAATGATTTCTTACTACATTTGTTCTCTTTTATTTCAACAAACCGAATCATAGAGCGCATGAATTGCGTCTTTAAGCAAAGTACGGCCCGTGGGCCGGATCCGGCCCTCTTCCACATTTGGCCCGGCCCCCTGAACATTAGAGATGGATGATTTTATTTTTATTTTTTTCTGCAGTCTGTGAGTTTAAACGCATCCTGCAATTTTTTTTACATTTCTTTTGTTAACATATAAACTGACAGAGAAAAAAAACGCCGTCACAAGAAAAAGTTTGGGGACCCCTGAGTTAAAGTCCTTTATTTTTAAATTAAAAAAAAAAACATTCCCAGTGATGTTTTAATGATGATTGTGACGTTTTTAACAAAAATCTCACAACCTAAATGTCTTAAAAAGCAATTTTTACCCTCTCTTTCCAAAATCTCCTCTGAGAGGGCGTGGCTTTCAGAGCTCCACCCCTGATTATGATAGCTCGGTCATACAAAACATATAGATTTAAAAGGAGAAATACTCAAAATGATTTCTTACTACATTTGTTCTCTTTTATTTCAACAAACCGAATCGTAGAGCGCATGAATCGCTACTTAAAGTAAAGTACGGCCCGGCCCTCTGGGCCACCGGCCCTCCTCCAAATTGCCCGGCCCCGAACATTAGAAGATGGATGATTTTATTTTATTTTATTTTTTTTTGCATCTGTGAGTTTAAACGCATCCTGCAATTTTTTTTACATTTCTTTTGTTAACATAAAACTGACAGAAGAAAAAAAACGCCGTCACAAGAAAACGTTTATGACCTGAGTTAAAATCCTCATTAAAATTTTAAAATTAAATAAAGACATTCCCAGTAATGTTTTAATATGATTGTGACGTTTTAACCAAAATCTCAACAACAAATGTCCTTAAAAAGTTTTTAAACCCTTTTTTTCCAAAGCTCCTCTGAGGGGCGTGGCTTTCAGAGCTCCTCCCCTGATTATGATAGCTCGGTCATACAAAACACATAGATTTAAAAGGAGAAATACTCAAAATTATTTCTTACTACATTTGTTCTCTTTCATGAGAAAAATGCCAAAACATACATGTTAAAAACTCAGAAAATACGATTTTCATCAGATGACTTTAAAGCAACAAAAAAAATGTACAAATTCTGCTTTTGAGTTGCGTAAACGTTGACAAACAAATGATAAAACGTTGATTTGACTTTTTAAAGTGTGTGTTCCCATTAGCGCCAACATCTGCTGTGAGGACTCTCGGATTGCATAAATGACACTTCAAGGAGGCTTCACCTTAAAGAATAAAGTGAGGGAAGCAGGTTGTGCCAACAGAGGGGGGTGTTGCCTCACAACAAGCGAGCAAACATCCTGCACCTCTTTTTCTGACTTAAATTGTAGAAATAGTGTTAATAATTATGTGAGTAACCGCTTTAAATAGTCATAAATCATGACATATTTTAACAGTTTGCGAAGTTTAAGTGTAAAATGTACATTTTTCTTGACTTTCTTTAAAATCTTTCAAAATAAAAGTTTAAATTAACGGATTCACTTAAAAAAAAAATGTTGGAAAACTGCTCCCACTTAATCCGGAGACAAGCCCGAGCACGCACACGCACGCATGTATGCGGGGTCGTCCCATACAGAGAACCTTCCGACGTGAGTCAACAAGAACTCACCAAAAGAAAACCGGGAAACATCGGACCTCAGTTGGCTGCAAGAAAAGGAGGAGGTGTCTCGCGTGCGCTCTCGGTCCCCCTCTCTCTCTCTCTCCTCTGTATTCGTGTGTGCGTGTGCGTCCCGGCGCGCGTGTGTGTGTCTTTCTTTCTTTCTTTCTCTCTCAATCAAGCGCTGCTGCCTGCCACCAGAGCCAAGAGTTGCCGTGCCGCGCGCGCCGGTGCCAAAGCGCGCAGGAGGAGCCAGTGCCAAAGGGTCATTTTAGCGCAGGATTGTTGAGACGGAAGGACTGCGGGGAACCCCTAAAAGCAAACAGCTGCGGTTCGGACCCCTCTCAGACACAACAAAATCCCGTTTCAGATCAATAAATCTGGAGCGAGGACCCATCGGCCGCTTTCGCCTCCTCACGGTCGCCGCAGAGGTGGGCAGCCCAGGATTTTTTTGAACGTTTTTTCCCCCCCTTAAGTCATCGCTTTCTGATTCCCGCGCGTGCCTGATCCAGGTGTTGCGTCCTTCAAACAAGCAGGACTCTTTAAAAGAAGAAGAAGAAGAAGCGGTCAAGCGTCCTTGTTGTGTCCGCTTCACCTGTAAAGTTGACTGTCGAGAGGAAGACGGAGAGGATAGCGCACGACCGGAAACGGGGACGGCAGGTCACCAGACCGACACCACGGTCCAAGCCGACTCCAAGTGCCGTTCACCGGGCGATGCCAGAGTAAATGCCGGGGCAATGTCCCGCCGCAAGCAGGTGAACCCGCAGCACTTATCGTTGACGCACAGAGAGACCGTACAAGGTGAGTCCAGCTGCGCTTTACGCACAACTGAAACACCAAATCAATCCATTTATGTTTGTTTTCAAAGTGTAAAAATATCACTTCATAAAAAAAGGAATTTAAATAACACAGAAAAAAAAACAGCTTTTCTACAAGTTTGTCTTTTGGAATCAAAGTATGAGAGGATCTGGAGTTGTGCGTGTTTACGCATGTGCGTTCCGCGTGTTCCATCTCAATTTGTTTATATCGTTCCGTCTGCATCATCTATATTCCATTTTAGAAATTCATTAAAATTTAATTTAGAAACTTTCCATCGTTTTCAATGAATAGTTTTTAAAAATTTCTGTCATCTACGCGCAGTTTTTAAATTTATCCTTCAAGAAATTAAAGTCTATTTCTGAAACTATTTCCTTTTTATTTTTAATTTAAAAAAAAGAAAGATATACATTATGAAACCAAATTATAATATCTTCTTTTTCCCTCTCTCTCTCTTTCCAATGATTAAAAAGTCGCATAATCCAATTTTAAATCAATTAAATCAATCTAACCTTCATCTCCCACGGTGGCTAAATCCAATTTGGTGGAGGCCTAATCTGAGGAATTCATTGCAGAAGTTCTTTGGGCTGAGAACATCAGGTGGATTCCATCCTGATGTGTATTTTTTTTTGCATTATAAATGCTTTTATTAATGCTTTATGCAACCAGATGTGACCGTTTTTAAGTCAGTGAATTAAATTAGAGATTTAAAGAGAGGTCATATGTTGGAATCTTTTGGAGTAGAAGAAGAAGAGCTCCAAAAGTACAGTAGGAGATTTTTTTTTTTTTTTTTTTTGGAGGGCCCAAATCTCGCCCTACCTGTTCTCTCCTTCACACGATACACTCGTCTCTGTTTGTGGAGCTTCGGCCTCAGGCGGTGACAGTGACCTGAGATGCACAAACTGCAAGACTGAACAGATATTTAATTCCTCTCCAGAACGAACAAAAAAAAAAAAAAGAAAGAAAAAGTTCTCCATAAGAACAATGCGCTCTATTTGCATAATGTTTAGCAGCCGGGCAGGATGTCTCTGTAATGGTACCACACCAGAAGCTGCAGTGATGGATGGAAAGCTTTTAATGTACCTATCATTCAGCATCTGGAGGCAGCATGCCGAAAGGGGGGGGGCTGCTTCCCTGAGATGGGAGGGTCTGCAGAGAACATCACACTTCAGGAAAACCAGAATCTGTTAGCGTTTACATAAGGTTTCGTTGCGTGAGTCAAGGTGGCGACATATATCAAGCAGGTAACTGAACCCTGCAGCCACGGGGCCCTATAGGTCACGCGCTCCCGGCGAGAACACAAAACCTGTAAGTCGGCATATTTCCGTGACGGAGAGCAGGGGGGGGGGGGGTGGAAGTTGGAAGTCTACCTGACTGGCCAGACATCCAGGAAAGTACAGAGGAGCAGAACTCGGTGTACAAGTATGCACGGCGGAACAAACATGCACACAAATTCAGCCGTCGGGTGTCACACTCAGGGAAAAAAAAAAAAAAAAAAAAAAAAAAATCCTCTTTTTTCTGCAGGATTTCACCAGAAATGGTTCTTTTTTTTTTTTTTTTCCCCCTCACGTGGCTGTCAAATGCAACACCACAGTAAACAGTCACACACTTTTGTGGTAACCGGAGGATAATCTGACTGACGAGGGCTTGATGATTTAGAGCGAGGCACGGCTGTTTCTTATCAAGCCCTCTCCTCGATATTTTCAGTTTTGCAACACGAAGCGTTTTTTTATTATTATTATACGTTTCAAATTTTGATTTATATCTCCTGATGTCACGCCTCAAAGGTCGCATGTCATCCACGGCCCTTTTTTTTTTGCTGATAATCTAAGATTTATGATAAGAACTGCTACAGATTAAACGGTGATAAGATAATTAAACGCACACCCAAAAAAAAAAAAAAAAAAAATGAGGGTGCTCCGCTTGTCGTTTGAATTTTTGATTGCAACCATCTGCAATATTGTTTGCACAAAAACAAAGACTTATACATTTATTTAAAAAAAAAAAAAAACATCTTTAAAATCTGAAATAGCTAAATTAGATGTGCAAAAATGACAACAATTTTTATGAATGAAAAGCATCTGCAAAAAGAAAAAAAATAAAGTTTTTTTTTTGCATTTTTGTGAAAGAGGAGCATTGTGTGGCCTCCTCAGACTGATAGGGGGTGCTGTAAGGCTGCCGTCTTTGTGGGAGACACTCAAGTTTGTGCAGACAGCTGGGTTTCATCAGATGTTTGACAGAGTGTCAACTTCTTTACCTATCAAACGTCTTCCTCTCAGTTCAATTAGACGCCGTCTGTCACCGTTATTTTGCCTTTTACCCTTTTTTTTTTTTTTTTTTTTAAGAGAAACGACACCAAGCAGCCCTAACTCGTATTTGTTTCAGTCGAATAGTGGCTGTCAGCTCACGAAGGCGAGAAATAAAAATGCATGCAAATCTCCGGTCACGAGCTGTGAACTGCAGGTAAATGTGCGTTTGTGTTCCTGCGGTCGCTGCCAAAGATTATGAGATGGAAATGATCTGGCGGAGGTCCAGGAACCCACCACCATTTACAGAGGGAAGAGATCCTTGGCATGGGATCGTGTGGGCGGGATTCCCGGCAAAAAAAGGAAAGTTTTGATGCCGATAAGATGATTGGATTTAGGGTTTCCTTTAAAACACGCTTGCGTACACGGTTGTTCTGGGGCTCCCACGTGGTGACGGCAGCCGTCTGTCTCCGAGCAGCTCGCCGGAAACCCAGCCTGCACTGTGAGATGAATGGCTTCCTGGCCGCACATACACCGCCGTCACGCCCACGCTGATCTCTCACCGATAAGCCAAGCAGGTGTTTCTGAACTTTTACAAGAATTTTTTTTTTTTTTTTTTGGTGATTTCTCCAGCAGAAGCCAACCATGAACCGGGAACGGGTTCTCTATCTCCTGAGCCGTCCAGCCCCCGGAGAGCAGGGGAGCACGACCTGCTGACCTGCGGTCAGTGCCAGGCCAACTTCCCCCTGGGCGACATCCTGGTTTTCATAGAGCACAAGCGCCGCCAGTGCCGGGGGCCCGGCGTCGGGCCGCAGGCCTTCTCCAAGCCGGGGGATGCCGGCGGCGGGGTGGTGGGCGTCGTCTTCTCGCCCAGGGCCAGGTCTCTGGATCTGGGGAGGGGTCCGGTGGAAGTGGGGATCCAGGTGACGCCGGGAGGAGAGGAGGACGAGGAGAGGAGGCTGACGCCGGCCAAGGGGATCTGCCCCAAACAGGAGAGAGGAGGTACAGTCATCAAATCTGTCACTAGCTGGTTTGAAGAGGCCAAACATCCACAAATGGAAGATGAATTCTCCTTTTATGGTTGATTTTGAAACGGTTGGCACCTCCATGCTTTGAAAAACGACCAAATCCGACTCCCTGATTGGTCAAAGTTGAACTTTTGAATAGTGCTGCCTCAAACGATTATTTTAATAGTCGACTAATCACCGATTATTTTTTCCGATTAGTCGACTAATCGCGTCATAAGATGTAAAGCACACGTGTTAACCATCATAAGCTTTAAATAACTAAAAATAAAGACAATTAAGATGGTAGTTTATTAAACTTTTATTGAATCATGCAGCCTCTTCATTAGTTTCTGGTATTAAAAAGAGGTCAGCATCTGAAAAAAGGAGCTGTTTTTCACAGAAGATAAAGTTTTGATCTTACTGTTTCAAATATAAACTAGAAAAGTTGGATTACCTGCAACAATGTGAATTTGTTTGCTGAAAGTAGTTGCTGAAGATGCTAAAGCTTTTAGCTGAAAATGGTGATGTACTTTACTTTAATTGCAGAAGGGATTTGCTAAAAATGTAAAAGCTATTTTCAAAATGTTAAATTTGCTAAATAGATTGGAAAATTTGTTAAGGAACTATTAAATAGGGCTGACGTTGAACTAAATATCTTAAAAATCTGTATTAAAATTGCCAAAAAATCCCTAATACATGCCAATTTTTCCAAAAATATTTAGTGTGTTGTTTAAACATGTGCTAAACTTCAAATTAGCCCAAAAAACCTGAGTAGATTAGCCAAAAAAGCTAGTTCACTGTTTAAATACTAAGTAAACTCTAAAATAGCCTAAAATTCCTCACTAAACTAAATTAGTCTGTTGCTAAGATAGAAGCTACACTCTAAATTAGTCTATAAAAACCTCAGTAAGAAACAATTAACCAAAACAACTGTAAAAAAGCATAAATAAACCTTAGTAGTTAAAAAATTAGCCAAAAACGTTAGCATGTTGCTAAAATAGTGGCTAAACAATATATTAGCCTTAAAACCCCAGTAGTTAACAAATTAGCCAAAAATGCTAGCATGTTGCTAAAATATTAGCTAAACTATAAATTGGCCTAAAAACCCCAGTATATAATGAATTCGCCAAAAATGTTAGCATGTAGCTAAAATATTAGCTGAAAAATAAAATTAGTCTAAAAAAACCCAGTAGACAACAAATTAGCCAAAAAAAGTTAGCATGTTGTTAAAATATTAGCTAAATCATAAATTAGTCTAAAAACCCCAGTAGATAAAAAATTAGCCAAAAAATGTTAGCATGTTGCTAAAATATTAGCTAAACGATAAATTCCTCTAAAAACCCCAGTAGATAAAAAATTAGCCAAAAAATGTTAGCATGTTGCTAGAATATTAGCTAAACGATAAATTCCTCTAAAAACCCCAGTAGATAACAAATTAGCCAAAAATGTTAGCATCTTGCTAAAATATTAACTAAATGATAAATTAGCTAAAAATCAAGTAGATAACAAATTAACCACAAACTTCATCATACTTGTCTAAATATTAGCTAAACTATAATTACTGTAATAACCCTGTAGATAACAAATTAGCCAAAAACGTTAGCATGATGCTAAAATATTAGGTAAACTATAAAGTATCCTAAAAAACCCGATAAAAAACGAATTTGCCAAAAATGTTAGCATCTTGCTAAAATATTAACTAAACGATAAATTAGCCTAAAAACCACAGTAGATAACAAATTAACCAAAAACTTCATCATATTGTTAAAATATTAGCTAAACTATAATTACTGTAATAACCCCTGTAGATAACAAATTAGCCAAAAACGTTAGCATGATGCTAAAATATTAGGTAAACTATAAAGTATTCTAAAAAACCCAATATAAAACGAATTTGCCAAAAATGTTAGCATCTTGCTAAAATATTAACTAAATGATAAATTAGCCTAAAAACCACAGTAGATAACAAATTAACCAAAAACTTCATCATATTGTTAAAATATTAGCTAAACTATAATTACTGTAATAACGCCAGTAGGTAACAAATTAGCCAAAAACGTTAGCATGATGCTAAAATATTAGGTAAACTATAAAGTATCCTAAAAAACCCGATAAAAAACGAATTTGCCAAAAATGTTAGCATCTTGCTAAAATATTAACTAAACGATAAATTAGCCTAAAAACCACAGTAGATAACAAATTAACCAAAAACTTCATCATATTGTTAAAATATTAGCTAAACTATAATTACTGTAATAACCCTGTAGATAACAAATTAGCCAAAAACGTTAGCATGATGCTAAAATATTAGGTAAACTATAAAGTATCCTAAAAAACCGATAAAAAACGAATTTGCCAAAAATGTTAGCATCTTGCTAAAATATTAACTAAACGATAAATTAGCCTAAAAACCACAGTAGATAACAAATTAGCCAAAAATGTTAGCATGTTACTAAAATATTAGCTAAACGATAAATTAGCCTAAAAACCACAGTATACAACAAATTAGCCAAAAACTTCATCATATTGTTAAAATATTAGCTAAACTATAATTACTGTAATAACCCCTGTAGATAACAAATTAGCCAAAAACGTTAGCATGTTGCTAAAATATTAGGTAAACTATAAAGTATCCTAAAAAACCCGATATAAAACGAATTCACCAAAAACGTTAGCATGTTGCTAAAATATTAACTAAATGATAAATTAGCCTAAAAACCACAGTAGACAACAAATTAGCCAAAAATGTTAGCATGTTGCTAAAATGTTACGTAAATTCAATAAAAAAAAAAATGAATATAAAAGATGAAAACATTTTTAAATTTGAAGATTTGTCTCATGTATTTCCTGTTTGGTATATTTTACTCAATATTTCAAGAACTAGCATGTTTACGAAAACTAAAGATACAAGCAGTAATGTCCTGAGCTAGCTGAACGTTTTGATATCACTTCATTTTTGTGATCCAATCGCTGAAAGTTGGACAGAGTTTTACGTTCTGAAAACCGTACGGAAAGGAGCAGAAGAATCACTATAGTGTGAATGCTGAAAAACATTCACACACACAACTTTACTGCACTCTGACTCCATATAATATAAAGAAACGACTAATCGATAATTAAATTAGTCGTCGACTATTTTAATAGTCGATTAGTCGACTAATCGTGGCAGCCCTAAAACTGACTTAAAAGTGTCAGAGTGACGCCTAAAGCAGAATGGATTCATGTTTGATTTTATTAGAGCGACTGAGAACTGTGAGCATCACAAACATTAAAAAAAAAAAAGCCTGAAGGACTTCTTCAGCCGAGACCAATCGTGAAAGGCGAGGGAGAAGGTGATAGAGGAGCCACCCACAGAAGAAAAAAAAAAAGTGTGTTTTCTTCTTCTTGGCTTTTTGTAAAGAAGAGGTTAGGCAAAGCTGATTAAAATTCATGTGCGTGCACGGTGAGGAGAAGGGGATTAATAAAGCGGCCGATCATCTGGAGAAAGGGGGCGGCGGTGGGGGCGAGGCCTGTAGGACTGCCAGCGCTGCAGGGATTCCGAGTTATCAGAGGAGGCAGTCGGGAGTGGATGAGGCTGTCCAGGATTACTGTTTGTTAGAGGGGAGCGTCCTCGCCGCCGCGCCGCACTCTCCCGTCACGCCGGGGTCGAGGTGGCGAAGAAAGGGGCGCCAAATCGTTTCCGATTGCATCTGTGCAGAGCTGCTGCGGGAGTTATTAGAAAAAAGATGTTTCCGTGGTCGACCAGGTTTATAATAACCTACATTTGCATGCCAGGAAAAACGACGTGACAACCCGCTGGGCCGGTTTTCAAAGGATTTCTTTGAAGAAGAAGAATTCAGTTGATCAAAATCTGCTTAAGTACAAGTAAAATGACCTAAAAAGCCATATTAGTTTGAGTTTGAGCTCACACGGTGAGAGAAAACGGTTTAATAAACCACAAAGGGGATGATTTGTCGTAGATTTACATTCTTTTAAATCAAAATTCTGCTTGAAGACGTTTATTTATGACGTATTTCTATCTAAAAAGCTAAAATATAAAGTTTTGAAGCGACTTAAACTGTAAAAAGTGAAACGTTGGATCAATAAACAAAAGTTTAATCAGTTTTTTCAAATTTAAATTTGATGAAATCTAATTATTAACGTTAAAATGGTGGTCATGTTTAATATTTATGTAGATTTTATCACACATTGAACCCAAAATTTGCCAAATTTCACTTTCAAGTGTTAAAAATAGTCATTTTTTAATTTTCTACATTTGAAAGTATTATTTGGCGTTGATTGTTTACTCAACTTAAATTGATACAAACTAATATTTCTAAATGTAACAAATACAGAACTTTTTGGTAACTGATTCAACGTTTCACTTTTTACAGTGTAACATTTAGAAATCCACTTATTTTCAAAATTTCTCTAAATATTTACCTTTAAAATTGTGGGAATATTTTGACATCCTGTTATGTTTTTGCAGATTATGTAACACGATACTTCCTAAATTATCCAAAAACTCCCCAAAATTTCACTTCTTAAGGGCAAAAGTAGTAAGTTTGTAATTTGAAATTATTACTTTTCTTCAAATTAAAATATAAAATTGACGGTTTACTCAACTTAAATTGATAAAAACTAATATTTTTAAATGTAACAGATGACAAAAACTTCTGTTAAATGATCTAACGTTTCACTTTTTACAGTGTAACATTTAGAAATCCACTTTTTTTTTTTACAGTTTATCTAAATATTTACCTTTAAAACTCTGGAAATGTTTGACATCCGTCTGTTTTTTTTACACAATAATTTGAAAATGAACCCCAAACTGGTCAAAGCTTCACGTCCGAGTGGCGAATAGAGCAATTTTTAAATGCAAAAATCCCCTGAGATCAAACAGTTTTTATGTTTTATAACCAAAGTTCAAACATTTAGAGACAAAAATCGAAGTTCTTTGTGTGTCCCACAAATTTAATATTGTGTGCTGTGAAAATGAAATGAATAAATACGCAAATAAAGCAAAAATGGGGTCAAAACTAATAAAAAAAAAAGGCGAAGTTCCACTAAACTCAAAAATGAAAACTTTCACGTTAAATTTTGAATGAAAACTTTGGATTCCAGTGTAAACTAAGCCTTGATCTCATTGGCTAAGAGAGTTAAAAAGAGCAAAATGTCTGCAAAAAGCTGCAGCCCGAACACCTGAATTCATGTTCGAAACGTTACCGCAGTGGAGTTTAGTTTTGCTTTCGTGAGACTCTGCAGGACGCCTTGCAAAAACCTTTCGTTTAAACCAAAGCAGGAAAACTTGCAGATCAAAAAAAAAAAAAAAAAAAAAAATCCAGCATCTTTTGAGCATCATTTTACAGTAAATTCTCGCAGAAGTGCTTCAATCGGTCTGGCAGGAGCTCAAAGCGAATAATCCTAAAAGTGATGCATTATGCTGCATTTTGTCTGTCAGACTGGTCAGCGTGCAGCGAGAGGGAGTCAGCAACAGTCAGTCAGTGTCACGTTTTTGAAAAATGAGGTGTTGTGCAAACCTTTATTGTTCTGGAGTTTGGTTTAAAAGAACAAACTTCTCAAATCTGCACCAAAAAATCCACCTCTCCATCCTCCTGCTTGTTTTTTTTTTTTTCTCTCTTTTAGCCCCACCACCCAATGCTCCTTTAATCACCTGGCTTGCTCTCATTTCCATATTAAATAGGCTTTAATCATGAAAAGCAATCAGGCTTTTGCATATTCATACCTTCCTCTGTTCGCCGGCTTCCCCGTCTCGCTCCGGTGCCAAGCAGCCAGTAATCAGTAGGCAGGCGGCGTCGTGCCATAGCCCCGGCCCATCGCATGAAAACACACACACACACACACACACACACTCTGCGTGAGTTAGAAATAACTTCACATGCTACTTACGCATTATCTCTCCTCCAAGAGAGCGAAAGGGAGAAGATAAAAAAAAAAAAAAAAAGAAAGATGGCGAGACTGATCCCTGATTTGAGCGGCGAATATTTGCACTGAGGCTCAAGGAAAAGTCGATTTGCATAATGACTTTGTAGTTTTGCATTAATCACATTTGCATATGAAAATGCGTTAATTACTCCTGATGATTTTTTTTTTAACTTACTTCATTTGATGTCCAAGCTCTGAGGTTGTGATTAGGGGTCACACGGTGGAAGGCACGAGTCTCTATTTTATTTTTGATTTTTTTTTTTTTTTTTTGTTGGTTGTATTTTTATATTTTTTTTGCATTTTGCTGCATGCAAATCCTACAGAAGGGATTCCACTTTTAGGCAAATTGAAAGGAGTTGCAAGTAAATTGGGGTATTTTGTTGTGCATCACAGAATCTGCATGCATGCACAAAAATTACAAAAAACTATTATCGCTAAAACAGGCCCCTAGTGGAAGATTTACTTAAAAAAACAAGGAAAAAGGAACAATAAGACATGATTTCTTAATTAAAGTTGATTAAAATACGATTATTTTTTTTGCATTTCCTAGGATTCAGAAGATTTAACACAATTTTAAGACTTTTCTCTTTGAAAAATGATACTATACATGTCTGTACACACCTAAAAAGCTTTTATTTTCTATTTAAAACCATGATATCTTAGATGGGATGCAGAATGTGCAGAATTGAGAATGAAAGGAGTTGCAAGTTAATTAAAAAAGTAAATTGGGGTATTTTGTTGTGCATCACAGAATCTGCATGCAAAAAAAGAAAAATTACAAACAACTATTATAGCAAAAACAGGCCCCTAGTGGAAGATTTACTTAAAAAAACAAGGAAAAAGGAACAATAAGACATGATTTCTTAATTAAAGTTGATTAAAATACGATTATTTTTTTGTATTTCCTAGGATTCAGTAGATTTTACTCAATTTTATGACTTTTCTGTTTGAAAAATGACTATACATGTCTGTACACACCTAAAAAGCTTTTATTTTCTATTTAAAACTATGATATCTTAGATGGGATGCAGATCGTGCAGAATTGAGAATGAAAGGAGTTGAACGGTAATTAAAAGGGAAATTGGGCTACTTTGTTTTGCATCAAAAAATCTGTTATTATTAATATTATTTTTTACTATTCTAGGTGTTCTCTGCAAAAACAGACTTCAAGTGGAAGATTTTCTTTTAAAAAAAAGACAAAAAAAGGGAAATTTTTATATGTTTTTTCAATTAAAAAATGTTCTTAATACGATTATTCTTCTGATTCTTTATTTTTATGCCTCCACCACCTTTTCTGTCTGCAAAATTACAGTATACGTGTCTGTAACTTTTCAAATTTGCAGCACGCTTTTGCAAATTTCCCCTTTTAGAGCCTCAAGCTTTTATTTTGTAGTCATTTCTATTAAAAAAATGTGATATCTAAGGTTGCACACAGATCGTGCAGAAGTGATGCCACTTGTAAGCACTTGCAGAATGCAAAAAGGAAACGAGTTGCAAGTTAATTAAAAGGCAAATTAGGGTATTTTGTTGTGCATCACAAAATCTGCATGCATGCATAAAAACTGCAAACAGCTATTAAAGCTTTTCTCTGCAAAAACAGTGAAATATTTTCTTGAAAAGCAGCAACAATAAAAGGAAAAGAATCTGTTTTCTCATCAAAAACGTTCTTTTTTCAGATTCAGTAGATTTTACTCTATTTTTATGGCTCTAAATCCTTTTCTGTTTGCAAAATGACAATACATATATGTCTGTATCCACTTTTATCTTTTGAAATTTGCAGCAAATTTTCCCTTTTAGAGCCAAAAGCTTTTATTTTTTTGGTATTTTTTAATTAAAAAAAAACATTTTAGGTTGCACACAGATCCTGCACTTGCAGAATGCAAAGTTGTAAGTTTATTTAAAAAAAGCAAATTGGGGCATTTTGTTGTGCATCATAAAATCTGCACAAAAAATTCAAACAGTAGAGGAAGACTTTCTTTAAAAAATGAGAAAAAAAATAAAAAAAATACGTGTTTTCTCAACGGAAATGCTCTTATTTTTCATATTTAGTAGATTTTGCTTTAGTTTTATGACTAACACCTTTTCTGTTTGCAAAATTACAGAATATATATGTCTGTACACATCTTTAGCTTTTCAAATTTACGGCAAATTTACCCTTTTAGAGCTAAAAGCTTTTATTTTAGGTTGCATGCAGATCAGGCAGAAATGATGCCACTTGTAGGCTCTCATGCAAAATAAAAGGAGTTGCAAGTTAATTAAAGAGAATATTGTGGTATTTTGTTGTGCATCACAAAATATTTTATTATTATTATTAATATTTTGGGTGTACTCTGCAAAAACATGCTTTAAATTAAAGATTTTCTTTAGAAAATAAAAAAAAAAATAAAAAATTTGATTTTTTCTCAGCAAAAAAGATTATTTTTCTTGCAAGAAGCAGATTTTACTCAATTTTTATGACTTCACCACCTTTTCTGTTTGCAAAATTAGAGAATATATATGTCTGTACACATCTGTAGCTTTTCAAATTTACGGCAAATTTACCCTTTTAGAGCTAAAAGCTTTTATTTTAGGTTGCATGCAGATCAGGCAGAAATGATGCCACTTGTAGGCTCTCATGCAAAATAAAAGGAGTTGCAAGCTAATTAAAGAGAATATTGTGGTATTTTGTTGTGCATCACAAAATATTTGATTATTATTATTAATATTTTGGGTGCACTCTGCAAAAACATGCTTTAAATTAAAGATTTTCTTTGAAAAATATATTAAAAAAAAGAAAAAAATTGATGTTTTCTCGACAAAAAAGATTATTGTTCTTGCAAGAAGCAGATTTTACTCAATTTTTATGACTGTTTGCAAAATTAGAGAATATATATGTCTGTGCACATCTGTAGCTTTTCAAATTTACGGCAAATTTACCCTTTTAGAGCTAAAAGCTTTTATTTTAGGTTGCATGCAGATCAGGCAGAAATGATGCCACTTGTAGGCTCTCATGCAAAATAAAAGGAGTTGCAAGTTAATTAAAAAGAATATCAAAATTATTATTATTAATATTTTGGGTGTACTCTGCAAAAACAAGCTTTAAATTAAAGATTTTCTTTAAATAATATATTAAAAAAAAAGAAAAAAATTGATTTTTTCTCAACAAAAAAGATTATTTTTCTTGCAAGAAGCAGATTTTACTCAATTTTTACGACCCCACCACCTTTTCTGTTTGCAAAATTACAGAATATATATGTCTGTACACATCTGTAGCTTTTCAAATTTACGTCAAATTTACCCTAAAAGCTTTTATTTTAGGTTGCATGCAGATCAGGCAGAAATGATGCCACTTGTAGGCTCTCATGCAAAATAAAAGGAGTTGCAAGCTAATTAAAGAGAATATCAAAATTATTATTATTAATATTTTGGGTGTACTCTGCAAAAACAAGCTTTTAATTAAAGATTTACTTTAAAAAAATATATTAAAAAAGAGAAAAAATTTGATGTTTTGTCAACAAAAAAGATTATTGTTCTTGCAAGAAGCAGATTTTACTCAATTTTTACGACCCCCCCACCTTTTCTGTTTGCAAAACTACAGTACACGTGTCTGTACCTGCATGCCCCCCCCCTCCCCGTAACGCTGCGCCTCAGACGGGACCACCCCCCGAGGGCTGTCTGACTCTGCTTGTGTCTGTCTGCTCGCTGCTGCGGCGGCGGGGTCAACCCGGTCTATAAGGGAGCGGCTAAAACGGCCCAGCTGCAGATTTATACACATGTGCGAGCAGGAAAACAGAATGCCGATAAGAACACCCCCCCCCCCCCCCACACACACACACACATGCAAGAATGCACACTCTCATCTCCTGTTAAGGCCTGCATCTCGCACACACACACTGCTTAAAGGCTCCCACATGAAGGCATCAAACGGCTTTATGGCGCTCATATGGCAGCAGATTTGATATTTTCCTACCACAGCGGGGGAATAAAACTCGCCACTAATTTGGACTGCGAGCGCCACTGCTAACTTTCAGCATGTGCTGACTGACTGTGTCCTCCAGATGTGTGGACTCTTTGCTCCTTAGCGGCTTCGCTCACACCCCGTCCCGGCGCGTTGACGGCTGCGCCGCTCGAGGGGGGGTGGAGGGGTGGGGGGGGGACGTGTTTATGTTCTTAAATCGCCGTAAACGACAGTTGGAGGGTTGAAACGCACGTTTTGATGCTAAAAAGTAACTTTTCTCCCCAACACTCTGATTTGAAGAAAATGATTTTTAAATTTAATTTCACTAAAAGAGGAGCCTTTTGTGGGGCTTTTACCACTTATTTTGTCCACTTTTTATTACTTAAACTTAAATATGGGAGCTAAAGGGTTAAGAGAAAAAAAAGATTCTGGATTTACCGAAAGCTGCGCAAAGTTTCGCCGTAAAGGTCATTGAAACTTTCACTTTTTCCGCTCCTTTAAACGAAAAATAACTGGAGATGTCACCTTCAAGGTCAAAGGCCTGAAAGCGAGCTTCTTCACCCGCCTTTCCCAGGGCAGAGCCGCGCAAAAAAAATTGAAATCAAGTCTGAGATGCTATCGGGGGCCTGATGGGTGCCAGCGGAGCTTGTCTGGGCCTGTGGTCTGGCGGGGCAGCGCTGGCCCCGTCCCGACGTGAGAGTGTGTTTACGCGTGTGTCCTGGAGGCTCCAGATAGATGAAAGCTCGCCTTAACCATCAGCTATGCAGGAGCTGTGCCAGCAGCCAGAAATGTATCGGCGCGATAACAGGAAAAAAGAGAAGGGCAGATAGAAAGACAAAGGGGCCAGAGGGGGAAGGCCCGGGGCGAAATTCAGCCCCGATGGTGTCACTTCATAAATATGTGTTAGATTTATGTCTGTGTGTGAGTGGCAGAATATGAGGGTATGTGTCAGAGGCAAGACGGGAGACCGTTTGACACACCTGGGTATGTTTCAGGACACTTACTGTGGAAGCCAGAGAACAGAATTCCCCTGGAGACACGACCGTTGCAACACTAATGATGTTGTGCTGCTGGCATTACCGGATCACAACAAGATCTCACGAGCGCCGCTAAAAGGAGCGAAGAGACAAATCAGAGGCGAGGAATCGCGATGATTGTTTGTCAAATCAGGACAGAATTTAGAATATTATTTAAAAAAATGGGAAAGAAAAAAATTTATTTTATTTTTGGTGCCTATTTAAAGAAAATCTGCCAGTTTGTTGATATTTTTGATCAGTTTTGTCAGGTTTTACTTTATCCTACCACTCTGATTTAAAACTTTAAACATGGTTCAAATGGACGCAATCTAACACCTAATGTCACTTTATAAATGCAGTCTAAAAAATTGCAATAAAAATGACAAATTTGACCTAAAAACAAAAGTAAAGCTGCAATACTTATCAATAGTGTTGTGTAATTGTCTATGTGTGTTGTGGTTGTTTTGCATGGAGGTAGACTCTCTTTTGAGGTAATTATCCTCATTATTGTTGAGGAAAAGCAACAAAAACGATTGATTTGTCATAAAACAAGTTTGAAGTTTTACCCACTGATAGTATCGACCATTTATTTTATGTAATTAAAAAAAAGGGAAATTTACAAGAGATTTTGAGATTTATGTCACATCCACTGATAAATATCGATATTTGTTTGGTTTTAAAGTTTTAAAAATTGGCATTCTGCTAGCTTTTTGAACTATTTTGGCATGTTTTAAGCTATTTTGGAGTTTAGCTTATATTTCAGCTACATGCTAACTGTTTTGGCTAATTTTGGCTATTGTTGTTGTTGTTTTTAGGTATTCCTGTCTGTTTTTATTCATAGTAATGTTAAAAAGTTACATTTTTAAAGTTTTAAAAATTAGCATTCTGCTAGCTTATTGGACTATTTTGGCATGTTTTAAGCTATTTTGGAGTTTAGCTTATATTTCAGCTACATGCTAACTGTTTTGGCTAATTTTGGCTATTGTTGTTGTTGTTTTTAGGTATTCCTGTCTGTTTTTATTCATAGTAATGTTAAAAAGTTACATTTTTAAAGTTTTAAAAATTAGCATTCTGCTAGCTTATTGGACTATTTTGGCATGTTTTAAGCTATTTTGGAGTTTAGCTTATATTTCAGCTACATGCTAACTGTTTTGGCTAATTTTGGCTATTGTTGTTGTTGTTTTAGGTATTCCTGTCTGTTTTTATTCATAGTAATGTTAAAAAGTTACATTTTTAAAGTTTTAAAAAATTAGCATTCTGCTAGCTTATTGGACTATTTTGGCATGTTTTAAGCTATTTTGGAGTTTAGCTTATATTTCAGCTACATGCTAACTGTTTTGGCTAATTTTGGCTATTGTTGTTGTTGTTTTTAGGTATTCCTGTCTGTTTTTATTCATAGTAATGTTAAAAAGTTACATTTTTAAAGTTTTAAAAATTAGCATTCTGCTAGCTTATTGGACTATTTTGGCATGTTTTAAGCTATTTTGGAGTTTAGCTTATATTTCAGCTACATGCTAACTGTTTTGGCTAATTTTGGCTATTGTTGTTGTTGTCTTTAGGTATTCCTGTCTGTTTTTATTCATAGTAATGTTAAAAAGTTACATTTTTAAAGTTTTAAAAATTAGCATTCTGCTAGCTTATTGGACTTTTTTTGGCATGTTTTAAGCTATTTTGGAGTTTAGCTTATATTTCAGCTACATGCTAACTGTTTGGGCTAATTTTGGCTATTGTTGTTGTTGTTTTTAGGTATTCCTGTCTGTTTTTATTCATAGTAATGTTAAAAAGTTACATTTTTAAAGTTTTAAAACTTTGCATTCTGCTAGCTTATTGGACTATTTTGGCATGTTTTAAGCTATTTTGGAGTTTAGCTTATATTTCAGCTACATGCTAGCTGTTTTGGCTAATTTTGGCTATTGTTGTTGTTGTTTTTAGGTATTCCTGTCTGTTTTTATTCATAGTATTACATTTTTTTAAAGTTTTAAAAAATTGCTATTTGCTTAGCTAGCTTTATTATGGAGCTATTTTGGCATGTTTTAGGTATTCCTATTTTGGCATGTTTTTAGAGTTATATTTCAGCTACTAATTGGCTAATTTTGGCTGTTTTGGCTAATTTTGCTAATTCTTTCTGTTGTTAAGCTTTTTAGGTATTCCTGTCTTTTCTGTTTTTATATAGTATGTTTAAAAAGTTACATTTTAAGTTTTAAAAGTTCATAAAATAGTTCATCCTGTTTTGGCGTTTTGTTTGGCTACCCTGTCTGCGGTTATTTGAGTTTGTACCCTGGTCAGCCCTGTTAGCTAAAAATGAACCACATTTAATTCTGTGATAAATATTACAAACAATATATTGATATTCTGTGTTTTTCAGTGTCACAGGACTCAGAAAAATGCTTTGCAGAAAATTACATTCCACTAGAGCTAAGGAGGGGGAAAGCGTTTTTCTTTTTTTTTGACTTGTGCAGAAACCTGACCTGAAGGATGTTTACTGCCTGTTACTTTTTGCAGTTTGCTAACGCACCTTTCCAAACCATGTTAGAGATACCTGATCCCTTTTATTGTTCCCGTGACCTACATCCACTGAGGGTCGGGGTGGAGCAGGCGGATACAGGTGCACGCAGGAGAAACCCAAAAAAAACTGAAGGTTTTGTGCGCTGTTCCTTTAAATCTTCTGTCGGGCCCTTCAGCTGGTCATATTGGCTGCAGACACACCAGCGCATGCAGATGTGTGCGGTTAGCACGCCAAAGCTGGTTCGAGTTAGCGTGGAGCCAGTCACACACTGTGTGGGAGTCTCACCCCCCTGCCCGCCGCTGCGCCGCTGCCACCCTCCGTATTGTCTTCTCGTTTTGCGGAGCCTTCCTGCCGTTTACTGCTCCCTCTTATCTCCGTGACCTCGCCTGTCCTCGTTGGCCCCTTTGATGACAAACAAGCCATCAGAGCAGGGGGGACGGGCGTAAGAGGAGGCGGAGGAACAGTAAGGTGTTGTGAAAAGAAAGGGGGTCAGGTGAGGAGGCTGGAACCCCTCGGGGACCCCCAGATCACAGCCATGCTAATGAGGAGGTGTCAGCTAACCCCTGACAGGTGTAATTGCACGGATAGTCCCAGGGCTGGTGCAAGGGGTGTGTGTGAGAGGAGGGGGTTGCAGGGGCAAGTTTATGTCCCAGTGGCCTAACCTGCGAGCTGCTTTGTTCTGTATGCAAATGTGTCGCCGTGGCGCTCTCGTCTGCAGGAACACTGCAGCGAGCGCATGTGACACCTACTGCAGCACATCCCGCGCTTGTTAACAACCAGCACCTGTGCCGGCCCCCACCTCCAAGCAGCTTTAATCTGCAAATAATTCACAGGTAGCGTTCGGGAGCTGCTATTTTCCCATCATGCATTGTTTTCTTCAGACCTCAAACCGGTTTAACGTCAGACGATATTTTCACAAACTGAAGTGCTTTAAACTTTTTTTTTACTCTAGATTTTGTGTTGGAACTATTAAAATGTGATAAAAATGTTCCTTTAATCCAAAACTGTGAAAGTGGACGCTGAAAAATTCGACTTTTAAGGTGCGATGGATTCTAAACATAATCATAAACGTGAATCTTTATTAGCCCCAACAACTTTTCTTTTAGCATCTACAACTTTATTGGCATCAACATTAGTGAATATTATGCATCATTATTATGGTCCTTAAATGGGAGGCCCATTTCCTGTTTCTACGGTGGCCCTGAAGTTCAAATCGTGTTGACAAATAACTCAAAGTAAAAGAGTTTTAAAGATTTCAACGAATTAATTACAAAATATTGTTATTTTATATATAAATGATATTCCAGAAACAAAACAGAAAAATGTTTCAGAAAACAAAGCAAAAAAAAAAAAAAGAAAATAGAAAAACAAAAATGTTATTTGACTTAAAGCAACATTGGATATTATCATACGATCAGTGATATCCCATAATAACTTTCTCTGTTTTTTTTGTGGTTTATTTTTAATATTTCATATTGTTTTCTGGAAATTACTTATTTTTTCATTTTTTTCCCCTCTAGTTTCTGAAATTTCATTTTGTTTTACCCATTTTTTAATATTTGTTTTCCTTTTCAATTGCGATCTTTTAAATGTTTTTGCGTCAAGTTTGTTTTTTTACACTTTTTTATTGATATTTTTTGAACTAATCTTTTCAGTTTATCATTATTATCTGTAAAATATCTGCTTTAGACGTTTCTTGATTTCATGTTGGAACCTTTAAAATGTGATGTTGATTTTCCTTTAATCCATAACTGTCAAAATTGGAAGCTAAAATATTGGATTTAAAAAGTCACTTAAACTGGTATTTTCCAAATATAGTCATAAACAACAACATTAGTCTGTCGGTTGCTGAATATCATGCAATTTTTATTATGGTTTGTGGGACTTTTGTTTTTTAAACTTTCTTTTATTTTGAGGTGGAAGGACCTAAAAGGTTTCTACGGTGGCCCTTAAGCCCAAATCTCATCGATAAATCACTTTTATTATAAAGACAAATAAAAAAGCAAAACAAAACCAAATTATTGAAACCATGTCGTATAAAACAAAAATAAGAATCGTAAAAATGTTAATGATGTTTGTCGATACATTTCATTTTGTTTTCTATATATTACTTCTGTTTTCCAAATTTCTTTTTGTTTGTTTTTTGCGTTTCGGTTTCTGGAATTCTTGTCGCCGTCTTTTTAAAATTGGTTTTGCTTTTTCAGTTGCGATCTTTAAAATGTTATTGATGTTTTTTGTCACTTCAGGGCCACCGTATGTTTCCTCATTTCCTCAAATATATTTGTGTATTTTCTGTTTGGTTTCAGGTTAGCAGAGCCACTTTGAGATCGTACACTGTAAAAAAGGAAACATTGGATCAAAATTTTCATTAGATGAAAGAAATTTTTTTTAAATGTAAAAAAATATTAGAATTTTTGTTAATTGATCCAAATTTTCATTTTTTACAGTGTAGCTGATGAAATTTTGAGCAACTTGTGCGTCAAGAATGAATCAGATATGAAGGGGAGAATCCAGTGGATTTTCAAAATAAAACTTCCTGAAAGAAAATTAAATTAGAAATAAATAAAATTTTGTGTTTTCATATTGAAGTCACTGATAAATCCACGTCTGCTTTTTCGCCTCACATGACTTCAGCTTTGCTGGACATATGCAAACAGTCAATGCCATGACTCCCCATTCAGCCCCCTTCATTCACTGGCATTTTGTTTGTACCTTTTTAGGGCAAAATAATGGCCATAAAAGGCAATCTGGAAAGAATAAAATCTGATGTAAAGCTCAGATCTCAGTCCCTGAAGACTGGGTTAATTGGCCCGGTGGTTTTGCTGAGGAAAAAAAAAAAAAAAAAGTCCAGGGGAGAAGGAGAGCATTATTACTTGCCCACCTCAGCTCCACGCATGTGCCAGCGCTTTAATAACTTCCTCCAGGCCTCCTGGCCCTCAGCCCTCCTCGAGCTGGTTGTTCTCGGTCTGACTTTCTCGTTTCATGGCCAGACCGAACACCTGGGCAAAAAAAATATCCATTTTTTAGGTGAATTCCTTCATAAAAGGCTCAAAAAAGAAAATGCACGGCGGATCAGTTAACCTCTCACGTCAGCCGAGTAAATTGGCCGATTAGGTCCGGCATCAGGCGAAGCGAGATTCTTGCTTTTCTAACTGGTAGTTGACCTGACCGCCGTAATTACCACGAAGCGAACTATGATTCCGCTTTTATCGGTCAGTGGGACGCTCATCAGCTACTCCTCCCCCGTCTTATTGCTCGCTCGCTTTCTTGTTTGTGAAGTTGATGAAATTTATCTTTGGCTGTCATTAGGCAGCTGCCACTCTATTAGCCGCCACGCTTCCTTTAACAGCATATGGCGCGGCCGTGTAAGATATGACAAGATGCAAATGGCGTCTGATTGGGCTGCCGGAGCTGATGGCCTGAAGCGAAGATTAAGAGAAGAAAAGACATAAGAAGTTAGATCATCCGTCCTAATTCAATATTGATCCTCCCAAATTTGTGACTTTTTCTCCCACAGGGGGGGGGGGCTGGTAACGCATGTGGCCCTCTCCTTTTACGCCTCCTCCTCCTCCTCCTCTTTCCTTCCGTCTCTCTTCTTCCCCGTCCAAGCTGTTAAGCTGTCCAGCTTTCCGCTGCCAAGCGGCTGTGTGAAGCTCAGCCAAACTAAACACGGGCAGCAAGCCCGCCGCTCGCCCCACGCAGACACGCGGGGGGAACACGTCCGCGTGCGTTTTCGCGCAGGTCCCCCCCGCCCCCTCCCCCGCGACCCGCACCAACAACACCAACCAGATCGCCGCTAATAGCGGAGAAAAACCAACGGAATCAGTAAATGAGCCCCTCATTAACTCCCTCTGACCCTCGCTCCCCAGAGGGAAGCCAAACCAATCCCGGCGCCAGAATCAGCTTCCTGCAGCCGACGCTGATCCAACATCAGTGTTCACTCATCTGTTTGTACGGAAGAGAATATTCCTGAGCTTGTGTCACTGTCTGCCGTGGGTTTTACAGTCGTCAACAGAGGCTAGCTTGGAGGCGGTCGGCCATCTTGAGGAACCTTTTTTGATACTTTACTTGCCCCTCTGGGCTTCAGGGTTTAAGGCAGGGGTGTCAAACTCAAGGGTCCAAAATCCAAAACACACCTTAGGTTGAGGATAAACATTTATGGAGCACTAAAACCAAAATTTTAAACATAATTATGAAGCAGATTTATAGCATTACTTACCATAATACTAGTGTGAATTAGGCTGCTGAAGATGCCGGTGCTGATAGCTGAAGACGCTGAAATTGATAGCTAAATATGCTGAAGGTGATAGCTGAAAATGCTTAAGTTAACAGCTGAAAACACTAAAGCTGATAGCCAGCTAAAATATAAAAAAAACTAAAAAAAAACGTACAGTAGGTTATCCAAAACATGTAACAAAACAAAGCATGTAGCTGAAAAAATAGCTAAACTACAAAATATCCTAAAAAACAAAAAAAAAAAATCCTAACTTAGCCAAAACAGCTAGTGTGTAAATATTAGCTAAACTCCAAAACAGCCTAAAAAACGTAAAAAGAAAAGCCTAAATTAGCCAAAACATCTAGCATGTAGCTAAAAAAAATAGCTAAACTTCAAAATATCCTAAAAAACTGAAAAAAAAGTCCAAAATTATCCAAAACAGCTAGTGTGTAAATATTAGCTAAACTCCAAAGCGGCCTAAAAAAGCCTAAATTAGCCAAAACAGCTAGCATGTAGCTAAAAAATAGCTAAGCTTCAAAATATCCTAAAAAAAAAAGAAAAAAATCAGAAATTATCCGAAACAGCTAGCGTGTAAATATTAGCTAAACTCCAAAGCAGCCTAAAAAAAGCCTAAATTAGCCAAAACAGATAGCATGTAGCTAAAAAAAATAGCTAAACTACAAAATATCCTAAAAAACCAAACAAAAAAAATCCTAACTTAGCCAAAACAGATAGCATGTAAATATTAGTTAAACTCCAAAACAGCCTAAAAAACTTTTTAAAAAAAGCCTAAATTAGCCAAAACAGCTAGCATGTAGCTAAAAAAAATAGCTAAGCTTCAAAATATCTTAAAAAAACTGAAAAAAAATCAAAAATTATCCGAAACAGCGTGTAAATATTAGCTGAATTCCAAAGCAGCTTAAAAAAAGCCTAAATTAGCCAAAACTGAAATATTAGCTAAACTCCAAAATAGACTAAAAAAATCTTATTAAATGCCAAAATATCCCAAAAGCATGATGATTAAGATGACTAGAATGATGCCAATTTTTAACATTTTAAAACTGTGACTTTTAAACATAATTATAAATAATAAAAAGGCAGGAATACTATTGCAGAATAAATCAACTTAAACCTTAAATAACTTTCAACATTTGACTCCATAAAAATATAAATTGTCATAATTGTACAAGTTAGATATGAGCACAAGATAACATCGGGCCAGTAATATCAATAAATAAAATGATCTCGAGGGCCGGATCCGGCCCCCGGGCCTATACTTGGACGCGTGGGTTAAAGAGTCCAGATTCGTTTTGCGGTTTGTTGAAATGCCTCTGCGGGGCAATTCTGTACTGAATTAGATGAATCTCCAGCAAAGCTCCGTCTGAGTCACTGACAGGGCTGTGCCACAGTGACTGATGGATTCATTTGGCATTATTAAGTCTCTCCATTTAAGGGGGTAATTTGTCAGGGAGTGACACACACTTCTGTGTGCGCACAGCCACAACAAACTCTACTGTAAAGCTTCGTTTGATGCAGATGTTAAGGATTTTTTTATTGTCTGCTGGTCTCCTTGTGTCTCCCCTCACCAAATCTGCCACCGCCTCCTATATTTCTGACCCTTTTGGGTTCCTCTGTCTTCATATGGAAATGACAGAAAGGACAAAATTGATTTGTATATTAAAGCTCGGCTGAGAATGGAGAATTTGCATAATGTGTCACAGCCCGGGGCAACACCTGTCACCTATATCAGTTTGTAGACACATAACACGCACAAAATGGAAAAGTAAAGTAAAAAATACAACTGAACACAGTTTATGGATTATTTTATTTGGGGTCTAAAACCATATTTTCCTGGACCAGACTGTACGAGGCGTCAGATTTTATTTTTTAGGGCTCCAGTTTCCCTTAACTTTGGAGGGAAAAGTCTGTAAAATATCTGCAAATTTTATTCATACACTAGATTTTGTGTAGAAACTATTAAAATGTAACTCCATGATCAGTGAAGTGGAAGCTAAAAAAATTCAGCCTCAATCAGGTGCAAAAAGAGGAAACAAACACTAATCCTAAAAAGAAATCACTAGAAAGGCGTAAAACTATTTGACTTAAGAGATCATATTGTAACATGAATCAAAACGTAGAAATAAAAGGTTTCACACAAGCCTAAAGAAAAGAAAAATTAAGCTAAAACACTTACTGTTATATAGAATTACATGAAGCTGAATGTCAATCATCCTAACATTCTTACTAGTTCTAAGCAAACAATTTGTATTTTTTTGGTTTTTATGTTTTTAATCTAGTTTATTTTAATTAAAGTTACAATGTTACTACAGTGTAATGAGTGGAAATGACTCATTTTAGAACAAAATGTGTTTAAATCCTCATAATCTAAATTCTTACACTGAAAAAAGTAAAACGTTGGATAAATTAACGAAAATTTCTGTATTTATTACATTCAAAATAATTAGTTTTTATCAAATTTTGAGTAAAATAAAAAATGTAATTTGATCAAAACTTATATTTTTTTTAGATTTGTAGCCACTTTCATCAAAACTTTTTGTAGCGTTCAAGATTAGCTTAAAATTAGTCTAAAGAAGGAAAACGCTTTATCAATTTCAAAAAGGACGTCGACCAAAGTGTTCAGATTTATAACATTTTACATAGGTTTAGCTCCAGACCACAGTTAGCTTAGCCCGTCACGCTATCAATGTGAATCAGCTCTGTTGCGGAAAAAAAAAGACTTTGCATCAATAAAAAATTATTTTATTTTAGCAATGTGAAGCATATTGGTGAAAGGTTAACCGCTTTTCTCTGCAGATCCGCCAATTCACATTGATCGTTTAAGGAGTCATGATATGTCAAAGAGCATTGTAAGTTTTAACAATGAAGGTTGAAAGCTTAAAAAGTAAAAAAAGAAAAAGGGATCATTTAGAGCAGGGGTGTCAAACTGCAGTCCTCGAGGGCCAGCCTCCTGCTGGTTTTTAAGAAATCCTGCCTCATCTGTTGCTGATTACCTGGATCAGGTGTGTTTAGCCAATGAAGAGCTCTCATAGAAAGGGTAGTTAGAAAACATGTAGGACACCGGCCCTTGAGGACTGGATCTTGACACCCCTGATTTAGAGTCACCAAAAAACAACCAGAAACACGAGTATTTTTTGACTGAAACGTGCGGGGGTGGGGCGAACATGATGTCTTCTTTTCTGCCACCTGGTCCCCCTCCAAAATTCCAGTGCATTTTTTAATTTTTTTGATTTTATTTTAATCTTAAATCAAGTTTTTCTTTTGCCAAGAGTTTGGAGCAAAAGTATTTTTGACACATTTGAATAATATTTGAGTTATTTCCAGATCCTAGCTTTTATTGAGACAAAACGTTTGTGAGTTTGCTGGTTCTGAGAGAATTTTGGAAAGGTGTGGAGCAAAAAGATTTAACTTTAAACCTGGTAAATATCATAAGATGGATGAATACAAACAGAAAAGTCACTAAGACTGATATAAACTTTATTAAAAGCATCTTTTGTTGTTTTGGTGTGTGCGAACAACTGTTGTAAAAAGTCTACATTTGGAGTGGATTTTGTCTTTTATTTTGAAGTCAAAAGCTCTTCTTCTGCTTCCTGTCTGGCTCTTTTCTACAAAAAGAAACTCTTGTTTCAATTTTGCTATCTTGATGGTTTCAATTTAGGGGTCGCTAATTACGAAAGTAGATTTTTGACACATAATCGAGCGACTTGACATGCATCAAAAATGAGTCGGATGTGGTCGTTTTTCAAAATAAAACTTCCTTCACAATCATCTTATATGTAAAACTTTGTTTTTTTTGTAGGATTAGAGACCTCTGCTCTAAAATACTTCTTTTTTTTCTTTCTTTCTCCAACAGATAAAGACGAACCATCCAGCTACATCTGTACTACCTGTAAGCAGACCTTCACCAGTGCCTGGTTCCTGCTTCAACATGCCCAGAACATCCACGGCATCCGCATCTACCTTGACAACCATCTCGCCAACTGCTCGCTCACCCCTCGCATGGCTCTGCCCCCAACCCCAGGAGCCGACGCACTGCCCCGCTCCCCGCTCCCGACCTTCCTCGGCGACACCAACAACCCCTTCCACCTCCTCCGCATGGCCGCGCCCTTGCTCAGGGATCACCACCCTCCCCCGGGGTACATGGAAACCCGGCTGCCTGCGACTCCGCCCTTCGTGAGCCCCCCACCACCCCCCAGGGCACCCATGGATCGGCTGGGTCCAGAGGAGATGGGGCTGCTGTCGCAGCACCCCAGTGCCTTTGAGAGAGTGATGAGAATGACCCCCATGGAGCCCCCGTCCATGGATTTCTCCCGTCGGTTGAGGGAGCTGGCGGGTAACACCACCAACAACGGCGGGCCCACTCCTCCTCTCTCCCCAAACCGCGTGCCCCCCATGCACCGGCTCCTGAGTCCGACGCTTTTCCAGCCCGGGGCCAAGCCTCCCGGTTTTCTCCCGTTTCCAATGCAGCCACCCACCCCCCAAGGCCGGCATAGCTCTTCCAGTCCTCCAGACCCGCAGGGTCAGAACCAGGCCCAGGCCAAAGCCAAATCCTGCGAGTTCTGTGGCAAGATCTTCAAGTTCCAGAGCAACCTGATCGTCCACAGGCGCAGCCACACGGGAGAGCGGCCCTACAAGTGTCACCTGTGCGACCACGCCTGCTCCCAGGCCAGCAAGCTGAAGAGGCACATGAAGACGCACATGCACAACAAATCCGGGACTATCTCCGGCTCTCCAGAACAGGAAAGCAGAGGAGACGGAGGAGAAGGGGAAGACCAAAACAGGGACGGGGAACCCAGAGGGATGGGCATGGACAATGAGGAGGACGAGGAGGAAGAGGAAGAAGAAGAGGAGGAGGAGGAGGAGGAAGAAGAGGAGCTAAGGAACGGAAGTCGGCCGGATTCCAACTTAAGCGAGGACTCCCAGGAATTTGGGCCGAACAGGGAGAACGGCCCCAGAGAGTCTCCGGAGGTGAAGTCGCTGAGCGGGGACAGAGTCAACGACGGCGGCGGCGTGGGCATCCTCCACCCCTACAACCACCTGGACAATCACCTGAGAATCAACCCCAACAAGAGAGGCTTGGAGAGGCAGCCGAACGGGGACGGAGGGGAGAGGGACGAAGCCGAAAGGGAGAACGAGAGGGAGCCGGACCGGGAGGGGGAGAAGCCGGACGATCCGAGGCCCCAGATGAACGGCAGGATCAGCGTCTCTGAAGCAAATTCCTTTCCCGGGCTTTTCCAGCGCCGGCCGACCCCGATTACCAGTCCGAGTCCCTCCAACAACAAGAGGATCAAGATAGAGAAAGAGCAGCTGGAGATGCCCCCGACCTTACCGCTGATCTCCCCAGAAAACGTCTACTCCCAGCTGCTGGCCGGCTACGCAGCGTCACGCCACTTCATCCGAGAACCTTTCCTGGGATTCACAGATTCCCGGCAGTCGCCGTTCGGCACCTCTTCCGAACACTCCTCCTCCGAGACCGGAAGCCTGCGCTTCTCCACCCCGCCCGGAGAGCTGATCGAAGGCGGGAGCGCTTCGGGGCGCAGCGGGAGCAGCACCCCTCACCTCCTGCGGGGGCCCGGACCGGGCCGCCCCCCCAGCTCCAAGGAGAGGAGAAACGACACCTGCGAGTACTGCGGCAAGGTGTTCAAGAACTGCAGCAACTTGACGGTCCACCGGCGCAGCCACACGGGGGAGCGGCCGTACAAGTGCGAACTGTGCAGCTACGCCTGCGCGCAGAGCTCCAAGCTGACGCGCCACATGAAGACCCACGGCCAGTACGGGAAGGAGGTGTACCGCTGCGACATCTGCCACATGCCCTTCAGCGTCTACAGCACGCTGGAGAAGCACATGAAGAAGTGGCACGGCGAACATTTGATGGCCAGCGAGGTCAAACTGGAGCAAGCGGACAGAGGTTAACCATCAGCATACAGTATCCACGCACACCGACAAACACACTCCTCACACTCACTCAACGGGGCTTGGCTGGATTATTCCTCTCTCCATCAGAATCCGATTAATCGATCTCCTTTTTTGAAACTGCCACCTGAGAATATAAACAAATAGAAACTTTAATAAGAACTCGCCCGGAAGGCCCGACTCGGTCCTTCTCGGTGAGCTTGCTGGAGGATTTTTTTTCAGTTATGAATCCAAGGAGCCTTTCTACTGTGCAATAATTTCTGTATTTATTGGATTTTTTGTAATGATATTTGGCATGTGCAGGTACATCTTTGTGGGATTTCAAATGGAGTTTTAAAATGTGCTAAAACGTTTTTATTCTAAAAACTGAGAAGAGGTCATCCTTAAAGAAAATGTTCTTTTTTTTTTTTTGTTTATTATCCTGTGAGAGTAAATTAGTGTGAGTTTTTTAAAAAAAAAAAGATAATTGTTTTCTATATTACCTGCAGCAGCGGATTACAATCCATTCCCTCATACAGGCCTATAGCACTGAATGTCAGCCTGACAATAAAATCGATGTACTGGATTTTAAAAATCCAACCTGATAAGTTGCTAATAATTTATTCAGGGAATTTGTCCTTTTTAGTAAAAAAATTGGCAATTTATGAATTTCAAAATGCAGTTACTGTATTGCCGTCCTTTCTTTGAGTGAGGACATAAATAAAGGTTGCACTTAGTGGATTTACCCTTAACTGATGCTTGGTACATTCCTGATGTAGGACTAAACCACCATATTTAATGTATTGACTAAGTTGAGACTACTCGTGATTAATGTGAGAAGGAGAACATTCCTGTTTATGGTTTGTAAATATGTTCTTTTTTTTTATATGTTTAAGTAGCCCTGACTGTACATGATAGACGGCCTAAATGTAAACAATCAGAGGACCAGCTGCTTGCATCATCCACAGTATATGCTACATTATTTCTTTATTTGATTACCTCCCCCACCAACTCATGTGTTTCTTAAAAAAAAAAAAAAAAAAAAAAAAAAAAAAACAGAGCTACTTCAACACTTTCTCAGTCCCTCTCGCTTGAATTTTGATAACAAATTCAGAGTCAGTGCGTGTCCTTTGGGGATTTTATGAAATGAAAAAAAAAAAGGTCATATGAGTTATGATAATTTCGAGCACAGCTGCACTAGAGGATGGCCAGACGACCTTGAGTACAGCTATTCTTGTAGAAAAAAAAAAAAGATGTGTGAGAAAGTAAATGGAGGGAGGACCTTGACCAGGGAGAATAGTCATTCAAATGAAATTGCAAGCATATGAAACGTTTTTTTTTTTTTTTTTTTGTACTCAATTGCACATCTACTGGCCACATCTTATAACAAACCAGCAGATTGAGACGGAGCGAGCGTGAGAGGGAGGGAGACGGTGAAACCACATGAAAGAGCAGCCGGAGCGCATCTCTCATTCTGGCGCTGCAGTTGTCAGACGCGAAAATCGTCGTTTGCGGAGTTTGACCCGCCACTTTGGCCTATTTTCAGGTTTTATCTCTTCCACTTTGCTTTAATGTAAAAAAAAAAAAAAAAAAAACTCGCCATGCTTTAAAAGCAGATTTTTTTTTTTTGGAGGTTTCGAGACCCCCCCCCACCCATCCAGAGGAAGCTCACACATGCATGAGAGTCACAATCAAGGTGCTGTTTGAAACACAGAGAGTCGCCACAATGAGCCATAAAAAAACCCCAAATCACTCATGGACATTCAGTCTTACAATATGTTTACATCGTTGAAGTTAATGAAAGACTCTGTGTTTTAGTGTTTTAAAATGATGATAAAAGTATTGTTTTCTCCGGTCCTCTTACAGTTTATTTGACCGCCATAGCATTTTCTATGATTATCCTGGTGGAGGGGTTTTATCTACATGAGTATGTTTCTGTATGATTGCTTGTTCACTGTACGGATGTTTTTTTTTTATTGTAATTTTGCCAAATCATGGAAGATTTTCTTTTAATCTTTTTTTTTTGTTTTAAAGCTATCCATCATGGATGTAAAACAAATGAGAAGAAGCAACCTTCAGCTGGAGAATACAATAGTATTTTTATTTTTTTTGTTGCCAGATTTGTTTTCGGAGGCCGTTTTGTTTTGATGCTTTCTTTCCTCCTGTTTGGTTGAAGGTCTTGCGATGGCACTTAGAGCTGTATTTTAATTTTAATTTTTTTCATGTTTGGCGTTTCACAACTTTCACTAACACTCTTTGTACAAATTTTTATTTTTTCTTTGGTTTTTCTTCTTTTTTTGGGGGCGGGGAGGGAGTGCATCATTGTGGAAAAAAAGGTAATTTTAAAACAGTACACATCTGCTGTTTTGAACATATATGTATTTTTGTAATGTGTTGAAAAATCAATACAAGAAAGCCAACACTTCAATAAATGTTGCAATTGCTCTATGATGGAAGCTACTTTTCATTTTTATTATTATTCTAAAGCATCTTAAATGGATTTTAATCCTTCAAAAAAAATTTTATTTTTCCAAGTCAAGATTAGAAATAAAAAATACTTTTTAAATATACAAATTTAAAGTATATAAAGTTTAAAATAATCACTTAAGGCTAATATTAGGCTGTGCTGGTATGATATTGAATGATAATTTATAATTGCAGTTATATAACCATATAAACATGTTAACAATAGGTGTGTGTATTGGCACTACATTGGTGATACAATGCATATCCCGATACTCGCCTCCCGGTGTGATACATATCGCGATATCTGTCTCACGATTTGAAGCACATCCCAACACATGTCTCACACTGCAATACATATCCAGATTTATATCGCGATACTTGTCTTAAAATGTGATACATATCCCGATACATGACTTACAGTGTGATACATGTCGCAATACTTTTCTTGTGGTATGTTGCATATCTGGATACGTGTTTCACGATACTTTGCATATTCCAATAAGTGTCTCAGGATACTATACATATCCCGACACACGACTCATGATACTATACATATTCCGATACGTGTCTCGCGGTGTGATATATGCAGCGATAGGTGTCTCATGATAATATATATATCCCGATACATGTCTCACAATACTAAACATATCGCGATATGTGTCTCACAATACTATACATATCCTGATACATGTGTAATGATACTATACATATTCCGATACATGTCTCAGGATACTAAAGATAACGCGATACGTGTCTCACAATACTATACATATCCCGATACATGTGTAATGATACTATACATATTCCGATACGTGTCTCACGGTGTGATATATGCAGCGATACGTGTCTCATGATAATATAAATATCCCGATACATGTCTCACGATACTAAACATATCGCGATATGTGTCTCACAATACTATACATATCCTGATACATGTGTAATGATACTATACATATTCCGATACCTGTCTCAGGATACTAAACATATCGCGATACATGTCTCACGATACTAAACATATCGCGATACGTGTCTAACAATACTATACATTTCCCAATACATGTGTCAGGATACTATACATATTCCGATACATGTCTCAGGATTCTAAACATATCGCGATACATGTCTCACGATACTATACAAATCCTGATACATGTCTCACGATACTAAAGATATCGCGATACGTGTCTCACAATACTATACGTATCCCGATACATGTCATGTTACTATACATATTCCGATACATGTCTCAGGATACTAAACATATCGCGATACGTGTTTCACGATACTATACAAATCCTGATACATGTCTCATGATGCGATGCATATCGAGATATGTGTCTCATGAGGCGCTTTCTACTGCAATATATACCTTGACTGTACCAGAACAATTAAGAGTATGACTTTCTACCTGAATATTAACATGTCTGTCATTGTAATAAAATGGTAAAATTCCTTTTATTTACACAACATTAATCCCTGTCAATGTATACTGATACAAGCAGCAAGGTGGCAAAGAGTTTCTATTAAGTACCCATCCCAAGCAAAAACTAACTAGTACGTGTGTCATGACAACAACATGACTGAACATCTAGTGTAGAGCTGTTTAAAGAGGTGGAAAACAAAAGCAAGTCACTAAAGGACGCTAATAAATAATTTATTAAATAAACATCAGCATTTTAAATCGATACAAGTATTGCCAAATGAAATATTGCGATGTATTGCCAAATCAATTTTTAACACAACTAAATTTTCAATTTTCTGAACTAAATATTAGTAGTTATTTTTTTAGAGTCCTTATAGTTTAGTAGTTTGACAAAAAAAATAGTTCTATATTATATCAATTAATTTGATTGCTGTCATGAAGCAGCTGAGCTTCATGGAGTCGATCAGAACCACAAAATTCCTGAGATGCTTAAGAAAATAGTTCCTTGGTAAGCGTGCTTACTGTACCACTAAAGTGTTACCTGCAGCAGGTAACTTCAGGCTCTAGGTCAGGGATAAGAAAAGGATAAAACCTCTTTTTAGTTGTAAAAAGTAATTTCGGAGTAAAAATACTGTAAATAGAATTGAAACTTTATTCACAAACAGATGGGCTAATATCAAACTAAAACAAATTTTTTGTGTTACGAAAGAAAATCAATTGGAGGTCAATGAGCGCAACCAAGAATGAAGGCAGATTTTCTCATTTTGAACAAATTTAAGGATTTTACCTGCATGTTATGATAAGAAAAATACAGTAAGAGTCACTTATTTTATGTACAAATAAACCTTTCATTTACCAGGTGTTGATACACACAAACATAAAGAATAACATGTACACTCTTTGATTGCACACCAAATTAATTAATTAATTAATTAATTAGCTTAATCAGATTTAATTCTGGTGAAACATTTTTTAAAGTATTATTATTTTTAAAAAGTATTATTGCTGCATTGAGATGACGACATTTGTTGTATAGGGTGGCTTTTATTTTGAAAGGAACGCCTCTGTCAAAACTGTTTTATATTTTGGAAAAAGGCTATTTTATGCCTATTTATGTAAAAAAAAACAACAGTTGCTTTATATTTATAATAATAGTAACACAAACATGAATTTAAATGAGTGTCTTTTGTTTCTAAGTAATGTTTTGTGGCTCCTTCTGGGAGTAGGTTACAAACCACTGCTCTAGAGTTTATCTTAATCTGTCAGAAAAAATGATATTATCTGTTTAACGCCAGAAATATCAGCTATCTATCTGGATCTATTTGATCTAAAAAGCTCAGTCAGTGCCAAAACAAACTATAATCAAACTCAAAAAAGTAATAAATGCACTAATTTACTCTCCGTTTCAATGGAAAACTTCAATCCGACATGTACAGAAATGGACATTATAGATAAAAGAACGCCAAACATATTTGCTGTGCCTCTTTCGAGTGTCACATTTCTCTCTCTGACTCATCCGTCTGTCATCATGTGATCTTTACTTAAAGACAACAACGGAGAAGCTGTTGGTTAACTATTCAACGTAACCGGTTCCAGTAAAATACTTCGAAATCGTGCAGTTGGTCAGAAGAGGAAGAAGAAGAGACAGAATCTATGAACCAAATGTTTCAGATATAAATTAAAGTAAGTGTTTAGTTTTGTTTATGAACTGGATTGTCCATTTTTTATTGGTTTTGATTAAAAAAATGATTATTTTTCTGTGTGCTAGTGCAATTTTTAATGTAGATTTACAAGCGAAAGTGCACGCAAACTTCTAATAATAAGGAGAAATATATATATATATTTTTTAAAAGCTATTAAGTGACTTTAAGTGATACTTAAAAGTGTTAAGTTTGTTTTTCAATACTTAGAAATACTTGTATAACTCAACTAAACACCAAGATAGATTAAAGTCTCAATTTAATCATTTTTTTATCTATTTTAAAACCCATGGTCTGTTAAGTATAATCATGCCGTTTTTAGACAAATTTTTTTAAAATTTGTGTTGTTATAGGGCATAGTTTCTGCAGAGTGGCTTTGAACAGAGCAACCCCGCCCCCTCTTCCCATCCCCATTGCTAAATTCTCTGAGCAGGAAGTTTTCTACTTCACAAATACACATTTTTTTCAAACTGCATGTTTTTGTCTGCTCCTGATTCATAACAATTTGAATTAAAAAAACGTGAAAAAATGCTATTTTTAGATTATTTATTATTAGAAAAATCAACATCACAACTGTAATTGGAGACATTAAATCATGAATTTGACAGTCTGTTAAACGAAAAAACAATTTTGTCCAAATATTAAATGTGGAGTGTTTTTGTGATGCTATAGATCCACTTTTTTGTATTTAAGTTTTATAAGTAAAATATTAGTTCATTATTCATAGAATTTATTCACATCATCAAATTTTCTTTAAAGATGAACTTATAACTTACAGATATGATTTCTCAAAATTATGTTGTTATTGAAAAACCTTATTGATACAATTATATTGTCTTGCATAATCTAAATTAAGATCATTTTTCATTAAAAAAGGATCTTTTTACTTTTTTAAGATTCAGTTTTAAAGGATGTTTTAATCATTTCTGTTGATCTTTAAAGCATTTTTATACTTTTTCATGTAACGTTAACAATTATCCTTTTCCCAAATTCCATCATTAATAATTAAACGTTTGTTATTTACTATTTATATTTAACTTATATTAAACCTTATATTAAAGCAATAAAGATTGTGCAGAAAAAAATGTTCATATTTGATCATCAACGTGTTGGGTTAAAGGTAGCTGTGGAATTTAGGTTTTTTATAGTTAAAGTACAATAAAAACAAGTGAGTGTTGACAGCTCGCACTTTCCATCGTAGCAACAAGATGACAGATTCATTGAACATAAAGAACAAAGAATTTACAAGAAAACATACAGTTGGATGGAATTAAATTGTCTTTTATTTTGGAAAATTGAAGCGACTGAGGAAAATCTAACTCGTTCTCTTCTGTCTAAACTCAACTGTTGACGCTCTCGCACTTTATAAATGAGTTCTGGCACAACCCGGCAGGTATTTCTTGATCCGAAGCCAACAGCAGTCAAGTCTGTCTTCACCCGAGCCTCCGGGCGACTGGAGGTAGAGCAACAAGTGAGAAAGTCCAGAGCGTGGAGGAAAAAATCTCCTCGAAAAAGTTGTTTTTTTGTGATAATAAAGAGAATTATAAATAAGCGCTTCATTGTTAATCACAGTTTGCATACATACAAAGCGTCTTTGTTAGGAGAACCTCCCAGTGCCCTCGCGCGCTGCTGCGTGGGAGCAAAGTGACCTCAAAAGGATTTGGTGAGGAGCTGCCATATCCTTTTTACCAGAGAGTGCTGGCCTACGGTCACAGACAGGGAGACGCAGAGCAGGGGATGGGAAATCACGATTTGGAGTAAAACCACGTCCTCGGGGAAGAGGGTGTCAGCAAGGATCGCGGTTTGGGTGTTGGGCAGCGCGGAACCACAAAGTCGCCGCAGAGACCCTAGGTTTTTCTGGATCACAGGGCTCAGGCCCCATGGCCTCTCTGTAGATATCCAGTTACTAATCTGCGAGCCCTGACCAGTACCCATTGGAAGGGTTCTAAGAGCGGGCCCGGCAGACCAGAGTAAATCTGACCCAGCTGACAATTCTTGGGAACTGGGAGGAGGAGGGAAAAAAAAAATGGGCTGGGAAAAGGCGGAGAAAAAGCTGGGAGAGCCAAAAGCGGTGTGGTCGAGAGTGGTCAGTCGACAGCTGCGGGTCTGGAAGACTGTCTCCTCCGGGACGGTCTGACCCGTCGGAACAAAGCCTCTGCGGTCGTGTCGGGGATCCGGCGAAAACGCAGGAAATGAAGACTTTTTGCAGATGGAGAGCTCTCTGGGAGGTTTGGGTTGTTTACGGCGCAGAAGTGTCAAAGCGCATTAAAATGGATCAAAACAAGTTAGAAAATATCGAATACAAGATGTTTAGCCCTGGATATAAATACAAAAATCTGCCAGTGGAACTGGTGGATTGGGAGGATTCCTCTTTTAAAAGACGAACTTTAAGAACATCTATGTTTAGGTATATTTGCCTAGTACAGGGGTCTGCGACCATGTGGCTCTTTTATCTCTCCATCGTGGCTCTCTGGCTGAAGAAAAATTAAAGAATAATAAATAAAAAAATGTATAAATAAATGGAGATTAGCTAATTTTTCAGAAACAAACAAACGTTTTTGGCTATTGTGTTTTCTACTGGGGTTTTAAGGCTAATTTAGAGTTTTAGCTTCTATGCTAATGTTTTAAACCAAGTTAGTTTACTGAGGAATTCTATGCTAATTTTGAGTTTAGCTAACATTTTAGTAAAATACTGATGTTTTTAGCTAATTTGTAATTTTTTTTTAAATAATTTTTAAATTAGCTTCTATTTTAGCAACATGCTAACGTTTTTGACTAAGCTAGTTTTCTGAGGAATTTTAGACTATTTTGGAGTTCAGCTAGTAATTAAGCAACAAGCTAGCTTTTTCTGGCAGATTTGGCCACTAATTAGTTTTTATGCTAATTTGGAGTTTAGCTAACATTTTAGTAAAATACTGATGTTTTTAGCTAATTTGTTATTTTTTTGTGATAATTTTTAAATTAGCTTCTATTTTAGCAACATGCTAACATTTTTGACTAAGCTAGTTTTAGGTTATTTTGGAGTTCAGCTAGTAATTAAGCAACAAGCTAGCTTTTTCTGGCAGATTTGGCCACTAATTAGTTTTTTATGCTAATTTGGAGTTTAGCTAACATTTTAGTAAAATACTGATGTTTTTAGCTAATTTGTTATTTTTTTGTGATAATTTTTAAATTAGCTTCTATTTTAGCAACATGCTAACATTTTTGACTAAGCTAGTTTTAGGTTATTTTGGAGTTCAGCTAGTAATTAAGCAACAAGCTAGCTTTTTCTGGCAGATTTGGCCACTAATTAGTTTTTTGCTAATCTAATTTGGAGTTTAGCTAACATTTTAGTAAAATACTGATGTTTTTAGCTAATTTGTTATTTTTGTGATAATTTTTTAAATTAGCTTCTATTTTAGCAACATGCTAACATTTTTGACTAAGCTATTTAGGTTATTTTGGAGTTCAGCTAGTAATTAAGCAACAAGCTAGCTTTTTCTGGCAGATTTGGCACTAATTAGTTTTTTATGCTAATTTGGAGTTTAGCTAACATTTTAGTAAAATACTGATGTTTTTAGCTAATTTGTTATTTTTTTGTGATAATTTTTAAATTAGCTTCTATTTTAGCAACATGCTAACATTTTTGACTAAGCTAGTTTTAGTCTATTTTGGAGTTCAGCTAGTAATTAAGCAACAAGCTAGCTTTTTCTGGCAGATTTGGCCACTAATTAGTTTTTTATGCTAATTTGGAGTTTAGCTAACATTTTAGTAAAATACTGATGTTTTTAGCTAATTTGTTATTTTTTTGTGATAATTTTTAAATTAGCTTCTATTTTAGCAACATGCTAACATTTTTGACTAAGCTAGTTTTAGGCTATTTTGGAGTTCAGCTAGTAATTAAGCAACAAGCTAGCTTTTTCTGGCAGATTTGGCCACTAATTAGTTTTTTATGCTAATTTGGAGTTTAGCTAACATTTTAGTAAAATACTGATTTTTAGCTAATTTGTTATTTTTTTGTGATAATTTTTAAATTAGCTTCTATTTTAGCAACATGCTAACATTTTTGACTAAGCTAGTTTTAGGCTATTTTGGAGTTCAGCTAGTAATTAAGCAACAAGCTAGCTTTTTCTGGCAGATTTGGCCACTAATTAGTTTTTTATGCTAATTTGGAGTTTAGCTAACATTTTAGTAAAATACTGATGTTTTTAGCTAATTTGTTATTTTTTGTGATAATTTTTAAATTAGCTTCTATTTTAGCAACATGCTAACATTTTTGACTAAGCTAGTTTTAGGCTATTTTGGAGTTCAGCTAGTAATTAAGCAACAAGCTAGCTTTTTCTGGCAGATTTGGCCACTAATTAGTTTTTTATGCTAATTTGGAGTTTAGCTAACATTTTAGTAAAATACTGATGTTTTTAGCTAATTTGTTATTTTTTGTGATAATTTTTAAATTAGCTTCTATTTTAGCAACATGCTAACATTTTTGACTAAGCTAGTTTTAGTCTATTTTGGAGTTCAGCTAGTAATTAAGCAACAAGCTAGCTTTTTCTGGCAGATTTGGCCACTAATTAGTTTTTTATGCTAATTTGGAGTTTAGCTAACATTTTAGTAAAATACTGATGTTTTTAGCTAATTTGTTATTTTTTTGTGATAATTTTTAAATTAGCTTCTATTTTAGCAACATGCTAACATTTTTGACTAAGCTAGTTTTAGGCAATTTTGGAGTTCAGCTAGTAATTAAGCAACAAGCTAGCTTTTTCTGGCAGATTTGGCCACTAATTAGTTTTTTATGCTAATTTGGAGTTTAGCTAATATTTTAGCAACATTTTTAGCTAATGTGTTATCTACTGGGGGTTTTAGGCTAATTTAGAGTTTAGCTTTTATTTCAGCAACTTGCTAAAATTGGCTGATTTAATTTACAGAGAAATGTTATGCTAATTTGAAGTTCAGCTAGTAATTTAGCAACAAGCTAGCTTTTTTGCTACTAAAGTTAAAAATGTTTTAAAAAATCCCTTTTTGAGAGATGCTAGTTTCTTTTTATATATTTTTTTATTTGCTCGTGCCAAAAACAGACATTATTCATATTTATAAAAAAAATCAGAAAGAAGGTTATGAATGAAAATTCAAATGTCTAAAAGGCTAACGTAAGTCAATGCGGCTCCTTCTAGGTTTTGATCAGTAGAAAACAAGCCCTAATGGCTCTTTTACTGTTAAAGGTTGCCGACCTCTGATCTAGTAATTTGAAATATTAAACTAAACATGTACTGCAAAAAAAAAAAAAATTAAAGTACACTGCAAACCTTATTTTAAAACATTGATTTTTGCTTTAACCTTTCCAAGAGAATTGTTTTTCCTCTTTAAGAGCTAGGATCTACAAATAAGAAAATTATTTTTAAAATTAGTCAAAATCCTCTCGCTCCAAACTCTTGACAACTCAAACATAAAAAAATAAATAAATAAATTCCAACTCTAATTTTTAGTTACTTTGGTTAATTTAAAGTTCAATAAATGTTGGCAAGTTAGATTTGCATTTATCTCTATTATTTTGGAAACAAAAATGTAGGTTTATGTACTAAGAAGTTTTCGATTTTATAATAATTTACGAAGGTAACACATCGGTTAGATATCTAAAATATGGTTATTTCAAAGCTTACCACCGTAGATCCGCTTCATAGACATCAGTTTATAGAAGTTTTCTGCATATAGCGGTAGAGTGGTCCTAGAATAGAGCCCTGTGGAACCCCAAACAACAGTGGAGCAGTTGAAGAATAGGATCCCGACATGCTCACACAGACAGTCCTGTCAGGTAAATAAGATGTAAGCCAGTCGAGTGCGGTACCACAAATTCCAGCCAAACCTTTCAACCTGGACAATAAAAGATTGTGGTCCACAGTATCAAAAGCTGCAGACAAGTCCAGTAAAAGAAGGACAACAAAGTTACCATCATCAGTTGCCCGGAAGATGCCATTAAAAACCCTCAACAGCGCAGATTCTGTGCTGTAACGAGTTTTAAAACCAGATTGAAAGAAAAAGTAAAATTTTTGAAAGAAAAGGTAACCTAGAGATGGGTCTAAAATTAGCTTGGACAGTAGATGTCTACATCTCAGACAAAAAATGATGACCAAAAGTCTACTACATACACTTGTAGAGATCTAATCTTTCAATATTTTTATATATTGTAGATTTCTAGAGGACAGAAAAAAACGATTTTGTAACTCTATCAGATGTCCACCAATAGAGTTGAGGTCTCTAATCTTTGAATATTTTAAGATATAAAATAGAAAAGCAAAGTCCGACTTGTTTCTATTGTTGTAATTTTGGTTTCATTCTTTTTCTCCTCTTTTTTTCTAATCTATACATGTAAATGCAAGTTTTTGCTTTTAAAATTTTTTCCTCTGAGATGAGAAAATGTGTTTTAATTTGAACATGAATCCACTCTGACAGTAGATTTCGTTTTGTTCATTTTGTAAAAATCTTAACAGAAATTGTTGAAGTTTTTCAGACCTTTAACCAGAGACCTATTTAAGTAGAAATATTTTCTACTTCTTGCAATTGTCATTATTAGTTGTCTGCATAAAGAACACACTGTAAGCTTTCAAATGTGGATACATTTGGAGCACATTTTTAGACAGACACATTTTTTTGAAAGCTTAATCATCTTCCCTGAATTTACTTTTAGTGCGATAGTGTTAAGGATAAAAGAATAATTATCTATTATGATCATTTAATTGCTAAAACAGTTCAGTGGGCCATGACTGCCCACACAGACACTCTCTGATTTATCTTTTCTGTGCAGCCACACCTTCACTCTTTCTTTTTGTTCTTCCCTTCAGTCTCCGCTTCACTTCTTCTGGCTGTCATTACCTCACTTCTCCTTTCTCTTGAAAAAGGTTCTTGGCTGGAGCGCTAATTTACGCTGCCCTCTTCTGTCGCAGCGTCGGACCTCCCAGGTGGGAACAGACCCAGGTAGGGAGTCGCGCTCGGCTTCCCGCGTGCCTTCCGACGGCCCGCCTCGGGGGGGTCAGTGTCATTGTTGACATTGGACGCAACCTCGTCACACTGTAATATTAAATCTTCTCATTGGATTTGGACTGCAATTATATCGTAAAAACAAACTGGCTGTGAAGCCGTGGCCCGCCAGCGAGATCGACTTTCATCAAGTGCAGACTGGTTTAATTACAGAGTGTGCCAAACACCCTTCCTTAACACGGCCAGCTTTTTTGCTGCTGCCGTTTGAAACCCTCTCATTCTTTTATTGCGCGATGATCACAAGGGAATCGGTCCGTTTGGCAACGTGCTGATGCAGAATTTAGCGCCGCTTTGCACACAACCTTTTAAACAAACAGTCCAGACTCAAGTTGTAGAATTAGGAAAATGGACACACAAATTCATATTTTATTCTGCTTTGTTGATTATTTATTGGGCGTAATTTTTGGGCTTGTCAAACAAGATTCTACCTCCACATCAGTGACAAATTGGCTGCACATCGAGTTAATTAACAGTTTTCAAAACTCAATTTCACATAATAGTAAAAAATAATCTAGGAGAACAAGAATATTCCAGCATATTTATTTATAAAGGATATCCAGAGAAGAAGTTTTGATCTAGAAAAGCTAATTTTCAGACACAAATTGAGCTGGATACTTTTACAAAAATATTGAAGTTGAATAAACTTAATGTTTGGAGTTCATGTGCAAAAGAAAGTTGATTTTATTCTGACTTTGACCTTATCTCAGCATCATGGACATGTGCATCAGAATATGAGATCATTTGTGGCAAACACATAAATAAAGTCATTATAATTACAAATTAAAGGCGCAGTGTATGTATGTAAAATATCGGCTTATCTGTTGGTTTTATCTCGATAGCAACCATTTTATTTTTTGGTTGATAAATAGTTTTATATAATTTTTAGAAGAATCGGTGAAATCAAACTTTTAGATTTTCTTGTATTTTTTTTTTTAACCACGCCCACATTTCTCATACGAACATCTATGCATGTTAAATTCAGCTTGAGCTCATAGATTAGATCTTCACAATATTTTGTTCAAGCAATAAGGAAATGAGCGTTTCTGAGCATGCCACGCTAACACCATTAAAAATCTACAACTTATAAAATCGACATTTTTTTTTCAAAATGGTTTCTTAAGTATGCTTAAGGTAGATTGGAATCCCTGGAAAGAACTTAAATGCGTTTATGGGGTTTTTTTCAAAATGGCGGCCTCTTCCAGAGGTCAAAGGTTGGCGAGTCTGAACCTGGAGAATCACTCAAACAAAAGTTTTCTTATATTGTCGTAAAATTAACAAATTTTACGCTTTTGCAACAAAATGGCCACCAAGCCATAAGTCCTGTGGTCATCCCATAATTATTCTTTTGATGTCCCCAACATTCTTTTTAGTGAATTGACGTGTTTTTGAGAAAAAAAAAATTGTAAATAAACAAAAAGGGGAGGGACCACACAAGACTTTTCTTCTATCCATTTGTAGTGTTTCTCTCTTGTATTGACACTAAAGATTCACTCGACTCTCAGTAGCAGTCACCATGCTATTTATTTCCTTAGCTTCCTTGCTCGCACATGCTCAGTACATACACTGTGACATCATCATTAATCGACAGTGTTTGTTGCCAGACACTACATCCCTCCTTTTCTCAGATGACTTGCTTTACAAACATAAACAGAAACTTAGTTGGCTCTTATTTTTTTTTTTAAGCAATATAATAAACTTGTATAAACATTGGCCATAACCTTCAGTTCGAAAAATTTTAAACACATTAAGTATTCCTACTAAAAATAAATTGTCTCAAGTTTAACTGAATCCAAAATACAAATTATATAAAATCTCTAACTTCTTTTCAAATTAACAATACTATAAACCTCATTCCAAAACTTTTACTTAGATAGTACTAAACATGAAATGTACTTTATCATACAACTTCCATTTACACAATTCTGTCAAACAAGAACATATATATATTTTTTTAAATGAACTTAAATGGATAGGGGTGGACTACCCTTCCATCAAACAACGCCGGGGATTATTCTGCCCCTTTTGAGACGATGTTTGTTTATGTCACAAAGTCCTTCAGATGTGTCGGAGCTCTCTTCACTCTTTGAGGTCGACCCTCTTGCTGCTGCGGTGCATCAGGCACATAGAGCAGAGAAGCGTCCTGTTCAGGTTCAATCCATAGCTTCACAAGTGACACATGTCTCATCTTCTTTATGCCGTTCTTCTCCAGCCATACTGATGGACCTTTTCGGCTGACGACAGTGTACGGTTCAGGTTCAAATGGTGTCGACAGTTTGTTTTCCTTTTGCTGACGTAATAGTACTCTGTCCCCTTGTTTCACTTGACTTTCTTTTGCTCTTCTGTGTCTATCTGCATCTTCACGTCCCTTCTCCTTCCTCACAGCATCAGTCATCCGAACAGCGGCATCATCTTTTGTTGGACTTTGTTGGACTTGTAAGTTCTGGAAGTTTGGTTCTGATCTGACGTTTGAATAATAACTCAGCTGGACTGCGGCCTGTGACACAATGAGGAGTGCTTCGATAAGCCAAAAGAAAAACATCCAGCTCCGCCGCTCCCAATCCTTTCCTTCAGCGTGAGCAGCACGTATCGCCTTACAAAGTGTTTTGTTCTGTCTCTCAACTTCTCGTTAGCTTGAGGCCAGTATGGTGTGATGCGGCGATGTGAGATTCCGTTCTCCTGTAAATACAGCTTGAATTCTTTTGAGATGAATGGAGTGCCGTTGTCTGTCACCATACTTTCAGGGAGACCATGAGTTGCGAATAAGTGTTTCAGACATTTGATTATATTCATTGAAGTCGGGTTTTGAAGAATGTCTGCACTCACCCATCTGGAGTAGTAGTCTGTCACTACTAACAGGTGGTGCCCTGATGGAAATGGTCCACACATGTCCATAGCAAGCATCTGCCATGGTTTTCCTGGGAGCTCCGTCCTAACAGTAGGGACGTCCTGTGAAGTAGCATTGTTGATTTGACATGCATGACATGATCTCACCAGGTCTTCCACTTCTCGATCAATGCCAGGCCACCAAACTTTGGTTCTCAGTCTTTGCTTTGTTTTTACTATGCCTTGATGGCCTTCATGAGCTAACATTAGCGTCTGTCGTCGTGCTGCTAGCGGCATCACAATTCGCGAACCTCTCAACACAATCTTGCCAACCGTACAAAGTTCAGTTTTAACGATTTGGTAGGCATGATCACATTTCCTCCAATCACCACTTTTCAGACAGCTGCGCACAACATTCAAAGTGGGGTCTGCTGCTGACAGTTCTTCTATCTGAATTTGCGTGGTGACAACTCTGTTAACTTTGTGTGTCATCTTTGTTTTACACATTTTTGCAAAATGTCCTTCTTTTCCACAGTTGTTACACTTTTTATTCTTTGTTACGGTGCATTCTCGACTTAAATGCCCTGATCTTCCACATCTGAAGCATTTTATCCTGCGATCATCCGTAACTTGCTTTTGAGCAGTGGAAACTCTTGGTTTACTCATTTTATCTCCTTTTGTGTAACATTTCCTCTCCACAGCATTTACTGTTAGCTTCTCCATTCTTGCAGCCTGTTGATCAGCTGTTTCCGTGGTTCTTGCTATTTCTAACAGTCCTGCAAGTTTTAAATCTTTCTCACGTAGCAGCCTTCTGCGCAACGTGTTTGATGTGCACTTGTCAATCACTTGGTCACGAATGAAATCATCTCTGTTGTCTCCAAATTCACAAGTAGCAGCTAGCTTTTTTAATCTGCTCACAAAACCGTCCATTGACTCTCCTTGTGACTGCTCTGCTTGCCTGAACACATGTCTTTCGTACGGAATATTCTTCTGCGGTGTGAAATAGTCATTCAACTTGTTGACTGCAGCGTCGTAGCTATCATCATTCACATTTCCATCCAAAGTAAAGAAAATGTCTTGAACTTCCGCTCCTGACAAATGCAGCAATAAAGCTCTTTTCCTCATATCTTCGCGGACTCCTGATGCAGCTAAATAGAGTTTAAAACTATTCAGCCATTTCTGCCAACGAACTCCGACGTTCGCTGAGTCGCTATGCACATCAAAGGGAGCGACCGCCGGCAGGCTTAGCGCCATTTTCACTCACTTTTATCTTCCTCTTGGGATCTTTATTGCTCTGTTGAAACTTCGTCTTCGTGTTCAGCACAAGCTACATCCCATCCTCGTCGCCATTGTAGTGTTTCTCTCTTGTATTGACACTAAAGATTCACTCGACTCTCAGTAGCAGTCACCATGCTATTTATTTCCTTAGCTTCCTTGCTCGCACATGCTCAGTACATACACTGTGACATCATCATTAATCGACAGTGTTTGTTGCCAGACACTACACCATTCCTTTTCAAACACATTATCGTCTTTACCTATATATTTGTATTTTTTAATTCTCATATCCGTATTTTTAATTCTTGTGTTTACTTTCATTTTGTGTTTGAAATAAAAAAAAAATGTAAAAAAATTGGGTACGAGAGGCATGTAAATGTAAAGTGCAGTAAGTGAGAATTGCAAAAATAATCTGGTCCTTGCAGTCCAGGATGGCACTTCTAGAAATGCATCCTGATAGATGTTTTTTTATGCCTAAATAAATTGACACATCTTATAATTTTATTTAAGAAGTAAATTCAAGAAATATTTAATAAAACGTACCAGTTTAACACTTATATCAGAGGAGGGGTTCATAGAAAAAAAGGAAACAGTTTAAAATAAAAGGGTCACAGAGGAGAATTTGTTCATTTATTCCCCTCTACCAGTCTTTACTGCGACGTCCCTATTGTGTCAGCTGTATTGTGACAGGTGTGTGCAGTGCAGAACTTGTGGAGATAATTGCCACGTGTCTCTCATGAGTCGTTATTTGTTCCCCGAGCTGAAAGAACCATCAGAAAAACGGGGATATTTGATGGTTACGGAGGGTAAGGCAAGGCAGGGAGACGGTGCAGCTCTCAATAATAACCACAATTAAACAGTAAAAATATCCCGAGCAGCTCCATTAATAAGGAAGCGGGCTATTTATCAGCCCAGACGGTTAGATGGACCGCTCTGTGTAAAGGCCTCCGCTGCAGCTTCACAGTTATGGTGCAACTGAGGAGCATCAAATGCGATAAACAGAAGCATCTGTTAAAGATTCTTGTTAAAGTCAATGGGGGAACCCTCTCACTGTGATTTATAAAGGTGAGCTCCTCCTGTACGTGAATGAACTCAGATAGTTTTCCACAAGAGTGGGATTTGATTTGAGAATTTCTTTCAATTGATCATAATCTGCTCAGTTGTTCCATAATAAGCATGAACCTCTTGAGAGATGAGCCAGTTTAGCAGAACTGTGGTGATGTTCACACCAGGTCTTGAGGTTAACACGTCAATAAAGCTCTATTGTTTAGTTCTCTGTGCTTCTGTTTGGTGCAGTGCAATTCACGTGTTGTTCTTCTTTTCCACGCTCCTCTGGTGAGAGATTTCAGATTCCAGGTGGATCGACTGTGCTCCTGTTGTAGTTGTAGAGTTAGAGAAGCTAGTTAACAGTCCTGGTAAATCGCCTGTCCGTTCAAGGAGAGGATCCCTCCTTCCTATGGGCATCCCGGAGGTCTTTTTCCTTGAATGAGTTTTTTAGGAGGGTCTAAGGCAGGGGTGGGCAAACTACGGCCCGGGGGCCACATGCGGCCCCTTAAGCTACTTAATCTGGCCCTCCAGATTAAAATACATTGAATCAAAAATCCTAATTATTGTTTTATTTTCATTGTATTTCTGGTTTCTTCCCATGAATGGTGTTGTTTCTCTGACGTTCGTGTGTGTTCCTTTCCGAGTCAGATGGTGATCTTTCAGATTATTCCTACACCACATAAATGCAGCATTTCTTTGAGTTCACATTTTCCTCTGAAGAACATCAACCCATTGGATCACCCAAAAGAGAACAAAAATCAAAATTTAGACATTAAAACTCCCAAATTTTCTTTTTTTAAATTAAAATATGTGAATTTGAATCCAAATTAAAGCATGTTTTTCTCTAAATTCCATATTTTTTTAGTTTATGAGGTTGATTACCCAATCTCTCCTTCCATCTGCTCCTTGTCCGGCCCTTATGCCAAATTTTAGAACTCTTTGTGGCCCACAAGTCAAAACAATTGCCGACCCCTGGTCTAAGGGCAAGGGTAACCAATTTAGCCTGCTTAATTTAGCAGTCGGCTATTGTTAATATTTTATGACAGACCTGTACAATTACCAGCATGAAGCCCAATGAGGCAATTGGGATGTTTGGCTACATAAAAGTGAATCAATCAGAAGTTTCTCCTCAGAAAGGTAAAACATATCCAGAACATTCCAGTCCATTACAAGGACACAAAGATAACCACCCCCAAGGGGTGATTTAAAATACCTTGCGTTTTTGGGCTCCAGGAAATAGTCCACAAAAGGACACACAGCCAAATTTGAATAAGGAATCTTGGGTCAAAGTTGGTATTAAATCCACAACTTCTAGAGTTCAAATTTAGTGACTTGTTCCATTAGAGCACGAGTCAAAGTCAAGGCCTAGGGGGCAGATCATTTTATATTGGTTATCATAGGCCTTATATCTTGTGCCAATTTCTAGCCTGTGTAATTGACAAAATTGAGTGTTAGATATTTAAGGTCCAGGTTGGATTTTTAAATTCTTGTGAACTTTTAAAGCTATTCAAGATCTTAGGCCAAGTTTAGTTACATGCTAGCCGTTTTAGGCCAATAGATTTCTGCTTCAGCCTTTACTAGCATCTTCAGTGGCCAAATTGAGCTTTCAGTATCCAGTAACATTACTATACAACCAATTTTTAAAATTTCTCTATACATTGAACACTCAGACTAATGCAGGGATAAATAGTTTATCCCATTTTCTGAACTAAACTAATCCTATGAGGTCTGGTACATTCAGCCAAGGAGAACAACCACCCCAACACTAGCCACAAAATAACCCATTACTTTAAAACAGGCACTAATACCAACAGGGTGCACAATTTAAAAGGGTTTATTGAAGTGAAAACAAAGCCTCACTTTGACAGTGACAAAAGGGAAATGCTGAAGTTACAACATTGTTTTAGAACAAAGTAAATAAACTTGCTGGGTCCAGTCAAGATGCCAGGGTCTCATTTAGTGGAAAGTTCTGATGGATTCTGAGAAGACGAGTCACATTTCAGAGCAAAACTAACAATCTGAAGACACTTCAGTTTAGCCAGACTTCCTCTTCGTGGCTTTAGTCATGAAGACTCTTTGGCTGTAGGGAATCGGGGCTGGCATCATCATATAGTCATGGGGATAGCCGAACAAAAACCCACCAACCGGGGGGCCAAAAATGGGACTACCAACTTGGACTCTATAGGGGATTCTGACCGGAACATATTGAAATGTTGGGCCTTCCGCTTCACTTTCGCCATTGTAGATTCCACGGTCGTAGATCTTCTCCACATAGGTCATTTCACCTGGCCGGAAGGACAACATCTGACTGGACGGGGTCTCGTGGCTGAAAGCAGGTGGATTGGGTTCTGGCAAAAACCCTTGTGTGCTAGCAGATGAGACACCTTCAGAAAAGGGACTTGGAGGTGGAATTGCCCAGAAATCTGAAAATAGAAAGTGCTTGTTCAGTTACATCTGAAACATCCACTTCCTGAAACACCAGCAGCAAACTGATTTACTTTGATTTGGAGGACCTTGAGGGCTACCACCATACACTTGCGATAAAGGCGCTGCAGGTACCGGTCCCATCTGAGCATTGGGTTGGACATATTGGGGCTCTTCATATGGAGCAACTTGACTAGAAGGATCCAAAGCAGTAGGGGACTCCAATGTCATATGTGCAAATTCACCATGAGGGATTTCCCAAGTAGAAGCCTGGTCCGGTCCCTCTCCAGAGTAAGGACTTGAGGCTGTCTTTATCAGATAACAGTGAGTCACACCAACAGCTGTGACAATGAGCCAAATACTAGTAAGACAAGAAAGGAGAACATAAATTTCACTTTTCTGATAAATATATTTCTTAACCAACCAAACACTCACCCTAAGGCATTCAGGCCAGCCATCATGTAAGTACCTAAACTGGATCCTGTCACTAGTAGATATACCCTAACAGTGACTGGCAATGACCAATAACAACTCAACAACCCACAGCTGGTCGTCATCCGCCTTAATGATGCTGCATTTTGGGTCACAAGTGCTGCTCCAGTTCCTTCATAGTCAAGGATGTTAATTGTTATCTTTTCTTCTCATACAATATTTTAGTTACATTTTCATCCTATTCTTTGACATCTGTGACATTCCAATGAGAGTTACTACCTTTCATTTTGAAGCACTTTCTCTATCTATACAGAAGTCGCCCCTCTGTCGGGTTCTGGTCTTGAAACAACCCAGTGAATGTTTCCCCTTTGGTAAAACCAAATGTTTGAGATAAAATGAGTTGCAACAGTTTACCCAGCAGGATAAAAACCTTTCAAACTGAACATTTTGACTGATAGTTCATAGTAAGCAGGTAAATGGCATATACTTGTATAGCGCTTTCTACCCTCCTTCGAGGGCCCAGATCGCTTCACAGTCACAGACACATTCACCCATTCACCCACAAATTCATACACTGGTGGTGGCTCTGCTGCCAAGCACTGGCGCCAACCTCCCACCAGAGGCAATTTGGGGTTCATTGTCTTGCCCAAGGACACTTTGACGGGCAAGGAATTGAACCCATTATCTTCCGATCCTGAGACAACTGCCCTACCACTGCACCACGGCAGCAGCAGTAGGAGCAGCAGTCAATAACAAACTTTGAGAAATCCATCGTTCAACCCGAGCATGATTTGGATGGCAGAGGCGCCCAATCAGGAACTCAGCTTTGGTGCATGAGATGTTTGCAGTTATTCGGATCAGTAAGTAGTATACTAATCCAAACCAAGTGTTTTGGTCCTGATCTTCTATCCAGGTCCGGCAATGGGGTCCCGGGATGCCGGAGCCCCTCCTGGGGCAAAGATGGGATATACCCTGGACAGGTTGCCAGTTTCACCTGCGGGACGGGAAGACAGTCGGCTCGGGCCTCCTGAACTTTGTGATATTTTGTCTTATTTTCATAGAGACAATAATATAAAAGGGTTACTATAGTTTTATTCTTGTTTTAAATTTCCCTTCTTGGGTTAATAGACAGCAAGCCTTCAAACTGGGTCACAGACACAGCTCTTAGAGTGGAAGTGGAATCTCCAGGTACCGGAAGAATCACGGAATGATCACACAAACCCCGAAATGGAGACGTAGAACTCTTCATAGTAAACAAACGGGATCTCTCAACATCATCCGTGTCTTCCATACATTGGAAGGAAGATATACAAGGACACCTCTCCATGTAGCGATCAGGCTAAAAACATTTGCTGGTAGCTCCTCCCACACAAGCTCAAGACCACATTCGACTGGCGGCGAGCAAGCGCCGTATGGCAAAGGAGAGGCGTCAAATGCAAATTTGACCCACAAATTGTGTTTGGTAACTAACTGGAATTAAGAAAGGTCTTCCTCCAGTGAATGTGCCAATGTATTCCATCTCTTTTCATTGAGGCAGAGGGCATTTGTATGAAGTGTGTTGGCTATTTTAAGGAAGCCCATGTTTTTTTTTTTTGGTAAAACTCCTTGGTAAAAATCAATACACAGAATTGTAAACAAAAAGCACAATATATTTAAGATATTTAAGGTTGATTTTAAATGTTACAATGACCCTGGATGAATCTGAAATAAATTAAAACAGCTCAAAGTTCATTTATAGGATTTTCTACAGTACTATGCTATAGGTAAAAATACTAGATTAAATTTTTTAGCGTCTTAAATTTACTCAGGAGTTGCTTGTTGAATCTTTTCTGGGTGGGATTAAAGCCCAGTAGTCTTTGCCCCACTTTACAAGGGCTTTGACCAACCAATATTTCTTGCTGGACAGCAAAATGTTTCATGGCTCCAAAAAAAAAAAAAAAAAATTTTTCACCTAAATTTGAAGGAAAATAAAAAGTTGTCAAGTCAATCTTACTGCCAAATGAATTCCAGCATGAATTCAGTTTTAGACCTGGGTCCCATTAGATGTGACTCAGGTGAAGTTCTCTCCATTGGAGACCCATCCCCAGAGTGTAATGAGCTGCAGAGAGAGGCTCCATGGAACCATTTGGTCATCAATCCTCCCAAAAATCCAACCCCTTAAGGTTTAGTTCCATTTTATAGAGTCTTTGGTCTGACTAGATTTGAGTTCATGACGTCCCAGTTTCAGGGCAGACACTGTACCACAATGCCACTAAGCTTTGTTACCCTTTAATCTTGGCCTTTGCAGGACATAGAATTAGACAATGTTTAAGAAGAGTGGAGATCTTTATTAGAGTCCAAACAAGGCTTACAACACTACCAGTTGAAGAGTCAAACCCTGAAGGTAAAGCCATCAAACCATCAGGAGAACATCATGCTCCATCTACCTGCTGGGTAAGCTCAGACAGACACCACGGCCTTAAGCAGGAAACCTTGCCAACATATTGTAGGCCTGGTCCTACCCAGCTACTTCTCCACTGAGACCATAACCAGCCTTCCCAACCCGGTGGGCCCGTTGGGCAGGCTGCTTTATGCTTTCAGACTGTGGGAAGGGTTGAGATTGTTGGGCGCTTGCTGGAACGTCTCCGACAGAGTGGGTGTCATGCCAGTGCTTCTTCCCATGCTCAAGACCGCTGCTGGAGAACGTGTACGTGCCTGGAGGACGCCGCCTGTTAAGCAACAGGTGGTCGACAAGAGGATGGCCAAACCAAAAGCCGTCTACGTAGGGGCTGAACGGCAGGAAGCTGCTCATGGGTATTCTGCGAAGGAGCCGCACAGGGAAGTATCTGGAAGGTGGGAGACGCTCTTCTGTTTCCAAGTCGTAGTTGCCATGGTTGTATACGTTCTCCATGTAGGACAGTTCACCTGGCTGGACTGTTAGCACGGGACTTTGTGTATCCATGTGACCGACACCAGCTGGTTGAACTTCTGATGCCAGTCTTTGACTGCTGGAAGGAAGAGTTCCACTAGAAGCTCTTCTAGGAGGATTGACCACCCAACGAACTAGAAGACAAGTATATATTAAAATTAGCCTAAAGCAGTAACATAAAATAGAGTACATTACCTTGGGATGGGGGATTTTGAAAACTTGATGCTTTTGGAGAACCGGCTTCAGATCCTGATTGTAAAGGAGCATCAGGGTTACTAGGTCTGTAATGAACTGGTTCCATGCGAGCATTGGGTTGGACATATTTAGGGGGTTCACGTGGAGAAGATTGGAAAGATGGATTTGAGGCAGCTGAGGAAGCAGACTCTGCACGTGCAAATCCACTAGCAGCCGGTTCCTGGCTGGAACCAGAGGGAGGGCTTGAACCATAAGCCCTGCGAGGATCCAAAGCTGGAGAAAAGTGGTAGACTTAGTCTTTGAACAATACATTTTGTCTACCAACAATGCTAGGTTGTACCTTTCTGTGCAAGGAAGCAATTACTTGCAGAAGTCAAAATGACAAGGATCCACACCCTGTGGGGCAAAAACAACCAAAGGTGGTTCTGATCACTTAAACCACAGAACCAAACCTGAACCAACCTGCTCACCTTGAAGCAGCCACACCAATCATTTTTGTTGAAAGAGAACCCTTACTACCACTAGTACAGATGCTGTGAGAAAACCTTTTGAATGTTGGAGCAGAACTGAAGCAGCCAATCAGAACGTTGGAAGTCAGCAACACACAGGTGTCAGCCATTGATCCTAATAAGGGCAAACTCCCACCTTTACAGCAACACAAAGCTGTTTGCCAACCAACAATAGAAGAACACAACAGCTAATTAACTTTTATTGTTAGTTTAAAAGTGTATTTTTTTTAACAAGGTTCCCCAAGATCTTAAATGTTGAGAATATTTATATAAATATATTTAAAAGACCCACTCTCTTATAATTTTCTTAATAAATGTCCTCATCACTAGAAAACAGTCGCAAGAAGTTGTTAAAAACACAATTTTCTCTAACTTTAAATAGAATTTACATGAACTATATCTAAAAGGAAACTTAAACTTGGAAATCAATATGTCTTAACGTGATTTTGTGTTTGACCTTAAAGATAAAAGTTTTAGTACAACAGCATGTTTTTTGTGGATTGAATAAAAGTTGCATACAAAACATCCCAACACTAGAAAGCATTCAGATAAATAAATTAAAGTTCTCATGTTCTGTTATATTTTAAAAGATGAAACAGTCTTATACGAACCAAAAAATATCTCTTTAAATAAGAAAAATAAATCTGCCTATAAGAAATGAAAAATGGTCTTACCAATAATTTGTGTTTTAAGGAAACAATTCTAGACATTTTAATCATTTTAAATGTTTTTACTATTTTAATGCTTGCATTGTATTTTGTTTCTAATTTTATGTTTTTTAGTGAGACAATTTCACCATCAGTTCAGCTTTGTGGCCAGCTCTGGCGCATCGGCAGTAATGCTTTTTATAAAAAAAAAAAAATACAATTGAGACATGTTTTCTTAATTGAATTTTAGCAGAAATACTTTCCTGATATGATTATTTATTTTGCACAACAGAAAGACAGACATTTTTTCTTGAAACAAGGGTCTTTTTACTTTAAGGTTCAGTTTTTGCGGTCCTAAAAATGAAAACTGAGCAAAACAAGTAAAAAAATAAATAAAGAGTAAAAACACAAGTTCCTACAAATGGACCAAAATACAAACTCAGTGATTTTGAGATGAATCCACAGCTCTTAAATTAATAGTATTTAGAAGTTCTGTTGTATGGAATTGAGGAAAACTTCCTGAAATGGTCAATGCGTCTGTGTACAGATCCAAGTGCTGGAGACATTGACCAATGACAAGATCTCCAGACTATTTATTCTCCAGAAATCAAATAGACAAAGATGCCCACTGTTTTTTATTCTGGCTATTAAGCTTCTAACCACAAGAACTCATAAAGGAATTACCGGTCTAAAAATCAGCGACATCATATTCGCCGATGACATAACTCTCTTTTTGAAAAAACTATTCCCCAATCTAATTGTATCCTTTGTAAATATATCTGGGTATAAAATACAGGTGTGTATCTTACCCTCCCACATGATTCGATACACGTCTTGATACACGGTCCACATATCGATACGTTCACTTTATGGCGATAAGATACAGTTTGATTCTTTTACCAAAAATACTAAAATCTAGATATTTCTCATTCAAATGAATAATAATGCATGGCATTTATTCAGATATTGACTTGGAAGAAGTAAGCTTATGATTGGACGTCTTTTTGTTTGCATCGCATAAAAAAGAACATAAAAAGGCAAAGAAGAAGAAGTAGTAAATAAAACCGAAAGAGAAAATACAGTTTGCCAGAAATCGATTATTTACTTCTTGATTGATTTCATACCTTTTAACCAACATATTCTTGTTTATATCTGTGTTTTTTTACACTCTGACCTATCAGTGGACGGAGATGTTAAACAGATGGACCATATCCGTGATTCAAAATGCTTGTTTTAGCCAATTTCTACAGTTTTTTTAGGCTCTATCCCATCCTTTCTTTCATTTTTGTTTAATCAATTCATTTGGAACAACAAAAAGGCTAAACTTGAGCGTTTATTTATGATGGACAACCTTGAGATCTTTAGTGGACGATTGAGAAGATATTATCAAAGCAACCAGTAAACCCTAAAACTTTGCCGATTTCAATGACGACAAGAAAAAAAACTTTCAAACGAAGAACATATCCTGTAGTGAGAGGGTATAAGACATCTCAATGTGTTTGATTGAGCACATCCCCTGCATTAAGACCTCACTCCTCTATATCCCAGCTTGAGGCTGTGCCAAATGTGCCACGGTTCGACATTGTAACAATTTCCGGCTCTTCAAATGCGTATTTCCTGGCTTTCTAATTAGAATGCTATTTTGTATCTCAAAAGGGGCTCCTATTCAGCCCGACATTAACAGCCCTCGTCTGTGATAATGTGAAGGCTTTGGTCCATAGGCCACCAGCTGCATCCACTTGTCAGCCTTTTGGTGCAGATGCCCTGTCTGTCTGCACCGTGAATGAAACTCATGGGCTAAATTGGCACTTATTGTGTGGAAGGATTTTTATGTACGCATTTTAATGTGCCTCCTCCAATTCCATAACGTGCTTTAATTGTATCTGCAGACAGCTAGCTGGAATTTTTAAAAAACGATTCAAGCAGAAAGCTCCCGTGAATTCCGTTTTTGGGGGTTCGGCAGAACTTCAGACACTCCCAGGCAATTTATCCAAATCTGCAGCATTTTTCTGCTCATCATATTAGTTTCTCATATAAATCAAATGAAGAGAACTCAATTATGATGGATCAATAATTCAGCATTCTCAATTATGCTTTAATTGTGAGAAGCAATATCATCCAATCTTATTGTGAGGATAGGTGTTGTTGCTCTGCAGAGCTTGAGCTGATTGTTTATATGAGATTAGGTATCAAGGAAAAGATCAGGCAATGTCACAGAGCCCGCGAGTGACACATGCGTACATACACACACACGCTTAATGACACAAACACACAACATAAAGCCAAATGCTGCCACTAAAATTTGCATGGTGCTCAGTAATGCATTAGTGAACATCACTTGGCAATCTGTTCATACGGGCTTAATTGGATTTTAATACCGCCTCTGATCTTGTTTTCTAATTAACGGCGGTGGCTGGCAACCAAGCAGAACCATGCACCCAGCAACACCTTTGATCCCGGCCATATGGAGTTCCTCCAAGCTCGCTGGGGATGGAAAAATCCCTCACCTAGACGTGGGCGAACAACAGGCCCCTGAATCAAAACGGATGGGGTGACGAGGGCGGCGGAAGGGGGAGTGGCGGGGGGGGTGGCACGTGTCATCCGCGCATCCTGGCGGCGTTGCTATTGATTAATTTCTCTCACGATCGGTTGCGATCGCAGATACATAAAACATGAGGACGACTGAATGCCGGCACACCTGAACAACCGCGCCGCCATCCGACGCCTCCGCGCCGCTACAAGAATCGGTTGCTAATCGGTTCAAAACAAGTTAATAGAATATGAGATGCTTTTGTTGGTTTTAGTAAAAAAAAATCTCCCAGTAGAATCTGCTTTGGAAAGACTTCTTAAAAAAGTTCCCGCCTTTTTAAAAAACCAACTCCAATCATCGTTTGAGTTATTTTAAAGCGTTTCACTTGTCTTTTAAGTATATATTAATGCCAAAACACTTATTTTAAGTGTTGTGTTCCAGGACATAGTTTCTGCAGAGCAGCTGTAGCTGCTTTTTAGTAAGATGTAATTATTTGTTTCAAGACAATAAATCTTGAATCTCTTCAGTCATTTCACCTCAAAAATATTTAATTGTTAGTAATGTTTCTTAGAAAAATAAAGTTATTTGATTTATTTCAAATGGTCTAGAACAGAGGTCGGCAACCTTTAAAACCCTTCCGTTCTCCTTAGCTTGTTTACATTAAAAGTGGGGTCATCTGGACACCACAGGACAGTGCGCTGAACTTTTTTTTTTTCACTGATTTCGGAGTTTCACTAATGTCCATGGCAGACATAAAATCCTGTCCCCCTTCGTCCACATTTGTCATGGAAGAAATCACATAACAATATGTGGTTGGAGCCATCTGGACCCCAAGGAGAGCGGAAGGGTTAAGAGTAAAAGAGCCATTTGGGCTCGTTTTCTTCTGATCAAAACCTAGAAGGAACCTTCTTTTTGTTAATAAATGTGAATAATGTCTATTTTTGGCACAAACAAAAGCAAAAAAATATATATTAAAAGAAAAAAAAAAAAGAAACTAGCATCTCTCAAAAAGGTATTTTTTTACGTTTTTCACTTAAGTTGCAAAAAAGCTAGCTCGTTGCTAAATTACTAGCTGAACTTCAAATTAGCATAACATTTCTCTGTAAATTAAATCAGCCAAAAATTTTAGCATGTTGCTGAAATAAAAGCTAAACTCAAAATTTGCCTGAAACCCTCAGTAGATAACAAATTAGCAAAAAAATTTTGCTAAAATATTAGCTAAACGCCAAATTAGAATAAAAACTAATTAGAGGCCAAATCTGCCAAATCTCTAGGCCAAATCTCTAGCTTGTTGCTTAATAACTAACTGAACTCCAAAATAGCCTAAAATTCCTCAGAAAACTAACTTAGTCAAAAACGTTTGCATGTTGCTAAAATAGAAGCTAAATTCTAAATGATTACAAAAAATTCAGTAGATAACAAATTAGCTGAAAACATTAGCATTTTATTAAAATATTAACTAAACTCCAAATTAACATAAAATTCCTCAGAAAACTTAGCCAAAACGTTAGCATATTGCTAAAATAGAAGCTAAAACTGTAAATTAGCCTAAAAACCCCCAGTAGATAACAAATTAGCCAAAAACGTTAGCATGTTGCTAAAATATTAACTAAACTCCAAATTAGCATAAAATTCTTTAGAAAACTTAGCCAAAAACGTTAGCATGTTGCTAAAATAGAAGCTAAAACTGTAAATTAGCCTAAAAACCCACAGTAGGTAACACATTAGCCAAAAACGTTAGCATATTGCTAAAATAGAAGCTAAATTCTAAATGATTACAAAAAAATTCAGTAGATAACAAATTAGCTAAAAACATTAGCATTTTATTAAAATATTAACTAAACTCCAAATTAGCATAAAATTTCTCAGAAAACTTAGCCAAAAACGTTAGCATGTTGCCAAAATAGAAGCTAAAACTGTAAATTAGCCTAAAAACCCCCAGTAGATAACAAATTAGCCAAAAATGTTAGCATATTGCTAAAATAGAAGCTAAATTCTAAATGATTACAAAAAAATTCAGTAGATAACAAATTAGCTGAAAACATTAGCATTTTATTAAAATATTAACTAAACTCCAAATTAGCATAAAATTCCTCAGAAAACTTAGCCAAAAACGTTAGCATGTTGCTAAAATAGAAGCTAAAACTGTAAATTAGCCTAAAAACCCCCAGTAGATAACAAATTAGCCAAAAACGTTAGCATGTTGCTAAAATATTAACTAAACTCCAAATTAGCATAAAATTCTTTAGAAAACTTAGCCAAAAACGTTAGCATGTTGCTAAAATAGAAGCTAAAACTGTAAATTAGCCTAAAAACCCACAGTAGGTAACACATTAGCCAAAAACGTTAGCATATTGCTAAAATAGAAGCTAAATTCTAAATGATTACAAAAAAATTCAGTAGATAACAAATTAGCTAAAAACATTAGCATTTTATTAAAATATTAACTAAACTCCAAAATTAGCATAAAATTTCTCAGAAAACTTAGCCAAAAACGTTAGCATGTTGCCAAAATAGAAGCTAAAACTGTAAATTAGCCTAAAAACCCCCAGTAGATAACAAATTAGCCAAAAATGTTAGCATATTGCTAAAATAGAAGCTAAATTCTAAATGATTACAAAAAAATTCAGTAGATAACAAATTAGCTGAAAACATTAGCATTTTATTAAAATATTAACTAAACTCCAAATTAGCATAAAATTCCTCAGAAAACTTAGCCAAAAACGTTAGCATGTTGCTAAAATAGAAGCTAAAACTGTAAATTAGCCTAAAAACCCCCAGTAGATAACAAATTAACCAAAAACGTTAGCATATTGCTAAAAATAGAAGCTAAATTCTAAATGATTACAAAAAATTCAGGAGATAACAAATTAGCTGAAAACATTAGCATTTTATTAAAATATTAACTAAACTCCAAATTAGCATAAAATTCCTCAGAAAACTTAGCCAAAAACGTTAGCATGTTGCTAAAATAGAAGCTAAAACTGTAAATTAGCCTAAAAACTCCAGTAGGTAACACATTAGCCAAAAGCTGTAGCATGTTGCTAAAACAATAGCTAATCTCCAATTTTTTTGAAATTTACTGTTTATGATAAAAGATAAAAGAGCCACATGTGGCTCTGGAGCCGCAGGTTGCTGACCTCTGTTCTAGAAGTAGTTGGACTGTTTCAGCTTTTAAAATAGGATATTTTGATGAGAAATTAGTATAAAAATGTATGTACTTTGAAGATATTAATTTTTTAAATTACACACTTATTTTTAAGACATAATAATTATAATTATCAGAACAATAGATATAACTATGAGTGTTTATGGCTAATTTCATGATTGCATTTTGTCAGAAAAGAGGACATCACAACTTATTTTATTAGGCCGTACCAAGAAAATTCCACTGGTAATATTGGAAGATTTCAGAACAACTTTCCTCCTATATTTTTTTTTTTACTTTTTTGAAAAGACATTTTTTTGTGGTGCACTGAGAAAGTGAAACATTAATGTAAGTTGTTACATTTAAAATTGTTGGTTTGCATCAAATAAAAAATTGAATTTTATGATTAATTTAACTCAGAAGTTAAATTTGTTGCATCAACTAATAATTGTAATGTTACAAAATACACGTTTTGTAAATTCTTCCAATATTTCTCTCTTCTCTACACAGTAAGGTAGATTTGTCTCATATCTTAAGTGTTAAAAATGAAACTATTGACACTGATAAGTGATAGTTTGTATTTTTGAAGTGTATTTCGTTAGAAATTTGTCTCTGACTCCTCCTCCTTGAGCAGTATTGGAGATAGACGTACATGGAGATGTTATTATGTGTTTATTATTATGTTTATTTATTTAATCGTTTTCCTGATTTGAATAAAGAAATACACAGAAATCTAATCACCATCAGAAAAATACCACAAAAACCCGTTATTAATAAATAAATAAATAAAGAGATAAATCTTGAAATTAGCTTTTAACAGTCATATTTAGATAAATTGTTCTGGGAATTTGGAATACAATAAAAATGTTTGGCTTAAATGCTTTAAATCCTCAAAGTAGATATCGTCTGACTCCAAATATATGAGCTGCAACAGTTGAACTGGATTCATTTCAAGACCATAAAAATCTAAAATTAAGACCAGAATCACATATTTTAATATTGCCTTAAGAAATTATATTTAAATTATGAGTCAAATTCAGTTTTCCAGTTTCCCAAAGTCAAAAATCAACAATAAAATGAAATAAAATGTTGTCTTAAAAATATTGTGGAAACATTGTGTTTCACGACGGAGTATTAGTGCCACCATAAAAAAAATAAAAAAAACCGTCTTAGATTTCATCAGGTAAACTGAATGTTTAAAATATTTCAAATGTTTGTAAGTTTCTTTATTTGATTTACAGTGTATTCATGTTTTATTGGTTGATGCTGCTTGCAGGATCTCTGCAGATCCTGTTGATGAAGACGTCAATATCCTCCAGCTGTCCTCTTCAGTCATTTCTTCCTCTACGACAGACCAGATCTCCTCCAACTCTGTGATGCTTCCGTCTGAAGAGGACGAGTTTTTGGAATTTTCAATGTTCTTGTGCTAACGTAACAGATTATTGTCCTTCCTTGATGCTGTTTTGTGTTGAGATGGGACGTTTCATTTGGGAACGGAGGCGCTCTGTTTACATTCTCTTTTGGTTTTTGCGCATGACAGAGACATGACGTAAGGAGGTGAAAGGGCTTCTGGGAAATGAAAGACGTAATAAAGTGACGATCCTGCAAACGTGTATCTCTGAGCTCTTTATTTTACATATAAGAGTCCACACTACCGACATCAAACACCAAAAGGTTCATAATTTGGAACTGAATCTTCACAAGATCCCCACGTCTTTCATCTTCAAGCACGGCTCTGATAAACAGACAACTTTGGTTCTTTTCTCTTTAAATTACGACATTTAATCTCATAAATATACGACTTTATTCTCGTAATTTAGCAGTGACGACATTTTTCTCGTAAATTTACAAGATTTAGTTGTAAAGTTTTTTCTTCATAAAGTGGCCCTGATACTCCGTCATACATTAGAGACGGGAGGCTTTCAAGATCAAATGACTGAAGATGTTCAAGATAAAATGTCTTAAAAAAACTCATTACATCTTATTGAAAAGTTGCTAATAAGTTGACCTTCTTGTTTTTAAAAAAGTTGCAGTAAACCAAACTTGTACTGCACTCTTTATGAATGAATTTTTTTTGGGATTTTGGGCTAAATAAATTAAATTGAATTGAAAATTGAATGCAAATATGCTGCATTTCTGTGTAAATCTCACAATTTTTTTAAATAAAAGAATTATTTTTGATTTTTGAGAGAGATTCCTAATGTTTGATCATTCTTTCTGGTTGTACACACTTTTATAGTAATTATACAAATACTCTGTGATTAACAAATGATGTTTGTGGAGTTCATTTTTATAAAAATAATTGGTTCAGAGCCAATCAGATGACCCGGTACAATGGATAAATAGATTTTAGCTCTGAAACGGTTTAATTGAACAAATAAAACACCATTAATGATGATATTGTCCAGACTTATCTAAAAAAAATGATAACACAACATTTGTTAATGATCATATCTATAGTAATTGTTTTAATTCAAGTTGAATTTGTCCTTTATATTGTCAAAATATCAACATATACTAAATACTAAACCACTGTCCAATCCACCAACAGTTACTACTCAACCAAAGGTCAACATTTCATGAACTTCCCACTAGAAACGATCTATTAAAATGTAGATAAACCAACTTATACAACTTATATAAATACTTGAAGCTCATAAAGAGAAACTCGTATTTATGATGATAAATCAAACCTTCAACGAGACGTGAGCGTCATCGCCACCATTGGTTACAAAAGGTTAAAACCATATTTCATCAGTGGCTTTTATTATTGACACTTGTTGGAGTTTATTGACGCTTGTAGATGTCAATAGAAACCGCTTTGAAGTAGCAATTATTTCATGTTTATGCCCAAGGTGAAAAGAATCCCATCATTCAACAGGATAACATCTGTGGTTACCAGTCATGAGAGCGTTTAGTCTAAATGAAAAAAAAACAAAATAAAAAATAAACGGCTTTGTTAGAAGGTGGAAAAGATCACCAGCAAGTTACCTTCTATAATGAGAAGAAAAACAATATGACAACCGTTCATGCATGGTATAGACATATAATTAATCATATTAATTATAATAAATGACAGTTTGTACCGTTTGAAATAAATCGCATTTTGTTTTTCTTTGCTGCATGTTTTGGACACTTCTTGTCCTCGAGTTTCAGTCTGAAAAATCGATCCTTCTCCAACGGTTGCAAAAGAAAAGCTCCATCTGAATATTGATGCCTTTTTTTTTTTCCTGCTCCGTATTTGTCCTTCACGAAGCAACGATTAGAAAAAAAAAAAAAAAACGTGTTTATGTATTTTTTGAAGAGGACTGTGATGCATTGTGCCCTGCTAATGACAAGAGATGCATTAAGAGTAAAGTGGGATTTCTTATGAGGACCCGAAGGCCTTTTCAAACAAAGCCTTTTCTGCTTGATGGAAGAAGAATTCCTTGCCCTCTTTCAATTATCAGCGTGTCCTTCGACCTCAGCGTATCACAAAGTTTCTCGTTTCTTTATCAAAGACACTTTCCGCATGCTTAACATTGCATTTGGTTTAGTGCCATATTTGATTTAAGAGCCCTTTCTTTTAAAACTTAATGGATGAGGGAAGTAAAAGTGGCCTTAGCAGAATTTTTCAAACAACACGCTAATGTTTTCTTCTTCTTAAGTTTTTTTTGTGCCATTTTTATGTAACAAAACTCAGTAGTGGATGCAGTTGAAAGCATGAACGAGCCGATATAAAACTATTCTTAAGTCATTAAAAGTAAACTTTATCCATATATATATTAATTTTGATTTATTTTTGTGATCTTTTTGCCTTCCCAGATGTAAAACGCTCCGATCTCTGAGGCTTTCTTGCATTTCGTCAATGGAAACGACATCCAAACTTTTGCAAAATTGAGTATTTACATAAACTGAAAACGTTTAGCCGATCACCGCTAGCTCCACAGAGAATGCGTGCGTTAGCCGGGGGGGCGGTGCTGTCAGAGCAGACTCTTCTTGGAAGAGGCTGTTCCTCACTTTGTGACATCAAAACCTGAGGACCCGCTTGATTTCATGGATTGGAAGGGGCTGTTCGCTCACTTTGGAGATGTTTTTAATTAGGGGTGTAACAGATCACGGAAAATCCGTGGTCCGTACGGATCAGAGGCCACGGTGCGGGACACGTGTGTACCGCGGACTGCTCGAACACCCACCCCCCATACGCGGACACCTCGCGCTAGCATAATTTAAACCAATTGTCCGTTCGCATCGAATGGAAGCTCCGTTACGGGCTTTCCGGTGGAATCGCGGAACATTGTACGGCAAGCCAGAGATGTCAAAATTGACCAGGAAAAGCTGACGCAGAAGTGCCACATTTTACAGAAAATTATCATTTAAAACATTTAAATGTTCCCACAGTTAGTTTCAATAAAGCAATTCATACCCAAAAAAATATTGTAACTGTTTTATTTATGATTTAATTTTAAAGGATAATCCAGATGGATTTGGTGTTTTCAACACTATTTTTAAGCATTCTTTTCTCTTAGTTTTTGTAGATTTGGTCTAAAAACATGTAAATGTAATCAGAAACTACATGTTTTAGTATTTTGTTTGTGTTCAAAGTACAAATATGTTTTGTTTTAATAAATAGGCTTCAATGAGCAGATGTTTTGTTGTTGCATATGTAAATATTGTGTGTGTGAGGTATTTTAAATGCTTATTGAATTTATGAGTTAAACTGTTTCCAAAAATTAAATTAGGTTTGATATTGTTGGTTTTTTTTTCGTTTTGTTTTTTTCATTTTTTAAATTTTTTTACTTTTTACTGATCCGAAAAATGATCCGAACCGTGACCCTAAAACCGTGACACGATCCGAACCGTGAGTTTTGTGATCCGTTACACCCCTATTTTTAATGCAGAATCGCCATTATAAAGACACTTGAAAGCTAAAAAAGAAGTTGATTTTCCATGATATAGGATATCTATATCTGTTCATTAGCGAGAGATGACCACTTCTGAGATATTAAACTTAAATCTCACTTTTGTTTTCACAGCCCAGTTCCTACAAATGTCCATCTGATGTCATATTAATAGAAACCACAATTATTAATGATCCTGGCCCGTTAGTGTTTTGAAGCTAACGATACCCACGCATCACTACCAAATACGAGTCCCTGATTGGTTGCATTGATTTAGCAACTAGTTGAACTTCTAGTGAGCGATCGATAATCCCCCGATTTGTATGTAGGGACTTAGAAAATTGCATAGTAACGCGCTTTCCCGGGCAAAAATCTGGTTTACGTATGTTTACATAGATTTTCATTGAAAGTGACTGCTTAATTCGGGAAGACGCAACCGGTGTGTACGCATCTCTACAGATTTATCAAGAGGTCTACGAATTTCTAGCAGACCCCCTGTTGGTTCCGTACAGGCCTAAGCTCTGCTCCAATCAGGAGGAGGTTTATGGATCCTGATGGTTCACATTCTCTTAACTGCTTAGTCTATAGAGCAGGGGTCTACAACCTGCGGCTCCAAAGCCACATGTGGCTCTTTTATCTCTCCATGGCGGCTCTTTGGCTGAAGAAAAATACAATTGTAGTAATTTAGCAAAAAATCGGACTTCAACTATTATTTTAGCAACATACTCATGTTTTTGGCTAATTTCTTTTCTAGTGGAGTTTTTAGGCTAATATAGAGTTTTAGCTTCTATTTTGACAACATGCTAACGTTTTTGACTAAATTTATGATAATTAGGAGTTTAGCTAATATTTTAGTAAAATGCTGATTTTTTCAGTTTATTTTTTTGTTGATAATTTAAAATTTAGCTTCTACTTCAGCAACATGTTAATATTTTTGAGTAAATTAGTTTACTGAGGAATTTTAGGCTATTTTGGAGCTCAGCTGGTTATTAAGCAATAAGCTAGCTTTTTATGGCGGATTTGGCCTCTAATTAGTTTTTAGCTAATATTTTAGCAATATGCTAATATTTTTAGCTAATTTGTTATCTACTGGGAGTTTTAGGCTAATTTTGAGTTTAGCTTTTATTTCAGCGACATGCTAATATTTTTGGCTGATTAAATTTGCAGAGAAATGTTATGCTAATTTGAAGTTCAGCTAGTAATTTAGCAACAAGCTAGCTTTTTTTGCTACTAAAGGTAAAAACGTTTAAAAAAATTCCCTTTTTGAGAGATGCTAGTTTCTTTTTATATATTTTTACATTATTTAAATTATTTATATATATTAAAAAAAACACAAAAAGTAGGTTATAAATGCAAATCGAAATTTCTTAAAGGCTAACGTAAGTCAATGCGGCTCCTCCTAGGTTTTGATTAGTAGAAAACGAGCCCAAATGGCTCTTTTACTGTTAAAGGTTGCTGACCTCTGCTATAGAGGCGACTCCGACTCCAGTGTCCATTCGAAATCTTATTATGATCAGCGTTATTAACATAGTGGCAACATAGTCCATGACAAGGATTTTTTTTTTCTTTTAATATTTAAACTACAAGAATAAATGTGTGTTTTTATCAAACAAAAGTTCTTGTTACTCACAAAAATGGGATGCAGATCAAATATTTTCTCCGCTATAAAAAGTCTTTAGGATGCATAGAAGAAGAATGGAGGATCTCATTGAATATGTGATGCAAGAGGAGGCAACAGTTTGTGACTTGAACCCTGCAAATAATAAAAAAAAAAGGAAAAATTGAGCTGTGTTTGGTAGAGGCGAGACCGAAGGCTAGAGGAAACTCTTGTATTACTTTTGTGTTTTTTTCTTGTGTTTTAACCGTTGACACTAACTGCAGTGTCAGGTTGGATAGTATTTTAGAACTAAGTTAGATCGATCTCAAAATAACGGATCTTTTGACCGCTATGTTCTCTTCTCAGGCGTGTTTTAATCATGTCTTGCAGAAACATGCCAGAGTTCAGTGGTTTCTGGATAGATTGGATTTGATTACTAATTGAGCGGGAGCGTATTTCACCAAAGCTAAGACACCAGTTACGTAAAACAGGCCAGTTGTGAGTCATATTTCTCACAACTACTTAACTGGAAACCACAACATAAATAAAACTGCAAGCTGTGCTTCAGGCTTTATGAAATTCATTAGAGATATTCCTCAAAATAAGATGTTTTTGAGATCAAATGACTCGAGATAGTCGAGATTTGTTGTGTAAAATGACATATTTTTTAAATGTTACTAGTGCAACACATTCTCAATCCCAACTCATCACATACGTTTGGTTTAGGACCCTTCCACGTCTAATAACGACTTTCAAAGGTGCCCCCAACTTATCGTTTTTGACATGCTGGCTGTTCCTGTCAAGTCACGGGTCCCCAACCTCCGGACCGCAAACTCAAACCAGTCCAGTACCGGTACTCCAACCTGGTACCGCTTCTCGTCCAGGACAGTGTCCATGCCGGGTTCGCGCCTGATGTTCGATACGGGATTAGGGTACCGGTGCGGGATACTGCACCTGGTATGATGTCCCGAGGGTTGCGGACTTAATTCTAGTCCTCGAGGTCCAGTGTCCTGCATTATTTCCATCCTAACTGCCATTGAAGCTCCTTATTGGCTAAACACACCTGATCCAGGTAGTTAGCAGCAGTTAAATCAGGATTTCTGGAAAACCAGCTGGAGCCTGGCCCTCGAGGCCCTTTTGGAGACAACTCGTTAACCCTGTTACGTGAATATATTCATACACATTTTTATCTATGGGCATGCTGCGGGCCAGAAGTTGTAGTGAACACTTAAAATCCCACTCCAACCATATTTTTTCCTTTTGCAAAATCGATCTATTAATTATGATTATGACGTTTTTTGCCAAAATCAAACTGCCTTTTAAAACACGTTTCACGCACAGCGGCGGTGACTCATTATAAACACAGTTCTGGTTTGTGGGTGGTACTGTTGACACAGAGCCACCCTCCCCCTCTTGAGCTTAAAGCCTCAAGCTAATATTAGATAAAGATGAGCAGTTGTGGATTAATCCAGTCGTACAGTTGGAGTCGGAATCGCAGTACACTACAGCATGAGTGTTAAACGCTCAGCATGTGTGATGCACATAAGCGTGAGTGGGCCAGGGTGCATACGGGGGGGAGGAGGCTTTGACACGCCCATTTTAGTAGCTGCATAATTAGACTGAGCTTTTTCAAGCATCCAGTTTTCAGAAACGCAGTTTTCGTCGTATCTTTTTTTATAAAAATCTTCAATAATGAGAAAAATGCTATAAGAACATGTTAAAAACACAAAAACCACATTTTTATTTTGATTGGGTCTTTAAATGTCACGTAACAACAGGAAAGGTTAAAGTCTGAATTGCCCAATATTCAGTAAAACCATCCTATCAGAGAAGGAGAGGGTAGTTTGTTTAGACATCCTATTGATGTGAACCTCGTAGGTTCGCCGTTTATATGTGGTCAGTAAGGGACGAGGACTCGCACTTTATCACTGACTAGAGCAGAGCAGTGGTGCCAAAATCCAGGCCTCGGGGGCCGACTTCCTGATGGTTTCCCAGAACCTCTGCCTTTTCTGCTGCTGGATTACCTGGATCGGGTGTGTTTGGAGGAGTTTCAATGGGAGGTTGGTGGGAAAACATGTAGGAAACCGGCCCTCGAGGACTGTATTTGGACACCCTTAGGTCAGGGAACTGTAACCCCCCATTTACACTGGATGCGAAAGCGCCGCGAAGCATCGCGGAACGGAGTCCGCTTCCATTCGGCGCCCTTGTTATCCTATGGCGTCGTTCACACAAGGCGCGGAGCGGAGCGGCGCGGAGGGCCCGCGCGGTGCAGCGGATCGTTTCGGCGCCTGACCTATTTTGCGCGCGAGCCGCGAGCGTTCCGCGTCAATTCTGGCAGGAAGTTGCATCAAGATACATGAGAAAATCCGGTTTCTTTTCAAAATATAACCAGTTTTTCACAATAAAAGCCTGTAAAACAAATTGACAAATGTGATTATGTTTTTGTGTCTAAACAGACTGTAGACACGGATATAAACATATCGTCACAACACGCACGTGCGTGAGCACAGAGACACACAAAACAGACAGACACGCACACTTTTTTTTTTTTTGGACATGCAGAAACGCAGATCAACGTGGGCGGACTCCGGAGCGGGGCTGCTGTTTTTGGAGAAAAAAAAAGATGCAGAGAGCAGCTGCTCTTAGTAGAAACATGGGTTAATAATTTTGGTTTATTAATTTTCCCACACACACACACCTGCGAGCGCGTGCGCACAGACACACACGAGCGCGCACACAGATCAATACAGTGGGCCGACAGAGCGGGTGGGCGGAGTTTTGGGTGTAAAGAAACTGCAGAGAGCAGTTCTTCGTAGCAGAAACATGGGTTAATGTCTTTAGGTTATGAAATTATCAACCATGATGGTAAAGACAAAAAAAAGCTCTAGCAAAAGCGCCTGTGGACCGCCGCGGAAAAATGCACGTCTGGTGTGAACTGCAGAGCGGAGCGGAAGCGGCGCGGACTCCGCTCCGCTCCGTTTCCGCGTCCAGTGTGACCCCGGCGTAAGACAGAGTCAGCATGGACGAGCGTGTAACTTACATTGGCTTTACTAAAACTTCCCAGTACACTTACAACACACACAGCAATGGTACGTTCCATTTTCATGACCTCCATCAAGAGCTGTTCTCTCCTTAAAGGACCAGTAATGGGCTGGGACAAAGCTAAAATGCATATCCAGATATATTCCATATGTTCTAATGTATCAAAAATAACAAATAATTACCGTTGACAAACGCAGGTTTTTGTAAAATTTAACAAAATCAACGACAAATTTCGCCCTGCTTCAGAAACGGCTCGATTTGGGTCACGTGACGCGTTGACGTCATATGGGTAAGACAGCGCCAGCAGCAGAATGCAGGCGGACCCAGCGTGTCTGCAGATACGTGTATGTGTGTGCGCTGGGGCAAAGTTGAATCCTATAAACGTCGGTGTTATGGTACGACGGAGTATTAGGGCCACAAAAAAGAAAAAAAAAATTAAATTATGATTTTTAAAGTCGTAAATTTACGAGATTTGCAATCGAAATGAGCCTATTGCGATGAACACTGTGACAGAACCAGACCGACTAAACTGTGAAAAGCTTCTGATTTCAACAGGTAAACTGAATGTTTAAAACATTGCACATGTTTGGAAGTTTCTTTGTTTGATTTGCAGTTTATTAATCATTGATGGTGGCTTGCAGGATTTCTGCAGATCCGTTGATGAAACCATCGACACGCGCAGCTGTCCACTTCAGTCATTTCTTCCTCCGTGAAAGATCAGATCTCATTCATTTCTGTGTGATGCTTTCATCTGAAGAGGAATCGTTTTTGGAATTTTCAGTGTACTTAGCTAACGTGACAGACTTTTGTCATCCCCTGTTGTTGTTGTTGTGTTGAAACGGGACGATTCACGTGGAGCTCTGTTTACATTCTCCTTTGGTTTCTGCGCATGTCAGAGACATGCAGTAAGGTGGTGAAAGAGCTTCCGGGTATGTGAATAAAGTGAATAATAAAGTGGCGGACGGTCCTGCAAACATGTCTCTAAGCTCTTTATTTTGCATATGAAACTCTGCATTACCGACCCGGATAGTCAGCTTCATTGATGATGATTTGATTTCGAGTCGCCAAAAGGTTCAGAATTTCTTTGTTTTTCAAACCGATCTGTAAATAAAGCTTCACGAGATGCTCCACGTCTTCCAGCTTCGAGCATGGCTCTGATAAACTGACAGCTTTGGTTCTTTTCTCATTAAATTACGACTTTAAATCGGCATTCTCAGCGTCAGTGTCATTCCCGTTGTGAGCTCTTACTTCACGCGCTGCCGGCTCACATTGATCGGGCTTTACAGTCCTCAAACCACAAACACCCGGCGCCTCTGAATCAGCGTCACTTTCAGAACAAATGTTTCCACAATCTGAGTCTGAAGACAGAATTGTGGACCTTGAAACATCGCCGCTATCGCTAGCTCCGACACGCAAAGGAGAAGCCATCTTGCTTCTGTTACCCATGTGACGTCACACGCACCACGTGACCAAAACGGAGCGTTTTCCCGGAAGTGGAAATTTGCATATGGATTGGCCGCAAAAAAGCCGTTTTATTTCAATATTTCTTGCTCAAAACACACCAAAACATTTGGAAATTGTAAATATAAGGCAAAATACAGTTAACACCGAAAATGACCCACAACCCCATTACTAGCCCTTTAAGATGCAGCCAGTCACAAACTTCCACGGATCCGAACAACCCAAAAACCCGCCCAGGTCAACCCTTTGTCCGGGTGTATGGGACTAAGACTACAGCCACGGCGGAGCTTTGTATTAGGATTATTTTTCTTGTTGGTTGATGTAATTTCTATTGAGTAATAGAGCTGCAACATTTAGGCTCATAATATCAGTCAAAGTAAATCTTAGAGTTTTTATTTTGGTGAATTGTACTATTGGTTGTAGGTATTATCTGTGCTAGATAATAATTAAAACATCAGTGGCTGGAACAGGAAATTGATAAAAGCTACAACACCGTCTAAGCTGACTGGGAAGTATAATTACAGTCCAGCAGTATTTGTCTTGGGTTTGCAGAGGGATAGAAGATGAGCTCCAGTTGTCATCTCAAGGGATCAAGGTTTCAGACCTGAAATGCCTGGAGCTGCACTCCACAATAAATGGAATTTAAGTTGCACCTTTGAGCTGACTTGGCCCCTCAGCAGCAGAGCTCAGTTAATAAATCAAGATGATAATTTGACCATAACATCATAATTGTGGGGTAGAGAGATGAAACAAGAGCAGATTTAAATTGAGCCACAGGCTTAATCACACGGGGGAAAAGTAAAGACAAAAACACCCACGTGGGATCATCTCGACATTTCTGCCAAAGGTAAATGCAGGACAGCCTCGGAGTTGTCTGTGCACAGCATGTACAGCGCATACTCCAAGCATGTGTTTGGTTAGGTGTGTAAGTCGGGATATAATTACAAGTTCCACACAACCGACCTAAAGGAGAAACATTCTCACAAACCTCGACGTGCACACAAAACTGAAATGTCCCCAAACGTCGTGCAGTCAGCTCCAGAAGCTTCTGGCACGGAGGCAGCAACTAAAAGACAGGTTGTGTCAGCAACGCAAACCGACCCTCCGGTCAAAAGTGATGCATATTAGCGAAAAACCGCAGCAGGTTGCAAACTGAGACACTGGAATGAGCCACCTTGCTCAATCCCTGTTACGAAATGACGGGTAATAAATGCGGTTTTGGATATAGGTATGATTTATGGCGTGTTCTTTTCTGCATCTGTTAGTCCTAAATTAGAATATCGTGTGGGAAGATAACCGTAGATGATCCCTAAAAAACAACAGGGACGGAATTCTTTTAAGGATGTATTCATGGTGCATAAAGGCGCATTAAGGACATAAGTAGAGGAGTTTTCTAAAGAACGTGGTCAAGTCAGAACGTCTTGTGTGTGTGCCGTCAAAGAGGAGATTAAGTTGTCAAACTGCGGGTCCCGGTCCAGACTGGTCTTTTGAGTGGATATTCACGGGTCTGATCTCCGCCACTGCTAATAGACTGAGCTCAAAGGGGAGGCAAGAGAGCAGGGGAGGGAGCGGGGTAAGGAGGCTTTAGGATCACTTTACCTGGATTCGGCAGTGTGGCGCTGGTGGATTAGTGCCCTGGGCCTCATGGCACGCTAGTCTACAAATACTCCTAAACATTCTTCAACAGGTACAAACACAGTGGTCAACAAACATCTAAAGTCAAAGATCCCTTTTTCTAGTCCTTGTATTTGCAACTCATCGAAATACTTGATCGCTATCCCAATATGGACGATCAAATAGGACCAGATAACAAGTTTTTTTTTCCGAGAAACTTCCAAAAGTTAACTTTTTCTGGCTTTGGTTCAGCCGCGAAGCATCGTACCAACTTCCTTCAGCATCCTGGAGGCTCCGAGAAGTCTGTTCCTGGTCTGATACGACTCTGTAAGGTCACTCACTCATCCAGAACTGCAAAAGCGTAACCCATAAAGGCGAAAATACAGGTTGTTCTTGGCAGGGAGGACAGGAACCTACCACAGTCTCATCCCTCTCTGCAGCCTCCCCCTCCGTCACTACCTGATGACTTCTCCATCCGTTTTAATTGGTAATTATTTTGCGAGGTTTAATGCCTTTATTCAGACTGTCAGTGTGGAGTCAGGAGAGGAGGATTAGGTGCCCCAGGGGGACGAGACACTGGCACGGCCAGGACAGCTCATTTTTACACAAGCAGGGGAGGAGGACAGCTCATCTTTGATCCGGCTGGGGCTTCGCAGGCCAGAGGGGTGACAGCTGCACTTTCTTTAGCCCACATTTGAATTTGAATTCTATCTTAGGATGCAGCGCGCCACGGACTTGGCAGGGCAGTGGGGTAATCTGCTCGGCACAAACGCCTGGGCCTTTTCTTCCTGTGTGCCCTCGCAGAGATTGGAGTAATTAAAGTTAAATGGAATGCATTAAAAACTCAGTTGTGCCGAGGCTGTGGCGGCCGTGCCAACAGTGAATGGGCTGGGGCTGTCCTTTTACGCTGCTCTAATCCCGCGCAATATATGTGTGCCCGGTGACTTTGATGCTCCACTACCAAAGCATCGGAAACGGCTACCAGTGAAGCTACAACTGACTGCTGGCTTTCACTTCAGCGGGAACATCTTGGAAAGCAGATTCAGCGAGATTTGCACATTGGAAGGAGGTTGGATGGAATCAGTTCAGGGAGGTTATTAGCACTTTCCAGATTCACATGTCACTTTCAAATTGCCAAGCTTTACATGTACCGCCTTTTTTAAGTACCTGCCCTTTGACTGTACCTGCGGCAATATTTGGAGTGAGTCCTCACCGGCTGTTATTTGCTGTACTGTCGTTGTGTCAGCTGTTCCACAAAGTGTTGGCCAATATGTTCAAAAAAAAATCCCCAAATGCCAGTAACTGTTGGCTGTGACATGTTCAACTCGGTGGAAGCGATGGGCACTCCTACTATTTCAGCCATTTTTAACTGGAAAGGTAATTGCCGCAAAAGACTCGGAGACCAGACCTGCTGTTCCAGGTAAATGTCAAAAGACATGAAGCATCAAACCCTCAGGTAATTGTCACCGCCTTTCATTTCAAAGGAATGTGGACAGAGACAAAAGGAGAGAGGGGGGGGACAGGCTGCAAAACTATCATCATAATCTTTTCCTGGCTTTGTGTGTGATCCTACAGCCTCGTAATGATAGGAGAACCAACCTGGGAGAAACTCTGAGGTGTGGGAGGAGTTTCGCTTTTCTTTAAATTATTAAACTAAACAAAAGATACAGGTATTCTAGAGAAGAGAAATCTTTACGTCTTTGCACCAATTTAAACATCCAGATCGACAATCTGTCTGTCTCTGACTACCGTCGTCTCCATCCCTCCTTCCTGATCCCACCACCCAGAAACATAAAGGACTGGGTCAAGCCCGTTAAACAGTTATTACAGGTTTCCCAGCTTGCCCAGTAAATGCCTAAACCCCAAAGTATTTGTGTGATAACACTGCGCGTTACCCTGCTATTTCCTCGTAATCCGCGAAAGAACAAGGTGTACAAAACATGATGGCTACATACCATGACATTTTATGTCTCGATTTATGTAATTACTTTCTGATGCCGGGTGATAACTTTATTTCTTTAGGACCAGTCTTTACCGGAGCTTTAAACATGGTTGAATATTTCTGATATCTGCCTGGAATTTAATACCCATTGTTCTCTGTATTCGCAAGGGGTGTGTATTTGGAAGATCTGGGGATAAGTATCGCGATATCATGATATTGAGGGATAAATTCATCTGTCATGACTTTAGAAAAAGTCAATAAGTTGCAGTAAAAAAAAGTAAAAATATAGCACAGTAACATAATACACATATATTAATATAAACACACATACACCTACACATTTTCCTAAAAACACATACACATATATCTACAATATACATATAAGCTGATTTTGTATTTAAATAGCGTATGATATGATGCGTATCGTGATATCGTGATACAATACTATATCGCGATATATCCCAAGACTGAACCAGGACATGTATTTTACTTTTCTTTTAAGGGTATACCTTTAAAAAAAAAAAAAGTCTACCTTTATAGGAATACATCTGTCATCTCTTCACTTGTTCTTATTCAACCCGCTACGAACGTAGTCCGCGTTTTTAAATGGTGAATGATGCTTCCAGCTGTCTGACACAAAGTTTTAGAATTTCTTTTAAAATCCCGGGTACTAAATAGTTACGCACTATATAGCTTATATTAGGGATGTTTATTAGCAAGACTCTGGCAATACAATACGTATCTCGATACATGTCTTACGATACGATAAATATCGCAATATATATTCCAAGACTGTCCCAAAAAAATTTCTCCCTTTTTTAAAAAAATTGTATGACTTAAAAAAATCTACCTGAATATTAATACATCTTTTGTTATAATGAAATGGTAATATTAATTTTATTTAATGATTAAGCATCATTAAGCAATAAACTGTATACTGATACTGGCAGCTACGCGTAAAGACGGCTCAGTTTGCTGTGCTGCTAACTAGCGGTTGCTGAAAAACAAAATGTAAGACGCTAGAGAAATATAATTAATTAATTAAATGTCGTCTAATCAGGATTCTAAATCGATGCAACTATCGCCAAACAAAGTATCGTGATATATCGCTGAATTGATTTTTTTCCCCACAGGCGAGTATTCACACCTTCAGAGAAAAGACTGAATCAGTCAGGAGGGATTTTGCTCAAACGTTTAAAGTTCATCATTTTTAACTACGGGGTAGAAAGCTTCAGAAGGGTAGCAAATGAGAACAGATGAAGGAATCAAAAATTCAGATTTCTGACAGTTTTATCATTATTATCGTTGATTCTTTTTTTTTTGACAAGCTTGAATTGATGATTCCAAAATGTTTTTAACTAATACTGGCTCAAAAATCGGGGTGAGAGGGTCAAGTAGCAGCTCTCCCCTTGTTCCCCCTTAGCTCCGCCCCCTGCCTATCCGCGTTTTTGTCACATCTGAGTTAGATTTTAATATTTAAGATATTAAATATAACATTATTAAAAAATAAATTGTGATCTTACAAATCTAAAAAATGTGGAAAATGTACTTTAATTTATTTAAAGCAAGTTTTGGGTAAATGAGCAACAACTGAGCAAGAAATGTGCCACTTAAATTGATTTGTTCTGTTTATATACACTGGAATATTATATATACATTTTTGACAGTAGCAAGTTTAGTTATTACAGTGAACAAGAAACAGCATCTCCATCAAAACTCTGAAAACCTAAAAATAGAAAAAAATTATGTATTAGTTTTACAGAATTGCAAAGAAAAGATTCCTGTGCATTTTTAACATGAGGCTTGGGTCACATTATCCAAAAAATGGACAATTTCTACTTCCAAAAAGAAATTTCTGCACTGGAGCAGCAGGAACATAACTTCAAAATTGGACACAAAGTGCATCAAAAAATAATAATAAAAACTAAAATGTAAGATTTAAGGTTGTAAATTTTTTTTAGTTCTTATTTTTTTATCATTTCACTGCAACCAAATGTAATCTTACCAAGGATTTTTGTCTAGATTTTCGTTTAATAACCTTTTTACACTTGGTAAGACAAAATTAACTTCAGTAAGATACAGCATTATTTTAAGACAATAAATCTAAAATAGCTTGTAAAGTTATTTCATTTTGAAAATTTCTTACTTAAGGCAAAACTTGTAGTGATTTTTTTTTTTTTTTTGCAGAGCAAATGTTATTTTTACTAATATAGTGTAAAAAAAGAAACGGCTTGATTTAAGAAAACAAAAAAAATACTTTGCATATATTTTCAAAGAGAAATTGTGTGAATCTAGTATTATTGTAAGATAATTATTGTGTGGAAATATGAATAATATCACTGTTAAGTTTAAGTATGATTTTTATTTCTTTTTTTTAGCAAGACATGCTTATATTAGGCCTTATCACCAGGGCAAAATACCTAAATATGAGTATTTATGAATGATTTCTGAATGAGCAGGACATAAAAAATCAAGATTGTTTCTATTGGCAATTTTTTCACATATAATAAAAAAGTAATGTGCTTTATTCCATATTTTTGTTCTTGTTTTGACCCTTTTTTCAGAGTTCCCACATTGTTTTAGTTTAAACATGAAGCATCACGCCAATATTTCTTCAATTTTTTTAACAATAAATGTGTTTTTTAAATATTTTAACATAGATAAAAAAGCTGATTTTAAAAAATAATGTGTTTTTTAATTACCTTTTTAAAACATTTTTATTTTATTTTGCATATTTAAATACAGTAATTCTCCTTTAATCTGTTAGTTTGCAATGAAAAATGTAAAGATGTCATTGATTAAAGGCCTTATAACAGCGGTTTTCTGTCACCGTTTTGTCTTCCGTAGAACATGCGTGTTCTGCAGCTTCTCGCCTTTGTTGCCGTGAATCAAACACCTGAGTTGGACGCCGGAGACAGCTGATCTGAGACGGTTTTCAGGCAGATTAGATGAAAGACTCGTCTCAACCGCGAGACAGCCAGACAGACAGACAGACAGGGATACGGTCCGAGGGAGGATAACAGACCAAACAGACAGACAGCTACTCCGCCATCCACCCCCATCTACCTTTCTGCTCAGACACATAAACTCAAGAATGTGGACATTTCCCCCTGCAGATCCCAAGTCTATCGTCAGTCCATACATCCTCTCTTTGATGGCAGAATCATCTGAAAGTGCTATTGTCCTTCTATCATCGTACAATCATACGACTATTGTCTGCAGCAAACGGGAGAGTCTCTGCTTCTTCAGATGAGGGATTTAAGAGCGTGTTCACTCAAAAGTGAAAAGAATCCCTGAATAACTAATTAAAAAGTATCTGAATACCTGTGTAAGACCTTGGTTTATACTTTTGTGGATTTGATTAGTGGTGATTTGTCTATTCGTTGACAGATGCTTGATTTTTTTGTGAGATAAGGGGGGAAAAAAAACCAAAGCTTTGGCTGGAAAGCCCTATTATTCATGGGCAGCAGTTGAGTGTGTGTTTCCATTAGATGTGTGAAGGCCTCTAAGGTCTAAGAATGCACCTTAATAGATACCTGTCAAATGTAATTAACTATGTTTTTCCTATATCATACGCTTTCCCATTGCCTCCAGCCAGAGACTCCACAGTGCGTTTGTGTGTACTAGTACACATACATGTGTGTGTTTAAGTGTTAGAGAGACAAGAGTCTGTCTCAGCGCCTTTTGCCACCCAGCGATTGGAGACAGTTTTAATTGCACCATGACAACCACAAGAAAAGACCAGAAGCCCCATAAAAGCCAAAGCAAGCTGGCAGCCGTCCCGCAGTAGAAAGCTAGCCATGCCGTAATTACAGGTAAAAAGACCTCTAGCAGTGCAGCTCAGCGCCGTGTTTATTTGACACCAATCATGCAACTATGCAGGTATCCCAACAATAACGTGCTCTGTCCCGACAGGACTGAGGTGCCTCTGAGAAAGACTTGGACATCGCCGGCAATCCCGGGGCTCGGAGGCTGAACTCTCGTCTGAACATGAAAGCGAGGAGACAGACCTTGAGGTTTTTTTGTCTGTGTGCCTGTTACATTGTTCTCAGTCAGAGGAGCCTCGTATTGCATCAATAATTCATTTTTACAAGATTCCCTTCTGCCTACAGTGAGCGGGTTTATTTAAATGTTTGGATTTCCATGTTTAACAGCGTAAGTGGTCACATGAAAGACACAGTGATGAGACTGTTGAAGAGGGAGGATCTCGCTGCCTCAGCCAGGTGAGGGTGGTTGTAACTTTTGGAAATAGACCTGTAGAATAACACAGTTTTATGCCATAGTCGTATGCATCAGAGGGTTGACTGGGACGGCTTTTGGGTAGAGGGTCATAGAGAGGAGCGCAGGTGTGTCTTGCAGTTCCCTTGAGGTTCATACGACCACGTATCAGGTGCGTGTGGTAAGAGTATCGTGAAGTAGTCGTAAGGCTAATGGAAGTTGCACGCACTAATACACAAGTGAAGTGGCACCCCACTGGTAGCCATGGGGTGTGCAAATGCTCGTAGGATGTCCAAACAAACTACACTCTGATTTTCTAATTACTTACGAGCTCTTTGCACATACCCCATAGTTGAGCTAGCAAGGCCAAGTGGGCCCCATATGGTCTAAAAATGGAAAGAAAATGTTTGACCCCACCCGTGTTTGCCCACATTGGCTTAAGTGGGCTGGCTTGTTACACTAGGCAGTCGCCCGGTGGACTGTAGCGAGCTCCGCTACCAAGGGGCCAGCAAAGCTATCATTGGCTGAAGCCAATGTGGAGGCAAACACAGGTGGGGCCACCATGGAAATTATGGACAAACCCAATTTGGGGCCCACATGTCTTTGCCTTACTGACAGGGAGGGGTTGAAAAAAATGGAGATCTCGTGCAATGTCCTTGCATTTCTTATACGCGCAAGTTCACACTACAACCTGGCACCCGCAGCATGCCCATAGCAAAAAAAAAAGGTGCATGAACATTTTCACCTTACAAGCTCACTGGGTTGTCTTCAAATTTCATGCAGGCACAGTTTTTCACCTGCAGGCAGTCCATATTCATCCCCGATTGGGACTAAGGCTGTTAGTGTGACACACCTGCGTTTCACCTACTTCACCCATGACTTACCACACCTTATGACGTGTTTTCTGCAGCATGCCCATAGATGAAAGATGTATAAACATTTTTTTGTATACAGGCCTGGATCCACTTGAATGCTCATTTATGACAAAGGCTGTGTGTGTGACACACCTGCGTTTCACCTACTTCACTTTTACTTACCACACCGTCGTCCACAGCATGCCCGTAGTCAAAAATGTGCATGAAAAATCTTTTCTTTACATGATCAGCAGGTTTTTACGCTTCAAAAAGCCTGTATATGCCCCTGTGGGGGCATTTATCACTAAGGCTGTATGTGTGACACACCTGCGTTTCACCTACTTCACCCATTACTTACCACACCTTATGACCTGTCTTCCGCAGCATGCCCATAGGTAAAAGATGTATAAACATTTTTTGTATACAGGCCTGTATCCACTTGAATGCTCATTTATGACTAAGGCTGTGTGTGTGACACACCTGCATTTCACCTACTTCACTTTTACATACCACACCGCTTGACATGTCGTCCACAGCATGCCCGTAGTCAAAAAATGTGTGTGAAAAATTTTTTCTTAACATAATCGGCAGGTTTTTACCCTTCAAAAAGCCTGTATATGCCCCTGTGGGGGCATTTATCACTAAGGCTGTATGTGTGACACACCTGCGTTTCACCTACTTTACTTTTACTCACCACACCTTATGTCCTGTTGTGCCCGTAGGGGTAAATGTACATGAATGTTTTTTCTTTTCTTTATTTTTCACCACGCTGACAGCCCGTATCCACCCCCATAAGGGCAGTTGTAACTTAGGCATTATCTGATATGACTAAAAATTGTTGGATCTCTTGTTTAAAGTTTGGAGACAATTGCAAAAAATGGAAATCTCTTTATTTTATCTCTAGAATCTTTTATTGAATCTTGTGAAAGCTTACATTTGTGTCTTTATTTTCCAGGTGGTTAAACACAAACAGACTGAGAAGAATAAAAATGGAGGTTAAGGTTAGTAAACCACTGGTCTTCCATGTGCTCCAACATGTAATTCTTTCATAAATTTAAAAACTCAGGTTAGTGTCAAATCATGTGACAGCTTCGGGATTTGGCCTGAAATAAACTCATAATTTTCTAACTCATTGCCTCATTCGATCCAGCTCTAATCTTCCAACTTTAAGCAATCACATTAGCATTCATGCCAACACATTTCCAGCATAAATCACCGCAGAGAGACGGTGCTGGTCTCCATTCAGAAAACCAGACCCCAGCACATAAATCTCACCTCTGTAAGTACTTAACGAGAGCACAATGTGTGTTTTATGTGTTCTTTATGAGTGTGGAAAGGCCACATCTTGAATGACACTCACTTCCACAACCGTTGGGAGGTGGGGGTGAAAATACAAAAATCTCTTAACGGGCTCGTTTTGCAACATATGCTGGCTTTCCTCTGAAGGGTTTCTGTAAAAATACAGCACGTTTCCTCCCCTTTCTAATCACCTGTTTTTGTGCTTAATCAGGCTCTGCTATTGGCTTATGTCGTGCACATGTTGGTTTAGCAGTTACTTAATGGCTGTCAGAGGAATCAGTGCTCAGGCGAAGGACAGTCGATTTCATGTCATTGACCGACTAAGAGGAGGTCACTTTGTTCACTATTCCAGTCAGACAACTGGTTTAGAGGAAGGTCATGTGATATATTTAAAATTATCTTTTTTTAAATATATATTCCCAATTGATTTAGTCTATTTGACCGCAATAAACAGAACATGAATTATTTCTTTACTTAGATCTTTGCGAATGAGGAGCAGCCGAAAAAATATTTAAAAAAAAAAATCAAATATGTGTTGTAGCAAATATGGTGGGCGGGGCCACAAGCTCCCTAGCCGACTGGACAGATGTAATGTTTGTTGTTGTGGCTGTAAGCTAGATAACGAGGAGGGGATTCTCCCCCCCAGAGGACCATTTTAATGAACTTATGCAGAAACTATGTCCCAGAAAATTATCTATTTTTGCAAAAAAAAACAAAGCATAATGATGCTTAAAAAACATCTGGGAAAGCTATTAAGGTAGATCAAACCTTACATCACGTCTGTGCATTGACATAATATTGAAAGTTGACACCTCTGCCGCGCAAATCGCGCCCGGTGTGAACGCAGCACAACACTGTCGAGCAAAAATCACTTTTTTGGTGTCTATTTTTGTATTGCATTGGACCAAACCATTAGGAAAATATAAAAATAGCGACAACAGGTTTGTCATGGTGGTACTACTAAAACTGACCACCAATCAGAAAGAATAAGAGCACGGAGGAAAACAAGGAAGGCGTTCATACTATGTAGTTAATTCCTCATAATTCACGTGTCACTCACTTTTTGGAGCAGTTCCTCCAAGTTAGAAATCTGACCTCAGGGAGTGTTTCAGTTGAAACTCATGACTGGGAACTTAACCACATGAAACAGCCCAGAATCCTGGAGTGATGCAACCAGCAATGCGCTGGATGTGCACGGTTATAGGTCTTTGTCCGCAGGGGCTTTGCACGGGCTTGACTCAGATGCACAAATCAAACAGACGTTATAGTTTTTAATCACCAACATACTTTTTTTTTTCTTCTTCTTTGTCATGGTGCAACAAATCAGAAAAAAGCATTTAAACGTTTTTCCACTGAGGCCTGCACTTAAATCCTTGGCAACACATTCCCATTCCCAGCTCGTCACATACTGACGTTTGGTTAAGGACCCCTCCGCGCCACTTTTTACGTTTTGATTGTCCCCAACTTGTTGTATTTTGAAGTGCTGGCTCTTCATAAAATCAAGGGTCCACAACCCTTTGGATGTGGTACCGGTCACAGACTGGTCATCGGGACATTTCCAGTATCGGTTAACAGACGCTGTACCAAGCGCGAACCGGGCCTGGACTCGGTACTGGCAGAGACCGTCTAGTTTGCATCTGATACTAAATGCGGTACCGGACCTGAAATGGTAAAGGAGACAAACTAAATGGTTTGCCTCCGGTATCAGATGATTACCAGACCCAAACCGGTACCGGATACGGCACTGGACGTGGTATCAGACGCAGTACCAGGTGCAAACCGGGCCCGTACTGGATACTTGATGTTATTCGTCTAGTTTGCGTTCGGTACTAGATGCATTACCAGATCCCAACTGGTAGCAGCCACACACTAGACGGTTTGCCTCCGGCACCAGACGCGACACCTGATGCGGTACCGGCCACAAACTAGGCCTGGACGTGGTATCGGATGCAAACCACCTAGTTTGCGTCCGGTACTAGACGCAGTACTGGAAGTGTTACTGGACCCAAACCAGTATCAGACAAACTACACGGTCTGCGTCCGGCATCGGACGGTGTACTGGGTGCAAACCGGGCCCGGACGCGGTACTGGACACAAACTGTCTAGTTTGTGTCTGGTACTAGACGCAGTACTGGAAGTCTTACTGGACCCAAACCAGTACCAGTGTCTGGTACTAGACACAATACTGGAAGTGTTACTGGACTCAAACCAGTACCAGACACAAACTAGACAGTTTGTGTCCGGCATTGGACGCGGTACTGGACACAAACTGTCTAGTTTGTGTCTGGTACTAGACCAAAACCAGTACAAGACACGAACTAGATGGTTGGCACCTGGTACCACGTCTGGCAACCCCGGTACAGGGCGCAAACTGGGACCAGACGTGGTATTGGACGCAGTACAGGATGCAACGTGGTACCAGGTTAGGGTCCCAGTACTGGACCGGTTCTGGTTCGTTTCCCGGAGGTTGGGGTCTAGTGGTGAGCGAGCACTTTAAAAAGTGACGAGTTGGGGACACCATGAAGGGGTCTTTAACTTCAACTTTAAATGTCAATATGTGACGAATTGGGAGTGAGAATGTCTAATAGCTTCATGGGAAGCGCTTTAATCCATGGACAAATATTTTGTGCTCATAAAAGTTCAGAAAATGATGTACTATTGCAGTTTAAAGCAAAGGTTTAAGAGGGTGAGAAATCTGGATTGACCAGGTGTCAATCATCCCCTCTAACCTTACAGACATAAGAAAACTTTGCAAGTGTGTACAGAAATAGAAAGCATGTCTGCAAACATTTTCAGAAATAATTCAGAACAGTTACTTTAAGACAATTAATAATATTTCCCTCCACGTACACAACTCCTTTCTCTCATACATTTGCATATCTAGAAAGTATTTCCTGGTAAGTAGAGCATTAGCTGCTCTCCGGAGAGGCCCGGCGCAGAAAGAAATTTGTATTTAGAAAGAGAAAAAAAAACATCTAAGCAGAGTACAGCATTTCTTTAATGATCCATCGTGTTCAAAGGAAACGTATTCTTTTGCAGCAAGCGAAGGTTTGAAACAAAAGTGCCAGGCAGGTCTCTGGTCCCAGTGGGTGTCAACCTCATTACCTCGGAGTGGATGAACTCGGCCCCCCGAGGGCTTTCTGGGTATTTGGGTAACCTCTGACCCCTTCCTCTTGCTTCTGGGGAAGCGCGCTCTTTCCGTCACTCAGGACGATCAGTTTGTTCCAGTCTGTCAAAGGGCTGCAGGGTTCAAGTTCACGATCAGCGCGGCCCAGACATGTCGAGGCAATCCAAAACTCTGAAACCAGATTCCAAAGAATGCGCCTGCAAACAATTTGCCGTTGTTGGTTTTTTTTATTCTTTAAAAACAGCAGCAATCTCATCCATTGACCTTTTTTTTCTTTTTACTTCCTTAAGTGACCGAAGTGACTCTGTGTGTGTTGGTTTGTGTGCAGAAGAGCGGCCAAACTGGATTTGCTTCAGACGAGGAAGGGGAGCGCGGACTCCCAGTCCAGGATCTTCCCTTTCCTCTCCACGCCTTTCTGTTTAACGTCTGATTGCTTAAGTGATAAGTGGCGGTGATGGATGAGCCGGGCTTTGTGTAATTATTGTCCCGGTTATCATTGTCGCCACTGATAGGACGCATCACGGTATGCCGGCCCACTTTATGCCTTGATAAATAACCGCGGCAGGAAAAGGAAACATTGGAATCGCTTGCGAACAGACCCCTGGAATGTAAACACACGGGCGGGCTAATAGAGGGTCCCCGTGGTTACCGGAGTGAGCGCTGACGGCGTCGAGCTCTTTCTGCTCCCGCTTATTTTATCTATAACAGCCGTTAGATGATGTAATCTCCAAGGATTGGTTCACAGATTACGGCAATTAGTGAAAGCAGTTGTTAAAGTCTGTGCGCTTTATGATTTAACGGGGACGATTTACATTGTCTGGTGGTGGAATTTGAAGGACCCTGATCGACGATGTGAGGAAGTCAGACTGCCCCTTTGCATGTTTGCACGCACGGTGTGTAATTTATAATAATTGGAGTGTCTGGTGGTGAATTTATGTCCTTTTTGCTGTTTCTTTATGTCTTCGCCTCGCCATAAAACCAACGTCACCTCTGACCCTGAGCTCTGTCGCTGATTGAGTGCTGAAATGTTAATTGGCAGTATCAGACTGTAATATACTGCCATGTAAAAGGAGGAAAAACACACAGTAGACCAATTAGGGATGTCAAATCAGACTCAGATTACCTAACATAACTATTTTTTTGCAACTCTTTTCTTTTCTGATTACATTAAAACACTATATTTGATTCTTTTTTAATTGAAGATGCATACCCAGCCAGCTAAGCCAAGTGGGCCCAATGTGGTTTAAAAGTTGCTAAAAATGTGGGTCCCAAATAGGGTTCGGCGCTGAAGTTCGGTTCCAAGTAGGAACTGCTGCTGCAAACGGTGCCACATTTTAGTCCTTAGCTTCATTTAAGGTCTATTTGTCTTCCAACATGTCAATCATTCCTACTCTCTTCAGTACTTTGAAGTTCTAGCCAGTCATTTTGCCCTTTCTGCGATAGTGGGCGGGCTCATATGAGACTGCACCGCTCGAAAGTCTGGCTGCATTTCACATCAGGTCACAGAAGTTTGACAGGTCGCATCAGCCAATCAGGAACTCGGCTTTGGACACGTGATGTTTTCAGTGACCTGATCAACGGATAAGATCCAATACGAGAGTTTTGACCTATCGCAGCGCGGCGGTTCTCTGGATGCAGCTTGATTAATGCGGAACACTCTTCAAACTCAGTCACAGAGACACAGAAACAGAAGAAGCGGCTGTCATTCAGACACCAAGAGGAACAGCCGCACATCAAACGGCGACACCCAAAACATCAATTTATTTATTCATTTTTTAAACTTGTCCTGTCCAACAGCCGAGCAAACAGATACGGGCTGAGAGCCTCTAGTGCTTTACTGTCACAACAGGAGTTTAGTGAGTATAAACTCCTCTTGCTAAACTTTATTTACATTGATTTTGTTTGTTTCTGTTTTTTTGTTGGACCGAACATGAAAGAAGAAGAGGGAGGTTTGGGGGAAAACAACCAGGTCTAAATAGCATAAACTGGAATGGGCGGGGCCTGTCTACACACTCAGTAGTTACACACATTCCTGTTGGCCAAAATACTCTCTACAGTTAAACTAGTCAACATGTACACAATACAACTGCAGCTCACAAACTTAATCATACAAACCGACACATAAAACCTTTTACTCTGTCACACATGCTAGTCGGTGAGCTGACACCTGTTCTCAGGTGAGTGTTTATGATGTGTTAATGTGGACGATGATGTAATGTACAAAGGGGCACATGTGGAGGTCTTAACCATTTGCCAATATGTGACTTGGGAATGAAAATGTGTTGATTTTGGAAGCTGTAGGCTCTACTTTTCACAACTGAAGTACAGGAACTAGCACCGATTAGAAACCAAAACCAAAGAACCGCTTTGGCACCAGAACCACATGAAGCCCAATCTGTGTCCAACCCTAGTCCCACAATTTCCGTGGTGCCAAAATTGTCTTAAGTGGGCACTAAGTGGACCGGTGGACAGGTCCGCTATAGCAAGTTCTGCTGTCAGGAGGTTCACTGTTGCAGGCTAGTGAGCTCCTTTTTAGCGAGTTAGCGAGCTCCGTTGTATTTAGTTAGGGAGCCCCTCAGTGCACTGTAAAAAGAAAATGTTGGATCGTCTAACAAAAGCTCCTTAATTTGCTACATTTAAAAACATTCGTTTCAATCAAAATTACATTTTAAGTTAAGTAAACCATCAAGTCAAAATTTTAAGTTGATGAAAACTAATAATTTTACATGTAACAAATTACAGAGATTCTCTTAATTGATCCAATGTTTAACTTATTTCAGTGTAGCGAGCTAGCACGTTCCGCTATATCGAGCTAGCGACCTCCGCTTGCATGCTAGTAAGATCCGCTGTAGTGAGTGCCACTATAGCGAGCTAGCAAGCGTCACTGTCCGGTAGCATAGTGAGTCTACCCACTTAAGACAAAGAGGGCAAACACAGGCGGGACCACCACGAAACTGTTAACAAACCCATTTGGGGCCCACTTTTAAACCATATGGGGCCCAGCTGACCCTAGGTAGGGTCTAAACATTTTGTTAGAGAATTGGATGAAAGACAAAACAAAAAAAAACCAACCCAAAGATAAACGCCGTCTCCTCTAACTGTACTCCTTGATAGGTTGCAGAGACACTGCATGAGCGGATGGTAAATAAAAGTTAATCTGTCCTTGGGCAAACAAAAATTTCCCGTCTGACCTCTCGTTAGCACTCTCTTTTGTGCTCATTGATTTTGATGTTGTGTTCCTTTGTGTCTCCCGCACTTAGCTTTGCTGTGAGGTCTCTTTTGTAAGTGGGTTTGGATAAAAGCAAAAGTTCTGTCACATTTTTACCAACAAACTGTTTCATTAATCATTCATAGCTGGAGTTTATTTTCTGAAATCTCTGCACAAACTTATATTTCATTTACTCTCAAAATGTGACATTTCTGCCGCTCAATTAAAGAAAAATAAAAACAGTTTTAGGAATTAGGACTCAGCATTTCTGTAAAGTCCGACTGACAAACCGTCATCTATCATCAGTGTCTTTTAATTATGATTTTACAGTTTTTGCCATTAAAAAACTTTTTTTCTGTGACAAAGTTTGAACAGAACAGCAGGAAATCATTTGAATTTGGCCCTCTAGAATTAAACCCTCTAGCTTACTGCTAGCTTACAGCCCCTCACACTCCTTATCTAACATTACCAGTAAAGACCATTTGATTAGGGTAAATCCTCCATAAATAATAAAAATAATTAAGTCAGCCAAATAGTAATATTGAAAAATAGTATTTGTATTTTTTATCACAGTAAATATATATTATTTATGTGTTTGTTTCTGATGATAATAAAACATGTCTGAGTATTTTTTTATTCAAATTACTGTGAATCAGACAAAAGAATGCAGTTTGAGGGGCTCTAAGCTAGTGGTAAAGGGGGGCGGGGTCGCTCTGCAAAAACCACACCCCAGAGGAAGGAGGATCTTGATCACTTTTGCTGTCAGAATGTTTGAGGCTGTTTCAGGTCCTTGGAGGCACATCACTCAGGAAGCTGTGAGACAGGTCAGAGGGCACGGAGGGTTCACGGCTGGGGTCCCGGCGAACGACGGCGTTCCGAAAAGTATCCCAATCCCGAGCTGCACTCGATATCCTGAGATGACAGCAGCTTGGAAACTCGAGCATCCCATGAAGCACCTTCACACCTCTCCTTTTCTTTCCCGTCTCAGTCTCACTTTCTACCCCTGGCCCATCTGTCTCTTTCAATTGCCCCGTCTTACCCCCCCCTCCTTCTTTTTTTTTTTTTGAAGACGATACGCCGTCTTCCCTCCGACACAATCCTCTCCCTGAAGCGAGTAACTCTGTCTTGGGGACGAGGACGGCCCAAACAAAACCCAGACGGCCTCCTTCATGTGGGACGCTAAAAACTTTCAATTCCCTTCGTTATCGTCGTATTTCAGACGATAAGCGACTGTCGTTTCTGTTTAATGTATGAGGCCGACGCTCAATCAACAAGATCTAACAACGCCGTCGCAAATTTCCATTGAGTGAATACAAAGTGGGTCATTTGGAAGCGTGATTGGCATGTACACCCCATCATAAAAAAAAAAGGCATTTACATATTGAGAAAATGCCCCCCCTGTTTGCTGTAATGTTCCCCCTCCCCTTCCGAGATGCCCGGGCCATTTGATTCTGACTGGGTCCATAAAGAAATCATTATCCCCCATGACCCCGAGCTATTAATTCGATCTCCCCCCTTCATTCTGCCTCCCGATTCTCTCATTCTCCAGACAAATTCATTTACATGAAAGACCACTCACGCCAGCGTGGGCCCGCAGGTAAATGAAGCGGCTGATTTCAAGCAACATTGCCACCACTGTGGTAAGTGTATTATTAATAACCCCTTCAACCGAGCGAAGGATCAACACCTTTTAATTATCCGGACTCAATCATTTACACAAACATTCCACACAATTTGCGCACTTTGAATACAGAAAGAAGGGAGGACATGCTTTTTCTAACTTAAATTAGGAAAGCGTTCTTTTAGTTTACTTTTTAGGTACTTAATAGAGATAAACTTTACAAGTTCACGGGTCATGTGAAATATAATCAGATTATACTTAGATGTATTTAGCAGATATTTGACATTTTCTTACACAGCATTAAACGTTGAGGAGATGTAAACCTGTACGGAGCTCCTAAAGTGACATCAAAGAAAAAAAAAATTGAAGTAAAAACAATGTTGTTTGTTTATTTTAAAAAAATATATAAACCATTTTTTTTAGTACTATTTGGTGCGCACCAGATAGTATTTGATGTTATCTGGTGCTTCTCGTCTTGTATGGAGCCCCTAAAGGGAAATGGAAGTAAAAAAAAAAAGAAAACAATGCTGTTTTTTTATTTAAAAAATATATATAAACCCTTTTTTTTTAGTACTATTTGGTGCGCACCAGATAGTATTTGGTATTATCTGGTGTTTCTCGTCTTGTATGGAGCCCCTAAAGGGAAATTAAAGTAAAAAAAAAAAAAAAGAAGAGGTAAAAAAAAATGTTGTTTGTTTATTTTAAAAAAAATGTATAAACCTTTTTTTTTAGTTCTAGTTGGTGCACACCAGATTGTATTTGGTGTTATCTAGTGCTTCTCGTCTTGTATGGAGCCCCTAAAGGGAAATTAAAGTAAAAAAAAAAAAAAAGAAAACAATGTTGTTTTTTTATTTAAAAAATATATATAAACCCTTTTTTTAAGTACTATTTGGTGCGCACCAGATAGTATTTGGGGTTATCTGGTGCTTCTCGTCTTATATGGAGCCCCTAAAGGGAAATGGAAGTAAAAAAAAAAAAAAAGTTGTTTATTTATTTAAAAAATATATATAAACCCTTTTTTTTTTTTTTTTTGGTACTATTGTGCGCACCAGATAGTATTTGTATTATCTGGTGCTTCTCGTCGTGTATGGAGCCCTAAAGGGAAATAATAAAAAAAAAAAAAGAAGTAAAAACAATGTTGTTTTTATATTAAAAAAAATATATAAACCCTTTTTTTAAGTACTATTTGGTGCACACCAGATAATATCCAGATATTATCAGATACTATCTGGTGCTCACCAGTTAATGACCAGAATTCTTTTTTTTCTAAACATTTTTTTTGTCGCTATCTGGTGCCCACCAGATATTATTTGGCTAGTGTCTGATACTATTTGGTGCTTTTCGTCTTGTATGGTGCCCTTAAAGGGACATTAAAGTAAAAATTTAAAAAAAAGAAGTAAAAGCAAAAAAAAGTACTATCTGGTGCGCAACAGAAAGTTTGCAGATATTATCTGGTCCTGACCAGATATTGACCAAAATTTAACAGGACGGCTAATGCTAACGCTCGGTCAACCTAAAAATACATCGCTGACAAAATAAAGAATCTTTATAAACACACAGGCATGACATTTTCAAACTCTTTTAAGGAAATATTTTTAAAAGAGATCATTTTTGGTCCAAAATATCGTTCTTTTTCCCTTAAACTGTTGTCTTCTTCTTGAATAAGGTGTGCTTCTGTCGCGTGATCACCACCTAATGGCCAAACTGAAACTCCCTCCAGAAATAGCAGCACTGTTTACAGTGTTAATGATCTGAACATTTAGTAGAACTTCTCCTTTAGAGAATCCATTTAACACTGGATGATATCTCAATATTTCACCAGTACATTTTACAATATGTGAACTGGATCAGATTAATATAAATATATTCAAATTATGTACTAGATTAATAATGTATTTCAAAACAAATATTTATAAATGTGTAAACTCAAATTTGAATTGAATGAAATTAAAGAATCGAAAAAAATTGAATCGATTCAGAGTCTTGTGAATCAAATCGTTTCTGGAAATTACAATCGATACCCAACCCTAGTATTCAGATAGTATCTGGTGGTTACCAAATACTATTTACCAAATTGTGTGTGGTGAGCACCAGATAGTAGTTTACTTTTTTTTCTAAAAAAAAAAAGTAAACATTTCTAGAATTTTTTTTTTTTTCTTACTCTGATGTCCCTTTAGTGGCTCCGGATTCCAGTACTTTAAAAATTTATTTCAATACACTAATCACTGGAAGTTAAATAAAATAAACCTTCAAATCTACATAAGATATACTGCAAAGTGAACTTTCATAAACTTAGATTAAACTTCAAATTTTTTGCCAGTAAGCTAGAAAAGTTACTTCAAGTATACTTCTAAATATACTTTATTTGAACAATCGCTTAAAAAAAAAAATCAGATTAATCACATTTTAGATTGGGATTTAAAGTAATTAATCGTTATTTGGTTGCTCGGCGCATTTTATATGATAATTTGTGACTTTTAAACAAAAATGAACCAGAGAATTTTTTTTTTATTGCCTGAATTGTTTAAGCGTAATTTGTGAGCAGAAAACACAGTAAGAATACATGTCTCCAGTTTCTGCACTTTTAATTAACTTTTACTTTACTTGTATAGTTTAAAGTTACTCTTTCAAACATATACTTGAAGTAAACTTAATTTTTGGTAAGTTTTGTTTAGCGCTGCAGAGAGGAAGACGGTGAATCCCGACAAGTCTGGACGTGGTTGTGACGAATCAGACATTAAAAGTGAAAGAATTCCATTAATCTTTGTGGGTAAATGAATCATCCAAGAATTTAGTGAAATTTAATTTGCAAGAGAAGATGATTTTATAAATAAAAAAAAAAAAAAAAAAAGAAAGAAAGCACATGCAGGGACAGGCTGGGGCAGTGAGTTATTCTACTTCCTCAGGAAACGCTGCTGCTGCTTTCTTTCCTTTTCTTTCCTTTCTTCGGTGTCATAAGTCCTGTGGGGCAATGGGCAGCTTATGCAGTTCACATGAACACAAACCGACGCCCACAAATAGTCACACACTCACGCAAGAAGGAACCTGTTATCAAAAGCTCGTCCCAATGGCCGCCTGCCAAAAGAAACGTGCTGAGGCGAACACTAATCCACTTTAAATTACAACAGTACTGAAAGCCCGTGACCACCGCCGAGTATCGATACGGGGGTCATTAGCCAATTACGGCGGCTGAGCGATCAGGGGGGGGAGGAGCCGGGCCGGAGGTGTCAGACGGTCCGAGAAGAGGAGGAGGTCAGAACTTTTCCCCCCCTCAGCTGCATGGGAGAGAAAAAGCGTCACCACTCCCCCCTAGTGGCTCACATCCTGAAGAAGTCGAACTGTTACAATGAAGGCAACATTTTCCAGTTTTTTAGTGAAAGGAGAGCAATGAACAGATTTCTGGAGTATCCAACTCCACACATGGATTTGACAAAACCAGAATGCACCAAAAATATGAATCGTCCTCATTCTCAAAGACAGAAAATGAATACTTACTAATGTTTGATGAGCAAGGAAGTAGTGCCACATCCCTCAGGTCACCCTGCATGGTCTGGACCACCCAGTTGGGTTTGCCCCTTTATCGGCCACGGCTGCAGGAGCCTCCACTCCCACACTGTCACCCCCACCACCTCCAACTGAGTCCAACCAGCCGAGGTCAACCTGAGGGCAGACGCACCTCCTGCTCAATTACAAAAATGCTCTCAGTTTTTAACAGCAAAAGAAGTCTCTTACTTCACCAAATGACAAAAACGAACCAAAAAGAAAAACTGTTAACCAGACAAATCTCTCCAAATACCAAAAGTGTGTCAAAAAACAGATCCCACAATTATTAAAATGGATCTGGATGGATTTAGATCCCGGACGAGCCCCCATGTTACGTCCCCTGGGGTACCACAGCTCGAGTCTAGGGGACAGTAACGACAACAACTTACAAAGAAACATAATTTATTAAATTAATCACCTTTGTCCTGAAATGAAGATCAAATAGTGAGTTAAAAAAAAAACAAAGAACAAACCAAAACAGAGTTGGAACCATGGCCAAATTAAAATAATCAGGGAGACTGCTGACCCAGCGTGACGACCGTCGGAGTCACAGCAAATGAAATAAAGCCGCAAATCGAACTACCACCATGTCCAACTCCAAACTAACAAACAAAACCCAACAATCTAAGATTGTTGAGGACATAAAAAAAGAAAGACCGCAAAACCAAACCAAACCAGTACCAACCGCCATAAAGCCCAGCCTGCTGCTCTGCTCCGTTGGTGACACAAGCATAAAAATTGGCGTCCATACTCTTCGAAACCATGTCTTTCAGGAAAGCTCGTTGGCCACGCAAAATTCAAGATGGCGGCTGTTTTTCAAGATGGCCGCCTCGAAACTGACATTTTTCGTCTATTGCACAATGTTTTCACAAATATTCATCTCTTATGGTATTTTTTGCCTTATAGTTCATTTTGTGTTTATTTCTACTTGTTTCCTTAAGGTTTAGATATTTTTTCTAAGCAAAGAAAGAAATCTATGATATGTATGAAAAGCGCCTGGCACAGTTTGGTGTGGACTCACCAACTGTAAATTCTAGTAGACTGAAGGACAAATTGCTAGCTGAACTTCCAGAACTTGAGGCTCATAGATCTGGTGGGATACTATTCTAGCATTCCAGAAATTGATGCTGATTGTCATCTCCAGCAAGTTTATGCATATGTAGTAAAAATGATGTGACATGCTCGTCTTCAATTTCTAAATTCAGCCAAGGTTGTGTTCACTTGATACGTGTACTCAATCACCATTCTATGCTTTTATTTCATTTTTTTTCCTTGAATTTGCATAGCGACCATTGTATCATTCTTATGATCTCGGGTGGCATCGGAAATATTCTCCTACAAGCGAGCTTCCTTTTCTTTGTCTGATATTCCATATTTTAATCAGTTTGGCAACTGGTGGTCATTGTGAATGCCAATAGACTATGACATCATAAAAAAAAGGAAAAAAAAGGGGACATGGTCAAAAAAGTACATCTCTATCTAATAAGTTGCTGAGTTATTGAATATTTCCTCTTTTGTGGCGGACATTTTGGACGCCATCTGGATACACCCTTGAAACAGTTGACTCAAATACTTTCCACAAACTATTTTTTATCCAAACTGCTGCGTTTGATGAATAAAAACCAAAACTTCATTCATTAATTCACCTCAACCAAAATCAACAACACAACACGGCGGCCATCTTGAAAAATGGCCGCCATCTTGGATTTTCACGTGGCCAACGAGCTTTTTGAAGAGAGCAGGTTTCGGAGACTTACTGTGCCAAATTTTATGCTTGTGTCACCATCCGAGCAATTGTTACAGTTCTCAGCTTCACTATCCCTGCCTGGCTTGGTGTGGCCTCCTCTGCCTTAAATAGGCAGCTGGTGGCGATCAGGAGACATTGGCCACACCTGCCAGGTGAGCCAAAGGAAGTGGAAGGGATGGCAGCAGCAGGACGTAACAAACTCATTGAAATTTCTGAGGTTTCACCTGATTTTCTTTGAGAAATTGACACTTTCGATTGTAATTAGTATAAAGATGGATCGAAAATCTAAAGGAATCTAATCATTCAATTAGGACTGCAGTGTTTCAGGCTAAGTGAAACTGCATCAATGCCATTAATTTCCTCTGGGTTAGTGTAATTTGATAAGGCATCAAATTGGAGAGATTGCTCTGCAAAGGGCATCATCACAGCCAAGCCAATTTAGACGCGGCGTGAGGCCGCGGATGAAAGAACGAACGATAAAACAAATGATTCCAATCGGTTCATCTGAACGATGGACTCGAGAGCTTCCATCGTCCGACATGTAAACACTCAGCCATGAATGCCACAAAGGAAAAATATATATGAGACCACCAGTAAAGTAGAGACCACCTATAAATGCTTTCCATCGGTGGGTTCACAGAAGCACTTGAGCTGTAATACTTTAATTGCTCAGGGACTCAAAGTCTAATAAGGTTTCTAAATCGAGCTGCTTTATTTGTTTTCCTTTGACTCGCGGCTAGAGAAAAAATGCAGCCACTCTAATTGCTGTGCCGTCATTAAGAGCTGTGGGTATTAAAAGTTTCTTCCTCCAAAAAACGAGCATGTTGCAATGGGTTTTTTTTTTTTTTTTTTTTTTTCATGCCAGAACTGAATTATGGGGGCCTTTTTCCATCAAGGCCAACTTCATGCAGGAAGTAATTGAGTTTAATAGAAGATATAAAGAAAAATGCTCTTTGCCGAAGCAAATCAGAAGAATGGAGCTTATTGAAGAGTTTTTACTCGTCATCCTGAGTGTTTACTGTCTTTAAATTAAAAAATACTTTTAGTTAACTTTGAAAAATAAATACAAGAATATAAAAAAAACAGAGAAATTGTCGTGTGAGTTTTAATTGAGTTTGTATTACAGTAATTATCGAGTGAGAAGGAAAGGAAACATCTGTCAGCCTGACGTGTCGCAGGTACGCTCGCACTTTGACATGGGGAGCGCGGGGATGAGGGGTCTTACATCCCAGATGAGCTGCACAACAGCAATCAATTAACACTTTCTATATATACAAATGTGCACGGCAGCCATCCATCCGGACGGATTTCATTGATCCTGTGATTCTGACAGCTCCACCTGTTGTAGGACCTGTGAAATTAGAGCGGGATCACAATTAAGCGTTCATCTTTTCCGTCACTAAAGTTTGAAAGGAAGTAAAATAAAGACAGTTCAAGTCGAAAGGGGAAAAGAAAAGGGTTTCTATTTATAAATTTATAAAAAAAGTCTTGAATTTTGATGATTTTGTGGGTTTTTTTAAAGGTGTGTGTCACCAAAACATCTTAAAATTTGGTGAGATTCAGAACTTTTGGATATTTGGAGTCGATTCTGACGGAGAAAAAGTCGCTTTAAAAAGTTCTAGTAAATCACTGGAACATGAAAGTGTTAAAGAGTTAAACTTTTATAATCCATGGTAATCTTACATCATAATTTTTATTGGTTTTCATACTTGGCCTCTAATTTTATATTCTTAAGTCTCCTATTTGTTTCTGTTTCTTGAGGCAAATGAACCTTAAGTATGTAATAATAAAGGATGTCTGGCCTTAAACATTCCTCCATTTCACATTTCTTGTCAAAAATGTAATTTTTTAAATAATTATTTTGGTCAAATAATGGAAATAAACAGCAGCGGATCACATCGTTATGCACCAATACTGATTACCAATTAAAAAAAAAAAAAATACAACACAACGACAAACCAGAAGCTACAATTGTGATCAAAATGGGAATAAAGGAAGAAAATTGGATGATTTGATATGTATGGTCTTAAAAAAAATGTCTTAAAAAGTCCGAAATTTAACTTACTGTATAGAATAAAAGATTATTTATTTTCTTGTTGTTAGTTAAAAAAAAAATCAGCCAGCAGAATTGATTAAGTTTGATAAAATTCCTTAAAATTTCTCGACAATAAAATAAAATTCTATATAATCTTGGATTTATCCATAAATTTTGATAAATTGATCAAATAATTGTCTTAAATCACAGGTGTCAAAGTGAAGGCCCGGGGGCCGGATCCGGCCCTCCGGGTAACTCTATCCGGCCCTCCGCTAGCTTTTTGGACTATTTTAGCATTTACTAAGATTTTATAGGCTATTTAGGAGTTTAGCTAATATTTAATCTACATGCTAGCTGTTTTAGCTAACCCAAGTTTTTTTTTTTTTTTCCTTTTCAGTTTTTTTAGGATAATTTGAAATTTAGCTACAATTTTAGCTGGCTGTCAAATGTAGCGTATTCAGCTCTCTACTTCAACGTTTTTAGCCATCAAAATAATAATTTTATCATCATACTTATGTTTAAAAGTTCAGATTTTAAAGAGTTTTTGTGTCTTAATGAGTGTTCAATAAAAGTTTCTCCTGTTCGGCCCGCAGCCTAAGGTGTGTTTTGAATTTTGGCCCTTTGTATGATTGAGTTTGACACCCCTGTCTTAAATTAAGTATTTTTTGTTCAGATAATAGTTTAATGCCTTTAAAGTTGGCATATTCATACTATTTTCCCTAAAAATACATTTTTAAAAGTAGTAGAATTGCACAATTTAAGATATATGTGTCTCATAAATTATTTATAAATTATGATTTAAGCCACTCACTATTCACAAACATCATAAACTTCTGCTTTGAAACAATAGAGATTTTGCTTCAAATAAGATGTTTTCTAGTTCAGACGATTCTTACAGAAAGGTCACAGATAAGTTTTTATCGAGTTTAATCAGATATTTCATTAAATTTCAGGTGTTCTTGTAGCATTTTTCCTCATGATGGAGGACATGTATAAAGAAAATCAAGCTTCTTTCTGAATATTTTGTTGAAAAAGCTTGAATCTCCCTGAAGACTAGATCCATGAACGTCTTTGTTTTCCTCATCGGAGCAAACTGCAAGGATGGGATGATGGGAAATGAGGTGAGGCTTACAACAACTCAGAGGCGAATTCTGCTGAAACTTGTCCTTAAATGACAGATTTAATAGTAAAAATTGGAGAAAATAGATCAGAAGATGAATCATCTGCCTAGTTTTTTTTTATTTGATTGAACAGAGGAGAATTCCACCTCTTCTTTTGCCTTTCACTCCTCGCACCGCTGCTCCTCCTCCCTCCTCCTTTTTTCCGTCTGAACTTGCTTTCCTTGATGAGTCCTAGCAAGGAATCACAGGCTCGGAAAAAAAAAAAAAAAAAAAAAAAAAAAAAAAGGCATGGGCCTGACAGAGATTGATGTCTGAGCGCTCCCCCTGATTCGCTGATTAAACCCATCAATCAATATGCAGAGGAGGTGTCCAATGCAAATGGATCCAATCGGGCGGAACGGAGCGGCATTGTCTGCGTGTTGTGGTGAAGTTAGAGGTGGAGGACGGGCGCTGAAGACAGGGACAACAACTGTATTAATAGCGGGATTCATTAAAAACAAACATGTAAACAAAAGAGAGATTCTTCTGCTGATTGTGCGGCGTTCTCGCCACATTCTCGCCGTCTTCCGGCGGGGACCGCGGCTGGATCTCCCCTCTGCATTTCACTCCAACCCTCATTTGAATACGAGTGGCGCGTCCCGACTGAGATTGGTGCGTGTCACGCGGCGAAAGTGACACCTGCGGGACGGATACCCAGGGGTCACGCCGGCCTCCAATCAGCTCGACTTCATTATTCATGATCGTCCCATCAGTGTTCTATCTCTATCGCCTCCTCATTCGCAGGAGGAGAAGCCCCATCATTTGTTTCGGTAAATGACACCGAAGCCTCTCACTCTGCTTATAGACTTATTCCTCCCCTTTTTGGAGGCGGGGGTGGGGGGGGGGGTTGAGGCGGCGGCGCATGTGAGGGAATGATACCATGACACGTTCTCCCCTCCCCTCTCCTCCTCCTCCTCCTTCATCTGCAACGAGCCCCCCCAAAATGGCTGCCCGGGTGCCAGGGGGACCACAGACTGCTCTCCCATCTCCCATAATCACCGGGGCGATGCTCGGATGCCTCCCCCATTTGCATAATGCCATCCTGACACTTTCACTTCCGCCATCCATCACCGGCGGCGTGAGTCCTGCGGCCTGCTCCGTCGCTCCGTCTCCCCCTGATTGCGTCCTGTGTTTATCTGCCCAAGCACAAAAGATTGATTCCCCGCTGTCTCTCGGCCTTATGTTCAGCAGATAGGGATTTTCGCCGAATGATGAAGCACCCAGTCAGCTAATGATAAACAGAAAACACATATTCAAAAGGACGGTCCCCCCGCCGCCGCCGCCGCCGCCGCCGCCACCTCTCCCCGGCTTTAGTGCTTCTCCTCTGCCATGTGCAGGATGTCAGGTTAAGGAAGTGAACACACTCTGCAGGGAGTTCAATTTGAAACGCAATTGTTTTCCTGTCAGTCCTTTTACATTTTTCCCGTTGATTTGCTCCGGGGGTAAAGGCGCAACGAAGGACCGGGAAAGAGGGAAAGGGAGATAGCAATTAAAATAAAACTGTCGTCTTGATGGCTGCTCTTGTTCTCCGCCGCGCCGGATCTGACAGACCGTGCTTTAAGAACGGCTGAGAGATAAAAGCAAACATTATTCCTTTAACGTTTAACCTCCGATCCAGTTTTGGCGCCGCGTTTCTGCCCCGGAAAAAAAGTTTCACAAAATACTATTAGCCGTCGCCACGTACGAGGAGGAGAAGAGAGATTATTTTATTTATTGAAATGAGATTGAAATGATAAATCTCTCTCCCCATGATAAAACACTGGGACTCATAAGCCTGATGTGGGGGGGGGGATAGGGATTAGAGAAAGATGGAGGCGAGACAGAGCGGGAAGGAGAGCGAAAAGGGAGGGGAAGAAATTCATAATGCATAATAAAACAAAAGGTGTCGTGGGAAACATCACTGATATTAAAATCAGAGGCAGACAGATCTATATGAAAAATGCAGATTTGAAAATGTAAATAACCACGGCCCTGGGGGGGAGGGGGAGTGATTCAAAGATAGGATGACAACATGAAGAGAAAGGCATTTATATGGGGGGCTTTGATGTTCCTCACATCCAAATTTATGCTTCTGACGACCAAAATAATGTCACTGAAGGGGATTTTACATTTTTTCATACCATCATGATATAAAACACATTATGCTCCGCATTATCGCAGTGTGAGAACGCCTGGTAATGAGATGGAAGGATTCTAAACAACAACATCCTCGCATGAAAAGGCGTTTGATCCGGGCGCCGCCACTTCAGCCTGACCTCAGCCTTTGAGGACGACCTCTTCCCCCTTCGGCTGTCAGTCAAAACGGAGGGGCGAAAGGACCCCCGCATGGGGCTCGCCGGGACGACAGGAACGGAGCTCCGATTACAATTCAAACACATGACTTTGGAGATTCTCGCTTTGTGGGAGGGGGACGAGGAGCCGCCCCTCCCCCTGATAAAAGTGGGAGTTGTTTTTTAAAGCCGGTGACGGGGCGCTCGGCGGCGAAGATCTGTTGAGCTGTCAAGGTGGCGGTTCCGTTTCCACTCCGGTTCTCCAGCCTGAACGGGTGAAATCCAATTAATCTGTTGCAGATGTGCAAGTAATGCTGTTTGCTAAAAGAAGAAAGTCGTCTTTTCAGAAAAAAAGGTTTTAATTATGAAGTTTTTAACCTAAAAGTCTATTTTTCATGTTGATCTGAAGACTTCCTCTGGAAAAAATCCTCTAGGCGTGGCTCTTGGAGCTGCTGGATCCCAGATTATGGCGGCTCCGTGTCTTGCTAGCGTAAATCATCACCGCTGCTGCACAAAAACGCCTCGTAGTTTAGTTTTGAGCTTCATGGACTGAACGTTCACATCAGGAAGCTCCGTGGAGTCTCTCAGTCCAGCTACCGTAAGTATTGGATGAAACTCACACAAAAAAATCCAGCGAAGGCTGATTTGACCACGGAAATGCGAACGGCGGCTCATTTGACAGCAGTCAACGGGGAGATAATCTTCTCCGGAGGAACCTGAGCTCGCTGGGACGGACGAGGAGGTTTGAATCTGCAGCAGAACAATCGTAATAACTGCTCAGAGATTTACTGAGACAGTTTGATTGACAGCGATTTAAAAGGAGAAATACCAGATAATGCAAAAACAAAATGATTTCTTACTATATTTGCTCTCTTTCGTAAGAAAAATGCCACAAATACAAGTAAAAAACTCAAAAAACAGGAGAGAGGGACTTTAAGGAGAAGCAGGGATTCTGGGAATCAGTTTCTTTAATTTTAAGTGATACATTTTTAATTTAGCATGACCTTTTAAAGCTGTACTTTTTTAACTTTAGCAGCGAGCTGCTATATAGCTGCTATTTATATATATATAAATAATAATAAATAATTTTATATAATAAAATAATGGATGAATTTGCAAGTTCCTTCAGGATGAATAAAGTACTATCTCTCTCTCTATTTTGGCTCAGATTTCATTCAATTTTGACCATCAAAGTTATTCTTTACTGATCACCTGGCAGGCCACGCCCCCTTTTTGATATCTAACAGAATAAAGTAGTTGTGTCCTAATTCCCTCCTTAACCCTTAACTAATAAAAAACTAAATAGTGCGACACTATATAGCGTCATTATTTTTAAAGCCAATTCGGATAACATGATCACTACTTTTCTTTTGGTTTTTCTAAATGCCGAATATGATGTCACAAATTTCAGAATAAAAACGAACATTTTACAACATTTATTTGTGACTCCGCTGTGTTCTGATGGTGAAAATGTGGATGGTTTATTTAAAAATTACATTTAAACACGTTTTTTTGGTTCAAAATTGTTTGACCGCAGTGCATTGTGGTCTATATTCACTAATCTTATGAGCATCAATTCACGTTAGTTTTTCGCAAAGACTTCTGGGAAATTTCTAGTCACTCGATTTTGGAATTAGTAGATTCAGACAGCACTAGAAAATGGTGAATGGACGATACAGTTGACGAATTTAATATTTCTCCATATTTTCCATTTTCAGAGCTAAATGGTAGTTTGGTGGAAGCCAATCTACCAATCAGGAATAAAACAACCTTTTAGCCACTTGTTTCTTTCAGGATCACGGGGGTACTAATGCCTCGCGCCCCGGTTACTGATGGATGAAGGTGAGATATTTGAGAAACTGAATCGATTCTAGAAATTATTGGTGATTCTGTATCCCCCCCCCCCCCCCCCCCGTTGGTAGAGACCATATCGCATTGAGCCGCAAAGAAGTTTACATTTAAATGTAAGTCATGACTTTTTGCTTTTTCAAAATAAAAATCCATAAAGTTTGATACACGGGGTTTGGATTTAAACTCGACCCGTTGAACCAGGGGTGTCAAACACACGGCCCATGGGCGAGTTTCTAGCCCATTCCTGTGGCGAGATATGGTTCTTTAAAAAAAAAAAAAACGACCGCTACGCACGATTCCACCATTAGGGGGAGCAAAGGAAACTCAAGAGATGAAGAAATAAACACGACGAGGAGAGATAGGGAGGTTAACGCCAAAGTTTGCTTTTTTCCTTGATTAAAACATTCGTATTTTTTTCGTAGCCCATCTTGAGTTTACTATCGGGATTGCTTTAATGTCAGATGTAAAACATTCAGTCTGTATAAAATTGAATAAACTTTTTTTTTTGTGAAATCCATTTTATTTTAAATAAAAAGGGATTAGACTAATAGGTTGTTTGAAGCATTTTTTCCAACTAAGAATAAAAACAAAAAAACAAAGCTACAGAAAACAAGATGTTACTGGTCCGGTCCACTTGAGATCAGACGGGTTGAATGATCCAAAATGAGTTTGACACCCCTGCCTTAGACCCTCGTCTCCATATAAATATTGATCCGTACCTCTTGGGGGTCCTCCATTAAAAAGTGGAACTGAACGGCGGGGCCAGAGCCGCCGTAGCCGCCCGCTGATTGGCCGAAAGTGACGAAGACATTAGAAAGAACCAAAATGGCGCTCATTCAGGCCCTGTCCACACGTAGCCGGGTATCTGCTAAAACGCATCTATTTTTATCCGTTTCGGCCTATCGTCCACACGTAACCGAAGATTTAAGTCACTGAAAACGGAGCTTTTGGAAAACTCCGGCTAAAGTGAAGGTTTTGGAAAACTCAGTTTTCGCGTCTGCGTGTGGACATGCATAACCGGAGATCTACGTTTTTAAACGTCACTCTTTGCAACAATTAGTGCATACAAGTCATAGATGCGCCGCTGTTTACAGTGTTCTGCATGGACCCGAGGAGTGTGTTAATTATTACGCTGGTACAGATGCTTCATACTTGCTTTTTTTTACAAACACAATTACTGCTTCTTGTTGAGGAACAAAGGAGAAGAAGCGCTTTGCAGTCGGCTATTTTACAACAAATATCCCTTCCTCCTGCTCCTCGAAGGCATGCCACACGTGAAAAACGTCGGAGATTTTCACTGACTTTTAGGAAAACACTGCCAACTACTGCTCATTACATCGCCCAACAGCGCAAGTATGCGGGGACGTGTAGACGGAATTATTTTGAAAACGATCACGTGTGGACGCAACCGTTTTTATAAAACGGAGGTCGGCAAATATGCGTTTGTAGAAATACTACGTGCTACGTGTGGACATGGCCTTAAGCTAACGTTTGTAAGTTTCCTGCGTACTCTTCTGGTCACCAGTCTATATTGAAAAGGCCTTCAAACTGCAGACGTCGCTTCGCCATCCTCGGTGTGATATAAGGCGAGCTAGAGTGGGAAACTCACCGTACAGTACCAGTCAAAGTTTCATTTTTGGACTCACAGGATTTCTCTATTGAGCAACTAACCATTAAATGACATTTCTTTCCAAAAAAGTCTGAAAAATGTTCGTCTTTTAAACTTTCTTTTGCATTTGTACCCCGCCTTCAGCCTATAACACCTGGAACTGGAACACTCTGAGGTACAGTCAGCAGATAGATGGATAAAGTTATTTTTTGTTTCTTTTTTGGATCAACTTCTATCCATGAAATCCAGATAAATGTTTACTAGAAATGAAATGATCTGAAAATGAAAGCAAGATTCGCAAACGTCTCAGTTCTCAGATGGAGTTCCTCCACGTGTGCTGCAGCTCCACTGAGGTCAGTCTTCATCAGGGTCCCCCCCCCCCCCTCCCACCCCACCCCCCCTCTTTTTCCACAGCTGCTTTCAGTCAGGGCCCGAGGTCCGACCACCCTCCCCTCCCTCGTCTTTTTACCATCTCCTTCTTTCTGCCCCTTAACTTTTTTGTTCTCTTGCCAGGGCTGTAATCAAGCCTCCGAGCTTGTGGCCGGGGCCTGTACCCCCAACCCCCCCCCCCCCCCCCCCTCTCCCGGGCTGAAAAGCCACCAACAGACAGAACTATGAGAGAAATGAAGGGCAGAGACACGAGAGGAAGGGAGGCAGGGTGTCGGGGATGGTCATTAAAAGCGCGCTCTGTGGTAAACAAACGCAGGGCTTATCAAAAACATGCGCACCTTTAAAACCGCTAAAAGCCTTTTCTGATTAAAAAAAAAAGCCATGAAATGTGGTTTTGATGCTTTATAATCCCAATAATATTTTTATACCAACGTTAGTTTGGTGTGGGTTAAAACAGTTCTGACCATAACCAAACTGTTTCTTATTAGACTTCCTGTTCAGGGGAGGGGCTTATCTCCTCCTGTGTGTTCACATCAGTTTGCAGACTGAATGACTGGAACTTTGAATTCTTCCAATTCAAGCAGAAACTTCCAATGAAATCTGCTTAAATGGAACTTTAGGGATCCCAATGGGCCCAACTCGCCGTTTTTTGACGCGCTGGCTGTTCCCGTTAAATCTGGTCCAGTCTCGGTACCCTAAAGCCTCGTTTTAGCGTGTCATTACATTATTGAAATAATTGAAAATCAACAACAATAGAGCAGCTCTTCTTTGTCTTGCTTTACTTTTTGTATATCCTGTATAACAAAAATGTAACGTTTGATGGGTAAGAAGAATAGAAAGAGGAAAACGGAATAGCTAGCTTAGCGCTATATTTTTTTTTATATTAGTATTTATTTCGTGGAATGCCCCTTTAGATGGACCATCTCATTTTTGAGGGGGTCCAAAACAAATAACAAAACATTATACATAGATTATACAGAAAAAAAAAATAGAATACATCCAGATAACAACTAATAACACAGACAAAACAACAAACAAACAAGCTCCTCCCCTCCTGCCAAAAAACGACAAAACAACAGATAAAAAAAAAAAAATAAAAAAAAAAATAAAAAAATATATATATATCATGGCATCCCTAAGATGTTATAATTACAATATAAATGCATTAATATAGGTGACCATCATATATTAGCTTAAGTTACCATCATGTAGTAGAGTAACATTAGCGCTTTCTAATGTCATCATCACTTTCTGCCAATCAACGGCGGCCGTTCCGTTCCATTTTTCTATGGACCTACAACAGATGGGGTCCCTCAAGAGGTACTGGTCGGAACGGGTCCGTTCAACAATGGAAACGCTCAAAATAACAGATAAAAGCGGACCGTACCGAACCAGACCACTCAGAGGAAACAAGGACTAACCCTAACCTGGTACTGGTTTGGGTCCGGTACCACATTCTGGTTGGGTACTGGTACCAGACGCATCCCAAGGACCAGTCCGTGTCCGGCGCTCCATCCAGGACCGTGTCCTGACGGTTGCGGACCCTAACAATGATGATTTGGGGGAACCCATATCATCAATATGTGACGAATTGGGAGTAAGAATGTGTTGGGTCATGGATGCTCACGCACAATCTTCAGAATGTTTGTGGGTCTACATGCAACACATACGGCCACGAAACCAAGTTGAACAATCAGGGTCTCGGATTTGGTAGGGATGGATTATCATTCCACGGAAGTCCAACTGTTCACCGATCAGAAATTATTATTTTTTTATATATACGACACCAAGTTTTCATATAATGTATTAAAGTGATAAAAGTTTAAGAAAGACTTGCACCAGTTTGACATCAAACCTCTTCAAACTGTAGGTGGCGGACACGCAGTAGTAAAAAGTAAAAAAAAGAAGAAGAAGAAGCCCCTCCCAGCTTGTCCAGTGTGAACACCATGGGTTTAACATGTCACATATCTGTTGTTTCAGTTGCTTAACATCAAACTGCAGAGAAAGTTTTGCAATGGAGGCAATCACCACCATTTTTTTTTTTATTTTTTGCTGATCTTAATTTTAAGATAAACATCAAATTACATTTAAAGAAAGATTATTACCCCTAAAAAAACATCTTATTGGACAGGAAACATGCAGACCAGCTGAAATGCTTCTGAAATCACTATAATACATAAATATCTTCAGTTTTATTTGAGTCTCTCTTCCAGAAAGTAGAATTTTAACAAGCAAAGGATCCACATTTTTGCCATATTTCTGAAAATAAACTGCATCCACTGCTGCCTGGTGATTTGAACTTCTGGATTTAAAAGTTTCAAGGGAAAATTTTACTTTATTTATCAATTTGTAACACATTCGACACACAAACGTTGTAATGCGGTCCATTCTTTCTGCCCTGTTGTTCATTATTATTCCACTGGAGGCAGTAGAGGGGCTTTGCCTGGTCATTTCAAAATGGCTGCTTCCATAAAATCTCATAAACAAAATTAGATTTTGCTACTTTTCAAAACTTTTATTCATTTCCTCAAATGCTGGATCCATTGAAAGAATACAAAACTGTTAATAATTAATATAATTATGATCATGTCTGTTTTTATATTTGAGACGGTAGGCAAATAAGGTGCTTTTTCAAATTTTTGAGTCTTAAACTAACATTATTGAGAGAAAAAACTTCTCAAATGACCCAAATGCATGATAATAGACCTTCACACCATCTTACTCTCCGAGGTTCTTCCAGGGCCAGAGTTTACCTCGTCTCATCTGCATCCCAGTGTCATTTTCCGTGGCTTTAGGGAACGGCGTGCCCACCGCGATCGTGTCCAAACAAATCCCTATCACAGCCCTCACTCCTGAATGCAACTCGCTCTCAGATGACACGACTGAAACAGCAGCCCATTATTCTCTACAGCCTTTTGCTTTGCTCAAGTATGTGATGTTGTCAGTGGCTCCTTTCAAGGTGGAGTTCATCTACAAGCTGTCAAAGGGACACCAAAAAAAAAAAAAAAAAAAAACACTTCCGCGTGGGGACGAAACGCACATTTTGCCGCGCTCAGGCAATTCAAGAGATGTTTATGAGACCTTTTATTGGATATAAGAAAAGTTTTCCTTAAATAGCATTAAAAAGATTCAAAATAAACTTTTTTTTAGAAGATTTCTCCTCAATATTGTTCGCATCTTAATATTTGTTTGCCTCCTTAAACCGAATTTAAATAAAATAGGTTCACTATATTTTCTAAAGACATTTGTAAAGGAAAATCCATGGCAGGAAATCCGCCCAAATCCTTGGAAAATCCAATAATATTTGCATAGAGCTTAAAACATGCAAAGTCCCCGCGTACGAATTAAGCTGGAAAGGAAAGCCCTGCTGGTTATGCATTAAAGTGGATTGGAAGCTGGGGTTGACTCCTACAGGTAAAAGCCCCAGAGTGACTGATTCTGCACTTTGAGGAGACAAAAAAGGCAAAGATGTCCCTTCACCGCTGTCCAAGTCCGGGATAATCTTTTTGGCAGCGCCGCTCGGTGACCTCTTCCAGCTTTTACGCCTACTTTTTTTGAATAAAGACGAGCACAAAGAAATCGGCGCAACACAAGGCCACTGATGTTGCGTGCAGCGGGGCAGATTGTGTTGTGATAGAAGCGAGAAAAAGACACAAACTGAGTCACAATGGCTCGTGAGAGCATAAAGCTGCGCAGAGGAGAACATGGAAAGCACTTCTTTCTCTTTCCCTTTTCAGATGAGCGTCTTCCAAGGCCGGCGCTGATTACAGGGCAAAGCCTGACACAATATGCCTGTCAACTTGAGGAAAACAAACACGGAATTTATAGCATATTAAGAATTCAACAGGCAATCTATTCACGCAATTAATGGTGTATGAAAATAAGCTCTGTTGGGGTTGAAAGCGCTGAATGTAGGCCACGACGGTTCGGTTGCTTTTGTTTTCCCGCCGCTTCGCCCTTGAGGATCACAGAGCTCCACAAAGCAGTACCCCCAGCTTTCATGTGATTGTGCTCGAACTGCAACCGCACTTTTGTCTTAATTTGCCCACAGAACGAAGGTGAACGGATTCAAACGAAGAAGGTCTGGCATCCGCGCTTTAATACCTGTGAGAAAGGAGGCAGGTGAGACATGCAGATATTCTTGCTGGACAACATAAACCGCTGGACTTTCTGTTTCCTATACAGTTCGCTCTTCTCGTCCAATCAAACGCTTGGCAGACTCGCTGATCCTGTTGCTGAATGATATGTGCACAAAAACTCACAAAGAGAACAAGCCCGAGGCCTCAGGACACCGAGGTACTGTAAGGTAACCTGTGGCCTTACCTTTTTTTTTTTTTTTTTCTGCAGAAACTGCCATCACTCAAGGCACATTCCTGCAAAACTTGCCATGTCATGTTGGAGCCTTTACTTTGAAAATCGCTAACTTGCATTAGAAATGGTTGGAAAAATGTGTTAAAAGAACTCATAAATCGAACATCTTAGGAGTTAAAAAACAAAATGAGCAAACAAAAAAGGCTCTGCTGGGGTTGCAGCATGTGTGAACTTTCTGTCAGAGAATTTTGAAGTTATCACACAGACGAGTGTTTAAAAGCCCACTCGGATGTTCTTGTGGAATTTTCTGAAAGAAAATTAGACTTAAAACTGCATTTCTTGGTATTTTCTTTTAATCAAATTGTTGTGAATCAAAAGCAAATTAAAAAAAATGCATCTTAAAGGGTCACCAAACCCCAAATTAACATTTTTTTTGGCTGTTGGCATCTATAAATGGGGCTTTAAAAGTGCAATAAAGTGAAATAAAACTGCTTAATTCATTAAAATACATTACCCCCTACAGGTTGAAATGAGGTATTACAATTGAATTTTGTGATTGGTTAAACCATGTAAGTTTCGGAAGTCTGACGTCACGATCTGCAGCTCCAGTAACAGTCCAGCCCCCAAGCCCCGCCCCTCTGACTGGATTTTCACATTTAAGCTGTGGGTGGAGTCAGCCTCCAACTTCCTGGTTTGGTGACCCTTTAAAAAGGGCTCATTTGTGACGTAGAAAGCTCCCAACTACCAAGAGGGTTCTGCTCTGCAGAAACGATGTCCAAGAGCCGGTAAGTCTGCAACCTCTGGAGCCACATGCTAAAAACGATTTTAATTTTGCTGTTTTTGTTCGGTTGCTTTATTAAATAAAGTTTTGTCTTTTCTGTTGACAAAATGGATTCCGGACACCTGGGTGTGTCGATGACTTAACAAATTCAATTTTTTTATTTATAGTAATTTGTTCTCCGCATTTGACCCATCCCCTGGGGGAGGGGTGAGCTGCAGACACAGCTGCGCTCGGGAACCATTCGGTGGTTTGATCCCCAAATCCAACCCCTAAATGCTGAGTGTCAAGCAGGGAGGAGCTGAATCTCATTTTTAGAGACTTTGGTCTGACTCGGCACGGATTTGAACTCCTGACCTTCCAGTCTCAGGGTGGACGCTCTACCACTAGCCCACTGAGCTGGTCAACTGGGGTTTTAGGTGGAAAACAAAAGTGAGACGCCGAAAGACGCTCCTAAATAATTCATCAAATATGTCAGCATTTTAAATCGATAGACGTATCAGATGAAATATCGCGATATATCGCCAAATCGATACACAACACTCTCCACGTGCAAAGTTAGAGTCCATGAAACATCAGCAACATTTCTGTTACTCCTGGTTCTGCAGGAAAGAAAGAGAGAGGAAAAAAAGAGCCGGTGTGGAGCTGCTGGCATCTGTTTCCGACATGCTTTGCTTTTTACACGAGGAAGATTGGATTGTTTCCCGGAAAGCGGCTTCATTATTCGGCGGCGGGAGCTCCCCCCCCCAACTCCTTCAGGAAGGTGAGACCTCCCTGCTGGCCCTCGAAGGCACCTGCAGGCCCGAACCAATACGAGAGGGAAAACAACACAAACTAGCAAATGATTTAAAAATTTATTTGAGAGATTTGAACCAGCAACCTAAAAGTGTCAGGGTGGACACTCTCCCACTAGACCGCTGAGTTAATTTAGAAACAATAAAAGCGCAAATATAAGCATAAAAAGTTACTTCTGATGATCCACCAGTAAATTTAATCTGAATTTTTTATGAAAATAAATGCAAAATAAACAACATGGCTGTGAAAGCCGCAGATATAAGAGTAAATAAAATAAAAAAAGCAACAAAAAATGTCCTGGAGCCGCACAAACTGACCCCAAAAACTGTTTTTAAACCGATCCAAAGGCTAAGAGGACGTCTAGACCTTCATCCGTGCCAACCTCAAAAGCCATCATCTGTCAGCATCACAGGGAAACATTGCCGTGTTACTTTTCATAAAAACCTCTAGATATGTATAATCTTCAATTTTTAACCCCCCCTGTCATATTCTCCATGGTTGTGTGCCTTCCCAACCAAAAAACAGGCAAACAAGCCTGCATTTAGAGGTAGAAGGGAGGCAGTGGTAGACCCAAATTGACTACAGTGTGACGCGTTGGGTTATTCTCCGGCTCTCATGGAAAAAAAAGGAGAAAAAAGCATCTATATCTTTTTTTGGATATAAATACAGGAAAACGGATCTGGATTTGCTCGTAAATTATTAATAAAACAAGATGGTGAAAGTTTCTCAAAGTTGTGACGTCCTGCTGCTGCACTGCACCTTTTTCCACTCCGTCTGCCTGCTCACCTGACCAATGTTCCTTGATTGGCACCTGCTGGTTGTTTAAAGGGTAACCAAAAACTCAATCAACTTTTTTTCATCTGTTTACCTCAATAAATGGGGCTTAAAAAGTGCAAAAGTCCTGAAATTTTAGCCTAAAACCATCTATGTGCTGCCCCCTATAGGTTAAAACGAGGTATTACAGTTGAATTTTGTGATTGGTCAACTGGTGTAAGTCCAAGAAGTTTCACGTCATCACGCTCGGCAGCTCTTGTAGAAAGCCCCGCCCATCTTTGAACACTTGACACGCTCAAGAGTTGAAGCTCACCACCGTTTGAGGTCTCCCGGCGGTGTCGAGAGGGGCGGAGCTCGCCCCGCGACGCTACAAATGGCGACTCTAGGTCGCGATGCTGAAGGTGGTGGAGGTCGACTTGCGACGCCAAGAGTGGCGGAGGTCACCCCGCGATGCCACGAACGGCAGAGGTCGCCCCACGCCACAAACAACAGCAGAGGTCGCGATGCTGAAGGTGGTGGAGGTCGACCTTTGAAGCCAAGAGTGGCAGAGGTCACCCCGCGACGCCGAGAACGGCAAAGGTCGCAATGCTGAAGGTGGTGGAGGTCAACCTTTGAAGCCAAGAGTGGCGGAGGTCGACCCACAACACAGAGAACGGCAGAGGTCGCCCCGCGATGCCAAGAACGGCAGAGGTCGCAATGCTGAAGGTGGCGGAGGTCAACCTTTGAAGCCAAGAGTGGCAGAGGTCACCCCACGACGCCAAGAGCGGCAGAGGTCGCCCCACGACATAGACAACAGCAGAGGTCGCAATGCTGAAGGTGGCGGAGGTCAACCTGCGACGCCAAGAGCGGCAGAGGTCACCCCACGACGCCGAGAACGGCAGAGGTCGCCCCACGCCACAAACAACAGCAGAGGTCGCGTTGCTGAAGGTGGTGGAGGTCGACTTGCGACGCCAAGAGTGGCGGAGGTCGCCCCACAACACCGAGAACGGCAGAAGTCGCCCCGCGACACAGACAACAGCAGAGGTTGCAATGCTGAAGGTGGCGGAGGTCGCCCCGCAACGCCGAGAATGAGAATGTTGCGATCCCAAAACAGCGGAGCATTGGCCGCCGTGGGACGGGGAGGCAGTCTGCTCGGGCCTCCTGAACTTTGTCTTTTTTAAAATTTATTCTCATTGAGACAATAACAAAAAGATCCTTTAGTTAAACTCACTGTTACTGTCAATCACATGTCATGACCACACCTCCTTCACTTAGTCTCCCTCCTTTAGCCCCACCCTCTTTTTTCATTTTTCAAATCTGGGCTGAGAGTGGATTCAGCCTCCAACTGTCCTGTTTGGTGACCCTTTAAGATAGAGACAACACCAGGCAGCTGAGTTTGAGGATTAGGTCCTCAGCAGTCTTATATTGCTCGGTTTTGTTATTTTAGTTTGGCGTTTTTGGTTTCCCCCCCTAAACTCGAACCAGGTCTGCCCACTGGGGCCATAAGTTTTGAAACAATAGGGTGAATCTTGCAGGATGGCTTCCCGGAGGTCACGATGAAACGGTTTGATGTTGGACGGATCCTCGTCTGCTTCTGCGCAGCAGCAGGAGCGCCGACGTATAACTTAAATCACCTCACTGTATGGATGGTCCATTAGCGGCGGCATATGTCACTCTGACAATGGAGGATCCGCAGATTTACAGATGGCGAATGAAAAGATTCATGCATGAACGACACAAAGTGATCATTTCGGCTCCTCACACATGCACGACATTAGTTTCACATGTTCCAGCCTCGTAAAGTGATTCTCAAGGAGAGCCTGCCGCAGATTAGCGCAGTGCACTGCCACGCCACCCCGACTTGTGACCAAAATTAATCAGATTTAGATTCAAGTGATCAAACTGTAATTAATCATGTGAAGAGGGAAATGATCCTTGACGCAGCTCCAGCTGCGAGATGCCTCTGTTTGGTCCCCGGTGCACCTCTTACAGGGGGTCCACCGGGGCTACATTAAGAGGCTTTGTGCCAATGTCACCTAAATTACAGTCACTTAACACAACAGATGTACTGAATGTCGAGCAAATGATGTGCTCGGGTTGGGGCGGCACATTCGCATGCATGGAATAAATTTTACCCAATCTATCAAACGTGTTTTTGTTGCCTTCTCTTCCCCCCCCCCACCCCTCTCAGTTGATTTGCATTTAGCTCCATACATACTCTCCTTTATTTGACGGCCTTTACAGTTTCCGGCGCAGGTAAATGAATCGTATTTATTTCGGCGCATCAGTTTGAGGAGATTTTCCCCGCACTTATAGACTGAGCGGTGGATCTGCGAGACAAGCTCAGTTCAGAAGATTATTTCTCTCTTTGTGCACCCGGCTCGTCGGCGGATGCTGACGGGAGCCGGCGCGGACCGGCGCCATTGTGCTACGGGAACACCGCAGGTACAAAGGGGGACAAAAACCCGGGGTTGCATGCACAAATTACATTCATCAACTTTATCAATGGGAAGTGGAGATTTAAGCCAGCCGGCTCACCCCTATCAACACCTCCTTGCCTTGCTCTATAAGTACATCTTTCAATGGCCAAGTTAATTCTCTGTACGGCGAGAAAAAAAACGCTTCATGGATGGATGTGCTATGAAACCAGCACTCTGGCAACAATCCCTAAACATGAGTAAAGACCTCATTTCCATGCATAAACACCAAAGAAATGGAATTATACCAGTGCCCCTCTTTTTACACCATAGAGACGGAATTTACAGACCGTCTACCCCTCCGCGGCGTTAAATCGCACTCGCGAAAACTAAAGTGGAGATATATTCTAAAAAATCACACGCCATTATGCTCCAGAAAAGGTTTGTGGGGTGGGGAGTACATCCACATAAAGCACTGTAGAGAGAACCTCCAGCAAATTACCCCGCAGGCCTGCGAGGAGGGGGGAAATATCACTAATTGCCCTCCATTCTGTCAGGTCAATTGACTCTAATTGGAAAAATAATAAAAAGCCTAGTACCCCGGGAGCAGCGGGCCCTGAAAACGACAGGGTCCTTCTTGGAAAGAAAGCAAAAGGGAGGAGAAAAAAAATCAAATTCTTCAGGGCAGATATGTGAAATCTATCGCTGAAGACAATCGCAGCGTGCCTTCCTTCTGCCACTTGGCTGTAATTACAGGAAAAAAAGGGCACGGGTTTCATACCACGCTAGTATCACAGAATAGCACGTGATTAGGCATTAATGTGGCTCTTTTTACACCTTCGCGTGCGATCTTTAATTCGGGGGAAAAAGTGACGGGGTTGCAGCTGAGGGCTTTTGGTCAGCGTTTAGTCAATTGTCTCTCTGGAGAACCCGGTAATTCAGAGTCAAATGAGCCTAGCGAGGAGCCACCTACAGCGATTCCAACTGAAACAAGGAGGGTTTGAATATGAACTATGCCCCAGGTGTTTACAGACTAGAGGGAATAGAGCTAATCTACTATCTACATTACTAAATTATCAAAGATGAATGTCTCTGCTAATATAATCTCACATCCCCAGGGGATGATCCAAAGATTAAAGGGTCTGACTTGCAATATTAGGTCCTTTGAGTCAAGTTGAAAATGTGGCCACGCCCCTCCACGTAGTACAAGAAAGTACTATTATAATTGAGTTTTTTTAAACTTTCAAACTGGAAACATTTTTGAATTTTAAGTAGGGCCAGGAATCGATTAAAAAAAATTAACTGATTAATCGCAAAACTGAAAAAAATAATTTAGATTAATCACAATTTTTTTTTTTTATGTTATTCGTCAACCACTTACTATCTGCAAAAAATCCCAATACGTTCACTTTTATTAGTGTTGTCAATCGTTTAAAAAGTGTAGATATTGCAAACCTGGGGGAAAATAATTGCGATTAATCGCGAATATTTTTTGTGTTACAGTATTTGCCGATCACTTATTATCTGCAAATGATCACACTGTCAAATCGTTGTACATTTAGAACGTTTATTTTTAACTAGTATCGTCTATTGATTGATGAAATTTTACTAATTAATCGCAAAGTGGGGAAAGATTAATCGCGATTAATCGCATTTTTTATCTGCAAATAACCGGAATTCACTGTACTTTTATGTTTCTTTTTACTCGATTAGAAAAAAATTTACTAATTAATTATAAACCTGGGGGAAAAAATTAATCGCGATTAATTTTTAATTAGCAAATAATCACTTTATGAAATCACTGTGGATTTAGAACACTTATTTTTATTTAGTAACTAATCGTAAACTGGGGGGGTTAATCACAGTTATTCACTTTTTACATTTTTTGTGATTTATTGTCTGCAAATAATCACAATATCAAATCACTGTATATTAAGAATGTTTCTATTTTTATTAATGTTGTCAATAAAGTTGAAAAAAATTTAACGAATACATCTCAAACCTGGGAGGAGGGGAATTTATCGTGATGGATTTTTCTATTTAAGTATTTGCCACTTATTCACAATATGAAATCTTTGCATATCTTAAACTTTATTTATAAGTGTTGTTGTCAAATAGATTAGAAAAGTTGCCAATTTAAAACTCGGGGGGTTTAATTAATCTCGATTATTTTTTATCGTATATGCCGACCACTTATTATCTGCAAATATCAAGTATGAATCACACACAAAACTTTGGAATGTTTATTTTCATTAAGGCTGTGAATCAATTCAAGAACTTCATCACTTTTGTGTTGTAGTTAATCATAATTAATCATTATTAATAGCAATGGGTAAATTTTATTATGCGGCTTTTTTTTTTTTTTAAAAAGACCAAAAATGAAAATGTTTCCTTCATTTTTAATGCCTGAAATTTTTAAATGTATGAAGCAGAACTCTAAAGACTTTTCTGTCTGCAGTATCAGAACCTAAAACAAATAAAAATAGTCCAAATGTCCAATGAATCAAACTTTTCTTCATCTTCTGGACAAATTCAAAAAAGTAAGAAGTGAACTTTCTCTCTGTTTTATTTAACCTATCACGGCGATCAGCATTTATGTCGAGGCTCAGCGACGTGTTGTCGATGAGTTTTGAACTGCCGAGGCAAAACGAAACTCAAGATGTAATTAATAAATATGAACACGTTAATTCTTTTTGATTAATCGCGTTCACAGCCCTGATTTAAATAGTTATTAAAGACACGTAAGTGTAAAGATCAAGTGTCCATCAGTTCGTCATCGTGGCGTGATCCTCTGAGTTCCTACCTTTCCACATTTATCTGGAATTACAGGTATTCGTGATTTATTCGGTGCGTGACAAAGACATTGTCTTGCGAGACCTGCCGGCACATCCGCCGCCGGCAACGTTTTGCCCCAAGAGACAAACTAAGGATACAACAATGACAGGAGCCCACAGCCCTATTCCGAGCCGCACCGCTTATGATCAGCACAAACCCCGACTGTACGGTATCGCCGCGTACCACGCCAGCCGCTGATGAAAGGCCTCGTCGTTAGTGACCGTCTTTGATCGGCTCATCGCTTGTTGTGAAATGTAAATTAACGGGGAAGAAGTGGCATGCAGGGGAGAGAGGGAGGACCCTACCCTCTGGGGAGATTAACGTCACCCCAGTCAGACATATGTCAAGTGGGGCTTGATGAATCCTGGGAAAAAGAAAAAAAAAGTATGAAAAAAAGGAGTCAGAAGAATGAAAGGCCTTTCTTTTTCCCTCTCACTTCTTTCCGCACATCCTTTTCTCTCAGATCATCATCTCTCGCCCTTATTCTGTCAACGCCCTTCTTGATGCCTGCTGTCAGAGGTGTGCGTCTCTTTTGTAGTGGAGTGTTTTGCTGCTGCCACAGCGAAGATGTTTCTTCTTCTGCATATGCACAAGTAAGCAGGGGAAGGGGTGGGAGGGGATAGACAATGGGGTTTGCACTTTTTTTTTTTCCAATCATGACACACCTTTGGGAATCAGACACCAAAGGACAGAGGGAACGCTTCGGGAGAAATAGCAAGAGCGGGATATCAGAGTCAAGGAATTTGGATGGTGGTGGTGGTGTTGCGAGGGCATGTCAGTGGGAGATGACAGCCGTCGAGTGTGGCGAGAAACCATCAGGAGAAGGAGGTTGTATTGACATTTTATAACCTAGGCCAGGGGTGTCAAACTCAATCACACAAGGGGCCAAAATCCCAAACTCACCTTACAGGAGAAACATTTATTAAACACACTAAAACTAGATTATTAAAACTTTTTAAACTGTAACTTCTTAACATATTGATGAACTAGATGTACAGCTTTACCTGCGATAATGCTAGTGTGAATGCTGTAAGCTGAATTTGGCCGCTGAAGATGCTAGTGCTGATAGTTGGAGAGGCTGAAATTGATAGCTGAAAATTTTGAAGCAGATTGACAGCTAAAATATTATCTAAATGTAAAATTAGCCTAAAAAAACTAAAAAGAAAGAAGCTAAACAGCTAGCTAAAAAAGTAGCTGAACTTCAAAATAGCCTAAGAAAAGAAAAAAAGAGCCTAAACTGGACAAAACAGCTAGCATGTAAACATTAGCCTAAATCGAAAATACCCTTAAAAAAACAGAAAAAATACCTAAAATAGTCAAAGCAGCTAGCATGTACCCTAAATATTGGCTTAACTCCAAAACAGCCCAAAAAATGGAAAAGAGCTTAAACTCGTCAAAACGGCTAGCACGTAGCTAATATACCATCTAAACTCTAAAAACAGCCTAAAAAAACAAAAGCCTAAATTAGCCAAAAGAGCTAGCATGTAGCCGAAATGTTAGCTAAACTCACAACACAGCCTCAAAAACTGAAGAAAAAAAACTAAATTCGCCAAAAAGTCCTAGCATGTAGCCGAAATGTCATCTAAACTCAAAAACAGCCTAAAAAAATAGAAAAAAAGCCTAAATTAGCCAAAATAGCTAGCATTTAGCTGAAATGTTAACTAAACCATAAAAAAACAGCCTAAAAACCTAAAAGAAAAGAAGCCAGCTAGCTGAAAAAGTAGCTGAACTTCAAAATAGCATATGAAAATTTAAAAAAGGGCCTAAACTAGCCAAAACAGCTAGCATGGAAGCCTAAATTGAAAATACCCTTAAAAAACTGAAAAAGGTCTAAATTAGTCAAAATAGCTAGCATGTAGCTAAAATGTTAACCAAACTAAAAAAAAAAACAGCCTTTAAAACTAAAAAAAGAACTAAATTAGCTAAAGCAGCTAGCATGTAGCCTAAATATTGGCTTAGCTCCAAAACAGCCTGAAAAATGGAAAAGAGCTTAAATTCGCCAAAACAGCTAGCACGTAGCTGAAATTTCATCTAAACTCTAAAAACAGCATAAAAAAAGAGAAAAAAGCCTTAATTAGCCAAAATAGCCAGCATGTAGCTGAAATACCATCTAAACTCTAAAAACAGCCTAAAAAACCAAAAGCCTAAATTAGCCAAAATAGCTAGCATGTAGCCGAAATGTTAGCTAAACTCCAAAAACAGCCTAAAAAAAATAGAAAAAAAGCCTAAATTAGCCAAAATAGCTAGCATTTAGCTGAAATGTTAACTAAACCATAAAAAACAGCCTAAAAACCTAAAAAGAAAGAAGCCAAACAGCTAGCTGAAAAAGTAGCTGAACTTCAAAATAGCATATGAAAATAAAAAAAGGGCCTAAACTAGCCAAAACAGCTAGCATGGAAGCCTAAATTGAAAATACCCTTAAAAAACTGAAAAAGTCCTAAATTAGTCAAAATAGCTAGCATGTAGCTAAAACGTTAACCAAACTAAAAAAAAAACAGCCTCTAAAACTAAAAAAAGAACTTAATTAGCCAAAGCAGCTAGCATGTAGCCTAAATATTGGCTTAACTCCAAAACAGCCTTAAAAAATGGAAAAGAGCTTAAACTCACCAAAAACAGCTAGCATGTAGCTGAAATGTCATCTAAACTCTAAAAACAGCCTAAAAAAACAGAAAAAAAAGCCTTAATTAGCCAAAATAGCTAGCATGTAGCCGAAATGTTAGCTAAACTCAAAACACAGCCTCAAAAACTGAAAAGAAAAAAACTAAATTTGCCAAAAATCCTAGCATGTAGCTGACATACAATCTAAACTCAAAAACAGTCTGAAAAAACAGGAAAAAAGCCTAAATTAGCCAAAATAGCTAGCATTTAGCTGAAATGCTACTAAACTAAAAGTAAAACACAGCCTAAAAAAATAAAAAGAAAGACGCCAAACAGCTAGCTGAAAAAGTAGCTAACCTTCAAAATAGCCTAAGAAAACAAAAAAAGAGCCTAAACTGGCCAAAACAGCTAGCATGGAAGTATTAGCCTAAATTGAAAATACCCTAAAAAAAACAGAAAAAGGCCTAAATTAGCAAAATAGCTAGCATGTAGCTGAAATGTTAACTAAACTAAAAAAAACAGCCTCTAAAACTAAAAAAAGAACTAAATTAGCCAAAGCAGCTATCATATAGCCTAAATATTGGCTTAACTCCATAACAGCCTAAAAAATGGAAAAGAGCTTAAACTTGCCAAAACAGCTAGCATGTAGCTGAAATATTAGCTAAATTCCAAAAACAGCCTAAAAAACCAGAAAAAAACAAATCAGCCAAAATAGCTAATATGTAGCCGAAATCTTAGCTAAACTCACAACACAGCCTCAAAAACTGAAGAAAAAAAAAAAACTAAATTCGCCAAAAAGTCCTAGCATGTAGCTGATATTATTAGCTAAACTCCAAAAACAGCCTAAAAAAACAGGAAAAAAGCCTAAATTAGCCAAAATAGCTAGCAGTTAGCTGAAATGCTACTAAACTAAAAGTAAAACACAGCCTAAAAAAATAAAAAGAAAGACGCCAAACAGCTAGCTGAAAAAGTAGCTAACCTTCAAAATAGCCTAAGAAAACAAAAAAGAGCCTAAACTGGCCAAAACAGCTAGCATGGAAGTATTAGCCTAAATTGAAAATACCCTAAAAAAAACAGAAAAAAGCCTAAATTAGTCAAAATAGCTAGCATGTAGCTGAAATGTTAACTAAACTAAAAAAAACAGCCTCTAAAACTAAAAAAAGAACTAAATTAGCCAAAGCAGCTATCATATAGCCTAAATATTGGCTTAACTCCATAACAGCCTAAAAAATGGAAAAGAGCTTAAACTCGCCAAAACAGCTAGCATGTAGCTGAAATATTAGCTAAATTCCAAAAACAGCCTAAAAAACCAGAAAAAAACAAATCAGCCAAAATAGCTAATATGTAGCCGAAATCTTAGCTAAACTCACAACACAGCCTCAAAAACTGAAGAAAAAAAAAAACTAAATTCGCCAAAAAGTCCTAGCATGTAGCTGATATTATTAGCTAAACTCCAAAAACAGCCTAAAAAAACAGGAAAAAAGCCTAAATTAGCCAAAATAGCTAGCATTTAGCTGAAATGCTACTAAACTAAAAGTAAAACACAGCCTAAAAAAATAAAAAGAAAGACGCCAAACAGCTAGCTGAAAAAGTAGCTAACCTTCAAAATAGCCTAAGAAAACAAAAAAAGAGCCTAAACTGGCCAAAACAGCTAGCATGGAAGTATTAGCCTAAATTGAAAATACCCTAAAAAAAACAGAAAAAAGCCTAAATTAGTCAAAATAGCTAGCATGTAGCTGAAATGTTAACTAAACTAAAAAAAACAGCCTCTAAAACTAAAAAAAGAACTAAATTAGCCAAAGCAGCTATCATATAGCCTAAATATTGGCTTAACTCCATAACAGCCTAAAAAATGGAAAAGAGCTTAAACTCGCCAAAACAGCTAGCATGTAGCTGAAATATCAGCTAAATTCCAAAAACAGCCTAAAAAACCAGAAAAAACAAATCAGCCAAAATAGCTAATATGTAGCCGAAATCTTAGCTAAACTCACAACACAGCCTCAAATAAAACTGAAAAAAAAAAAAAAACTAAATCGCCAAAAGCTAGCTAGCATGTAGCTGAAATATTATAGCTAAACTCCAAAAAACAGCCTAAAAAAACAAGGAAAAAAGCCTAAAATTAGCCAAAAATATAGCTAGCATTTAGCTGAAAACTAGCTACTAAAACTAAAAGTAAAACACAGCCTATAAAAAAAAAAATAAAAAGAAAGACGCCAAAACAGCTAGCTGAAAAAGTAGCTAAACCTTCAAAATTAGCCTAAGAAAACAAAAAAAGAGCCTAAACTGGCCAAAAACAGCTAGCATGAAGTATTAGCCTAAATTGAAAAAATACCCCTAAAAAAAACAGAAAAAAAGGGCCTAAATTATTGTCAAAATAAAAGCTAGCATTGTAGCTGAAATGTTAACTAAACTAAAAAAAAACAGCCTCTAAAACTAAAAAAAGAACTAAATTAGCCAAAGCGCAACAGCCAAAAAATGGAAAGAGCTTAAACTCGCCAAAACAGCTAGCATGTAGCTGAAATATTAGCTAAATTCCAAAAAACAGCCTAAAACCAGAAAAAACCAAATAGCCAAAACAGCTAGCATGGTAGCTGAAAATGTCATCTAGCAACTCTAAAAACACTAAAAAACAAAAGCCTAAATTACCCAGAATAGCTAGCATGTAGCGAAATGTTAGCTAAACTCTAAAAACCAGCTAAAAAAACAGGAAAAAAGACTAAATTAGCAAAATAGCTAGCATTTAGCTGAAATGTTAGCTATAAAGTCAAAACACAGCCTCGAAAACTGAAGAAAAAAAAACTAAAGTCGCCTAAAATTCCTAGCATGTAGCGAAATATTAGCTATAGTCCCAAAAAATCTTATCAAATGCCAAAATCTAGCGGATCTGGCCCTCTGGGCCTTTACTTAGACACGTGACCTCGGCTTTGGGGACGGAGAGGGAATCTCGTCCTAAAAAACGCCACCGTTACATCATTTGAAGTGGCGATGAAATAGAACGCTAAATAATGTCCCAGCAGGAGATGGCTTGAAGAGATAATACCATGCACGGGGCCCGGTAGCTAATGGCCAGCTGTCTCATAATGAGCCCTGAAGATCCAGACCTCCTGACTTTCTTCCCCTGTAGTGGGACTGGCAGAGGGGGGGGGGGGGGGGGGGGGGGGGGGGGGGGGGGGGGGGGGGGGGGTGGTAGCAGTGACAAAAAAAAAAAGGTGAGGGTGGGACTGTCCTCTTGCAGCCCTCCATCTCAGTTAACGAACTCTGAGTCGTCTAATTAGAGCTCAAAAATTCATGAGGGTCCTCATTAATATTGGATATCTGTTGTGGGCCACAACTTCAAAATAAGCAGTTGCATATGCAGATGGAAGGTAAGACAAAAGGATGGCGAGGAGGAGGAGGAGGAGGAGGAGGAAGTGCACCGCCAAAGTAAAGGTAGTTTGGTAAAGGTGGAGGGAAGGAGGTGAGGAGGATCTAAAGGGGTAGAGAGTGGGAAGTACATGAAAAGAGCCCCGACTGAAAGAACGGACTGGGAGGAGAGGGGAACGGGGATGAGAAAAAGTGAAAGACCCCAGAGAGCTGTACCTGTGGAGAAGAGCTGTACCGTCGGAGGACTCTCCTGGGAGAATATGCATGGTCTTTAATGAGAAGGGTGGAGCGCAATGCTACGGAATAACAGGAAAAACGACAAAAAAAAAAACCCATCCTGCTCTTAATCCCTCGCTGAGAGGGAGAAGTCTTTCAAGCAGGTACGCAGAGGTATCACTTTTCAAGTCCTTCTGTTTTACCCTAGAAAAGGGTACAGAGATAAAAAGATACAGTCATTTGAAGGCTGCCTGCTAACAACAACCAGCATTTGCCTTTGAGATAATTCTGGGTACTCCACTTCAGATATGGAGGCATATGGGTGAGGCAGGGGAGGGGGATACACTACATTAACTAGATGTCACCGACTCTGGAAGACATCAAGAAAGTCATTTGATAGTGAAGGGAATCAAATTGACAAATAACTTACAACAACTTTAGCGGAAGATTCAACTCTTTTGACCTTTGTGAGACAAATAACTTGAGAGTTTTTTTAACCTGCTTTCCAAGTCTGTATTCATGATGTTTGTGGAAAAGTCCTCTCCACATAGCATTGCTCTTTCTGCTAAATGACTCTTCATAAACCTCTTCTGCTAATGTCTTCCTCTTTTGTGCATTTCTAGAGTTTAATTCATCTTCCTATAGAAACATGTTTTGCACTCGAATGTACTAGAAGCAGGCTGGGAGTTAAAGATCCAGTAAGAGTCTACGAAGAACTACTTGAAGCTGTAGAAGTGATCATTTCTAATGAAAATGCATGAAGATAAAAAAGTGAATTTAAAAAATGTGTCAAATGCATTTGATTTTCTTTAAACGTGTGTGATTTTAGTAAATAACTGGTCAGTTTCAACAAAAAAAGCCAGATTTTTTTTCTTTTTTACTCAAAAGTCACATTTATAACTTGACAATCAAAATTTAAAATCAAAGCTGCCAATAGATTCCTAAAATTTTCAAAAAGTTAGGAGACAATAGATGAAAGTCCCGTTAGTAACTGGTGCTAAAGATCTTTTTATTTTTCTTAAAATTCAAGATGGCCGCCTGTAGGTCGTCTAAACTTTTGAGGTGGAGCTCGTGTGTCAAGATTCTTGAAGAAAAGTTTCCTTTTCCCATATTCTGTGTCAATGTGAAAATTCCAGAAAACCGATAACTTAAATAAGGACGGAGTACAGTGTAATCAACAAACAAAAGTACAATTGCAAAACATAAAGTATGTAACTGATGTACAAATCCCGACACGACAGCTCTCAACTTTTCCCTCTCAACAAAATGCAATTTAACAGAACAAATTCAGTCAAAGCACAAAGAATAAACACTATGAAGAACAAAAACAAGACAAAAAAAATATATATATATATATCAACATATATGAGATTAAATGACAAAATGACAAAAACGTTTTAAAATATATATATAAAAAGCTTAAACTAAAATGTATACATTTGTAAACTTGAAGGAAATGTTACAGAAAAAAAATAAGTTAATTTGAAGAAATACCGAAACCTTCAATTTATAAATATATATATTTAAAAATCGAATTTTATGTTTGGGAGGGGCTTTGAGCCCATTGGCTACTAGAACATGATTGACATCAGGTGATAATTGTTGTGTCATGACTGCTGTACACTAATAAATACGCTGCTTTATTTTGAAAAACATACATACGGTACCAAAATCAACTCTATCTCAGAACTGGATCTAGAAAACGGTTCACTTCCTGCTTCAATAAAATAAAGTTCTGCCATATTTGAGCCAGAAAGCAGTGATTCGTTCAACATTTCAATAGCGACCGCTCTAACCAATCAGGAGTGAGCTTGTTGGAAGGCCACGCTCCTAACACTTAAAAGGGGACTCAGCAAAACGTTTGAATCGTTGATGGTGAATTTTACATTTTATATTATTATTGTATGTGCTGCTAAACGTTGCTAACATTTAAAATGCAAATAGAGCGTGCTAGTAATCAAGCTAGTAGATGAATATCCTTTTATACACGTCAGTTGTTTCACTTTCAAATCTGTCCACTTTGACTTTCTACTCTGCTCGGTTACAAACTGTCAGGATTAGGAAGTTCATGAACCAAGTGTATTAAGTACATGATACCTGTCAGTCGAATGTTTGCATGGGGGCACCATTGAGGCATCCGATTGGTCAGTTTCTAGTAGGAATGTCCCCATCAGGTTTTTTTGGTCCCGATCCGATTCTGAGTCACTGGATTTTGTGGATTTGCCGATACCGAGTCCCGATCCGATACTTTTGTAACACATTTAAAACATTAACAAATTGATCAATACATTTGTCTTGTCGCTTTTATATTTCATTAACATTATTTTATCATTAGAAACTTAAATAAAACACTTCAGTGAAGTAGCTTTAATAAACAAGTAAAAATAGAGCAAATATAAATTAGGAAAAAAATCATATTTTGTTGTTATTTAAGTGATAATTAGTGAGAAAGTTTATCAACTTTAACTTTTATAAATGTAGTTATTGAACATTTTTGACCAAATGTGATTCCTGTCCTAATTTAGAATTCTTAAAAATAAATTATGTGTGTTTTAGCATGAATTTGATGAGTGTTCATGACTAGCTCATATCATTATTAATTTTAATTTATTCATTTTTTTGTTTGTTTTTTAAGATTATCTGCTTCTTTTTAAGATATCATATTTCGCTTTTATTATCAGAGTAGTTACTTTTCGTAACTTTTATTTCTCTTTCAGATAAATAAAACAGGCATATCAAAGGACAGCTCGGGTCCTAAGGAGTAACACGGCGCTAGCATGTAGCAGTTAGCCATCTGGAGCACGAAGAGCTTAACATTAAAAAGAAACCAAACTCTGTCTTTTTCTGTTGAAACACCTTTAGAGGTTGTTGTTTAGAGACACTAGCTGTCAGTTTAAAGCGTTTTCAAAAGAGTTATTGATCCCGGAAGTCTGAATCCGTGATCGGCTAGCTAGCTAACTTTACATCAGTCCTCTGCTTGTTGCCGTTTTCTGCTGCGTTTTCCGAGAATAACATTTTGTGATCTGTTCTTGACATGCAGACTTATTCGGAATAATAAGATTGAAATATAAAGTGCTGATCATAATAAGAATAAATGAAATATCCGATCCTGATCGGACAACGGAGCCCGATTCCGATCGAGTCTTCAAACACGTGATCGGGCCCGATTTCCGATCACGTGATCGGATCGGGACATCCCTAGTTTCTAGGTAGAAAAGCTTGCACTATACGATATATCATAAATAAGTATTAGCAAGAAAATGTTAGCACAGCAAGAATGTACGGGATTTTTCTTGGAGACATTTGGCACTTCCTGTTTGGAACGTCGGGGGGAGGGGCCACTCAGTCGAGTTCTTTTTACAACTTTTTGACTTTAGATTTTACAACATCAGAAAACATAATCATTTAAGGACTTATTTCTATCAATGACAAGGCAAGCAATTATTTTACTGCTCTTGCAAATCCTTACATTAGTCTTTCTCTGCTCATAATCAACTAAAAGATGCTTCTCGTGGGCTCAACTTTCCACCGTCTCATCCTTCATGCATACAAACACAATGCGCACATGTACATGTGGGGGCACGTCTGGCTGCTCAGGCAGCTGTTTGTCCATGTGTGCTCAGCACTTTGCTTCTGTCCATGTGTTTGTGCGCGGAGGTGACTGGTTGGGGCCAGCATGAAGGCTGCTTCTTAATGCGTCTGGGAGGTCCAGAGGAGCCAATGGCTTCGGAGGGCGTGGATGTGTCTGCAACCCAGAGATTTATAGGCATCAGCGAGGATCACTCTCTTTTTCTGGTGCCAAGTTAAGCAGTAGCATAATTAAAACCTCGGTGGAATCCTTTTGAAGTCAACAATGGGCTCTTAGGCAAACCTTAATTCAAACAAGCATACTGTACACAATCGCACACAGTGAAGTCATGCACACACTTGCACTCTTGTCTTTGCTCTCACACTTTAAAGAGACACACATTCGACCACACACATTCTTTATGTCCATGCATCTTCACTCTGGAAAGATGCGGGGCAGATTAGATTAGTGCTCCATTTGTTGTCGAGGAGGAAATTCATTTCAACAGCCAGCCAGTTGCAGGTACATTCATACAAGACAGTTATTACTCTGGCACATGATTTGACACAGACCAGCACACGATCACAGAGGGAATGTGCTCATAACACGGAGGCGCACCAGCAGGAAAATAGCAATGCGGGTTTCTGGCAGCGTCTGAGGGAAAGTCGTCCGGTACGTACATGGAGAAACTGCAATCCAAGACCAACGGGGTCTTTTAATTGTGATTATGCAACACGTTCACATCCCCAAGTCGTCACATATGCTTCGGGTGTCTCAAAAAATCAAAGATCTGCAACCCTCGGGACACGGTACCAAGTTCCGAGGGTTGCGGACCCTTGACCAATACCACTACCCGAACCATAGTTCGGTACTGGTTCACGTCCGGTACTGCAATCATGATTAGGACGGCTACTTGGTACCGTCCAGAGACATTTTCACATCATCCAATCAGAGTTGCTGAATAATTGAATTAGAAAATGTGCATGAATTTGTCATAGTATTTTAGGCGGTTAGGCTCTGAGCAGATCTTTGTCCTGGTTGGAATAGCTTGGACTATAGATGTAAAAAGTCCTGGGGCGCCGATGGTCGTAGAGCCCCGACCAAGACCTCGGATGGCCCGGGTGGAGAACAGAGAGGAGGAGAAAACCGTTTGAAATATAGAGAGATAAACGTCCATGGATTCAAAAAAAAAAAGAGATTTGGATTGGTTAAGAAAAGAAAGGCGTGGACTTGTTTGGAGTGATAACACGCTCTAACTTTCAAGTCGTGACATATTGAAATTTGGTTAAGGCCCCTTAAGCGTCATTTTTTGACGTGCTGGCTGTTCGTAAAACAAAGAGTCCGCAACCCTCGGGGCGCGGTACCGGATGTGCACTGCTCCTTGGGACACGTCCAGTACTTACTGGTTCGTGCCCAGTACTACGTATGGTACAAGTTCGCAGCCAGTACTGTGTCTGATAGCGATTTGTCCCTGGTACCACATCTGGTACCGGTTTTGCACCGAGTACCGCATCTTATACTGGTTCAGGTCCGGTACCACGTCTGGTGCGGTGTCAGGTTTGGAAGTTGGGGGCCCACGTCTTAATGGGAACATCCAAAACTTCGGAAAGGACAACTTGGGGACACCCAAGACCTCAAAAGGTGACGCTGAGGAGTCCTTAACCAAACGTTACTATGTGACGACTTGGGTTTTTTTTTTTTTTATTTATACTTGAGGATAAGAATGCGTTAAGAATACAATTTTTTGACAAAAGTTAAAAAAAACGTGTTGCTATTGTCCAAATCTGAATTGCTTTCCTACCACAATGGCCTTTCCTACATTTATCCTTATAAGCGGAGAGATATAGAAAACACTTCAGTGCTTCAGAGCACACCCACATGAAGATTTAGATCACCTTATCGGCGGAGGGATAGTTTTCCCTCAGTGGCTACGACTTCTCCTTAAAAAAGTACTTTGGGACCCCACTACAGCTTCAATTGCCCCAACAACTGGAGCAATAGGGAGTATCTAGAGAGGTAGGGAAGCCATTTGGATTCAGGCTTCACAAATAGAGTTGTGGATGGGACAATTGGCACAGATTGAGCCTCTCCATTTCCCATCATCCCTTTGTTTATACTCTCTCCTACTAGTTTACAGTCCCCAAAATTACAGGTGCAACTAAAATGGCTATCCAGTCGTTCAGTTTGGAGCAAAAACCAGAACAAGATGAATCTATTTGTCTGCAAGTTGATGCATCAGAATAGACCGGACAGCAATGGGGGCGACCTTGGTGCAGCTGTAGGACAGTCAACCTCAGATCGGAAGACACGCCCCCGACTCTGCTGAATGGGACTGTAGAGTGTGTTGGGCCTTCAAGGAGGGAAGAAAAAGCACTATACAAGTATACAGCATTTGCTTACTGATTGCATATTTTGTAAAACTACAAGTTTTTTGAAACATTTACAACAATTTGAATAAAGAAACACCCAGAAACGCAGTTTTAATCTTAGTTTTCTTCACAGAATTGCTGCAAGAACTTGTTAAAAAACACAGTTTTCATTGGAATGGGTCTTGAAATTCTCCCTCCCAACACGCTTTCAGCAAGCACACTGTACGAAACAATTACTCACATTAAACACCAACAGATGCCATCTTGATTAAATCTGACCGCACAAACACAAATGGAGGCGAGCGCTCTGCGTCGGGAGTTCTCCGAGCATATGCCGCGCGGGTCGTCTGGAGCCCTGGAAAGGAGGACAGATCCGCCGTTGTTGCCCCGCTGACAACACATCCGTGGAAAAAAAAGAATACCCCGAGAGGCGCGAGACGGACTCGGATCACGACCCAACATTCAAGCCGTGCTCTGAGGCTCAGAGATGTAAACACAGGTGAACCACTGCTTAAGGGGTGAGCGATTTGAAGTGTGTAGGCTTGACCTTGTGAACTAAACAGCAGAGACGAACGATGAAGGTAGAAATCAGACAATCTGTTTCTTCTCTCTCCGCTAATGAGTTACTTCTCTGCTTACACAATAAAGTAAAAATTGTACAGTTTTCCAAGGTTGCAAAGTCAAGATAGACTCATGCCCCCGGACCCATTCCTGCGCAGATCAAAAGTATTGGGCCTTGTAATACGATCACAGTGGGAGTTCACAATGTGAATTAACTCCCTATTTAAAAGAGGGGGGGAGAATAAATGTGATCCTTATCTTGCATTGCCCATAACCCATGCAGGCATGGTGGTTGGTATGCATCGATAAACTCATAAACAAACTGTAATTACTTGCCCATTAGAGTCAGACCCTCACAAACACAGGCTCATAATCCGCACACAGGAGGGATTCAGGCTTGTCGCTCATTTTCATACAACCCACTGAGCGAAAAAGTGGAGCAAAATACTTAATGATTTGTGACTCGGGGACAAACAAACCATTTCGATATAAGAGGCTTACACAGTGTTAGGGTGATGCTGCATGTGCTTCTCATTGCCTTGTATTGCTTATGCCACAGTGGCAACTGCCCTTAAGAGGGGAGATGGGCCGTCTGCGACTGATAAAAAAATACCTGCGTGGGTTATAATTCTAGACCACTCGGTGAGTTCATAGCAAAAATGTTCATGTCCTTTATTCTAGGGGCATGCTCTGGTCGTAGCTAACTCTCATTCAAAGCATTACAATGAGGGCAGGTTGGACAGATTTTTCATTTTTTCAATCCCCCTCCAGACGCTGGGCAGTGAGCTCGTAAGTGTTGTTCAAAGGAAAAGTGTGTGTTATAAATGAGAAAATATGAAGCTCAGTTTGTGTATCACCACAATCAAATATCTAACACTCTCATTATCAAGTTATTACATTTTGACGATTGGTTGTGTCACTTTCTGACGTTTTGGATGTCCTCACCGCCGTTTTGTGGCACGGTGGCTGTTCCATGGGGGTGTTTTGTTGGACGCGGACCGGTCCTTGGGATGCAGCTGGTACTGGTATGCTAATCCTGACCCGGTACCCTAACCTGATACGTGCAGTACTAGACAGTATTGGAACCGCACAGTTCCAGTACCATTCCGGTTGGCATTTGGTACAGCGCTATCCGGCACTGGGTTAAGGTTAGGGTACCGGTGCAATACGCGTCCTGTACCAGACCAGTACCGGTTTAAGGCCCAAATTAGGGTACTGTTACCAGACATGGACCAGTCCTGGGGATGCAGTCAGTATGGGTACCTTAACCATGACCCGGTACCCAACCCTAAACTTAAAGCGGTATCACATCTGGTAGCAGACGCGTGCGGTTCCAGACAGTATTGGAACCGCACAGTTCCAGTACCATTCCGGTTGGCGTTTAGTACAGCGCTATCCAGCACTGGATTAAGAGAACAGGCGTTCGGATCCTACCCTCTTCAACAGAGGGCGGGATCAGTGCACGCTCCATACAACCTCCCCAGGAGCAGGGTCCCAGGAGCACCCCGTCCCAAGAAGGTAAGTAAAAATTATGAAATATTAAATATTAATTATTAGTCATGCAAGTGAGGGGCTCCTCATATAATTAAATATAATATAAATTTGTATCCACAGGGGGGAGTGGTTATGGTTAGGGCCCATCCCCCTGGGGTTAAGTTTAGGGGTTCTGGACCGGGTCAGGATTAGAAGATCCACCCCTGGGAGGGATGGTGATCCAGGGAGCAAAGGGCAGGCGCTCGTTGAGGCCCTAGGGTTAGGTTAGGGTACCAGTGCAATACGCGTCCTGTACCAGACCAGTACCGGTTTAAGGCCCAAGTTAGGGTACTGTTACCAGACATGGACCGGTCATCAGGATGCAGTCAGTATGGGTACCTTAACCATGACCCGGTACCCAACCCTAAACTTAAAGCGGTATCACGTCTGGTAGCAGACGCGTGCGGTATACCGGACAGTATTGGAACCGCACAGATCTGGTACTGTTCCAGTCAACGTCTGGTACCGCGCGTGTCTGGTACTGGGTTAAGGTTAGGGTACTGGTGTGGTACACATTTTTCTTTGGCTTGTAGAGAAAAGTTTGGCTACCTTTTAATGTGATGAATTAAAGAAGACCTGATGCTTTTTGTTCTTTGTAATTGTTCAATATAAGAAAAAAAAAAACACACCTTGGGGATGTAAAAGTAAAGGTTGGAAGTCTGTTATAAAAAAAAAACTCAATAAAGTGGCTTGTTTGGTTGTTTCTGGATCCTTTATAGCACAACAACATCACAATTAAAAATAAACATATCTCAAAATGAAACTTTTCATAGAAATCATTTCGTTAGAATGGATTAGGATTAATTAAATTAAATAGTTTAATTAATTGTAGGTCACGATGAATTAATTGCTCAGAATAAAAATAACCACACTAGTCATTGGTCATATACTATTGTGACACGCCATTCTATTTGACGCCCTTTAAGTCAGTTGCACGAACCTCAAGAGAACTGAGATCAGGGGTGTAAGAAAATATCAATTCAGGAAAATATCGCGATACTTCACAAGAATTGATTGTAATTGCTATCAAAACTATATTTAATAACTATTTAAAAGCAAATGTGCAGCTTAGTGTCTTAATTTCTTACTATTCCACTTAAACCCCTGACCACCAACTCTGTTTTATCTAAGAATGAGAACTGAACCAAAAGTTGGTACTGGTACAAAAAAAAAAAAGACAGTCATTGTGGTGATGAGCAATGAAATACATAATTCAGGAGGAAAATTATAGAAAAAAATGTACTGAAGGAAAGGTTATAAACATTTAATTCCCCAGTTTACCTTTTATCTAAAGTGGACTCCAGTGTTTTCCGCCGGCATCAAGACAAAGAGTGTCTTGGCAGTCGTGTCCACACCATCCAGTAGACAAACCCGAGTCCAGAGGGATTGAAGGCAGCAGCCTTGAGTTGATTCATTATACGCATCAACTCCAGCCAGAAGCTACTGTGGCTTTTCTGTGACATTTTGGACATTAATATTGCAAGGATTTCTTATATCCTTCCTCCCCACCCTCATGTGTTCTCCTGAAGTCCTTCAAAGGCTCCGGTCGGGTCCTCTAACCTGGAATCTGAACCAAAAGGGTACGCTACGATCCACTAAAACTGTGAAGCCTGAACAACGACTGAGTGATCAAGCTCCGCCAGAGTCCAGAGAGACGGTTCAAAAACTTCCTTAAAACAAAAGCAACTTCATCCAAAGAGTAAAGGTTTGAAAGCGAAAACAGCGAGCGCAGCAAAAGACGTAAAAATACCATCTAATCTCAGCTGGTTTGTTTTACATAGCAAACCTGCTGATCTGCAGATGTGAAAATGTGGCTTTAAAATTATTTTTATATTCCTCGCAGGAACATATCATTGATTATTCATTGCAAGTTCTTCAAACATGTTTTCGTACAATTATCATCTTCGGAATAAATGAATTAAGAAGGACTTTATCTACGTCTCAAACCAGTTGGTGACTCTTTGGTGTTTGTTTTTAAAGTGGCTGAATGACAAATCCCTCCTCCAAGGTAATATGTTGCTTTTTTGTCTGCGTGTGTTTTTGCAAAGCATCGTTTTCTCACTCTTTAGGGTTTTCGTGAAAAAAAGAACCCCCAAAAAAAGTAAAATCATTTGATTTTTCTTTCCTCGTTTGAACAGATATTGATTCGTTGTACTTAAAAGCGCCTGTGCTCATCCACGCCCACGGGAATTAAATGTCTTTAGGTCACACGCGGTAAATAATAACCGGCGGTCCTCGAGCGAGTAGTAGGGAAGTTATTAATTATAGCGAGACGTGTTCAAACGCAAGGTATTGTCCTCTGTTGCGCCAACTGCTAACTGGTGTTTGACTGGCGCTGAGCTCGCTAATACGTCTGCAGGGACGCGGGAAGTTTTAATTAATCCTGAGCTGACGGCCAAGCCAGGACATCCCCCGGGAGGGATCAGAGGAAGCGCAAAGTATCGGCACACTTAGCCGCAGATTAGACGGATGCTGAGCCTAAAGTACTATTAGTAACATTTTTCCAGAAATTGACCTTCTTGTTGTTTTAGAACTGATCTGTCAGTCAAGCGGGAGCGCCGCCGGAGTGACTTATTATTAGGCAAAGAAGAATATTCATGTCCTGCCCGGCTCGCTCAAAGTTTCCTCCTCTGAAAAGGTTGTCTGACGGAGGATGAATCTCATGCATGTTTGTCAATATAATTTGTTCTCCTCTTCATCCCCGGAGGAACCCGCCGGCCCCTTAAGGGTTCGGATTCAAATGCCAACATCTGTCTGGAGCTGAAGCGAGACAGACTAGGACACCTTCATCAGAGGTATTCTCCAGTTGACAGAAGCCACAAGGTGGAATTTCAAAGATGGAATAATGGGTGAGCTGAAAGGCGGCTTGAATATGTAAATCCCCCCGCTGAGCCCACCCCCTCCCCAATCTTAAACAATCCATCGTGATTAATATTTCATGTGGTGGAAATCTGTCAGATGAGGAAACTTTTTATTCTTTCGTTTGATTCCGCACCAAATTACAATGATCATTAACGAAAGAGATCATGACAGTCGGTGCACAAACAATCCGGCGTGACGGCTCGCACTTATCCCCGCTCGCCGACCGCTTTAATGCCTTTTTTTTCTTGGCACCCTCCCTCCACGCCGGGCCCACTCAGCCGATGGCGGAGAGAGTACATCGCTGCACCACGCTCGCCGCTTTCATTACACTGTCATTTTGAATTATCGGCGGGCGATGGACTGGCAGGGATGACTGACGCATTCCTGCTAAAGCCGGGGCTCGCCGGCGTGTTCTGGCAGGCCCCGCGCCGCGCGGTGCCAGACAGGAGAGGGCCGGCCAAGTGTCTGGCCGGCGGGCCGCGCTAATAGGAGAGGTGGGGATCCCCTACCCCCCCTCAACCCTGACTGAAAACAATACATCAGTGTTGAAGTGGAAGGTGATCCACCTTAGAAAGACGCGCGGTCACCCTGTGATTACCCCAAGCGAGAAGACAGTGGCAATTTAATAACAGCATCCACGAATAAATGTCAATTTTAGGTCAAATAATAATACTTGAATAAAACAGATGCTCTCCTCGCAGAAATAAGGAGAGGGTGACAGAACAGATAACGGTATAAGATGCGGCTTTAGCAGCAAATTAGATCGTGCGGCAAAGGATTTGCATTTTGCATGTAAGCACTGTTGAGCCAAAAATACTTGGCACAACACCACAGCGGTGGTCTCAGCGGGCTTAACAGCACCAGCGGAGGGGAGCAAAATAAAAAAAAAAAAAAACAGAGAGAGAAGGAAATGAAAAGAAGAAAGGGGATATGAAAATTGGAAAAGGAATAACAAAAAAACAAGAACGGCAGAAGAGGACATTGGTTTTCACAAGACTCTGCTGGATCTACATCAACCAGTGGTTTTACAGCTATGACTCTGTGGTGGAAACCACTTTGTTGCCTAGGATGTAAATTACAACTTCATGCAGACTGACATGAAAAAGACCTGAAATGCTGATTCTCTGAGTTTTTTACTCACTGGACGGCAACGTAAACTGCAGAAAAAAAACAATGTTGTCTTTCTGTTTGGGGTGAGATTGTTTTTAAAAAAAAAAGAAAAAATGAAAGTAGTCGGTAATTTTGTGATTAAAAACACATTATTCCTCTCTGTCTGTGTGGCTCAGACATGTTTCACAGATGAGTCTGCATTTTTGAGATTCAACACAAACTAGTTTCTTGCAAAACTCATAATAGCTAAAGAGATTCAAAGGTATTTGCGAAAAATTATGGATCTTTCACTTCCTGACACATTAACACAACAAAGATTAAATTGTTAAAAAAAAAAAAAAAAAAAAAAAAAAAAACTACCTAGACTAGTTTTTAAGGATATTTATTTTTAGTATACAGATATAGGCATGGCCATGGATATTTTTTTTCCCACTAAAAAATAAACACAGATTTATGTAAAAAAAAGTAATATGTCATCTGCATAAAGACTAATTTTTCCCACTAAAAAATGAATACAGCTTATAGAACGTGATTTATGTAAAAAAAGTAATATGTCATCTGCATAAAGACTAATTTTTCCCACTAAAAAATAAACACAGCTTATAGAACGTGATTTATGTAAAAAAAAGTAATATGTCATCTGCATAAAGACTAATTTTTCCCACTAAAAAATGAACACAGCTTATAGAAAGGGATTTCTAAAGAAAAAGTAATATTTCATCTGCATAAAGACTAATTTTATGATGGTCATGTTTTGTTTTAATTCCTTGAATGTTCTCATTCTGTCTTATTGCTGCAGCCAGAGGCTCGATGGATATTAAGAGAGAGGGGGAGAGTGGACAACCCTGTCTGGTTCCTCTTCCAAGATTGCTTGAAAAGAAAGTCTGACGATACGTATCACGATACAATTTATACCACAATATATCCCAAGACAGTACCAGGCATAATTTTTTACTTCTTTTTTTTGATTTAGAAAAAAAAAAACTTCCTCTGTACCAGTTCAAACTAAGTTGTAATTGCCTCATTGAGTTCTGTAACTATAACAAAAACAGCAAGGCTAATAATGTGTGAATATCTAAAACACAAAGCTTCTCGTAAGATCTTGTTGTCGATTTGGTGCAGAGTAGAGCTGCTGAAAGAGGTTTGGTGTTGAAGCTATAGTGAAAAAAGTAACAACAAAATGTTTGCTTAAAGTTACCATCTTGAAAGCATTTTAAATCGATAAAAGTATTGCTAAAGGAAGTATCGCGATACTTTATTTAGCAATACTTCATGAAATCAATACTTTCTTACACTCCTACAAACAAATTATCTAGTCGTCCCTTACATTTCATTGACATATCAAATAGATCACTGGAAGTTTTAGATATATGTATAGATGAACTGATATGATTAAATGCATGAATTTTTGAGTAATTTAGGAGCTTTGACACCCAAGACTCTTAGCACAAACAGACACTTTTCTAATTGAAATTATTGATTCTAATGATTGGTGCACTTTTTTTTAATTTAATGTCCTTTAATGACTATATGATGGACTTTTTAAACAAATTAATTAACCAAATGATTCAATTTTTTTCATTTATTAGTTGCAAATTATTTTTTATTATACCTTTTTTTAAGAATAATGAACTGACCTAAGAGCACTTTTAAATATTCATGTGATAAAAACAAATAAAGTATGTACTGTATAAGTCGCTGTTTATTTTATAGTTTAGCCAGCGGTGCGACATGTTTGAGATTATTTTTAACATAAATAAAGTACATATTAATTTCTTTTTCCACTAGCAACCAGTTGCCCTTTGGCAGTAGTTTAAGCTAGCAACCACTAGAGGGTGCTGTATTTTCTTCTGACAGTGCCAGAAGAAGAAGTGTCGTCCAAAACAAACATGGAGGAGAATCTGATTGTTTTCCTCCTAAATTTTAACATTTTCACATTTTTATTCAAATATAAAAATGTAACCAAAGCCACTTATATATAATTTTCTTCTTTTCAATTAGATGTCTTTTGCTCCTGCGATTCCTGCTACCCTGGTATGATTTATAATCCAGGAAATACGGTATTTATTAGTATTATGAAGACATACCAGTTACATATTGTTTTTTTGGGGGGTTTTCTCACATATTTCAATGCTGACAAATGTATTTATTTCATCGTTAAAGTTAGAAAAAAAAGGTGCAGGAGACAGTGTTAGATGAAGGAAGCTTAATCGCTGTGGTGACCCTTGAAGGCAAAAGTAAAAAGATTTTAAAAATTGAATTCAAGCTGTACAAAAAAACTACATTTAAGCACAAAGATCAAACTTTTGAAGAAAATCTATCCATTTTCTTAACCCACTTTATCCCTTTTGGGGTCCAGGGATGCCGGAGCCTAACCTGGCGAGGGCGGGGTACACCGTGGAGAGATCGCCAGTCAGTCGCAGAGCCATACAATCAGACACACGTACAACTAAGGACAATTTAGAGAGATCAAGGAAGCATGTTTTTTGACTGAACTTAATGGAAAGGTCACCGCTGGGATTAAAAAAAAAAAATTCAAGTGAATACATTTTTACAGCTTGATACATTTAATGTAGTTTGGTTTTACAGACGGACTGAGTTTAAAAGTGACTTTTTAATTAAAATACTGCAAAAAAAAAAAAGAGATCCATCAAAATGTGGGGATTCATGTTTGATCTCGGCTCGACAACATTTGTTTCCTCTAAAGTCCGGCGAGCGTAAATCATAACCAGCGGTTACTTTTCTCTGCATAATTTCTGTGCTAAAGAGCGTGAGGGTTTGAGGCCACAACTGAGGACCGGTCGCTAAAACCAACTCTGCCCATAAACATTCTGACGCCAGTTAATTGTTAGTTTTGAGGACCCCCCACCCCACCCCCCCTCCACACCCCCTTTACCTCCCCATTAGGCGTTCTCCTCCTCTCAAAGCCTCACAATCTTTTACCTTTTTCTTTAACGATTAATGTGTATTTTATAGAAAACGTGAGGTAGAACAAGGGGAGTAAGGGGGGGCAGACTGCGAGCGGCGGTGGTGTGAGAAGGGGCGTATGGCACCCATTATCTTGTTTGTTAAAAGCAAGTTTTTTTTTTTTTTTTTCCCGCGGCTCCCTCCTCCCCGCGCAGCTGACCGCAGATATTTCCAAGGGCCCCCTCTTTGTTGCTCTGTGCCTACTTCACAAGCTGCTTCCAAGGGTCACAGAAGTTGAAACCAGAGGGTGTCAATCGTCTGCTCCGCTTTGTGACCCGCTGGAAGCATCTCAAAGGAGACGTGCGCCGTGTGTAGCCGTGGTATGCGCCGGTTTGCGTGCACATGTGTGAAACGCAGCATAATTCAAGCGAGCGTTCAGCGACGACGACCTGACGAGGAAATCTATTAGGAGGCGGGAAATCAGATATCAGTTCAGATACTCTAGAGGTGCCGTTTGAGTCCAAAATCTTCAAACTTTTTAACAACACCTGATTTACTTGGATATTCCAGGTATCTCTGTAAATATCTCATTTGGAACATTTTACATTACTTTTTTATAATTTTTTTATTTAACCTTTATTATAACAGGAAATTCCATTTCTTTTTCAAGGGAGACCTGGGCCAAAAGGCGTCAATAGAAGAGAATAAAATACAGTTAAAACAATTAAAATAGAAATAAAATACAATTAAACAAAATACAGTTAAGATGAACAAATAAAAAAAATACTGCTTAAAATAAAAATAATATGGTCCTTGACCACTCCCGTAGATTAAAACTACTTATACAAATTTTTTCTATGGGTATGCTGCGGGGTACATCCTGCAACAGACTGGTGACCTGTCCAGGGTGGACCCTTCCTTTCCCCAAAAGTAACCGCGACAGGGTCTCAACAGGGATTTAGAGGGTTGAGAAAATGGATGTACGCTGTTGGCGACCAGTTGTGCAAACATCTGAATTCTTCACCTACGACACGTGTCAAAACTCCAGATCATTTTATTTTATCCTTATTAATGGACGATGTTATCTTGCAACTATTTATAACTTCATTCATTCATTTTCCATACCGCTTTATCCCTTTCGGGGTCGCGGGGATGCCGGAGCCTATCCCGGCGGCTGATGGGCGAAGGCAGGGTTTACCCTGGACAGTTTGCCAGTCTGTCGCAGGGCCACATTCGTGCACACAGTCACTCACACATTCATACCTAGGGGCAATTTAGAGTAACCAATTAACCTATGAAGCATGTTTTTGGATGGTGGGAGGAAGCCGGAGTCCCCCGGTGAGAACCACGCATGCACGGGAGAACATGCAAACTCCACACAGAAAGGTCCCAGTTGGTGTTTCTGATCCCCCAGCCAGGATTTGAACCGGGGCCTTCTTGCTGTGAGGCAAGAGCGCTAACCACTGCGCCACCGTGCTGCCTATTTATAACTTGTATATTTCAAAAATATATATTTTTATGGAGAGTAAAATATTGAAAGTTATTTAAGGTTTAAATTGATTTATTCTGGAATAATATTCCCGCCTTTTTGTTATTTATAATTATGTTAAAAAGTTGTAGTTTTAAAGTTTTAAATATTGTTGTTCTGCAAGCTTTTTGGACGGTTTTGGCATTTACTAAGATTTTTTTAGGCTGATTTGGAGTTTATCTAAAATTTCTGCTACATGCTAGCGTTTTTGTCTAGTTTACTCATTTTTCAGCATTTTTTTGTCTCTATTTTGAAGTTTCAACTACATGCTAGCTGTTTTGGCTAATCAAAAGTTTTTTATTTTAGTTTTTAAGGCTAATTTGACCATTAGCTAATGTTTTAGCTGGCTATCAGCCTCAGTGTTTTCAGTTATCAACTTCAACTTTAGCATTTTTAGCTATCAATTTTAGCATCTTCAACTATTAGCACTTGTTTAGCAGCTAAATTCAGCTTACAGCATTCACACTAGCATTATCACAGGTAATTCTATATATGTAGTTTATAATTATGTTAAAAAGTTACAGTTAAAAAAAATGTAGTTTTAGTGTGTTCAATAAATGTTTGTTTTTGGATTTTGGCCCCTTGTTCGATGGAGTTCGACACCCCTACCCTGTTGCTTCTCCGTACCCCTACATTTAGCCATACAAACGTTGATTTACAGACAAATTGTGTTTTCAATTTCAGACGTTATCACAACTCGATGACGTCATTGACAGTCATATACGTTAGCGCATAGTTTTATAACGTTGAAAAGTCAACAAAAAGTCATTACTTACATTAAAAAGTAAACTTGTGTGCGTTACAGTACACCCAGGTGAAAAAATGCGGCAGAGGTATACACATAAGTCCATACAGCTGCCCTATAAAAAAAAAAAAAACATTTTTTGGACTTCACTACAACTCCAAATCCCCCTACAATTGGAGGGGGAGGGAGAAGGCGTAGGGATAGGGGAAGAATTCAGATTCTGCCTTATACAACACGGTAACGGTAAGTAAAGGTGAAGAAGATGCGACGCAGGTGTGTCATATACATTTTTAATAGTTTATACCCCCTTCCAAACTCTTCCAAAGGCTGATTTACTCTAGTCCTGCAATTTTATTGCTTTATATTTTTATTGTTTTTCACTGAATTTTTTAAATAACAGCAAAAAAAAAAAAAAAAAAGCTCTTTCTGCCTCTTTGACTTTTGAAAGTTTCTGTCTTGGATGTGCGCCGCTAGTTTTGGGAGAATTTAAATGTCAAGAATCACATCACAACTTGTTCACACCACTTTATTTTTGCGTAAAAGACGAAAAGAAACAGGAACTGGGTGAGTTTGGTTACTCCTCTACTTCAAAAACAGTGTTTTTCCATTAAAGGGTAAGTTGCCAAAAATCCTTAAATTGCTAAATGACTGACTGTTCTGACACGTGACATATTCAAAGATTGTTTATTGAAAACAAAACTGTGAAAGAAAAAGTCACATAAAGAAACAACTGTACCTAAAAAAATCATACGTTGAATTGAAATGTCACGAAAATGTCAGATTCTTGCTCTTCCACTTACAGCAAATCCACGTGATTCATTCATTTAGACGCGACTTCACATGTTATCCAAATGTTATCTCATGTAATTGGTAGCTGTCAGTGGTCACGCTTTATACATTTTCCATACTGCGTTCAGATGCCCATGTGTTGCCCAGCAGAAAGTGAGCAGCACTACTGTGCATGAAGCCGAGCAGCATTTACTGCTGGTAAAACTGGCTGTAAAACATCTAAAGCCTCTCTGTATCTCTTCCACCTTCTTCTGTTACAGCAAATGGTTTTCAGTCTTTGAGCATTAACAGTGTAAATCTGACTGAAACTAAATTCACATGTTTCTCATTGGCAGGATTCGAACGCACGAAGGAGTTGATCATAAAGCTGGAATTAAAGCGAGACGCACACTCGCGGCGTTCACAGTGCAGCTGTAGGGTTGAAGCCGGGGGAGACGGTTCTCAGGGCCGCTCGCCTGTGTTGTGGTTTGTTCTGTCGGAGAGCTGTTAACGCGCTGCAGATTTTTAAAAGTATTTATGAGTGATTTAGCAAAAAGAAATACAAAAAGAAAAAACGTATCCATGCCAGTCGCATATTCCTTGCAGTTGCAGCGGCTCCAGATCATTTCTGTCATAAACATCACAAATTAACGTTCTGGTATGTGTGGTTTAAAGTTTGGTTTGAGACTTGGTAATGTTTGCATACACAGACTGGAGTTTTACCAAGACATGGAGTGATATTTCAGAGTTTTAGGACAGTTTTAGCCTTGTGGAAGACCTATTTTAAAAACACAAGTGGATGAAAATGTAGTTTATTAGGTGAGGAACATGGTGATAAGGAGTGTAGTTTGATTAAACATTAGCAATTATGAGAGAATCATGGTATAAATTTTGAGTTTTGAGTGTTCAAGAGTTATGAAAATATTCAAAATGTTTTGAGATTATTTTGCCAAAAGCCAAATACAAATCCCCTACCCCTCTAATTGGTATTTGGAGCTTTAGTGGTGTCCAAAATTGTTTTTTTTTTACATAATAATCTGTGTGTCGTTAAATACCTTATGTATCATTTACATATATACGTAGCTAACCAGCGACTATTGATGATGTCATCAAGTGGTAGCTACGTTCCATAACTATCCATTTGGAAGAATAAATGGAGAGGAAGAATTTGGATTTGGCATCCACCTTCATCTAAAGCAGGGGTGGGCAAACTACGGCCCGGGGGCCACATGCGGCCCCTTAAGCTACTTAATGTGGCCCTCCAAATTAAAATCCATTGAATCAAAAATCCTAATTATTGTTTTATTTTCATTGTATTTCTGGTTTCTTCCCATGAATTGTGTTGTTTCTCTGACGTTCGTGTGTGTTCCTTTCTGAGTCAGAAGGTGAGTTTTCAGATTATTCCTACACCACATAAATGCAGCATTTCTTTGAGTTCACATTTTCCTCTGAAGAACATCAACCTATTGGATCACCAAAAAGAGAACAAAAATCAAAATTTAGAAATTAAAACTCTCAAATTTTCTGTTTTTAAATTAATATATTTGAATTAGAATCCAAATTAAAGCATGTTTTTTCTAAATTCCATATTATTTTTTTTGTTTATGAGGTTGATTACCCAATCTCTCCTTCCATCTGCTCCTTGTCCGGCCCTTATGCCAAATTTTAGAACCCTTTGTGGCCCACGAGTCAAAACAATTGCCCACCCCTGATCTAAAGGAAAGGGGAGGCGTGCCAACAGTCCCGCCCACAAGTCAAAGATGGATTTATAATCAACTGTTGCCGCTCTGCTGAAACTATGTCCAAGAAAATGACAGATTTAAATATTTGGAGGGCTAAAAAAGCATTATTGTGATCAAAACACAATTTGGAATGCTTTTAAAATAGATAAAAAGATGTGTTTAGTCTTTAAATGGTCTTTCAGAGTAAACTACATCCACATTTATTATCATATATTACCTTTTGTGCACAAAAGAAAAATATTGTTTACGTTATTTTTGTGAGTTTTTTTCCTACTCAGAAGTAAGACGCCTCGATCCATAAGACTCCACCTTTCATTTGTTTGTATGGTTGACACCCATTTCATGACATCACCCTCGAGCCAACCTTGGCATCATGTCTGCGTTTCGCCCACGGAAACAAACAATATCCAAACTTTTGCAAAGATGGTTGTGCATTCCACATATCTGCCTTTTGTACCCCCGACCATTGCTAAACTGGTTGTAGCAAAGATAGTGGCTGTGTAGCTGACCAGCAATGCTAGCAGCTGAGCTAGCTGAACAACCAAGCTACTGGCTGAGCGCCAAAGCTAGCGGCTTAGTTAGCTGAGTGGTGAAACAGAGCAGATAAACCAGCGGCAGAGCTAGCACAGTGGCAAAGCTAGCTGAGCAACAAAGCTAGCAGCTGAGGTAGATGGGCGCCAAAGCTAATAGCTAGGCTAGCAGAGTGGTGAAGCTAGTGGCTGAGCTTACAGAGCGACGAAGCTAGCTGAGCAACAAAGCTAGCAGCTGAGGCAGATGGGTGCCAAAGCTAATAGCTAGGCTAGCAGAGTGGTGAAGCTAGCGGCTGAGCTTACAAAGCTGAGCTGAGCTAGCTAAGCGACAAAGCTAGCTGAGCAACCGAGCTAGCTAAGCAACAAAGCTAGCTGAGCAACAGAGCTAGCTAAGCAACAAAGCTAGCAGCTGAGGTAGATGGGTGCCAAAGCTAATAGCTAGGCTAGCAGAGTGGTGAAGCTAGTGGCTGAGCTTACAAAGCGACGAAGCAAGCTGAGCAACAGAGCTAGCTAAGCGACAAAGCTAGCTGATCAATAGAGCTAGCTAAGCAACAAAGCTAGCTGAGCAATAGAGCTAGCTAAGCGACAAAGCTAGCAGCTGAGGTAGATGAACAACAAAGCTAGCAGATGAGCGGAAAAGCTAAGAGCTGTGCTAGCAGAGCGGAAAAGCTAGCGGCTGTGCAGCAAAGTAAATGGCAGAGCTTGCGGAGTGGACAAGCTAGTGGCTAAGCTAGCTGAGTGGCAAAGCTAGTGGGCTAGAAGCAAATCTAGCAGCTGAGATAGCTGAATGGCAAAGGTAGCAGCTGAGCTAGCGGAAAATAGAAACTAGCAGCTGAGCTAGCCGAGCAGCAATGTTAGTGGATGAGCTAGCGGAGTGGATTAGTTAGCGAGGGATCACTGCTAGCTGAGTGGAGAAATTAGCTGACTTTTCTTGAAAGGGGCTGTTTCCACTTTGTGACATCAGTTCGTGAGAGCCCGCCTTTTTTTATGGGCTGGGAGGGGCCGGTGCTCAGGCTGCAGGTTTTTAGAGGAAAACTCAATAATGCGTGAACAGTTTAAAATATGGGGTTGTTTATAGTGAGGGATGAGCAGTGTAATACTTCTAAAACCTCAAAACGTAGATTTTGCATGGCACAGGCCTTTATAATCAGTGCCTAAATGTGAAAAAAATGTCATTTTTATGAGGTAAAATTTGGTGTTGATTGTAACTTTTACAGTCAAGCGAACTTTTGAAGGTGCAACCAGAAGAGATAGATGGTTTGTGGAGTTACAGACAAAACATAAAACCATTGTATCGCACGAAACAAATGAAAGGCTCCAGCAGAAAAGCTCAGACTGCGCTCAGGTCATTGTGCGGCGCTGTTATCTAACTCATCTCCAGCAGGAAAAGTGCCGTTATTCAATTTGCACCAAGCAAATCTTTAAATCCGCTCAATTCATCAGAGCCAATTACTGATATGAAGTGGTGGAGGTTATCTTCCTCTGCTTACATGCTGCTCTCATTAGGACATCGGCCATCAGCGCTGGTATGAATCAAGGCGCTGCCTGCACGGCTGCACAATGGCCCTTTTGGCGCAGCTGGGTGACTGGGTGGTCTGAGCGTTTCCGCCCTGCCCAGCAGCGCTCGGCGCTGTTCGAGTCCAGGGAAATTTCTCAGGGATATTGATTCCAGATCAGTTTAGGGATGAAAAACTGCTGGGAGAAGTGGAAGTGTTGATAAGAGAAAAGTCAAAAATGCCTCCAGTTTGCACGTCCTGCCTCGTGATCCCGTTAAATTCACCATCATTACATCCAACATTACACTATCAGGGTAAGGCTAGAGGGGAAACAGACCATGGTGGTGGATGGTATGCTTTAGTAAGTCTGAATTACACAACTGGAGGGCCATAACAAATATTGGTGCTGTTGATAAGTGCTAATGTAAGCAATGGAACAGATGCCCGTGTTAGAATAATAACAAATATAGTCCAGCTAACCTTCTCGCAAGGCTGCGTTTGACCAGTTGTGGAGGCGGAGGCTCGGTCAAGCGCGCACGATGGCTTTAGCTCAGCTGTCCTTGTGGGTTTTTTTTTTTTTTTTTTTTTTTTTTCAGTTCTGCAGCGTTCGCACGTTTCTGCGTGAGGTGTTTTCTTGTTCCGTCTGGTCAAACCGGAGTGCGATTTGATTGCCGCCAGTGTTTATGAAACTCAGTTCTTCCACATTAAAAGCTCAGAAGCAATCTTTTATGGTAATAATCAAACAAAAGTGTGTTTATAGAACTAAATGCGTGGACGAGAAATCACTTGAGACCGGCTAGAGAGTGAGATAAAGACGAAGCCGCCAAGATTACTTCCATATTTTCTTGTGACTCACAAGTTTAATTGTTTGTTTTTGTTTGGAGAGCCTAGTTATGTTAATTATGCTTCCCTCTGTTGGAGGAAAGTAAGAGTCTAAAATATTGTTTGGAGCGAACACAAACACTTGGACAGAAACACAAATTCCACACTTCTTCGTGCTGCTGCCGCTCATAAACAGTATTAAACATCTGCCCCCAAAATTTTCACATTTACTCTTTTCTGGTCGGGTCTGGGATTCCCTCACCACAGACGAATTTACTTCTTCGTAAAGTTCTGTTACAGGAGACGTCCATACCGCCAGAGGACGAGCCTTGACCAACCGGGGCCTCGATCTCCTGGATTGAAGCGCGCCACACTCTTCAGAACGTCGGTGCCTTGCATCCATTGAAATAATAAGCTGACCCAGAGAGCTGCTCGCCTTTAAAGCTGCAGCCAAGCCATCTGAATCCACTCTGCCCAAATGAGGGCTTATTTTTCAAAGCGTCTCACTCTCATGTGCGCTGGCCGACCCCGCGCCCATGGTCTCTGTGTGCCGAACGGTATGTGTGCGAGTTGGTGAGTGAAAGGGTATTGGAAAAGGAGGAGATCACGTCTGTGGCTGAGCCGTTTGGGTGGTGAGTCACATGTTCCTGCAGAGTTGCGTCTTCAGACTTTTCCTCTCCAGCCGTCTTTTCTTTACTCAAGTTTTGTTTGGTTGCTAATTCAGAACTTTTTTAGGTCACGTTTTCTTCACGTTGGCGCCCCGACAGTCCACCCAAAACAGTCATGCTGTTCATAAGTGCTCGATAATCAGACGGTTTATGTTTTCTGACATTCATTTTTAGGATCTGCTTTTGGGGAGCACTAATCGAAGTGATTTGAACCAGATTGTGTCGGCGGCTGCATGTGCAGCTCAACAAAATCAAAATGTGGGATTCTGGCATTCCCACAGGACATGGAATAGATTTCTAAATCATAGCTATTTTCATGTCTAAAGTACAACATTTATCCAATAGAGAATGCGTATCCCGTTAAGATTTCTAGATCCCAAAGCCAATCGCATTGCAGTCCCATCAGGCATTTTTCTTGGGGAGGCATCAGCAGAATCTTAAAAATTTCATATCACCCAATTTTTTTTTAAATTGTTGGCGTGGTCGTGAAGGTTTTTCTTAAGTTCAATGAGGAAGATCTCCCTCACTTCCGGGTAAGCATCATTCTACACACCACTCATTAATTAAGCCTTCACTCTTAACACATTCTCACCCCCAAGTCGTCACCTATTGACATTTGGTAAAGGACTCCTCCTCAACACTTTCAGGTGTTTTAGGAGTCCTTAAGTCGTCGTTCCCATTAAATCATCAGAGGCGCGAGCCAGAACTGGTCCAGTACCGCGACAGGTTGCACACCGGTACCCAAACCCTAACCCGACACCAGACCAGATGTGTTACCGTTACCAGACGCAGTTATCTGGTGCAAACCAGGTCAAGATTAGGGTGTCAGTACAGGGTACTGGATCCCAAGGGTCACTAACCCACGATTTTACATGTCAAAAGATGATGGAGAAGGGGCCTTAACCAAATGTCAACATTTAAAGACTTGGAGGTGAGAATGTTTTGTCACTAAGCAATTCCACGCCTTTCTCTTTCTTAGCCAATCGTAATCTCATTTCTGATTTTAAACCCATGGACATTTATCTGTCTACGTGCCAGACAGGTTTGCCCACTCTCCACCTGGGCCACGCGAGGTTGTGGACTGGCCTCTACGACCATCGACGTCTAGGCTCTAGGAGTTTTAACATCTGTGGTCCAAGCTATTTCCTCCAGGATATAGCCATCATCTCCCCAGAGCCTAAAGATTATACATTTTCTAGTTCATCAGCTCTGATAGGACGATATGTAAAAGTCTCCGGACGGCGGCCTGGACTGCCACCACACAACCTCGAAATGTGCCTGGGCGGCCACTGGTCGTAAAAAAGATCGTTTTGTTTCTTAAAACTACTGCGGCCAATCGTGTGGTGTGTTAAAATGGGAGTGGCATCTCCCACTTACAAGTACCCCTGAACTGCCACTGAAAAAAACTGAGTGAGACCTGGTGGCAGAAAAGATGGCAGCTGAAAATCATTACCCGGAAGGAAGTTCAAGACAGGAAAATCATATCACACACACACCCAGACTATCTAAAAGTCTTGACAGTTTTACAAATCTGAACACTTTTGTTAATATCCATAAATAAAAACACTCTTTAGACGCATTTTAAGCTAATCCTGAACACTTTCTGCTTCTGACTAATGACTTTCAGCTTCCATCTTATCTGCCACTATAGGTCCTCTTTGAAAAACTTGGGCCCGATCCGAATACTCCCCTTCTCACTTCCCCTTGATTTGAAATGGCAATTGAAGTCAAAGTTGTGTCCGGAATTATTATTTTTTACGTTACACACTCCACAGAGGGGTCCAAAGTCCGCTATCGTGAGAGTAAACCGCGCCATGCTACGAAGCGTTTTTCTTCACTTTGGTGCTCTCTGAACCACAGATGTTTACATTTAAACGTAAGTAATAAGTTTATGTTGCAGTGTGACCTCTTTACATTTATAAAATTGCTGTTGTAATGTATATACGAGCAATGGAAGCTCCGCGCTAACGCTAGCTTACCGGTGATTTTGTTGACGTCATTGAACGAAACTCACGTCGGAAATATTTTTTACCACCCTCCGTTTGGAGCAAGTACGGAGGGATAAACGAAGGCGGAGGGCTAAGGGGAAGGGAGAAGGGATAGTATTCGGATCGGGCCTTGCATTTAGGTCACAACACTGTGGAATTTTGGGTAATATGACCATAGCCTAATCATGCTCTGTCCGCGGTTTGGGACACACGTGTACCGCGTATTGCCCCACCCCACCTAATTTAGTCTTTTTTTGTCACTTTGCTGCATTCATGCCAAACATGAATCATAAATTCACATTTTCCGCCTTCGTTTTATCACGTGACAAAGTCTTGAAGCTTGGAAGACGCGAGGGAGCCGCGTGTCAAAGACAGACGCTTTCAGCGGTACTTCTGTCTCTCTATGACTCCATATGACGACTTGTTTAACTCGGCACTGAGGCAAGAGAAAAACACTGTCTCCAGAGAGGGTGTTTTATAGCAGCAGAGGATAAAGTCAAAGAATTTAAAAATCCTGAGAATTTTCAAACATTTCAAATATATTTTTAGTGTTTTGCCATAATGAGGTAATATTTAATAAATTATATATGTTTTTAAATATGTCAATGTAATATATACTTATAAATGTATTATAAAAGTTTTATCTGTTTGTTATGAGACAATTTTATCTGACAGCTGATGCTTTAGAGGCATTGAGATACTAGAGAAAATACTTAAACATTAAGTAGCGACAAAGAACAAATAAATACTCTGCTTTAATGTAGTTGAATTCGTCCTCCACGGTAGGATTCTGAAAAGCCTGCCTGACATGTTTGGGGCTCGCAGTCCCTCTGCCTCTATTCAACGATTTAACAAGTCTACAACATCTGACATGTGTTTGAATCAAAAGGCCAAGCGGAGACTCTTCGTTTTCCACGCTCTTAAACAGATTTTTCGGTGAGACGAGCCCACCGTGACTCTAGAAAGCCCCGCCCACTAGTCAGCAGAGATGGTCTAAAGGTAGTTTTTGCTCGGACAGGTAGAGAAATCCATCCGTCGTTAGCGAACGAAGGAGAAGACGACATCGTTGTGCAATCCACTCCCTAATTACTGCTTCTGATGTGGTCTGGCACTTAGTTCACAAACCAGATCCACACATTGGCTTCATATATCTCTGGAAAACGGAGTGTGTGATGGGGAGCGACTGAAACTGTGACAGCGGAGGAGGAGGAGGAGGAGGAAGAGGATGGGTGGGTGGCGCTAGGGGTAAAGAAGAAGAAAGAGAAAGAGCGAGTCTTTTGTGTTTACTCACACCGAGTCCCTGCCAGAAACTTTAAACCACATAAGCGATTTGCTTTTGTCATCTTTGCTGACCCAGTCCCATGTAAAAGATTGATGAGAGAGATGATGAACTAAAATAAACCAATCTCACAGTCACTCACGCAGACAGACAGCCAAGAAAGCAGGCGGGCGGGCGGGCGAGCAGACAGACAGGGCCCTCTTCAGTAAAGAAAACCAGACGTGGATCCTCTCAGGCCAAAAAATCAAAACCGCCCCCCTGTGCATGTCTTTCAGTAGCAGCTTGCTGCCCTCTTTTGTCAAAATCGAACAGTAAAAACTCTTAAAAAAAAATCCAATCTCTAAATAAATATTAGAAAACGTATGATGTAACCGCGACTCTCTCAGCAGCGCTCTGCTTTTATGAATCCATAAAATTATGTCTTGTTTTAACGAGAAAAGAAATTCATTGCTCTGTAATTGGTAAGTGCCCAAATCATTAAGCCCTAATGCGGGGCATTTCCTTTGGAGGTAGTTTCCATTTAAGAGACAAGTGTCTAATTGGCGAGTTGTTGAAAAGCACCACCACCTCCCCAGAGATCGTTCCTGAAATCATATAGAGGATAATTCTCTTTCAATTAAAAGCTACAGTATTCCAGGTTTTGATTTAATTGAATGTGTTTATTCAAATAGAGTGTGTGTGGGGGTCGGTGGGGTTTAGCACCGAGATTCCATTAAAGGGTGGTGTAATATTACCAGAAATATCCCCGTGTCTCAGGAAAATAGAGCAATATCAGAAACAGATTGCTCCAAAAGCAGAACACTCCAAAGTCGGCCGCCAACGCCGCCGCCGGTGCAGATTGAATCAACAACGTTGGTTGTGAAAAGCTGAATAAAGATGACCCGCCGCCGCCGCTGTATTTGAATATTATTGGAATTAATCTGCCAGGCGATGCTGAACACTGCGACTGTTTGTCGAGTTTTTAAAGGAGCCGGGACATCCAATCAGAGTTCAGAAAAACATTAACAGAACTAAAAAAGTTGCATTACCTGCAATCATTGAATTTCAGAAATGATTTTACTGAAATTAGTCACTAAAGATGCTGAAGCTTTTGTTGACGCAATGTACTTTAATTGCTGAAGGGATTTGCTGAAAAGGCATGCTAGTCGCAAAATGTTAAATTTGCTAAAAGACTGGAAATGTTGTCAAAATATAAAATAAGCTGACCCACATTCATGAAAAATTTGAAGTAAAATTACTTAAAAATCTGTAAAATATAAATGCTGACCCACATTCATGAATATTTGATTACTAAACATAATTTAGCGTATTACTTGAAAATGAGCTAACCTCCAAATTAGCCAAAGAAGCCAGCTTGTTACTTAAATACAAGCTAAATTCCAAAATAGTCTAAAACTAAATTATTCAAAATGTTAGCCTGATGCTAAAATAGAAGCTAAACTCTAAATTAGCCTATAAAAACCCCAGTAGATAACTTATTAGCCAAAAATCTTAGCATGTTGCTAAGATATTAGTTAAACTTCAAGTCAGCATAAAATAACCTCCGTAGATAACAAATTAGTCAAAAATGTGTGCATGTTGCAAAAATATTAGCTGAATTTCAAATAAGCATAAAAAATCTCAGTAGATGTCAGTTCAGGCAAAAAAGTTAGCACATTGCTTAAATTCTAGCTAAATTCCACAATATCCCAAAATTCCTCACTAAAATGTTAACATGTTGCTAAGATAGAAGCTAAAATCTAAGTTAGCATATAAAAACCTCAGCAGATAACAAATTAGATAAAAATGTTAGCATGTTGCTAAAATGTTAGCTAAACTCCAAGTTAGCATAAAATAACCTCAGTAGATAACAAATTCGTCAAAAAAGCTAGCATGTTGCAAAATATTAGCTGAACTCCAAATTAACCTGAAATTCCATAATAAACTAAATTAGTCTAAAATGTTAACATGTTGCTAAGATAGAAGTTAAACTCTAAATAGCCTATAAAAACCTCAGTAAATAACAAATTAGATAAAAATGTTAGCATGTTGCTAAACTCCAAGTTAGCGTAAAATTACCTCAGTAGATAACAAATTGGTCAAAAAAGCTAATATGTTGCAAAGTATAAGCTGAACTCCAAAATAGCCTGAAATTACTCACTAAACCAAATTAGTCAAAAAATATTAGCCTGTTGCAAAAATATTGGCAAAACTCCAAAGTTGCCTAAAAAGACATTACTAGATGCCAATTTAGCCAAAAAAAGCTAGCTCGTTGCTTCAATACTAGCTAAACTCCAAAATAGCCTGGCAGTCCTTAGTAAACTAAATCAGTCAAAAATGTTAACATGTTGCTAAGATAGAAGCTAAACTCTACATTAGCCTATAAAATCCTCATTAGACAACAAATTAGCTAAAAATTTTTGCATGTTGCTAAAAGATTAGCTAAACTCCAACTTAGCATAAAATAACATCAGTAGATAACAAATTACTCAAAAAAGCTAGCATGTTGCAAAGCATAGCTGAACTCCAAAATAGCCTGAAATTACTCACTAAACCAAATAAGTCAAAAAATATTAGCCTGTTGCAAAAATATTCCAAAAACTCCAAAGTTGCCTAAAAAAACATTACTAGATGCCAATTTAGCCAAAAAAGCTAGCTCGTAGCTTCAATACTAGCTAAACTCTAAAATAGCCTGGCAGTCCTTGGTAAACTAAATAAGTCAAAAACGTTAGCCTGTTACTAAAATAGAAGCTAACTCTAAATTAGCCAAAAAAAAAATCCCAGTAGCAAGCACATTAGAAACGTTAGCATGTTGATAAAATATTAGCTATACTCAAAATCCTCTGAAAATGACTTTAAAGGGTTAAAACATGTTCATCGAATAAATTTAAGGGCTTGTTGCTAATCTACTTAAAATGTTTAAATTTGAAGACGTGCTTATTCATTTGTTATAGCCGGAAAACGCAGCAGAAAACAGCAACAGTTCAAGCAGAAGACTGATGTAAAGTTAGCTTGCTAGCCGATCACAGATTCAGACTTCTGGGATCAATAACTCTTTTGAAAACGCTTTAAACTGACAGCTAGTGTCTCTAAACAACAACCTCTAAAGGTATTTCAACAGAAAAAGACAGAGTTTTATTTCTTTTTAATGTTAAACTCTTCCTGCTGCAGACAGATGCTAAACAGCAGCTGCTAACTGCTACATGCTAGCGCCGTGATTTAACTCCTTAGGACCCGAGCTGTCCTTTTATATGCCTGTTTTATTTATCTGAAAGAGAAATAAAAGTTAAGAAAATGAACTACTATGATAATAAAACTGAAATGTGATGTCTTAAGAGCTTAAAGAGAAGCAAATAATCTTAAAAAACAAACAAAAAACTAATAAATGAAAATTAGTAATGATATGAGCTAGTCATGAACACTCATCAAATTCATGCTAAAACAATCATCATTTATTTTCAAGAATTCTAAATGATGACAGGAATCATATTTGGTCAAAATGTTCAATAACTAAATATATTAAAGTTAAAGTCACTAAACTTTTTCACATGACTAATTATTACTTATAGAACAAGAAAACATGATTATTTTCCTAGATTATTGTTTATTAAAGTTACTTCACAGAAGAGTTCTATTTAAGTTTTTAATGATAAAAGAAGGTTAATGAAATATAAATAAGGGACAAATCTGTTTATTCAATTTGTTCATGTTTTAAATGTTACAAAAGTATCGGCAAATCCACAAAATCCAATGACTCGGATCGGGACCAAAAAAACTAAATATTTCTAAAACCATAAAGTTTATGAATACCAAAAATGCAAGCAGTAAAGTCCTGAACAAACCGAACGTTTTGATACCAAAATTGCTGAAATCGCAAGGAGCAGAAGGATCACCATGGTGTGAATGCTTACTAAGCATTCAAACGATAAAGTAAGAGAGCTTAAATTTAGTTAAAAATAAATGTGTCCTCCTCCTCCTCCTCCTCCTCGCCACCCCCCCCCCACCATCCTTGTTCTCCTCCTGCCTCCCCTGGCAGGTGTCACACCCACACTGTGGCCTCTGGGCTGCAGTCGCAGTGCAGCGCGCCGAGATAAGGGCTGTACGGAGACAAGCACACATCCTGTGTGAGGTTAGGGCCCCACCAGCGCCAGCAACTCCGCCTGCAGTGCAGCGTTCGCCGGTGCGTCTGCGACCGCAGTGCTCCTTCCCGTCTCCACGCCAACGAGGACAGAGGCTGCGGTCGGCAGGCGCAGGTGTGCGCGAGCGAAGGCCGACCTGAGAAACTTCGCCGCGTCTTGATCTCATGGTTGTTTTGATAAGTCTGCGAGGCAAGTGAGGTCAGAGGGGGTGAGACAGCCCCCGTCACTGTACTTTCAACTCGTCTGCGGTTTTGGCGATACGATTTCATCGTCGGGTATTGATCTCCTGGTTGTCCGCCCTGAATTCAAATCACAGTCAAAGACAATAAAGTTTATGGGACTGCAATGCCCTCTCATGGCCGCACAAGCATGAGGCATGAAAAGGGGAAGACATCACATCTTGTCAATATTGAAAGGCTTTCGGGCTTCCTGTTCTGTACGGTAAATTGCTTCATCTGAGCCGCTCGGCGAGGACATCATCGCTGTGTGTGTACATAAGAAAATACGTGTTTACCAGCTTTGTGTGAACTTATGAATTTATTTATGTATGTGCACGTGTGATAACAAATTTTTCCAATATACCTAAAGCTGTGATATTGCTTGATTCCGACGAAGTTTATGCACGCTTGGCAACCCCACACTTCCCACGCTGGATATCATCTGCAGGCCATCTCGCAGGCCATCCCATCAAAGGAGCAACCGTTCCCGCCGCCGCCGCCGCCGCCGCCGCCTTTTTCTTTTTCTAAATCTGACACTGCTCTCATAATAAGCAGCGTTGCATATCGGCGGGCTTCGGAAAGAGATGCAACTGAAGGGGAGGAAGGAAGGAGGAAAGAGCGAGGTGATGGAAGGAGGAAGGGAGGTGGGGGGTGTGTGTGTGGGGGGGGGGGGGGATAGGAATCGCGAAGACTTCTGTCACTTCATGAAAAATAGCTTCCCCTTTGGACGGAACTTCACAGGCCACAATCAAGCGGTGCCAAGACGCCGCAATCGTGGCAAATCAAGTCAGCATCTATTAATAATATTTCTGGGGCTGCTGCGGTGAGTGCGCGCCGTGTCCTCCTGCTGTCACAGCCCCGTGATGGAGCGCTGCCTTTATCTCAGCCCTGGCACGCTTCTGTCACCCTGATAAACAATTCACACACAAATATGAATAAGGATCCTCCCAGTAGGCCCCTGCACACCCTGCGTTTCCCCCCTCATTTTCTAGATGGGGGGAATGTAATCTTCAGACTTGGTCTTCCTCTCTTTTTCTCTCCCCCCCACCCTCTCCATCACTCTTTTTCTCTCCATCTATCTCATCTCTCTTTTCTCCCTCCTCCTCCCTTCTCCTTCTTTTCAATCTGTCTTTCAAAGATATGTAAATGACCTGGAGATGGGACCCCGGCGCGTAGGTGGTGTAGCGTGAATGTCAAAGCCCGGGCCTGCGAGTGAACCCTGCGCGCACACGCACGGACACACAAACTCATAGATCACACATTCAAGTCGCGCATACACACCCCCCAAAACAGCACTTAAGGTCACCTGTATCTCCTTCTGTCAGAATCCAGAGGTATAACATATGAAAAAACTAATAACTACAGCGGGATTAGGTATTATATTTGATTAAAGACCCACTCAGTAACATGTTCTTGTAGCTTATTTCGACATAACTGGACAAAAACTGTTTTTCTGAGTATTTGGCTATGTCTAAAAAAAATAATATATTCCAAGACTATCTAGTCAAATAAAAATGAACACTTTACAGAGATTATTTACTGTGTTCAACCACAAAATCGTTCAAACACAATGTATTTTGGTCCATAATGAACATAGATGCTCAGATTTAGTGTCAAGACTTGATTTTGGAATTATAGATTCAGACTTCTGGACAAAATTGAAATATATATTAATTTAGTGGGTATTCACAATCTTAAAGAGAGTAAAAATATCTTCAGGAAAGATGTATTTATTCCTTTGAAATGCAGAATAATACCAGATTTTAAGCTTATGAACTAATACGAAGCGCTACTGTCACCAGAAGTAAACAAATCCTCGTGTCGGTGAAGTTTCCTGTTATCAAAGTAAGACTACTTTGAATTTTTTTTTTTTTGTTCAAAAACTGAGACTGAAGTTCCGCTCACTAACATATGTTCTAAAAAACTAAATTAACATTGGAATTTACATTCTTCTGGTGATGGGTGACTCTTCAACAGTTGATGCAAATAATGTAACTCCAGCAGATTCTGAAGCGGAGAAACGCAGCTGATGTGCAGCTCCGCACAGCTGACGTGCAGATTTGCAGCAATGTGTGATGCAGAGATGGAAAAACTGGAGAACATTTTCAGGTTTTGTGGTTAAATGATCAAAAATAACAGTAATATTTATGTTGTTTATGTTACTGCTGAGAATTCCATCACAAGTAAAAACATCATTTTCTCTAAATCTTTGAGTTTTTATCAGTTTTGTTCACTCTGATCTCCTGTACTACATAAAAGTATAAACAATAGTGATTTAATAGGTATAATTTCAATTTTCAAACATTCAGGAAAAAGATTCGTGTGCAGTCGGGAGTTTTGTGTGTTAATGGAGGGAGGGCGGAGGGTAAATGGTGGGTTGGGCTTTTTTATTCATATATTTTTTGTCTGTTTTTGTTTGCAACTGTAAACTTTATAAATAAAGTTTGATTGATTTACTGGTTGGTTGGCTGGATTGCTGACCAACCGACTGATTGATTTATTGAAAGGACTTCAGACTCCATTCAAATTGTGGTTAAAAAAGTAACAAGCAAAAAACTTGCAGTTTTTACATACAAACTATAATCCACAAGCTTTCTGATCTACTCCACTCTGCAGACAAATAGATCTATGAACGTATTTGTTTTCCTCATCTGAGCTGGATAAAAACTGTATGGCTAGATAGCTCTGATATTGTTGCAGTTTGGGGTTGTAAGCTAGTGAGAGAGTGTAAACAAAGGGTTGATGGGAAATGAAGGCAGGCTAATGCTATGGTCACAAATACAACTGCCATGGGACTCAGCCGTTTTTTCAAGATTTCAGCCGAAGTCATGAATGAAGTCACGAGCAGTCAGACAACCGTTAGACGTGGGTAACGCCATTACGAAATAAGGCGACGGCTGGGCTTCCACAAGGTGGCGACAGCTGGATAGCCTGCTAGCAGCAGCACAGACTGGACTATACTTAAATATCTCTGGATGGCGGCCTTCCATAACAAGTAGCCGTCCTGCCTGTTACCGGACTGCCATCCCACGACCTTGAAGTGTGTGCAGGCGCCCCCTGACCGATAAAAATCTTCAGTTTGCCTTAAAATTGTAACTTTTTCTTAAACCTCTGTGGCCATTGATTTTTTTGGAAATCGATGGAGTGGACATGAATGTAGATGGTGGCAGTCAGTCGGCAGTCAGGCGGCAGTCAGGTGTTAGTCAGGTGGCAGTCAGGCGGCAGTCAGGCAACAGTCAGGCGACAGTCAGGTGGCAGTCAGTCGACAGTCAGGCGGCAGTCAGGAAACAGTCAGGCGGCAGTCAGGTGTTAGTCAGGTGGCAGTCAGGCCGCAGTCAGGCAACAGTCAGGCGACAGTCAGGTGGCAGTCAGGCGGTACTCAGGTGTTAGTCGGGCAGCAGTCAGGCGGCAGTCAGGTGGCAGTCAGGAAACAGGTAGGCGGCAGTCAGGCGACAGTCAGGAAACAGGTAGGCGGCAGTCAGGCAACAGTCAGGACACAGTCAGGCGGCAGTCAGGCGGTACTCAGGTGTTAGTCAGGTGGCAGTCCGGAAACAGTCAGGCGGCAGTCAGGAAACAGGTAGGCGGCAGTCAGGCGACAGTCAGGCAACTGTCAGGACACAGTGAGGCGGCAGTTATATTCATTCACTTTTTTTTTTCTTTTCTTCCCCCTAAAATGTTGCTTTTATGTTTTATGAATTTCCTGCTGTTTATTTCTCTATTGACAACCCAATTAGTTTTTTCTGCTGTTTTTAGACTTCTGTTTACCTTTTATGTACTGTTTTAACTTGTACTTTTACTTGGAGATGAACAACCTTTTCCATAGGGACTAAAGATGGAAATTAGTCTAAAAGACTATAATCTTATATATTTGCATTTTTAAATGTTTTATTAATATATGCTGTCCCTGTCTTAAATAAACAATCAATCAGTAAGGTGGCAGTCAGGAAACAGGTAGGCGGCAGTCAGGCAACAGTCAGGACACAGTCAGGCGGCAGTCAGGTGGCAGTCAGGCGACAGTCAAGTGGCAGTCAGGCGGTACTCAGATGTTAGTCAGGCAGCAGTCAGGTGGCAGTCAGGCGGCAGTCAGGTGGCAGTCAGGAAACAGGTAGGCGGCAGTCAGGTGGCAGTCAGGCGACAGTCAGGCAACAGTCAGGACACAGTCAGCCGGCAGTCAGGAAACAGGTAGGCGGCAGTCAGGCGACAGTCAAGTGGCAGTCAGGTGTTGGTCAGGCGGCAGTCAGGCAGCAGTCAGGCGGCAGTCAGGCGGCAGTCAGGCAACAGTCAGGCAGCAGTCAGGTGGCCGTCAGGCACGTAGATGACCCCCTTTTTATGTACTACGAGGCGGCTGTTGGCAACTGACACAGACAGCCACCATCCAGAGACATTTAAACATCATCCAGTAAGAACTTCTGGATCCATCTGTCACCACCTTGCAGGTGCCCGTCTGTCACCTGTTTTGGTAATGGCACCACCCCTGCCTGACTCTAGACTGCATGACCTTGAATTGTGGTCGTCCGGTCCGCGTAAAATTTTAACTTTTATTTAAAACCTCCACAACCCCCTCGCGACTTGTAAAAATACAACAGCCACCTGCCAAGTTTAATGAAAAACTTGCATTTAGATTACTGTGCTGTGACATTTTGGGATATGTGACTGTAGTCTTACAACTCACAACTCAATTCTAATGAACTCCTGCTGCTGTACAGAAACGTCCAAAAAATGACACACTTTTTAAAAATTTACAATCATAATCAAAAGACCACCAGGAACGCCTTTACAAAGGTCAAAAGGTGAATAAAGTGGGTCTTTCAAGGGTTTCCAAGTTAAAGTTTTGAATTACCTTTCCTTCTAAATATCCATCTGCTGCCAAGTGTCTATAAAGGGGTTGCAGTAATTGTTGAGGAGGAACGTATGGTGAAGTGTGACTTTAGGAATCTGTTTCTTCCTCTGCTGTAACACTGCAATATGTTCCTGACTGTAATTAAGCGGTGAGGAAACGCTGGTGTCGGTGTCCTCCTAAACTTGGCAGTTCTGATGGAGCTCACATGCTGAAGGTAGGGCTCATGATAATTAAGTACCACAGTGAGAGCTCACACAGTCCCCCCCATTGTTGAAGTGGTACTTATTATTCATTTATGTGAGATTATTACAGAAAAATATATATTTTTCCTTTTAATACAGTCACAGTGAACAGTGGGATTGCACTTGCAGCTGTTTTTGCAAACTAAGCACATTTTCATCATGTAAAGACGGTCCCGGAGTTATAATTTAGGCTAGAGAGAGAATAAAAATAAAAAATTCTGTGCTTAATTCAAGAAGATAGTAAAACGTGATTCATTTGTTGGAAAACGGACGACTTATACTCCAGAGTGATTAATGTATGTTTTCTTTTTTTTGATTAGACTTTTTATTTACTCCAGTGATACTTATACTCAGATGTGACCTATACTAAGATGCGACTTATACTCCGATGAAACTACTGTGAGACTTTGTTGGGGTTTATACTCTGATCAAATTTATATTGCAAATTACACTCCGTACGACTTGTACTCTAGGGATATATTAGTGAATATATTCATGAATACTTATACTCCAGTGCCACCCAGAGGTCGGCAACCTTTAAGAGTAAAAGAGCCATTTGGGCTCGTTTTCTACTGATCAAAAACTAGAAGGAGCCGCATTGACTTACGTTAGCCTTTCAAAAAATTTGGATTTGCATTCATAACCGTTTTTTTTTTTTTTTCTATGTGAATAATGTCTATTTTTGGCACGAACAAAAGCAAAAAAATATATAAAAAGAAGCTAGCATCTCCCAAAAAGGTATTTTTTTACATTTTTAACGTTAGTAGCAAAAAAGCTAGCTTGTTGCTTATTACTAGCTGAACTTCAAATTAGCATAACATTTCTCTGTAAATTAAATCAGCCAAAAATTTTTGCATGTTGCTGAAATAAAAGCAAAACTCAAAATTAGCTTAAAACCCCCAGTAGATAACAAATTAGCTAAAAATGTTAGCATATTGCTAAAATATTAGCTAAACTCCAAATTAGCATAAAAAACTAATTAGAGGCCAAATCTGCCAAAAAAGCTAGCTTGTTGCTTAATTACTAGCTGAACTCCAAAATAGCTTAAAATTCTTCAGAAAACTAACTTAATCAAAAACGTTAGCATGTTTCTAAATTCTAAATTATCCAAAAAAAAAAATTCAGTAGATAACAAATTAGCTGAAAACATTAGCATTTTACTAAAATATTAGCTAAACTCCAAATTAGTATAAAATTTCTCAGAAAACTTAGCCAAAAACGTTAGCATGTTGCTAAAATAGAAGCTAAAATTCTAAATTAGCCTAAAAACTCCAATGGGTAATACTTTAGCCAAAAACGTTAGTATATTGCTAAAATAATAGCTAATCTCCAGTTGTTTTGAAGTTTACTATTATTTTATTTTTCTTCATCCAGAGAGCCACCATGGAGAGATGAAAGAGCCACATGTGGATCTGGAGCCGCAGGTTGCAGACCCCTGCTCTAGAAAATATGGTTGCGTGCCAGTTTTTGTAACATTATCATATCACAACTTTTAAATAAGTCATCTTTGACATTTTTTTTACATTTTAAAAAGGAGCTGAGTTTTAACCCGAAGTTAAATGTTTCAAACGATGCATTTGCGGCATGTTCTTTGCTGCTATAAGTACGTTTTGATTAAACATAACTTCTGATAATGGAGGGCACATAAAAAAATTAAGCTCAAATTAGTTACTTTAAGTACTTCTTCATTCAAATCTTTATAAATCATTATCATATAAATCATACATTTTTTTCTATCTCAGCACCTTTGTGCTCATTTGCGCATGACTTTCAACAAATTAATCACTGGAATGATGCAACAATGCAAACAGAAAAGCTGGAAAATATTTTTATAAAAAGATTTTAAAATTAAATGTCGTAAATTTACGACTTTAAGTTTTGTAAATTTACAAGCTTTTTTTCTTGTAAATTTAAGAAATATAATAAATTCAGAAGTTTACTACTTTAAAACATGCAAATTTGAGAGAATAAGTCATAAATTCAGAAATATATGACTTTTTTTTTTTATAGTTTAACTATAGTTTAATAGTTATGACTCTATTTTAGTAAATTTACAAGATTCAAAGTAATACATTTATGATTTTAAAACATGTTAAATGACATGAAAAAAGTACAAATAAATTTAGATTTAAAATCGTAATTTAACTTTTTGTTTTGTTTTTGTATTTTCCTAAACTTTTATAATATATTTCTAAAACTCTGTCTCCTTATATTAATGTGATTCACAGATTAGGTAATATTTTGGTTCAGAATTTGCTGATGTTTGTCACAACGAAAGGAGGCTAAGTGGACGTGTTTGGACGTGATTGTTTCTCCTTCTCGTGTGGAGCGGCGGCGCTTTTCACACCTGGTCTGCTCAGACTCTAATTGTCAGTGGCTGCTTCCTGCCAGGTCCGGTCCCTCCATGTCCGTGATGGAAATGCGTACTTCCGCAGAGAAACATCTAAAGAGGCCTAAATGAGATTTCACTCAGCGGGAAGGAGCTTGCGGTGGGGTGCTGATGATGAATGTATTGTGAGATTGATTAGCGTCAGTAAGAAGTGTGGCGGATTTGGCCACCAGAGGTGTCTGTGTTTGCGAGAGACAAGAAGTGAAAAGAAATAAAGTGAATAGTGAGGATGAATAGAAATCTTATTCAGGTAAACATCGCATAGTGTTAAAATCTAAACTAAGAGAGGGAAATGAATATCTTGTCTGTACTGGGTCACTATCACCTTCTAAAGTCAAGAAAAACACAAAATCTTACCCAACATTTTTTGTCTAGTTAGTGTAAATATCGTATTACAGTTGTTTAAAGACAAAATTAACTTTCAGTGAGCTTAAATGACTTTTTTTAAGAGAATAAATCTTAAATACATTGTTAAGACGATTTGTCTTTCAAGACAGTCTTAAAACTAGTTGATTTTTACTTCAAATTTCGGATGATTATGGTCTAGAAACAAGGATAGATGGACTGGTTTAGTGCTAAAAAATAGATATTTTTGGTGGAAAAAAATAGTATAAATACACTTATTTTAAAAATATTAAACTCTTGTTTTAAGCATTATTTACTTATTTTGAGAACAATAAACTCTTATTTTAAGCATTATTCACCTATTTTAAGAATATTAAACTCTTATTTTAGGCATTATTTACCTATTTTAAGAACATTGAGCTCTTATTTTAAGCATTATTCACCTATATTAAGAATAATAAACTCTTATTTTAAGCACTATTTACTTATTTTAAGAACATTAAGCTCTTATTTTAAGCATTATTCACCTATTTTAAGAATATCAAACTCTTATTTTAAGCATTATTTACCTATTTTAAGAATATTAAACTCTTATTTTTATCAATATTCACCTATTTTAAGAATAATAAACTCTTATTTTAAGCATTATTTACCTATTTTAAGAACATTAAACTCTTATTTTAAGCATTATTCACCTATTTTAAGAATAATAAACTCTTATTTTAAGCATTATTTACCTATTTTAAGAACATTAAGCTTTTATTTTAAGCATTATTTACCTATTTTAGGAACATTAAATTCTTATTTTAAGCATTATTCACTTATTTTAAGAATATTAAACTCTTATTTTTTTATCAATATTCACCTATTTTAAGAATAATAAACTCTTATTTTAAGCATTATTTATCTATTTTAAGAACATTAAGCTTTTATTTTAAGTTAAAGTTAAAGTTAAAGTTAAAGTCCCATTAGTTGTCACACACCTAGGTGTGCGAAATTTGTTCTCCGCATTTGACCCATCCCCTAAGGGAGCGGTGAGCTGCAGACACAGCCGCGCTCGGGAACCATTTGCATTATTTACCTATTTTAGGAACATTAAGTTCTTATTTTAAGCATTATTCACTTATTTTAAGAATATTAAACTCTTATTTTTATCAATATTCACCTATTTTAAGAATAATAAACTCTTATTTTAAGCATTATTTACCTATTTTAAGAACATTAAACTCTTATTTTTATCAATATTCACCTATTTTAAGAATAATAAACTCTTATTTTAAGCATTATTTACCTATTTTAAGAACATTAAACTCTTATTTTAAGCATTATTCACCTATTTTAAGAATATTAAACTCTTATTTTTATCAATATTCACCTATTTTAAGAATAATAAACTCTTATTTTAAGCATTATTTACCTATTTTAAGAACATTAAACTCTTATTTTAAGCATTATTCACCTATTTTAAGAATAATAAACTCTTATTTTAAGCATTATTTACCTATTTTAAGAACATTAAGCTTTTATTTTAAGCATTATTTACCTATTTTAGGAACATTAAGTTCTTATTTTAAGCATTATTCACTTATTTTAAGAATATTAAACTCTTATTTTTTATCAATATTCACCTATTTTAAGAATAATAAACTCTTATTTTAAGCATTATTTATCTATTTTAAGAACATTAAGCTTTTATTTTAAGCATTATTTACCTATTTTAGGAACATTAAGTTCTTATTTTAAGCATTATTCACTTATTTTAAGAATATTAAACTCTTATTTTTATCAATATTCACCTATTTTAAGAATGTCAAACTCTTATTTTAAGCAACATTCACCTATTTTAAGAATATTAAACTCTTATTTTGAGCATTATGAACTTATTTTAGGACACAATAGTGTCCTTAATAAGTGAAATATGTCTTAAAATGAGTTTTTGTTGCTTCTTTCAAGATTTAATTTAGTCTCAAATGGGCAAAAAATACTTGTTTTAAGAGATCTTAACAGGTCAAAATCTACGAGTTCCATTGGCAGATTTTTTCACTTAAAACAAGTGAAAAATGTCTTGTTTTAAGTATTTTTTAACTTGTTTTTAGAAGGGCATTTTTTCCGGCGTAGCATACTTTGAGATTTTTGTTTTATCTTGTTCATAAATGATTCCTGCCACTGGAAAACAATCAATCCTCAAATAAGTAACTAGTTTTTCTTTCTTTACTGTGTGAGTGGTTAACAAAAAGCTCTTATCAATGTTTAAACCTATCTCATTAACAGGATCCAAACGTTCATTTAAAAACCCATTTTATAGAATTTGGTCAATGTTTTCTGCCCTGCAGTGCATCATCAGTCCACTAGGGGCAGTAGAAGTCTTTTCCTAGTTATTTCAAAATGGCTGCTTCCATGAAATCTCAAAAACACTTTTGGCAGGAAAAGTTTTGCTAATTTTCAGAATTTTATGGTGAGAATAACTCATCTATTGGTCCTCATTTTACTAAATAAGTGATTGCTGTTTTAAAAGAATGTAAAATTTGTTGATAATTAATTCTTTTGAATCCAGTTCAAATTTGAGACAGTGGGTAAAAAATGTGCCTTTTTTTTCCTGAACTCTCAAGTCAAAATACTCAAAAACTTACCGAATCACCAAACACATACTATTAAATAAATCTATAACTCATAAAAAATTATATTGCAATTTAATTGTTTCGTCAAAGGGTGTAAAAAAAATGTAATTCCCAATTATTTTATGTTGTGGCTATAAAGGGTTAATAATACAATGTGTTAGTAAAATATGTTTTTTATTTTAATGTCTAAATTCAGGGCTTAACACTTTTGTTATGACAATCAGCATGTATTTCCTTTGCTGCTGCTGGTAAGGTTGGTGTTAGCTCAGCGGCGCGTCGTCATGGTAACATGAAAATGCGTTGCACCAGGGTATCAACTATTCCACTTCTGTGAAAAGTGATCTAAATTTTAAAAAAGTAACAAGGATAAAGTACTAAAAATTGATTGAATATTTATTTCTTTCGTAGGCGAGCATTGTATAAGCAGGATAATGCACTTTGAAGTGTGCGTTATCAACTCATTTTCTTCAAGTTAGACAGTTCATTCTTCCACGTTCATTTCTGATAATGCACTTCGGAGTGTGCATTATCAGAAATCAATAAAATTAGCGGTGGCAACTTCTCCGGATGTTTCAGGCTTCCACGTCAATTTCTGATAATGTGAACTTGGTCGGGCATTATCCCTTATTTACGCTGTTATAATACAACGATTCAGTTCAATGGTGTAACACAGTTTTAAACTGAGAATTGTGGCTATTGACTTTACTGAGTTCATGTTAAAGTCCATCCGGGACTTTGATGTTGTAGGATTCCATAACTGTAACTTTATCACTATATATACTCGTCTTAGATTTTAGAGTTATTAGTTAGTAACGCAAAAGCAGAATTTCACAAGTGAGTAAAACTGATTTCATTTATTTTGATGTCATGAAACACGAGAGAAAATATTTCTTGAGTGTATTTTTCCTTCACTTTTTAAATCTTTGGATACACATGTTGATAAAATCGATTATTAGAGAAAAAAAAAGTCAAAAATTGTATTGTTTACTTCCAATAAAACTCCAGAGCAGCATCACGTTCTATCAGGCAGACTGAACCATTTTACTTAAAACAGGAGGCAATAGATTTTAATTTCTAACGTTTCTATATTTCACAATAAATGTTTTTAAGAATATTTTAGTTATAAATGACAAAAAGTGGTATAACTCAATTTGAAACTTAGGTAAGATTGAATACTATTTTTATTTAAGGGTCGTAACTCCCATTTCTCGCCTTTATCTGTCGCTTTGCTCTGCAGCTTTGAACTCTGGTAAACCCAAAGTCTAATCCTCTGAGTATTGAAACAGCTTTATGCAGATAACTTTACTGATGCACAACAGAACGCGTTGGCTTGTCAGATTCTCCTTTTTCTTAATGTGTCTTACAGTTTAGAATGGAGTAAATGTCACCGCCACGAGTACCACAAATAACAGGTGTAAAGCCGGCTGACGTGATCTTTGAAGAAGAAACATCTGAACGTTTGCTTCGTTTATGCAGAGGGATCGTGAACGTCGCTGCAATGTCTATTAAAAACAAAGAGCTGAGTGTGGCCAGAAACGTCTTTATAGCAAAAATAAAAATATTATTTTGGATGTACAGTTGTGAGGGAGTAGCTGTGTGTATGTGGTTTTAATAATTAACAAAAAATAAAACTCTTAGATCTATATTTAAATGTTTTTTAAATAGATATCCTGATAAAAGCATATTAATATTTAAAGCATTATTTTTTTCATAATTTATTTAATTTAATAGAGTAATCAAATTTTAAGAAATTTTCAGCTTTTTAAAGAATGAGTACCAAATAAAGTATTTTTTAACTTTAATTTTCCTCTCAAAATTGAATAGTTTTTACATTTTTTAAATACTAACAATGAGGCAGTTCTATTCTTTTAAAAAAAACTTTTTTTATATGATTAAAAAAAAAAAAAAAGTGAAGTCATTTCTTTTGAAAAATTTTTTTTCTTATAATGATCAGAAAAAGGTTACATTATTTAATAAATAATAAAATATTGATGGAAAACAAAGCAAAAACGATTTTAATCAAGATTTTTATACGTTTAGACTTGGTTCTGCCACGATTAATCGACTTTTAAATTAGTTAATGTCTAATTTAATAGTTAATTAGTCGTCTTTTTTTTATATCAAAACTACGGTGCGGCTTTCTAATGCCACGTCAAATGACATGGTTTAAGGTCTTTGACACACATGCACAATTATGCTAATCTGGGTCGGTAGTGATGTCACAGGAAGTTTGATTGTCGGACCATAACAACACGCTAACGAAACTAGAAAGTAGGAAACATTAAAAAATAAAAGACAAAAGTGTCCGATGCAATCTCTACAAGACAGAATGTGTGTTTATGGCAGCACCTAAGTAAACCAAGCTAAGCTAACATTAGCGCAAACTTATTAGCTAAACGTTTTCTGGGCATCCCTGGAACTTCTACCCCATCTTAGCAACGTAGCATCGTAGCACGTCTTTTTGTAAGACGTGTAGAAATGCTTAGCAACATAGCATTGTGGCACTGCTTTTTGTTAAGACGTGTAGAAATGCTTAGCATCGTAGCACGTCTTTTGTAAGACGTTAGAAAATGCTTAGCAACGTAGCATCGTAGCACGCCTTTTTGTAAGACGTGTAGAAAATGCTTAGCATCGTAGAATAGCGTAGCAACGTCTTTTTGTAAGACGTGCAAGAAAATACTTAGCAACGTAGCATTGTAGCATCCGTGGCACGTCTTTTGTAAACGTGTATGTAGAAATGCTTAGCAACGTAGCATCGTAGCACGTCTTTTTGTAAGACGTGTAGAAATGCTTAGCAACGTAGAATTGTAGCATCGTAGCATGTCTTTTTGTAAGACGTGTAGAAATGCTTAGCATCATAGCATGTAGCACATCTTTTGTAAGACGGTGAGAAATGCTTAGCAACGTAGCATTGTAGCATCGTAGCACGTCTTTTTGTAAGACGTGTAGAAATGCTTAGCAACATAGCATCGTAGCACGTCTTTTTGTAAGACGTGTAGAAATGCTTAGCAACGTAGCATCGTAGCACGTCTTTTTGTAAGACTTGTAGAAATGCTTAGCAACATAGCATCGTAGCACGTCTTTTTGTAAGACGTGTAGAAATGCTTAGCAACGTAGCATTGTAGCATCGTAGCACGTCTTTTTGTAAGACGTGTAGAAATGCTTAGCAACTCATTGTACTAGCATCGTATAGCACGAGCAGTCCTTTTTGTAAGACGTGTAGAAATGCTTAGCAACGTAGCATCGTAGCACGTCTTTTTGTTAGACGTGTAGAAATGCTTAGCAACGTAGAATTGTAGCATGTCTTTTTGTAAGACGTGTAGAAATGCTTAGCATCATAGCATTGTAGCACATCTTTTTGTAAGACGTGTAGAAATGCTTAGCAACGTAGCATTGTAGCATCGTAGCACGTCTTTTTGTAAGACGTGTAGAAATGCTTAGCAACGTAGCATCGTAGCACGTCTTTTTGTAAGACGTGTAGAAATGCTTAGCAACGTAGCATCGTAGCACGTCTTTTTGTAAGACTTGTAGAAATGCTTAGCAACATAGCATCGTAGCACGTCTTTTTGTAAGACGTGTAGAAATGCTCAGCAACGTAGCATCGTAGCACGCCTTTTTGTAAGACGTGTAGAAATGCTTAGCATCGTAGCACGTCTTTTTGTAAGACGTGCAGAAATACTTAGCAACGTAGCATTGTAGCATCGTGGCACGTCTTTTTGTAAGACGTGTAGAAATGCTTAGCAACGTAGCATCGTAGCACGTCTTTTTGTAAGACGTGTAGAAATGCTTAGCAACGTAGAATTGTAGCATCGTAGCATGTCTTTTTGTAAGACGTGTAGAAATGCTTAGCATCATAGCATTGTAGCACATCTTTTTGTAAGACGTGTAGAAATGCTTAGCAACGTAGCCATTTGTAGCATCGTTAGCACGTCTTTTTGTAAGACGGATGTAGAAATGCTTAGCAACATAGCATCGTATAGCACGTCTTTTGTAAGAACGTGTAGAAATGCTTAGCAAACGTAGTATCATCGTAGCACGTCTTTTTGTAAGACTTGTAGAAATGCTTAGCAACATAGCATCGTAGCACGTCTTTTTGTAAGACGTGTAGAAATGCTTAGCAACGTAGCATTGTAGCATCGTAGCACGTCTTTTTGTAAGACGTGTAGAAATGCTTAGCAACGCAGCATTGTAGCATCGTAGCAGGTCTTTTTGTAAGACGTGTAGAAATGCTTAGCAACGTAGCATCGTAGCACGTCTTTTTGTTAGACGTGTAGAAATGCTTAGCAACGTAGAATTGTAGCATGTCTTTTTGTAAGACGTGTAGAAATGCTTAGCATCATAGCATTGTAGCACATCTTTTTGTAAGACGTGTAGAAATGCTTAGCAACGTAGCATTGTAGCATCGTAGCACGTCTTTTTGTAAGACGTGTAGAAATGCTTAGCAACGTAGCATCGTAGCACGTCTTTTTGTAAGACGTGTAGAAATGCTTAGCAATACGTAGCATCGTAGCACGTCTTTTTGTAAGACTTGTAGAAATGCTTAGCAACATAGCATCGTAGCACGTCTTTTTGTAAGACGTGTAGAAATGCTTAGCAACGTAGCATTGTAGCATCGTAGCACGTCTTTTTGTAAGACGACGTGTAGAAATCTGCTAGCAACGTAGCATTGTAGCATCGTAGCAGGTTCTTGTAATGTACAGTGTAGAAATGCTCTTAAGCAACGTAGCATCGTAGCACGTCTTTTTGTAAGACCTGTAGAAATACTTAGCAACGTAGCATCGTAGCACGTCTTTTTGTAAGACCTGTAGAAATACTTAGCAACGTAGCATCGTAGCACGTCTTTTTGTAAGACGTGTAGAAATCCTAACGTTCCTAGCTACGAACAAGAGCATTTTATTATACTTTTCAAACTTTATCTTTTGAGAAAAATAGTTATTTTGTTTCAGATACCGACCTCATTTGATTGAAGTCTTGTTTTAATGAAAGAAACAAAATTTTGCTAGCATACAGCTTAAACGTTTCAAGTTTAAAGCTTGTGATGGTTAAGATAATCCGATTAGTTGACTACTCGAGACAAAATAAGTCGACTATAACAGTAATCGTTCGCGGAATCCCTAATTTAGACTATAAAACTTCGTCCACTACTCTCGAAATAATTATTGGTTCACGTGACGCTCGAATGTTAGGAAATCAGCGTTATCCAAGCTATGCTAAAGATACAGGGAAATGGCCAAACTGAGTGAAAAAAATCCTTAAATATTAGACACTCGAAATTATTTTATCGTTTAAAACGAGTACAAAGTGTTCGCGGCTGCAACATCTCAGAATGAATGGTTGGGAGCTGCATTCAAGGCAGAGTGGTTTGAGAAGCCATTGAAATGCAGTGAAAGCAACAGTTTTTTCCAGCGTAAGATAAAAGCCAATGTGTTTATGTCTTTAATATGCACTGGTGTTGATAGTTTGAACATCCGAGCGCTGCAAGAGTTGAAGGTTTTCTGTTCTTTACAACCCCGATAAACAAGGTTTTGTTCTTTTACGGCAAACAAGCCTTCAGACCCCATTGAAGCCCGTTCGAGGCGCGCGGGACAAAGGCTCGCCGTGAAAGGTGTTTGGCAGGGGATCGTTGTGTCGCTTTTTATAAGAGGAAAATGTCTATTCAACCATTCCTGCTGGAACTTAGCCACCACACTGAGAGCCAGAAACCCTGCATGGACAATCCCTGCTACTCTGCTTCTAATGGTGGTACACAGAGGCAATAATCATAAAAAGCCAGGGTCCCTTTCTGAATGGTTACTGACATTCATCTCCTACAGTAACCACAGCCCCAGCACTGGGCAATTTACCCTCAACATGCAAAACTGTGAGGACAAAATGTGGACCTGCCATTCTCCATGCATATTAAAGACACTTGTCATCAAGACGTCACCCAGGAGCTATGAGAACAAGAGGTACAGTTCCTCCGAGACAGACTCACTCACCATCAAAACCATGAAATTAGACCCGGGAAAATATCCTTGTGATGGGAAAAATGCTACACTTTAGTGCATTTTGCATATAAAAAAAAAAAACCGAACGGATGCATGTAAATTGCCCATGCCACAAAGACAAATTGGTAATTCAGGTTTGGAATGAAAATGACACTAAAGTGCAAAAAGGAAATGGTGCAGCGTGAAAGGAATAAGGGTTGTTAAAATGTCACATTTGAGATCTGGTGCCTTTAGGAATCGAGATGTATTGTTAGAAGAAATGTGATAAACGCGAGCCAAATGTTCGGGTAGCAAATAGAGCCGCATGTATACCGCGTTGTCTTAGTCACCGCGCTCGGAGCGACGCCCACAGAAAAGACACAAACTGATGAATGCACGATTTGTGGTTAAATGCTTTCCTGCACCTTTTTTTTCTGTTAGGAACTCTTTGTAATGACAAAAAAAAAGAAAGAAACCTGTACCCACACAGTGACATTCATAGCACAAATGAAAGCCAAAATGTTGAGTTGTTCAAAGCAATGTCAGGTCTAAAGGATGTGAGTGCTTGCATTAGGAGGACGCAAACAAAAACTCATTGAAAATCCACTGATAAGGCTTTAACAGATCTCTCACGCTTATAAAACTTCTACAAATGTCAGCCGGAATATACATACAGTATATATATTTGTTCCAGTTCCTAATTTCCTTGGTTTGTCCCCAGGCTCCTCAAGGCCTCAGACCATTGCCCTCCAGGATGACAAATGGCCTTAATGAAATTGGACAACTCAGCATACATGCATAAAAGGATCTTAAATATTGATAGTGAAGATCAACGTAGTGGCGCATATTCCACTCTTTAATATTTTACGTGTCAGACAGCCCTATTGTCTATGTGTGGGCAGGTGGGGGTAAATCATTGTCTCTTCCCCCCCACCCTCGACTTCCCAGTCCATTTAAGGCGTATGTGTTGGCTTTAGTCATGACAGTGGTGTGCATCTTTAGTCAAAGAAAGAAAATGCTTCTTTTTTTTTGGTTTGAAATCAACGACAAAAATCAGGGCGAAACAAATACAAGTCTGATCCAAACAACTTCAGAAAAACAAACATCAAATGCAGCTTATCTATGGCTCAATATAGTCGATGGGCGATACTGGGATTTTCTATTCAATACCAATATATCACAGGGCTTGAATTGCTAATATCGTTACCAATACTTTATTCTTGAAATGTTGTGATCATAAAATAATTTTGGAGATACACCATTTTATGTGTTAAATACGTGTATAATAAAACACAGGATAGAGACTGTTTATGAGAAAATTACAAAAATCTGAACAGAAATCAAATACTGAACATGTTTAAAGTTTATGGGTGTGACATGAGACTGAAAATCTCAAGTGTATTTAATTGCTGCAAATGTTTTTAAGTTTGTAAGTTTCCCTTTTTTGATTGCTTGATAACCATAACAACAGAATAAGAACAATATTTTTGATTTAATGAAAAATAGTGTATTAAAAGCTGGGGCATTTTTGCAAAAATTGAAAAGTTTCAAACCAAAGTGGAAATCTTGATCCGATACCAACTTGGGATTGATACTATCGATATGATCAATCCGCCTTGCTCTACAAAAACGCAAAAATTAACAAAAATTTATGCACAACAGTATCACAAACACACATATATACATATATATACATAGAATAAAGGCAGTGATAAAATATCAAAGTCACTTGTAAAACAAGTAAACAAAAGCAGTATTAATAAATACAGAACTATAAACAACACAACAAAAATAGGGAGTGTGATAAGATGGTGTGTTGTATACACAGAAAGACAAAATTGCCAGATTGGGCAGTTTCCCGCACAAATTGGGCAGGTATTTACTCTAATAGGGCTATTTTTGCCCAATCTGGCAACTCAATAGACGGCTAGAACTCCTTTAGTGAATTCAAGCTCTTTACTTTGAAAACAAACCTTTACAAAAGTATCGATCTAATCATGCTGAAATTGATATTTCACCTTGGTATTGATACTTAGATCGCTACGCCCATTCATATGGGGAATGATCTCTTGTAGAAGTTGGTCTAAGGTTAGCTTCTTAAAAAAAGCGCTCTGCTGTCCATCAAGTACGGGACGGGGAAGGTGCTCAGGATCACTGCTTTATTAGCGTCCGCATTATTTATTTTCCAAAATTTCAGGTTTTCTTTTGTTTTTTTATCCATAGCTACCATTTAAATTTTTGGTCTCCCGGAGATGGCGAACATTTTGATGTAATTTTTAATAGAATCTGAAAAAGTACATTTTTGGATTTCCTTGGCAACGGAGGTTTTTTTTGTTAACCACGCCCACATTCCAAATATGTGCATATAGTTTGTCATATTATTTCATTCAACATGAGACAAGGACTTCTGGGTTAATTTTTCACAATATTCTGATAAGAAATATTGGGGGACGCCACTTTTGTGAGCTCGGCACCCCAATAACGTTCAAAATCTACACATTTTGATTCCAACATTTATTGCCAAGTAGTTTCTAAATAATACTTGAGGAGTGAGGAGTCGAGACTTTAAAAATCCTTAGGAGGAGTTAAATTTTTTTTTTTTTTAAATTCAAGATGGCGGTGAAATATCAACAATACTTCCACGTTGTTGATTTGTGGCATGCTTGTGAAATTTTGTGAAGATCGTTCAAACAAAAATGTTTATTTCGGGAGAACGGAGGAGTTGCAAAATTTAACATTTTGCCACAAAATGGCCGCCAAGCCATAGGTCCAGTGGCCATCCCATAATAACGTCAAAACTTTTGGATATCTTTCGCTAGTGATTTTCGATTTTCTAACTGTTTTGTGATGTTATCCTTTTTGGCGGGATCGTTCCCTATCGAGCCGGGTTCTAGGTATATGTACAAATTTTGGCGAAATCCAAATCCTCCCCCCACCCTTCCAATACAAGGGGCGTTTGAAGGTAAAGGGGTATCAGAAAAAGTCTGTTTTTACAGGTAGAGCGAAGAAACGTCCAGTTCTGTATCCCTCCGCCGTTACGCGGACAAAGAGAAGCTAATATTGTTATGTATTCCTGAGCGCTAGCAGCTCTGCGCTAATATGGCTAACCAGCGTCTCTTGATGGTGTCATCTAGTGGGAGTGACGTCCAAATTTGAAGTCACTATTTTTCCCATAATTCCCTGTTTTTGAGGGCTAAATGTAGGGGTTGGGAGAAGGATTTGCCCTTTGTGTAGGTGGCGAAATTGTTTCGTTTTCACAAGAATTGTGGAAAGAATCTGATCGACTTCAGTCCAGGACCGATGCGGGTCATAATTATTAGAAGGTACTGACCACTTTACTTTTTCTCAGCTTGTGAGAGAGCAGTCAATTGGCATGCCAGCACTCACAGTTATCACAGCGGCGGTTCCGTACCTTCGGGGCGTGTCATTGCGCAGCAAAGGCAGAGATCACATGAATAACCATTATTCAAATCGATTCAAATTAGGGGGGCACTCAAAGTAATCGGCTAATATCCCTCAAAAAAAAAAAAAAAAAAATCAATTCCACTCCCATTTGGACACAATTGAATGCGTCTGAAGAGGGCAATTATTAAACACACAGATCAGATCCATAATTGGCAGGGGAGGGGGACGCATTGTCATGCGGCTTAATGCACTTCCAGTGAGGCGGGAGACGCGGTAGACGCTTAGGTTGGTTAGCGGGGGTAGACAAGGCCGAAGCTGGGGTTCGTGTTAGCGGGGATAATTTTTTTGTGGGTGGGAAGGGAGGGAGGGGGGTGCCACTACTTTGCCTAGCGGGGCACATTTCCCTACAACCCCCCACCCATCTACTTCTGCATCCCCCGGAGGCCAGCCTGCCTCACCGCGGGTCTCTGACACACCGGAGGGATGACCCTGGGAATCTCATTATGCATACAACCAAAGTGTGCCCCCCCCCTTCCAACAGAACCAATGCTGCCATCACCCACTCCCGCCCCCCCACTAATGCATTTACATACAGAAGACAGACCAAATAAGGTAATAAATCAGCGGCCTATATTCAAATGGTTTGCAGGGAGATTGAAACCCTTGCATACCTAACTTCAAGTAAATTCCGCCTCGCGGTGTGGAACCAGATTCCCATCAGCGGACGCTGCATCCGCCGGACATCAAGAAATAAATATATATACCCCCGCTTCGCTGCATCGCTTAGGGAGGAGCTCTTTCAATACATCAATATACATATGCTTATATCTTACATGCCTTAGGCGAGCTCGCTGTTATAAAGCCGGGCTTTCAAGGCTCCCGAAGGTCATACTGAGAGAGCGGCACCATTTGAATATTGCACTTAATGTAGGTCTTTGGACACCAACCTCTACCAATTCACTTTGACTCATCATTAATGAAATTGCCATGAACATGTAAATCAAAGCGGTTTCCTTTAAGGTGGAATTACAAAGGCGTTGTCAAAGAAGTGACTTTACTTGAAGCCCGTGTAATTCGTACACAAGGAAGTGAGTAGCATGCACATGCTTGATATGGCTGATCATGAAAGTCTGAGCAGGAAGAAATGGGAATGTCTGTGCATGCTCGAATAGGACACAGTGAGATGGAATAATAAAATCAAATCCTAAACGGAGTAAGATATATTTGTGTGTGTGTTTGTTTGTGAATGTGCTGACTGGCACAATAAAGCAAGCCCACTATGATTGCATTATGATCTGGTGGAAAATGAATTCTGCTTAACAAGCCCCCCCCCCTCCTTCAGTACACAGCCAGCGCCATCAACACACTTACTTCTATTCCATTATTTTTGATAAAAATGACTGGGGAAAAGATGCGTTTTAAGATACATGCAAATAGCTATCCATCAATCAATTTGTTGGTCCCAAAACTACCATCAAAGGGGCAGGGGCTGTGAAGTATGCAATTCCCCATCAACAAATGGAGGATTGAACCAGAATCCTTCAAGCTTAATTAATGGGAAGTCTGCCACTATTACTTGGTTTGTTTAACGCGCCTCACACAGAGGGCAAGTTGTCCTTTTTTGAATCACTGCACCGACTTGTTCAACATCACTGAACGGCTTTTCATGCAAAAAAAACAATCCGTCTCGTTTTTAATACTTTTTCCTCCTCTCGCTTGACTCATTGTTTATTCCTTCTTGACCACGTACTACAAAGCTTCACAACTTCATTACATCATCGCATCACCGCGGAACGCGCGGCATAATTCAAGCCATGCGCAGGAAGAGATTTCTATTTGTTGAATTCGGTGAGGCAGAGGAACCGAGGCAGTCGTTTCTGTTTCCTCCCCAAAGTTTAGCCCCACGCCAAACACCTTTCCTCTCTAGATAGCCAATTACATCTCGGTAAATACAGACGGCAATCTTATTTTTACCAACACATCCATAATAAAAAACGATCAAGGAAAAAGTTTGTTCAAAAATGTCAATCTTGAACTGGAAATGGAAATGAGTCAATGTAAATAAAGGTTTAATAAAAGCCGCTCCAGTGTAAATCCAAGGTGAAATTCCCCCAAAATGTGGGAAACTTTTCACACTCTTGAGCTAATAACTGGCGACAGGAAGAGGGCTTAAACAAAAGATCAGTCAAGCGTTCATTTGGATATTCAAATCCTTTTTAATAAAACTCGGCTTGATTCGTTTCTCGCAGATTTGCCAAAAAACACTCACTTTCAATTGGAAAGAACATCATTTGAAATTAGGGAAAAAAGAAAAAGTTGGAGGAGGTGCGGCTTCTCAAGGTCATTGTCCTCAAATGTAACCAGAAATTAAACAAAAGAATCCTATTGTCTTGGTTGAACCCCGATTTTTGGGTGTCCAGGTGGCCGCATCTAAGCACAGGTGTGTCCTGCAGTTCCCCTTAAGACCTGAATGGTCATGTCAAGAAAATGGAACATACCATTGTTTTGGGTGTGATAAGTGTATCATGAAGTACTGCATTCGTAGAGCTATAAAAGGTACACTTAAGATGTTGGGGGAAGCTGTTAAATGGTCTCATTTCGCGTGGTTGGGCCCTGCCAACCTCTGCGTGTCCGTTGATGAGGAAGAAAGTGACCAACAAACTCAATTGTAATTTAGTCATTTTGATAAAAAGTTGGATAAGAGTCGTACAGAGATCTCCGGGTCTCGGTGCATGCAAAGACAAAGAGTAATAAACAAAAATATATTTCTAAGGCGGGCTTTATTTGGCTCCAGGCTAAGGTTCTGTCAGGACAGGGGAAAGCCCCCATGACCTCAGCACCTTGCATGGTCATCTTCACCAAATCTAACGCTTGATTGGTCAATGACCCTTGTCCCGCCAACAAGGTAGTTTATGGCTTTGTTTTCCAGTGGAAAAGTACTGATTAGAGCCCTAAAACCTCCCCTTTTACCTAGTCTGGAGCTCCATGTGGTTAATGCCTTCATCAATGTGTTAAGAATAAAATATACAGTGCTCAGCATACTTGAGTACACCCTTCTACATTTTTCACGAAACCTTTAGTGTCCTTTCAGAATCAACATTTTCTAGATGACATATGAAAATTTTAGTTCAACAGGTGCTCAATAAAACTCATTGTTGTGGAAAATTTGGAAATTGTTCTTTTGTTCATTGAGCTGCTGATTAAATTGGTACTTTTTAAAGAGGGTGTACTCATTTATGCTTGTATAAAAAGTCTTCATTTAGTGTAAAAACCCATCACAAGGTCTGAGTATTGGCTCCTAGCTTACCGCAATACGCATACTGGTTCTTAACTAATGGCGCACAAAATGCTGCACACATGGTGATACTTAAGTCTAAGTAGGATGTCCACATAAACTAAATGCTCTGATCGTCTAAGCCGTAACAATCAGGATGGACGCAAGGGGCGTCCCTTTACATACTGTGTGGGTTCAGGGTTTGAAAAACTGAAAAATACGTACGACATGCCTTCATCTCACCTACTTCCCATGTGTTGCTTAAGTGTTCGCCATAGGCTGTCGCCTGGAGAATACGCATGCCTATTGGTCAACGATCTACAATATATAATCTATGGCCATGTCCAAATTCCTTCCCTACTCACTATATAGTGTGTTTGGGATTTTCTATCTACCATTCCAACATTGAGTGCCCTAAAATCTTCCCAGAAGTCTCTGTGAAAAACTAGCGTGCATCGATGGTCACAACATTAGCGAATATAGACCACAATGCATTGCGGTCAAATAATTTTTACAAAAAAAAAAACGGGGTTTAAATGTAATTTGTTAAACAAATCATCCACTTTGTCATCTGTCAATAGATGTTGTGAAATGCTCTTGTTGATTTGATTTTTGCTTCGTGAAATCAATGACGTCATATCCTGCTGTCAGAAAACAAAAGGGCAGTATATGGTCCCGTACTGTATAGTTTTTCTAGTTGTTAGGGATTAGGGTGGGAATTAGGACATAGTTTATGTGTCCCGTACAGATTTGCCCATTTTTTTGACCAAACCCATACACATCTATAAGGACAGTTGGGACTAAGACAAATGCAAAAAATATATAAAGATTATGTATTTAGGCTTTTAATACATTTCCTCTTATTTTTATGTATGAGTCGCTCTGGAATATATGTCGCTGCAGCCAAAAGAAAGCACAATAAAGACAAAAGAATCATATATAAGTACCACTGGAGTATTCTGAACAACTGGACGTAGTGCTACGCTCACATTGAATGCAATTTGTGCATCTAAGTCGCGTCCCCCTTCACTGATCGACCAAAACTGTGTTCAAAAAAAGGATTGACTGTACAGTATCATAAGTATACTGTCAATGCAATGGAAGACACGGATGATCCTGAGAATTCAGGTTCATGTATTTCAAAGAGTTTTACTAAAACACTGATAATCACGTTTGGGTTCATGAGATCATTCAGAGACTCTCTCAGTATCTTCACCATACACTGTAAAAAGTGAAATATGGGCTCAATTCACAAAAGCTCTATATATTGTTACATAAAAATATTAGTTTTTATCTAATTACATGTTTTAAGTTGGGTAAACCATGAACTCAAAATTTAAATAAGTAGAACTTTTGTTATTTGTCTGAATGATGGCCGCTTTCAGCGGTACTTCTCTTTTTCTGTGACCCAGTGTGACGACTTCCGATCCCGTATTAGTCTGAGAGAAAAAACAAGAATCATTTTTCGCTTTTTACAGTGTACTGCTGAAGCTGCGTCTGACTGATGGCAGCTTTCAGCGGTACTTCCCTCTTTCTGTGACTCATTTTGATGACCTTCTGTTTTACATTAGTCTGAGCAGAGAACAAATGAAAACAAAAATAATAATATTTTTAATGCAAATAAGAAAGAAATCATAAAATGTAGGAGAACAATCAGATAATCTAGTATGTTGGATTTAGACTCCACCAGCTAACCAAACTGAAGTCTTCTTTTGCATTGCTGTAAAAGCAAATACCAATACCTCTAATGGCCTCTAGTAGTTGTTACTGGGAAAATCGTGGACATATGAGCCTATTCATTTTTTTTAGATCATAAAAAAGTCACAAAACATAATAAATCATATATAAGGCGCACCTGAGTGTAAGTCGCATCTCTGGCCAAACTGAAAAAAACCCGACTTATACTTCAAAAACTACAGTCCAAGCGGGACAATTGTTTAAAAATTGCCAAAGAAACAACAAAGAAAAATAACAAAGCCTTCATTTCCCATAATAAAACATGAAACCATAATTTAACAGACTCTCACTGTGTTTTTGTGGCTCCCTCCAGAGTCACAGCAGAAACCGATTTCACAGGCTGAGTTTTATGAAACAATCACAGTGAGTAGCCGCCATTCTTAGCGGTGAAATCTGCCTGTTTTATAGACGCACAGAGTCCTGTGCTATTGCTGCCTTGATGCAGCGACCCAGCCACTATATGACTCTGGCAGAAAGCACTCGGCGGTTGCTCTACGTTTCAAGAAGAACTGAAAAAAGTCCTTCAAAGGTGTAGAGTCTCTCATGATTTTAAAAGGAGCACAAGGATAAAAGGCTTTGTGCAGCTGCAACCACAGACCTGCAAACTCGAACGTGCATGTTTGCACGCGTAAACTTTATTCAGAAAAACCTCTAGTTTGGGTTGGTGAACTTCAAGTCCTTTTTTTGCAAATTATGCAGTCATTGTTTCTAGTATGTCATAAAATAACGAGTCAATGAGGTTAATAAAGTTTCTTTACACACTTTTGGGATGTGTCTTGTCTTACAAAAAAATCTCACTTTATTTCTGAAATACAGAATTTGACACTCCAAGAAATAAATGGTGCATTAAATCATCTGTGGTTTGGCAACTTTTGTGACATAAAGACTATCACACGTTATTTAACACTTACTTTTAACTTTAACACCTTTGACTTTCAATTTAAAAGTGTCTTTCTGTCATTTCCCACCTGCTTTTCATTGAATCAAGTTTTCTTATAAGACAAAGAAACAAGGAATGATGGTAAAAACATGTTAAGATGTTGACTTCATTGATTATATGTGGTCTAATGAGCCTCAATATAGTCTGAAAAGTTCTCTAAAGGTCTCTCAGTTTACCGTTTGCCGTCTTTAACAACTTTTTTGTGAATTCTACTTCCTTTCCTAAGCGCAGGAGCCTTTTTAATATTTTGCTTGAATCATTAATTCCTTCTCTTTGCTTTTTCATCTCATCTAAGTTTACCTTAAAGAGAATCGAGACTGTATCCGAATTCCCTCACTACTCCCCCTGTTAGTGCGCAATATTTTAGTAAGTTAAATCCCAAAATCCAGAGGAAATGTCCAAGAAGTTTAGTGTCTTCACTAGATTGGTGAATATTAGTGGTGCAAAGAAATATCGATTTGGTGATATATCACGATATTTAATTTTCCAATACTTGTATTCATTCTAAATGGTGACATATTTAATTAATTATTTTTGAGCCTCCGCTACTACATACTCTTCTGAGACAGTCTTGGAATATGTTGCAATATGTATTGCGAGGTGTGTATTGTGATAAATATTGTGAGACTTGTATAGCGATATATATTGCAAGATGTGTATTGCAAAATGTTTCATGAGACATTTATCTCATATTGCGGTACATATATCAGCAAAATGTATCGCAAGAATTATGTATTGTGAGACATGTATCGCAATATGTATCAGAAGATGTGTATCGTGGGACACGTATCACAAGACGTGTATCGTTATTTGTATTGTGAGATGCGTATTGCAATATATATTATGAGACGTGTACTCCGATATGTACTGTGAGATGTGTATCGTGATATGTTATACGAGATGTGTATCGCGATACGTATCACGGAATGCATTATATCACCCGATTATTACTGCCAACATGCACCCCTGGTAATTATAGACCAAAACAATTTATTTTAAATTATTATTTATCCAAGTATTCATCGTCAGAAAAAACACTGGATTCATAAATAGTCTGTAAAATATTTATGTTTATTGGCAAATGTGTCGTGTTTTCTGTTATGTTTTTATTTGTCTGCTAACCTTAAAGTCCCACTTTGATCCTCTTTTGATCTATTTTCAAAGTGTTCCCGGTTCTCTTTTACTTTAAATTTGTAGGACATAGTTTCTGCAGAGCGGCTGTAGTTGAGTTCTGGGTGGGACCGTTGGTGCTTAGACGCGCCACCTCCCCTTTCCTATCACTTACAATCCCCTGTATTCCAGGAAAAGAGACATAATGGATGTTTTCGTCTGCTCCTGATTTTAAACAATTAGACTAAAGAAATTCTCTGAAATGCAATTTTAAGCTTATTCTTTTTAGTTTATGTACTCCAGCGTCAAACAAACACAATTTTTTTTTTTATCAAAGTGAGTCTTTAAAGTTTGTTAAATGTTTTTGGTTAAGTTTCCAATCTAAACTCATATTTATCTGAAAAGTCAGTTGAGAAATTTGCAGCTGCACACAAACTTCCTGTACTTTGAAAACAAATAATTCTTCTCTTTTTTTCGCCGCAAGTATGGCGTGACATCACAAGTGAATTTATGCAACATTTCATGTCCAGAGATCAAAATCAAACAGTACACTTTGCAAAAAAAGAACAAAAAGTGCAAAGAGTGAGTTTCTTTTTCTCTGTGCGTGGCGTGAACGGGGCCCTCTTTCGATCTCAAGGCCTCCACCCTCATAAACAAAGTGATTTATTCAAACTTTCCATATCAGAATTCCGCTATCTAATTACTTCAGGAGGACAGCATATTCCACTCGCCTGTGAGTTATGGAGAACCTTCTTTATGAGTGAAGTTGATGGAAGATCAGGCGAAGAACTCATCATAAATCCTCAATAATGCAAACGTTTGAAGAATATCTCAAAATAAAAATGCAAATGTGATTAAGAATGGGTTAGCCCGTGCTGATATGGCAGCTTGTATCATCTAAAGAGATGCGGAGCACCTAGGGGCGAGAAAAGTGCCACGTACTAAGGAGGCACTCAGATAAATAAATAACCCTGAGTAGCATAGATGCTGTATGGCAATATCTTCTTTATGGCATGCACGTGTGGCCCCGCGCATGCAGAGACACACAAAAAAATGAAACATTTTAATCTCACACCTACGTGGCGCTAACGAGGAGGCATAAACTTTTTAGGACGGAGGATGAAGTGGAGGTTCGCGGATGCAAATGGAGAGCGGTGGAGGTACAATGCGGGAGCTTGTTAGTGACTGAGAGGCGAACAGTGAGGACGGTCGCGACAACTCGTCACCGGCCTTTTATCTCTCGTCACCAGCAGATGAAAAATCACGGCGAATCCACCGCATCCGTCTGCATTTACATAACAAAGCCTGTGAGGAGGGGAGTGGGGGGGGGGGGACGGAGAGGTAGAAAGAGAAAGAGGCCATGGCAACTGTCCTCCACTCCATCCAGTGCACAGGATTGACACTTTTTCAGCTGTTCTGTTATTTCCAGATGTCGAGCAGCCACCTCCCCAATCTCAGCATCATCTCGCCCATAAGCCGGTATTGTCAGCATAATAGACAGGCCAGAATTACCGACAGGTCCTCCGAAAAAAGAAGAAAAAAACAGGAACTCATCACCTCTCTTCTTTGCCATCAAGCTCTCCCCCCATCCCTCAACGCAAAGCTCATTGGGTGGAAGGAGACGGAGGACATTATGCATATGAAAATGTCCTGAAAGAGGTGTGATTTATGTATGCATTAGATGCAGATTCCATTACGGGCCAGTGGCTCAAGTGAGATCTTTCCAGGAACGCCGGGGTGACCTGATCAGACGCCGTCTCATTACCGGCCATACGGGCAGCCTGGAAAGTCGCAGAGGAGAGAGGAAGGGGGGAAAAAAAAAAAGAGGGTTTGGCGACGGAAGGGATTGAAGAAATACAGGAGGCATATTTACAACCTGGACACACACCCACAGGGAGGGAGTAAATTGGAATTGCCCTCCAAGACCGCGGCAGATCACAGACAAACGCTCACCTGAAAGACGAGTGGGAGATGGGGATACACACCCGCGGATAACAATGGTCAGCTAGTTAGATTCATGGCTGCGTATGAATGAGTTACACTGGAGATGTATATATGCAAGTGCAGGAAGCCTGGGGGGGGGGGCAGAGGCGGCTTGTTTGGCTTGGTGATCACGTGCCAGCTGAAGATAAGAAAAAAGTGTTTTGTAAAAAAAGAAAACACGGGCCTTCCATCCCTGCTGACCCGCCGCCGCAGCCCCCGTGATTGGGGTCATCCCGGAGATTCCTCTCTGGCCAACTAATGTGATTGCATCGGAGCAATCCCCTTAAACGCCATCAGCTCTGATCTGCATAGTAATTGGCTTGACTCTCCTTGGATGTGACCTTGGAGGGAGGTTGCTGCCTCTCCTTCCTGTACTCAAGTAAACTCCCACACATACATGCCAACATCTGGTGGGGTTCGTTCAAACCGACCAAAATTCAGGTGTCTCGTCAGGAAGGGGTTGGTTGGGGGCCCCAAATGCAGGAGGCCAGACTTGGTGGCAGGAACTTAAAATTTTCAATTAACGGAAACATGACAAAAAAAAAAAACAAAACAGGGAGAGAACAGAACAGATGACCTGACAAGTATGAACTGAAAACCAGACATTTAAATAGGTTGAGGGCAATTTACTAAAAAGGAAACAACAATGAATCATGATTAACCTGGAACTGGTGCAACTGACAGAGAAACTCAGAACATGACCAAAAAACAAACCAAAGCCACAGAACCTTTACAGTACCCCTCCCCATAGGGGCATATCCCAGATGCCCAAAAACCTAGAAGGATGGGGAATGGAAGAACAAACAAACATTTAGGGTTCCTGCAGCCAGATGGAAGTGAAGGGTATCAGAGCCCCTCCTCGGGAACTGATGTGAAGAAGAGTATTACCGTGGCTCACCAGGGACAGGAAACATGAAGGGTAACAATCCCGGTGACCCTCCTCTGGAGCAGGAAATACAGCCACTGGAGATAAGCGTTGATCATCCTCAGGGACAATGAACATGGAGGGGCAGTCCTGTGACCATCATGCGCCTGTTCCAACGACCCACCTAAAGCCACAGAACCCTTACAGTACCCCTCCCAAAAGGGGCAGATCCCAGATGCCCAAAAACCTAGAAGGATGGGGAATGGAAGAACAAACAAGAACTAGTCCAAAAAACATTTAGGGTTCCTGCAGCCAGATGAAAGTGAAGGGTATCAGAGCCCCTCCTCGGGAACTGATTTGAAGAAGAGTAGTACCGTGAGTCTCCCCAGGGACAGGAAATATGAAGGGTAACAGTCCCGGTGACCCTCCTCTGGAGCAGGAAATACAGCCACTGGAGATAAGCGTTGATCATCCTCAGGGACAATGAACATGATGGGGCAGTCCTGTGACCATCATGCGCCTGTTCCAACGACCCAGTCAAACCCTTACAGTACCTCTCCCAAAAGGGGCAGATCCCAGATGCCCAAAAACCTGGAAGGAGGGGGGGTGGGAGAACAAACCAAGAACTAGTCCAGAAAACATTTAGGGTTCCTGCAGCCAGACGGAAATGAGGGGTATCAAAACAGGCTAGAAGAGGAACAGTCCTCCTCTGAACAAGGGGAGTAAGTGTTGATCATCCTCAGGGACAAGGAACAGGAAGGAGCGGTACCAGTGACCCTCCTCATCAGGTGCCTGCTCCAACAAACCGAAGAAAGCCACAGAATTCTTACTAAGTCCTTGAATGGGGAGTCTTTAAATGATAGCGAGTTATGAAGGAGAAGTTTCTACGTTTCCATAACCTTTCCTTTTTGCCCTTCTTGCATCAGCACTATTTGTTGAAGTTCTTAAATGTATATTTTATGAAGGTTTATCTTCCTTTGTGGGGCTTGTGTATACAATTGAAACCAGCTCTGGAAGAGAAAAGCGCTTTTTCTTCTCCTGTCCCCCGATGTCAACGACAAGGTAAGTTGTGGCTTTTTGATATGCATTTCAAACGGGGGAAAACTTCACAACCACACAGGCTAATTTGCAATGGAGATTTTTTTTTCTTTTTCTTTTTTTATTATTATTATCATCGTTCTCTGCTTCGGAAGCAGTCAGAGGTGTCAGGCGAGTGACAAGTTTGTTTTCCTGTAATGATTTCTGCAAACTTGAGGTCTGTTCTGTTTTGTTCCTTAGACAGTTTGACCTAGTTGGAGCGCGAGCGTGTCCCCTCTTTCCTTCCCTCCTCACTCATGCATTGTTAAAGTCGTGGGCTCATATTAGGCAATCCCAAGCTATCGCATGTCACGGGGAAGCTAATACAAACTCCGAGGAAAATTGTTGGATTTTTTTGTTTTGTTTGAAATGAAGAAAAACTAATCAGGAGCATTTTTTTTTTTTTTTTTTTTTTTTTTGTGCGGTTGCGATTGAGTGACAACGCCTCGCCGACGAGATCCAGAAATTCCCAAAGTAAGCGTCTTGCATGGCCGCAGCAGCACTGTAATATTCATTTGAAACATCGGCTCTGAAACAGGCCCGATGTCTGCAAGAAAAAGTTTCTTAGGCATCCTCAAATGACTGTGGTGGTGGTGGGGAGGGACCCAGAGGATTTGACTGGAGCACACCCAGCAATACTCAAGGAAAGAAATGGCAAAAAAAAAAAAAAAAAAAAAAAAAAGAAGAAGAAGTGCTTTGTTAGAAGAGCGAGAGGCATCCCTTGGGCTGTCTCTTTGAATAAGCCAGGAGTAAAGCATCCAGCTGCACCACCAACCCAACGCACCCTCCACTTCTCCTCTCACTCAGTCACTCTGCCCCCCCACCCCCCACCCCATAACACTGCCACCCCCTCTCGGCTGCTCCGCAACAGAAGCATAATTGTGCCACAGGGTTTTTGGTGGTGTGACATATCTGTCACCTGGAGACGCGGCGCATCGCGCTCTCAGGAGAGGACTCGCCTTCCCTGTTGGGTGTCGTGGGGATAGAGAGGAGCCTGACGGCTGGGGCTGTTTGTTGACTTTTTGTCCCCGCGTCAACGCTTTGTAAACTTCCTGCTGCCCTTAAAGTTTTGCTCCTGTAAACTCCTGGTGGCTCCCCGTGCGCTCGGCTGCTTCTGCTGGAAAGTGTCATTAAATCCGAGATGAAGCCAATGAGAGGAAAACTACGGTGGCCCCGAAGGGGCAAATCACACTGACATAAAAATTTTGGAGATCACAATAAAAAAAACAAATAGCACAATTACAAAAAAAAAAGAACAAAAATGACACATTAAAGACCAACTCCAATGAAAATTATGTTTTTAATGTGTTCCTGTAGCATTTCTATATAAAGAAAATTAAAATTAAAACTGAATTCTGGGTATTTCTTTCTTTATTTCTAACTACAATCTGCATGCAAATAGATCCAATTTCCTCAGACAAAGTGGAATCTTGCTCAACACTTTTTGCCCTGATAATGTTAGGTTGGGTTTGTGAGGGACTGTAAGCTAGTGGGAGAATGTCCACAGGGAACAAGTAAGGCTGTAAGAAAATATCGATTCAGTGAAACATCGCAATACTTTATTTTGGAATACTTGTATTCATTAAAAGCACTGGCTAGACGATATTTATCAATTATTTAAAAACAAAGTTTAGTCTTACTTTTGCTTTCCACTTAAAGTTTCAAAAGAAAAGCACTGTGAATTTTCTTGGGGAAAATATATTAATAATCAGATCAATTTTAAGGTTTATTTGCCAAGCCTATAAAAAAAAACTAAGGTATTTTGCTTATGGTTTCACTGTGAATTTTCTGGGGGTATATATTGATATCAGCATGGTATTATGACACATGCATCGTGATACTTGTATCGCTAGACTTTACCAATACAGAAAGCAGGCTCATTCTGAAAGTCCCGCCCGCAACTCAGAGATGAATTTCTGATTAACTATGTCCAAGAAGACAAGTTTTTTTCAAAACGACATAATAACTAAAACAAACAATTGGGAAGCATTAAAAAATAAGTCAAAAGATGATCTGTGTCATAAATATGCAGACAGGTGGTTCCATGTGCAGCTGGTTTATTAGCTCATACAGGACTTTTATTTTATTTTATTTTATTTTATTTTATTTTATTTTATTTTATTTTATTTTATTTTATTTTATTTTATTTTATTTTATTTTATTTTATTTTATTGCTATTTATTGTGTGTGTTTGAGTGTGTCTAGCTGCCGAACACCTGAATTTCTCCCTTGGGAGATTAATAAAGTCCTATCTATCTACCTATCTAGGTGTCAAAACACGGCTAACAGTCCATGAAGCTAAATCAGGGTCAGGCAGGCAGAGGTCAAACACGAGCAGAGATCAGTCAAAGCAGCTCAGGTAAACAGAACATCAGGTTGAGATAGAAATGCTCAGTAATAAAGGCAGATTGGCACAAACAATACTCTGCACTAAGTTTCCTGTTGGCTAAAGTGAGTCAGCCGAGCAGCATCCGCAAACTGTGCGCTGCGGCTGCTGGGAGATGTAGTGCGCCTAGTACTCTGGAGACGACTGACCAGAGGGGGAGACAGAGTTCTGACTCCTGATTAACTTTATTAAACTAAACACAATACGAAACTGGAAAAGGTCAATATGGGCAATCGCCTATTGGATGATGACGTTAAGTTGTTGATGTTTGAGTTTTTATCAAACAATGCTAATAAAAGTTGTATGTATCAAGGTGTTGACGTCACCCATAGAAAATACCTTACCTTCACGAAATGAGGCCAAAGCCGTCACTGTGGCTTCCTGTTTTTCTGCCGCCATTTTGAAACCAGTCAGTTGGTCCGAGTCCCGTTTTTAGAAGAACCAATCATAAATGAGCTTGTCGAAAGTCCACACCCCTTTTATTGAAAGCGGCTTGGTTGAATCTGTCAATCAAATGTTGAAGGTGTGGCCAGCAGGTGCCACATGCTTTAATTGAGACATCTGATTGGTCAGTTTATAACTTGAATAGCTTGCAATTAAGAAAAAAAAAATCTTTAAAAAAATTAGATTAGAAAGAAAATGTTAAGAAGAATGTATCAGTAAATAAAATGACTGAGTAATAACTGTCTATTTCTAAATGAAAGTCTATGAAATTTTAACCTTTTTGATGTGTCCAGTGATTATGCAGTCGATGATTAATGCATAGCATAAGCATCATGCCTTTCAACTTTCCATTAAAATGATGGACAAGGATCATCATCCAATCAGCAATGTCCTATACCTTTTTTTTCTAAAAGAAAAAACATTTCGAAAAGTAATTTTAAAAAATTAAACAAAAGTTAGAAACTGAAAAAAGTCGGTACTTTGAGACATCGCTGACTGTACGATGACATTTAACCATCATTTCAACCAAAAGTTAGACTCTTAGAGTACTGACCTTTGCCAGCTTCCGTAGAAAAGAAACAAAAACTAAGACAGGTAACAAGTTCTAGAATCAATTCTTTCAATCCACTTAATTTAAATTGATTAGATTCAATTTTGAGTTTATACGGTTTAAACATTTAGACACTTTTGTTAAGAAATACTTTAATAATCTACTGTATTTATCTGATACAGCTCACTTATTGTAAAATGTATTAGTGAAATTATAATAAGGTTTTTAATATCATACAGTGTTACATGGATTCAAAAACAGAGAATCTCCAAAAATTGTTCTGCTTCTCCTGGAGGAGGTTTCAGTTTGGCCACTAGGTGGCGATCGCACTATAGCATTAAATCTTATTCCAGAATGATTTAAAAAAATGATGTTTTAGACCATAAATGGTTACTTTAAAAATATTTACTTAAAATAGTTTGGAAAATTCATGTCTGAGTTTATAAAGATGTTTTATTTAGTGTTAGCATTAGCCGTCCTATGGGTAACTCCATTATATGTTAGCATCAAGCTAGCGGATTTTAGCTTCATGCGTTTTATCGATTTTATGGATAAATTAAGTTTAAATCGATAAATATATTGTAGAAAAAAGAAAAACGTCATCATCTAATCAGCGATATCCCATCATTCCGACCTTTTCTCATTGTGTTCACGAGTTTTGGAAATTACTTTTATATTCCGAAACATTTCATTTTTCTAAAATGTCGTCATTTTCCCTTTCCACTTCAGGGCCACCGTAGAAACATGAACCCTCATCCCCGTCCTTTTCCATAAAGAATAAATGAAAAGAAGTCTCCATTTTTTTACATAAATTATGAAAGGTCCAGACCTCCTTTCTCCAACTTTCTTTAACCAGAATCCCGATCACAAATTGACAGTGAACGATACAGAATTTGACAACTCCGAGAGAGACTTTCCGGAGGATAGTGTTTTATTTTAGGTGACCTAATTGTGCGCTCCCCATCGCTGCTCCTCGTGTGGTATCTCCGTCACTCCTGAAACAGCTTCATTTCTACATTCAAATTATTCATCATTGCCTGGATTTATTTCTTCCCTTTTTCACTTTTCATACCTTTGGTGTTCTCTGCGGGGATTTGAGATGAGGAGGGGGGAGGAGGGGGGGGGGGGGGGGAAAGTGCTTCTTTGTTTTTTTTTGGTTTTTTTTTTTTTCCTCACAAGCTATTGCTGAAACACCTTAGGTCTCTGGTGTATGCCAGCAACTCAAGTGATAGACAGGGCTGCCCTATTTACAGCCAGATTAAAAAGAATCACACAGGAAGACGCTGTTAAATGTTGATTGTCTATGACATTTAGCAATTGATTAAAGAAAGATAAGTTTTAATAGTAGTAGTGGTGGCGGGTGGGTGGGCGGTGGGTGGATGGGGAAAGGGGTGGGGGTGGGGGGGTTCTTGGCAGCGACAATATTTTTCGGCGTTCTGCTGCTTGCCATGATGAAAAGATGATTCGAACATAAAACACCTCCTGCAAATAAAAAGATTTTGGAGCAAATGAGGATTTTTTTATACTTTTTTTTTTTTTTTTTTTTTTTTTTAAGGTGACTGTCAAGTCTGTGAAAAATAATAAAAAAATCGGTAAATAATCTCAATAAACAGATGCTCTTTTTGTGTAAGTTTTCAAACTTAATCACTAAAGTGAACATCTGTTTCCTTTAGGTCAAGAGTCTGAAAACTTTAACCGCTAAAGAGCTTAGTTTCTTACAAAATAAGAGTCTGATTTTTATTTATACTAATATTATGATAAATATAAATGAAACATTGCTGCAAAAAATAAGAAAATTTTAAAATGAGGTTCACATGAAGTCCTTTCAAAATAAAAGACATTGAGTGTCTCAAATCTTAATGCAGAAAAAGGGTAGGTAGTGTGATTGAAAAATACGTTATTTTACAATTTTTTGTGCATTTTAACCATTAAGTCATAAATCTACTAAACTAATAGTATATCAGAGCTGATTTAAGTGATCTTTACTGTTTAATTTGACCCTTAAAATCTTTAAAAATTGTTTAAAAATTAGAAAATTTGCTTTAGTAAATATTATTTTTCTCACTCAGTTTGGGTTACTTTAAATCTGTTACTTTTTAAAATTTTTACTTTAAAGCCACTTTTCCTAGAATAAAAACATTTTCTTTAACTGCACTGTAAAAAGTGAAACGTTGGATCAATTAACAAACTTTGTAAAATTATCAAATTGATCAAATTACATGTTAGAGTTGAGTCAACCTAAAATTTGGATTTAATGAAAACAAACAAAAAAAAATTAAATGTAACAAATTACAGAAGTTAAGTTAATTGAGCTGACGTTTCACTTTTTACAGTGCAGGAAAATAAGAGCCTCATTTATATGTATTTATGCTGATATTATGATAAATGAAATATTGCTTCTATTTTTTAATAAAGCAAAAATAAAAAAAATAAATAGCTTTTTTTATTTTAATATAGTTCTGGAAGAGGTTCACATAACCTCCCTCCAAAATAAAAGACATCCTGTGTCACAAATCTCAATGCAGCAAATGTACAGGTAGTGTAATGCACTAGTGATTACAAAAGAGAGATTAAATATATTTAACCAATTTTAGTGCATTTTGGGGAGAAAGTCATATATAAAAAAAACAAATATTAAATCACAGCTGATTAAATTACCTTTACTGTATTTTTTTGACTCTTGACATCCTTCAAATTCTCTCAAAAAATTGAAAATTTGCCTTTATAGGTATAAATTGGGATTTTCTCACTCAAACTGTTACTTTTACGTGCTTTTTACCTTTAAGTCACTTTTCATAAAATAAAATTGTTTTCTTTATCCAAAAGTCTAGCAAACCATCAACCCAAATTTTGAAGAAAACTAAAAATTAAATGCAACAAATGACAGAAGTTAAGTTACTCGAGCCAACATTTTACTTTTTACTGTGCAGGAAAATAAAAGCCTCATTTTTATGTATGTATGCTAATATTATGATAAATATAAATAAAATATTGCTTAGTTTTTTGCATAACAAAATTAAATAAAGAAATAAACAATTAAAGAATAGCTTTGAAAGAGGTTCACATGACCTTTCAAAATAAAAGACATCCTGTTTCACAGATCTCAATGTTTATTGTTTGTAGTGTCAATAGTGACCCCCCAAAAAAATAATAAATAAAATTAAGTTATTTTATCATTATTGGAGCATTTCAGCCAGAATGTCATACTAATTTAAAAAAAGAGTTAAAACAGAGTTAATGCTGTTTATTTTCACTCTTGAATTTGTATAAAAATCAGAGAATTTCTCCTATTAAGTATAAATTGTGATTTTATTTTCACAAAATTTGGGTTACTTTTACTTACATTCTTCTTTAAAGTTACTTTTCTTAAAATAAAAACATTTTCTTTAGCCAACACTGTAAAAAGTGAAACATTAAATCAACCAACAAAAGCTCTCAAATTTGTTAGGTTAATAAAAATATATATTTCAACCCCAAATTTTTAATTTAATTCTTCACTTTTTACAGTGCAGGAGGGTTAAAATAGCCATATTATGCATGAATTAATTGTAATATTAGAAAAACCTTTTCTGGGTGTACTGTAAAAAGTGAAGCACTACATCAATTAAGTTCTGTAGTTTGTTACATTTAAAATTATTAGATTTGATCAAATTCGAATCTAGAGTTATTGGTTTACTCAACTCAAAAATGTATTTGGATAAAAACTAATATTTTTAAAAATCATAGAGTTTTTGTTTATTGATCTAATCTTTCACTTTTTACAGTGTAACCGGTTAGTTCGGGAGGATAAATCCACTTTAAAGCCTTCTTTGAAACATTTCTGGACTGAAAGTGAAGCCAAAAACTTTGTCATCTTCAACCAAAACGCCGTCTCTCTGTTTATGCATCGGAATTTAGACAGAAAAAAACACTTTCAGACAGAAACGCTCTGACGAAGACGCAGGAGGAGTTGCTCACTTCTGTCGGCGTGGGATTTTTGGCGTGACGATCGTCTGACTCAAAACGGCCCGGCGAAAAATTTGAATGGAGCGTGGGTAAGTAAGGGGGTTATTTTTAGTAGGTTTCAGTGAGAAAGTAAATAGTTTGGGTTCAGTTGGGCCCAAAAAGTTCAAAAAAAAAAACAACAAGTTTCCGTCTCAAAGTGACAAATACAACTTCCTCCGAGAGTTTAATGAGTTCTTGCATTGTGCTGTAAATAGTTTCTCTCTGCAGGGATCTGCATTGGCCTGAGGACGGATCCTGGCATGCCTGTGAAGTGTGGCGGTGCCCTGTGGGGACTGGATGGCGCTCGCAAACACGCGCGCCAGCCCCACCGGCCTCCCCCCTCGCAACAGCTGCCGTGCCGCGGGAGGCAGCCGTACCCCTCGCTGATCAAATCTTGTCCGTCACATTTCCCCTAATTAACGGGCATCTGCTCCCCCCCCCCATCACCCCACCCGACGTGGCTACGCCCTCTTTGCCTCTGTAGTTCCAATCATCTGATCGGCGTGACCTTTCACCTCCCGCCAGCTGCAAGACAGCTTTTTTTTTAATTCCGGAAAAATCGTTCAATTTAAAAATGACTTTTATTCCACTAAGAGGGATGACATAATTAATACAAGTCAGTCAGAACCCTGCAGGCGAGGCGGTTTTTTTTTTGCTTTTTTTTGTTGAAGGGTTTCCGTGTTATCCAGGGGACAGAGGCTGCTGATGATGATGATGGCGATGATGAGGAGGAGGATGCGTGTCAGTGTGTGCGAAGCCCTCCGTCAGTCAGGCACCTGAGCAGGCACCAGCTGGCAATGTGAGAGGTGCGCTCTAATTTAAAATGCATCTCATTAGGAGCAACCCGTAGCCTGTCACCGCTCAAAAAAACTCCAGAAAAATGAGAAATACATAAAATAAAATAACAGTTAATCGCTGCAGCACTTTGGCTTTAACCACTATGCAGATTTTCCCCGTTGAAGTTTGACCCTGAATCATGTGCGTTTCCGTCGCGCGCAGATTGAAGGCTTTTGTTTGTTTGTTGCTATTGTTTAAAACCCATTTCCCATTTGCAGGGAAGAAATATACTTAAGAGAAGTGTTTATTCATTTGTGGAGATGGCTCCACTGCCAAGGAAAAGGAGACTTGATGGAAGCTCAGATTCATTAAAACTTAATTAATATGCATCATTATGTAAATGAGGGTGCAGTTAATGAGTTTTTAAAAGAAGCATTCCTTAATTAGTTCACTTTTAATGGCATCATCATTTATCTTTTTCTTCTTTGAAGCAGAATGATGCACTGGATGCGAGCAGTTCTCAAATGCTAATCTACGTTTCATCGACTTATTTTTTTCCGCGATTTCGAATCTTGTCGCTAATGAGGGACGTTTAATGTCGGAAATTTAAAAAAAATAAATAAAAGAATTGTTGACCAGCTACTCAACACTATTTCCCAGAGAACAACAGTGGCAGGGTGTCAGAAGACTCGACAAACCTGGAGACTTCTGACAGCGTCACACCTCCGGATAATTGGTTCCTGTAAAAAGCGAGCAAACTTCCCGCATTTACAAAGGTCCCGAAAAAACTTTCTTCACAATGTTGCACCTCGACTAACACCACATCTTTCTGCTCGCTGTTATTCTGCCGCTTCTTTAGCTGCGTCGTAAACTGCACAGGAAGTGGCAGATCTCAATCAATTTCAGCGAAAAAAGCTGCTTGGGTTTTTTTTTTTTGCCAAAACTGGAACTTTTTTGACCTTTTAGGCCTTCCTCTGATGATCGTTGCATCTCTTAAGGCGCTACAAGCCTTTTGCATTAACAGTGAATCCATCATGCATGAGTGCGGTCCTCCCCTGCAGACCCACAATCGGACACTCCACAATTAAAAGTCAAATTTGCACATTTATTATTATTATTATTATTATTATTTTTAGCGCTGTTGTTGCTTTTGCTATTATTATCTAGATGAAATGCAGCAGTTTCTCTCATTATTTAGATGTGCATTCCTCTGGAATCAATTCTCATAGACACATATAAATTATTGTTTAACGAGAAGCTGTATCCTATAAATTATTCAAAGCACCTGGGATTACAATACGAGATCAAATGATAGGAAAGAAAGAGCACTCTGCTGGAGGCAGCCCGCACACGAGCCATCACATCCACCGGTTTGATGTTCCACACAATCTGCTTATGCAGGAATAATTGGGGAGTAACAGACACCGTGTGTACGGGAAACCTCGCCGTGTTTGGAGAGAGGTAATTGGGCCGCCGGACATGGTCAGCAATGTCACCCAGACTCGCCGTCCTTTGAGTTACCAAGCCGAATAACAAGAAGTAAACATTGTTTTTTTTTTTTTTTTCTTTCTCCTGCAGGAAAACTTACAAATCATGAAAAAGGAATGAAAGTTAAGGGAGGAGCAACTTGTTTACAACTGACATACGGGGGGAGCAAGCTGTATTATTTTTTTTTTTTTCCTTTTTCTCCATCTAGATGAATTTAAAGCTTTGAGAATACAGAAAAATAAAAAACAGTGGGATTTATTGGCGCGTTACGACGCCCTGATGCGCTGTAAAAAAAAGGATACTCCAGTAGATAAGCAGAACGCAATCGTGTGGCATGTGACTGATGGAGAGACGGGGATTCAAATTGAGTCCTTGGCCGTAAAATAAATAACGTCACCAAAAGCGCCGGGGGGAGGGGGGGAGGGGGGGCAGATAGAAAGAGAGACAAGAGAAAGACGGCGCCGCTCTGCTCTCGCAGGAGGCCGGTAGATGGAGGGACTGTTGGAGGGATGCAGGTGCGCTGAGGGAAGATTGTGGTTTTGCTGAGTGTGTGTGGCTGCGCCGGGATAAGAGGGGAGCATATAATTGCCCCCGCAGATGGGTGGAGGCGGGTAGAAAAGAAGCGGGGGTACAGTGTGTGCATCTATTTACATTCTGCAAAATAAAGTTCAGCAAAAAGTTCAAGAACATAATCTTCTTTCTTTCTGTAAAGTGCATTAAGAATTCCTGCAGACTATCAGAGACTCACCTTTCAAATAAAAAAAAAGGCAAAAAGATGAAGCGAGGACGGTCCGTGGGGACGGAGAGAGCAGGAGAAACAAAGATAGAGGAAAACAGAGAGTGGGAGGCAAACAGGAAGAGGGAGATCATAGAAGAAGAGCAAAAAGATCATAAGAGATGGATGTGCATTTGCACTTGAGAGACAGAGGAAAAAGGGGGAAGAGGGAGCAGGAGACCGTAGGGGACTGTCCCCGTTTCTGCACCCCACGCTCTCCTCCTCGACCGTGACACTTCCGCCAGCCTCAGAGCGGCGTGCCAGCTAAAGGCTGGATCCCCGCTGAATACGCCGGCGACGGAGTGAGAACTTTGGGCTCTCTGTAGGCGTGTTCCTCCCTCTTTTATTCATTTCAATTACGAGAGGCTTGTATTCCTGCAGGGCAAGGCCGTGTCGTGTGATCCACTGTAATTCGGCGAGGCCGACGTGGAGCAGACACGCTGATGCGCCATTATCTGCATATTATATGGAGCTGCTGACATTAGTGGATGGAGCGTGCAGAGAGGCGCGCGGGAAGTCTCCACTAAGAGCAGAAATTAGCAACAAAAATACCAAAATGGACTAAATTCATTACAAAAATGTGCATTTTTTCATTGACTCTGCAGTGAATCCAGTTCATGCACTCCCATCTGGATCTGTGTGAGATCCAAAACACTTTAATCGGATCAGGTCAGGGGTCTGCAACAAAAACTTCCACTAGAAAAAGAAAACATGGATTTGTTTTTAGGTTTGTGTTACTTTTAGGATATATTTTTGGTATAAATGAAACAGAAACATAAAAATTTGGGGTTTTTTTAGTAACGTTTGAGCTGTTACATGACTCCCTTTCAGAATAAAAGACCATATAAAAGACCTGCTAATACATATAAACAGTTAATATAACAGTTTGTGATGCATATCAGTTAGAAATTCATAAATCTAACTGACTAAAATTACACTAGAGCTAATTAAGTGACTCTTACTGAATTTTTTGGGACTTAACTTTAATTTCTTCAATTATTTTCCAATTAAAGACTTAAAATCTGCCTTAAGTATTTACTGACCTCAAGTTGATTTTTTTGTGGTATAAAGTTATCAAAGTTCTGATGTCTAAAGTGCTTCAAGTATTTGTGAGTAAGTTAGATAAAGTTTGACTTGATGCGTTTTAGTCTGAAAAGTACGGAGCCCCTAAAGGGACAAAAAAAACAGCGTAAAAAAATTAAAAGTGCACACCAGTTCGTAACCAGAATTAATTTTTTTGGCTTAAATTTTTAGAAAAACACTTTTTTCTGTTGCTATCCGATGCGCACAAGTTAATAAACAGACTTTTATCTTCGCTACAATTTTAAGAGAAAAAAAAAAAACTTTTTTGAGTTACTATCTCGTGTGCACCGGTAATAATATGGTGGACACCAGTTACAAATCAGAATTATTTTTTTACTTAAATTTAAAAAAAGTTATTATTTGATGTGCACCACTTATGAAATACAGTAACTACAATTAAAAAAAAAACATATTTCATATTTTTTAGTTACTATCTGGTGGTGCGCACCAGTTAGTAACCAGAAAGTTTTTTTATTGTTTTTTTTTTTACATTTTTATTTCAGTCACTATCTGATGCACACCTAAGGAGCTCTAAATTTTTCAAAGATAAAAATAGTTTGTGCTTATGTCTGACGCGTACCAGTTGGTATTTTATGCGCACCAGACAGTAACTATTTTTTTTACTTATATTTTTTTTCCCCCCGAAATTCTTTTAGAGGCTCCATAGGTGAACATCAGTTACTAACCAGAATTTTTTTTTTATTTTTTATTGAATTTAAAATATGTTTCTGTTTTTCTGGATGGTGTACACCAGATAGTATAAAAAAAAATTAAGTTAAAAAAAATAAATTCTGGTTACTAACTGGTATGCACCAAGTAGTAGGTAGTACCTGGTGCACACCAGATAGTAACAGAAACAAAAGTGTTTGTCCAAAAATGGAAAAAAAGGAAATTCAGGTTGTTAACTGGTGTGGACCAAATAGTAATTGGTGCACACCAGATACTAACATGTGCCCACAACATACTAACAAGATTTTTTTTTTTTTACGTTTTTAGAATTTTTTTCTTTTTAACTTTAATTTATTCTAAAACATTGATGTCCCTTTGGGTGATCAATTTGTAAAAAATATTTAAAAGAGAGTCATTATCAAGGGGTCAAGGAGCGAAATGTGGCTCCAGAGCAACAAGAATTCATCTTTTCTCTACTTGAAAAATGCAAACTCACCGCCTTCCAACTGACGCGCAGACACACTTCTGTTGTTCAAGTGCAAAGAAATAGAGAATTCATTCCTTTATAGGAGGCATATATTCACAAATCTCAAGCTCGGGGTTGCTTTAGAGATATTTCCCCTATACCTGAGGTAATTTACTTCACCTAATCCTCTGCGCCTTTTTTTTTTTTTTTTTTTTCAAATAGAAACAAATGTAGAGCTACTTCCTTTTCAGCGAGAGCTCTCTTTTGTGCAGACGATAATGTGTTTTATTTGTGTTTATGCATATGAACGGCGCGCGCTGAATACCAATGATTAGATGGCTTAAGTTCCCCTTCAGAGTTCATATTCTCTATAAAATTGTCCAATTATGTGTTCATGAGCGGAGGGCAGGTGTGAAAGAATGCCCAACAGTGCCACCTAGCCTTTGAGAGTAGAGTGAAAGCGCTTTTTTTTCACCTTAAAAAAAATCATTTAAAGATTTGCCACAACATTCATATCGTCTACCTGACACTTGTTTTGAAAACCCTTTCGCCGTTCCACGTGAATGTATTTCCTGATAGGGGTTATTACTAACAATTTCCCCTCTGAACAAAACAGGAAGCCGCAACACTTCATTGTGGGAAATTCTAGTGAAATTCCAACACAGCATACAATATTTATACCTTGTCAGGGGTGCAATATAATACCTCACTGCGAGCAAGCGAGTAATTTTTCGCCGTGTGAGTCTGAGTCTGAGCAGGGGAGTTATTCTCCGCCTGATAACTGCCAAAATAACAGCAGATAATTAGGCCCTTTAGAGCGCCGGGTGTCTCTTAACAAAGGCACCTGCGCTTCCTGTGGTGTTTGCCGTGCACCCCGAGTGATTGTCATTTTTAATCTAGCGCTCCCGCTGAGACTTCTTCGGGAGCAGACGAGTCTGCAGGGCGCCGAAGGTACCGGCGCGGGGAGCACGTGGGCGTGCGTGTTTCTTGTGTCAGAGAACACGCGTGAAAGAGGCGTCTGCGCGGAGAGTTAGGGGTTCATTGGCCCACATTAACGTGACTGACGTTTTGGAGGATCCTGGCTAAACTCGAGGACTTTTTGGATGAAACGCCGACGCCGCCATGACAACCTCGCCAGGTTGGGGAAATCATCGCCTCCCAACACCACACACAGACACCTCCTCTGTTCTTCTTCCTCTCCGGCGCAAAATGAGATGCCCACGTCTGATCGCCTGAGCCAATTTGCGGGCCCGTGTGGCACCCGTCCCTCCAGACCTGGGCATTGTGCCGCCCCGCTCCCTGGCAAGGAGGCGAGGAATTATTTTTATCCCGCAAACACGCGGATGCGCACCAGTGGTTCCTAATGCCTCCCTCTCACATTGTCGGGGATGGTACTGGCAAGGTGCCAAACCTATTATATTGATCTCTCTTTCTCTGGATTTCAATGGCCGCTGAAAATACTGGAGAACACATTAAGGAAACAGAAATCCATCTTAGGAGCTGAAACGGAATCAAAATTTCTCCCCTCCGATTAAAGTCACTGTCCTTTTTCACCCAAATGTCTAATTACATTCTGACATATTCTCATCATGTCACTGAGTATCATAACACTTCAGCCATTATGGTTTTTTTCTTCTCCAGAACTTATTGCTTTGGCATCTAAATCATTCTCCTTGGAGTGTGTTGTTGGCATGTCAGCTCTGGCTTTGCTCAGAAACGATGAGACCTTCAATGTTTGCCGAGGTATGCAGGGAATATTGAAATGTTGAAATTGGCAGCGAACGGCCTGTCGGCTAATGAGCGTGTCTATGAGAAAATGATTTGGTTGTTTCCCTGAGAGGGAAATAACAGAGAATGGCTAAATGGGAGCTCTCCGCGGAGACTCCGCGTGGCGCTCCGAGTATGGCGATGAGACTGTGTTGGGAGGCCAGCGAATTGGATGAACACTTTCTGCCTGCCTCGGTGCCAATGTCATTAGTGCGGGGGACTGAGAACGACCATCACGTCCCTTTTGATTGCCATTAGAGCTTGGAACCGAACAAAGAGCTGAACAAAAAGCTCTGAATAGACTTGAAGTGGGGGTCATGGCAGCCGCAGAGATACATCAATGCCAGCGCTCCCTGTATCTATTAGACCACAAATATTTAGCCGGTGCCGTGCCATGGCATCGTTTGTTTTGGATTGATGGATCGTTGTTGTTGCTAATGTCTATAGAGCGGCTTCCAAACTCATAGAATTCTTGGTTATCTCAAAAACAAGTGACACAAATGCATCCGTTCATCCATTTCAGGAGTCTTTTACCCCACTTGTTTTCTTTTTTTAATTTCTAAAAAGCAGGGATTCGGATTGACCAATAAGAAATCATAAAGACAGATCAAGCTCCTGGTTCTTTTTGTTTAGAGATTAAAGACAATTTAACTCAAATTTACTAAGTCAAACCAAGAATTGACAAAAAATATATTATTTTAATCCACTTTTGATTGAATCCACACTAAAATACTATGTTTTAAATGAGATATAGATAGTATCAAATATGATAGTTCAGGTGATTTAGTATAATTTTACTCACAACGAAGAAAAATTATTGACGAGTGTCCAGAAAAAAAAAGCTTATGTCTCAGATTTTAAAATGGTTTAATTCCAATATATAAAAAAATCATTTTCAACAATTTTTTTATTCTTTCATTAAAGCTGGTTGTCATTTTAATAAATGAATAATAATAGTTATCTTCACCAAAAAGTTTTTAAAAACTTTTCCCGCCATTAGTGTTACTGAGTTTTCACGGAAGCAGCCATTTTGAAATAAGCAGGTGAAGCCCTCTACTGCCCCTACTGGAAAGATGATGAACTACAGGGCCGAAAACATGGAGTGACCAGAGTGACCAAAAAAAAAAAAACCTACTGTCTCAAATTTGATACGCACAATTTTAAAATGGTTTAATTCCAATATATAAAACATAATTTTCAACAATTTTTTTATTCTTTTATTCTTTCATTAAAGCTGGTAGTCATTTTAATAAATGAATAATAATAGCTATTTTTGACCAAAAAGTTTTAAAAAACTTTTTCCACTAGAAGTGTTTTTGAGTTTTCACGGAAGCAGCCATTTTGAAATAAGCAGGTGAAGCCCTCTACTGCCCCCACTGGAAAGATGAGGAACTACGGGGCCGAAAACATGGACTAGCTTACTGGTACATACAATGGGTAAGATACGTATCACAATACCTGACTCACAATACAATCCATATCACGATATATTCCGACTGTGCAAAAACAATTTTTTACATTTTTTTTTTTAAAGTACGACTTAGTAAAAAACTGTATCTGAATATTAATTCATTGTAATGAAATTCATCTGATCACAACATTAAGCACTGCAACTGTATCTCATATACAAGTTGCTTTAACCCAAGTAAATTCATGGTGCTTTTATTTTGGCAAATTAAAAAATATTTGTTTTTAAAGGGAAAAATCAACATTGTCTTATTTCCACTACGAAATATTTTTAGTATAAGAATAAAATGGGGAAAAACTAAAGTAAGATGCTGAGGTACGCCCACAAGTAGTTACTTAAATATTGCCAAGTCAGCATTTTAAACTGATACAAGTACTGCGATATATCGCCAAATTGATTTTTTTAATACACCCCTATTTTTTAGGGAAAACTATTTGTACAGGAATATGATATGAATTACTAAAGAAAAGTTGATTTATAGACTTACTACAATCAGAATTGTGTTTTAATGTTCTTGTGACATTTTTTTTTATGGTGGGAGCAGACGAAAAAAATGCAGTTTTAAAAGATCGTATCTGTGTCACAGAATATATGTGAGCAGGTTACAAGCTTTTACGGCTTCGTTTTCCTCATCTGAGCATGCATCCGACTCACTTTTGCTGCACTCGTAATGTTGGGGGCGTGTAAACAGATGGATGACGGGAGCAGGGGCAGGGTTGCTCTATGCTGACTCAGATGTGGATTTCTTATGAGTCACTCTGCAGAAACGAAAGAGGATATTTAAAGCTGATTAAATGTTAGGAACCCTTCAGATTTTTAAATATTATTTTATGATTCGTTTTCATTACAATATTGCAGTTAGCTAATGTTACCATGGTAAATTTATGTGCAAAAGTTGCAGATATTGGAGAACAGGAATCCAAATTTGATTTTTTGAAGGTTATTTTATTGCATCTTTAGTAGTTTGTGTGAAAATATTAATTAATAAACATCTTAAAACAAGGGTGTCAAACTCAACCGTACAAGGGGCCAAAATACAAAACACACCTTAGACCTCGGGCCGAAAAGGATAAATATTTATTGAAAACTCTAAAACTACATTTTTAAAATTTTAATCGTAACTGTTTAACATCATTATGAGTAAGATATATAGCATTACCTGCGATAATGCTAGTGTGAATGCTGAAGCTGAATTTGACCGCTGGAGATGCTAGCTGAAAATGCTGAAATTGAAAGCTAAAAAAGCTGAAGCTGATAGATGAAAACGCTGAAGCTGATAGCCAGCTAAAAGCCAAATTAGCCTAAAAATAAAACAAATACTAAAGCAAAAAAGCTTAGGATTAGCCAAAACAGCTAGCAAATTGCTAGCTAGGAAAAAATAGCTGAACTTCAAAAATAGCCTTAAAAAACTGAAAAAAGCCCAAATTACCCACAACAGCTAGCATGTAGCTGAAACATTAGGTAAGTGCCAAAATAGCCAAAAAATCTTAGAAAATACCAAAATATTCCAAAAAGTTAGCGGAATGCTAATTTTTTATAACTTTAAAAAACGAAAAATTAACATAATAATAATAGTAAGTCAGGAATATTCCAGAATTAATCAACCTAAACTTTAATATTTTACTCTCAATATTAGTATATCTTGTCAAAATTATACAAGTTAAAAATATGCGCAAGATAACATAACGATAAAATAAAAGTATCTGGAGGGCCGGATAGAATTACTCGGATAGGATCCGGCCCCCGGGCCTTGACTTTGACACGTGTGTCTTAAAACCTCCAGAATGGATTTCATTGGAAGTCTGATCTTCAAAAATGAACCTCTCTGCTATGTTACTTGTGTATTTTCTATGACAGCACTAATAGTTTTTAAATCTTAACCCCAGTTAGGTAAGTTCCTATCGTCTACTGAACTAACTACCAACTAAACAAATGGTCTAAAAACCAGTTTCCGGATCAGAATGCACACAGAGATAGTTGGAGTCTCTTTGTAGGACTTCTTTTGTCTCATCCTTGCATTATGAGGCGTTTCACTGTGTATGTGACCCCAGCTCTGGCTAGATTGGAGGGGTCATCTTCATCTCTTTGCAGCTGTGTTTTAATTGCAAAACATTTACAACCCAGGATAAAGATGCCGTTAATGAAGGTTTTTGCTGACCTCTGAGCCTCCTTGATGAGAGTCTCACCTCATTGTTTGGCCTGTAGTGTTCACTCATTTGTTTAGACCAACATGCTTTGGTAATTGGGGTCAAAATGTCTCTGCAAACATTGAGGGGTTCTGCAATGCGTTGAGTTCACGTTCGGTATTTCTTTTTCTGGTAAGTGATGAGTGGGTGAAAAAGCCACTCATCATCAGATTCTGAGAGAAGAGGCTTTTGGTTCTGCTCCCAAGCATCCCTATTTTAATTATGTCTGTGCAGTCCATAAAGTACCTGCTGTAAATTACATGTCAAGACATTTACACACAAAAAAACCTCCAAAGATAATTATAACATGATGCTATAAGAACTTGTACCTAAATACTATCATTGTATGACACATTCTCATCCTCAAGTCGTCACGCATTGACGTTTGGTTAAGGACCAATTGACGTTTTGGGTGGACCAACCTGTTTGTAAAATCAAGAACCCGCAACCCTCGAGACGCGGTACCGGATGAGGTACCGGATACACACCGGTCCTCTAGAACACTAACCCAGCATTGGTACCATTACCTTCACATGGTTCTGGTTCTGTCCGATTCGCATCCTGTACTGCACCCGACACCCAAGGCCGGTCCTGGGCGAAACATGATTTGTACGTCCACCGCGTTGACAATCTCCTCCTCACACAAACGTATACACACACACACATATACCGTATCACTAAACACAAAAAAAAAGAAACACTCCAGCTGCATGGAATTTCATTTCATTTTATTTTATTTATTTCATTTTCAAAGCACACATAAGGAGTTTTACAGTAATCAAGGTTTCTGAGAAAAAAAAAATGAAAATGAAAAGGGACAGAAAGAAGTAAACTTATTAACTCTGCCCCGTTTAACCAAGTCAATAAATAATTTCAGTCAACAAACAAAATTACAAAATTATGCAACAGATATAGCAAGTGGTAAGAAAAAACAAACACCAAAAATAATAGGGAAAAAAGTTGTAGTATTTTCCTTTTTTTTTTCCCTTCCTTTATTCTTTTCCCTCTTTTCCTTTGTCGAAATATGTATTTATTTGATTTTAATTCTCAAGAATGAAATAATAATCACTTAAGATCTTTTTTTTAGACAAAAACCACAAAACCTCAATGTTTGCTAACCACCATAAATTTACAAAAAAAAAAAAAACAACATTTTTGAAAAGCATTGCAATCTGGTGCCCCCTCTACCTGGTGAGCTAGGCGGCCGCCTAGGTCGCCTGTGCCAGGGTCGGCTCCTCCGGTACTGCATCTGTTCCAGTGCTGGGTTAGGGTAACAGGTTTGGGTATCAATCTGCTTCGCACCGCGGTACTGGACTGGTTCTGGATCAGACCTGTGAATAGCTCAAAAAGAGGGGTCCTTACCCAAACATCAATATTTGATGACTTGGTCAATCTACAGCTTCATCAAAGCATGAATCGATCAGTATCTACATGTTTAATAAACTGTTTCCCAGACGACTGACTGCAGCTGTCTTCTGGCTGCGTTTCTCCCAAGACTCTCCAGGCTGGCATCAGAACTTGTCTCCTGAATGAGAGATGAGTCGATGGTACTCAGAGGCGCGAGCACCAGCGGAGGAGCGGCATGTGACTAATCAGAACTGGGCTGAGTGCCCTCGCTCCCAAACCGTTTTCTGCTGATTCAGAAGGCCGCGGACGTGGGAAAGCACGACGGGAATCGCGGATAAGTCGAGATCGGCGATCAACACAATATGGGGCAGTATATCAGCGGAGTTGTTGAAAGTTGTTATGGCGTTCATTACTGGGTGTGGATAAATAACCGTCTGACTCAGCCTGGCGTCAAAACTCGGCAAAACAACTGAAGTTATGATCAAACATGTGCGTTACTCAAATCGGAGCAGCTGTCTGTGATGCTGCTGTTTGTGCCTTCTGCCATATGCTACCCATCTCCCCACGTCTGCCTTTCTCCGAGTCCCCTTTTTTCATCTCTGCCTCCTCCGTCTCTGGTCATTCACCGAGTCTCCGCACATAAAAATGGAGGGCAGCGGTGAGGTTCCAATTCAAAACTCATTTGTGGCGCTGCCGGCCCCCTACCCGCTCAGCAGTTGCCGAGGGGACCCAGGGGATCCCTATCGCAGCTCTATATGCAAATGTCCTTGCACCTGGGCAACAGCGTGGGCATGCTGGGGCCGGGAGCTTATTTATGCAAATCTCAGGGAGACGGCACAGAGCCGGCCACAGACACGGGTGGCCGTATCTCCCCGCCAGCACGAGGAAAAACACGGCAAACATGAAAGACGCCGAGCAAGTGGCAAGAGGAAGAGTGGGGCGACAAAGCTGGAGAGATTGGGGAATGCAGAACATTCGGTAAACTAAATGTATGGATTTAATTCTAAAGCCAGAAACTATTTATATTAACGTTTCTCATAAATGTTCTTAACCCTTTGTAAATTTCATCATCAGCATCATATAAAGCAAAAAACAACCCAGAATTCAATGCTGCTTGTTTTCCATCGCAGCTAAAGGAGAACAAAACCAATCTGCGCGTCTCAGCTGGGCCCGCCTCCCGACTGGGCTGCACCTCTGTGTGAGACATCCCGCAGAAAAACAAAAAAAAAAAAAAAAACAGCCTCTCTACATACAACAGCCAACATTAATGTGCAAATCTATGCAAAAACATTTCAGAAAAAGCCAAAAATTACCCAGCCAAATTAGGTAGCGGCACTCAAATTGTTTGAATTGTGAATAATTACCTCACCGTTTCTGGAACTTTCCTAGATTTCCTGTGAGACAATAGTTGCAGTGATTTAATGAAGGAGAATCCAAACAACCAGTGGCGTGATTGTGCGACGACGGAGCGACCAATAAGCAGACCCAGGAACCACGGAGAGCAGTAATCACTGCTTTTCTAAAACTTCACAGACAATAAGACATCTCTCTGTTGCATCTGTACACACTGTCAGCAGAGAAGCCTTACATCCTGTTGGCCTGTTATAATTGGATCATCTATAGTTCATTTAAACTAAAAAAGTAGACAGTAAAGTCTAACGTGAGTGTCACATGGATTTATCTAAATGCATTAAAGCACGTGTCAAAGTCAAGGCCCGGGGGCCGGATCCGGCCCTCCGGTTAATTTTATCCGGCCCTCCAGATCATTTTATTTTATTGTTATTGATGACCAGATGTTATCTGGGACTTATTTCTAACTTGTATAATTTTTGGAGAGTAAAGTTTTTAAAGTCATTTAAGGTTTAAGTTGATTTATTCTGGAATAATAATTCCTTCCTTTTTATTATTCATAATTATGTTAAATTTTTAAAATAAAGTTTTAAATTTAAAAACATTTTTGGACTATTTTGGTATTTACTTAGGATTAGCTAATATTTCAGCTACATGCTAGCTGTTTTAGCTAACTTGAGTTTTTTTCGGGCTAATTTCGCATTTAGCTAATATTTTAGCTAGCTATTAGCTTCAGCTTTCTCAGCTATCAGCTTCAGGGTTTTCAGCATCTTCAAATTCAGTTTACAGCATTCACACTAGCATTATTGCAGGTAATGCAATACATTTATTTCATAGTTTTGTTAAAAAGGTTTTAAAGTTTAAAAAATTAAGTTCTGGAGAGTTTATTAAATGTTTATCCTGTTCGGCCCGCAACCTAAGGTGTGTTTTGGATTTTGGCCCCCTGTGTGATTGAGTTTGACACGCCTGCATTAAAGTGTATAAAGATGATGAAAATATAATAATAAAGTTCAAAACAATAGTTGAAAATTTCTGTCCTGGTTGTGGAACGGTTGACCGGCCTTATCAGTTCTGGGAGTATCTGGTCCAGAGAGCCTTACAGAGCGTTGTCCGGTCTTTATATGACCGGACCTTTATCAACGGTTCTGTTCGTAGTCTTTATGGACAGAACTTTCATCTCTGGACCGTAGAAGATCTGGCCGTAGCTTATAGCCGAAGCTAGTTTTCATCTGTAGTCTCCAAACAAGTAAGATAGATACTTTATTACAGACTCGAGGTCCATTTACCACAAAGACACAACAGATAAAAGACTTAAAAAGAATAAAATAAATGTACATATGTATATATAATAAAAATGTAAAAAAAAAAAATACATATAAACATAAAAAGAGCCAATAAAAACAATTAAAATTACCAATATTGCAGACTAAAAAGCTCAAAAAACAATTGCAGACTAAAAAAATCAAAAACCTAAAAATTTCCAAATGTTAAAAGAGGCGGCCAGACCAAAACCTCCAGATTGGGGACCGGTATTTAAAAGTAAAAATCAGTACAACATGTTATGATTTTACAATAAAATCTAACTAAAACTGCATCACTGCTTACAGACCAAAGATAAATAACCATTCAAGCACACTTTAAACATTAAAAATCAAGACTGATAAAAATACTTTAAATTATACAATAAAATTTGGATCAAACCACTTATTTACAATCTTTAATGTTGACACTGCCGCTCTTTGCAGATGATGTTGTCCTTGGAGCCAAGTTTGAAGCAGCTGGGATAGGACCGGTAAGCCCAGCCCATCTGGATGGAGCCTACCTGCTACGTATTTAAAACATTTAGTTGTAGAGTTAGATAAATTAATTCTTCTTTAACTGTCCTGGTAAATCACCTGTCCGTCCAGGTAGAGGATTTCTCCTTCATGCGGGTATCCCTGAAGTTTCTTCTGTTTTTCCTGAATCAGGGTTTTCCTAAACCAGAGGGAGGGTCTAAAGACAGGGATAACCAGTTTTATTTAGCCCAGGGGTGGGCAAACTACGGCCCGGGGGCCACATGCGGCCGCTTAAGTTACTTAATCTGGCCCTCCAAATTCAAATACATTGAATCAAAAATCCTAATTATTGTTTTATTTTCATTGTATTTCTGGTTTCTTCTCATGAATGGTGTTGTTTCTCTGACGTTCGTGTGTGTTCCTTTCTGAGTCAGATGGTGATCTTTCAGATTATTCCTACACCACATAAATGCAGCATTTCTTTGAGTTCACATTTTCCTCTGAAGAACATCAACCCATTGGATCACCCAAAAGAGAACAAAAATCTAAATTTAGAAATTAAAACTCCCAAATTTTCTGTTTTTAAATTAATATATGTGAATTTGAATCCAAATTAAAGCATGTTTTTCTCTAAATTCCATATAATTTTTTTAGTTTATGAGGTTGATTACCCAATCTCTCTTTCCATCTGCTCCTTGTCCGGCCCTTATGCCAAATTTCAGAACCCTTTCCGGCCCACGAGTCAAAACAATTGCCCACCCCTGATTTAGCCTGTATAGTTTAGTAACTAGCTATTGTTTATATTTTATGACCGATTTTCTGCTTTTGTAAAATTACTTGAATGAAACTGAATGTGGCAATCGATTTGTGATATTTGGCTATATAAATAAAATAAAATTGAATTGAATTTAAGTCCAAAATCCAACTCTTTAGAGATAGTTTTCTGCATTCTTTTACTGTATCAGAAGTTATTTGAGTTTGTCTGGTTGTTATTAAAACATTTTCGTGTTTTGGGTCCTCCAACAAGGCAAGAGCGGTTGGCCATTCGCTGTTTACTGGTATAGGCTGGCGACATGGTGAAAAAAATGACATCACACTCACTCTGTCCAGCTCTGATATACAGTCGATAGTTGTGTCCTGAAAATCCTTGGTCTTGAAGGATTTCTTTAATGAATTAAAGCTGACAGCAGCTTTGAAGCTGTGATAACACCTTAAAAAAATAAAATAACCAGATAAAGAAAGAACAAGAGAGCCAAGACTTTCCTATTTGCGGTTTGGAGCGGATGTAGATGTGTCGATCCAGAGAAGCAGATGAAAGTGGGCTTTGGTAATGCGGACCAAAGAAAGCAAAATGTCAGTGAATAAAACGGCCTCCAGGAGGAGGTGGAGAATAGAGGGGAGAGGTTGAAGAAGAAGCTGTTGGTATTGTGTTTGATGTAGTGCTTTACTAGAAAGAGAGTTTAGAAATCCTCGTGCGGTGGGAGGTGGCGTAAGAGAGGGTTCATTTAAATGCATGCTCACTCAGGGCCCATACAGAGTGGATGTCTGCTGAGAATTCATCATGGTCTCGCTGATAAAGCCTCCGCCTCTTAGGGAAGGGAGAGAGGAGACAGATGACTCTCTTGAGGTGAGATTGCTTCATAGATGGACACTTGCTATGGTGAAATACACAATGCTGAGGGATATTACCAGGTACTGGTTAGTCATCAACCATTCATGGCTCAATCTATGCAGCCATCTCCTGTCAAGTGTTCTCCTTATGGGAAAGTTTGACAAAGATCGGACCAAAGTTTTGTATCTATGTATTTTCTACAAAATCATGGACGAAATTCCTGAAATATTAGGCAAGTAATGTAAAATATATTATTATGTGTTTTCCTGAGACGAAAACAGCACTTTAGGATACATTTAGTCCATTTTGAGTCACACTAGAACTGTTATTGTCACAGGGTGGATTTTAAATTTTTTTTTAAATGTTTTTATTTGTGATTTTATTCTCCTTGGCTCTACCCCTAAATCCTGTGACTCTGAGGGGCAGTGAATGCCCCACCAAATGAACTAATGAGCCACAGGTGCGGGACCAGGTGACTCCATTTTTGAACATTTTAAAAGGAGGAGCAGTAGAGCCAAGAGGAGAGACCAGGCACAGGACCAGGACCTTCAAGTGGACCACTAGTGCCTGGACTTTTTTATTTTGACTTATCCTTATTTATATTCTTTTAAACCCTGTGGCAAAATAAACTGTCATTCCCCCCTGGTATGGCTAACCTGGTTGTCCTGACTCCTGCACAGCATCCGATCAATCTCTAATAGGAAGAAGAGGGGCGGAGCCTACCCCATTCCCCCCTCGTTACATTATACAACTAAATTACAGCATCATCAAGTCCTCAATTAGGATTTAGGTTTAAACTGGTGGTGGTTAGTGATCTCGCCTCGCTGTGAGGTGAGATTGAAGACCTTAGTTCCAATCCTGGCTTGGATCTTAATCCCATGATGTCCTGGAACAAAAGTGGGTTTACTGCGGAAATTCCAGTTTGTTTGTTTTTTTCAATAACGTGCTTTATTTATTAGTGTGCATGTTAGAGAGTGTGTGGCCCTACTATTTACACAAAAGTAATTGGGATAGGCTCCAGCAACCTCGTGACACCAAGACGGATTAAATGGGTTTAGAAAATGAATGGATGGATCTCCTATTACCAGAACGGGAAAAATGTTTTGAGTTTTTTTTATAATTTAGAGAAAATATGTCTTTCGATGAGTCAACAGGACTTTTGTTCAGTGAAAACCTAAAGGGCTGAAGTGACACTCCATTTTGAAGGATGTCGTGTGGAGAATTTACTGACCAAAATTAGCCAAACTTTGTACATTTTTTTACTTAAATCAAACACTTTTCTCTTTATTTGTTCATAATTTATTATTGACTGATTCAATAATTGAAATAAACATAAATCTAATTAGAAGAAACAACTGCCTTTGAGCTTCCTGATTCAAAAACATTCTGGTAAATGAATCTTTTATTCATTTTTTTTTTACGTTGTTTTATCAGACTAAACAGATGCTTTGCATCTCAATCCACTATATGGAACTGTAGACAAAAAGAGATCACTCAGGTTAATATTGCTGGTCTGCATTTTTTCAATTAATGACGATACAGAAGCACAGGTGATCTTTTCCCTCTTTTTCAACAGTTTTATTATTATTTTTATGTATCTTTCAGCATTCATCCCACTTTATTGCTTCATTCAGGTCTGTGGAGCAATTAGCCCAGACAGGAAAAAAAAAAAAACATGACGTGTGTCTTTTTAAAGCGCTGTCATTAACTTAAACCTCCAACATGTTTTTGTTTTATTTTTTTATTTTAGCTCTCCATTCTTGCCAGATAACTACGGTTAGACATTTGAAACAAATCATGGAACGAAAAGTACCAAAAGTATTCATTAAACACACTCAGCTTGATTTAATTACACCAATTATATTGGCAATATACCCAGTCGTTTTCTCTTGGTAATCAAATGATATTTTTTAAAAGTTTTAAACTAGCTCTCTGTTAACTAAGTTTTAGGAGTAAAATTCTTCACATGAAACAGCTCTGCTGGTGTTGATGGTTGTTGTTGTTTACTTGCTTTAACAATGAACGTCGGTGGAGAATAGGGCTGCCACGATTAGTCGACTAATCGACTATTAAAATAGTCGACAACTAATTTAATAGTCGATTAATCGTTACTTTATATTGTATGAAGTCAGATTGTAGTAAAGTTGAAAGTTATAATAGCAATCTGCCAGCTTTTTGGACTATTTTGGCATTTAATAAGTTTCTTTGGTCTTTTATTGAGTTTAGCTAATATTTAATCTACATGCTAGCTGTTTTGGCTAACTTAAGGTTTTTTTTTTTAGTTTTTTAAGCTATTTTTAAGTTTAACTAATATTTCAGCGACATAGCTATTTTGGTTAATTTAGGATTTTTCTGTTTTTTTTAGGCTAATTTTGAGTTTAGCTAATATTTCAGCAGAATGCTAGCTATTTTGGTTAACTTTGGCTCTTTTTATTTTTTAGGCTAATTTGGCATTTAATTAATATTTCAGCTGGTTATCAACTTCAGCGTCTTTACATCCAGTTTGCGCATGACCCGATTAGTCGGCTAATCGGAAAAAATAATCGGTGATTAGTCGACTATTAAAATAATCGTTTGTGGCAGCCCTAGTGGAGAACGGTCTCTGGTCCCACGGAGAATCGTCCTAAAGCTATGCTCACACCTCGGCAACACGCGGACATTTCCAATGTAAAGTCATTCTTAAGACCGTTTTGAGGCTCTGCGTACAAAACACAGTCAATGAACGCACACCAACAGATGGCATGTGTTTCATGGTCAAGAATGCTCTTTTATCGCTCACAGATTGCACTTTGGTGTTCACACAAGATAAGAAGGGTGGGATTTTTTTTTACTTTTTACTAGCGCATGTCCACAATTTACAGTTGGAAGTTTAGCGTGGAATGTTGCAAGTCTTCAAATCGGTCTCAAATTCAAGTTTTTGTCAAGCATTCAAGACTTCAACTGTTTCAACTTTCAGTGCGCGTTCGATGAAGGCCCGATTAGAATATCGAGCCCAAAAATAGACTTAAAAATGTGCGTGAGCCATAGAGTTTGAACGCGGAAATCCAAAACGCAAGTTTATAGGTATTTACGTGGACTTTTTGTCGAAAGCGGTCGCTTAAACGCCTGTTGCTGAGGCTGGTGTGTATGAAGCTGAAACAAGGTGGAAATTTGACCATAAGAATGAACAGAAGTACCAACCGTTGATCATGAAGGAGAAATCAATCATTTCAAATTGTGCCCTGATGGAATTATATGTGACCAAGTCTTAAACATATATATAAAAGTAAAGAAATGTGAAAGAAAAAGTCTGGAGCGAGATTTGTGATTCTGACCCTCTCGGGTGGAGTTGGTCAGTTCAATCAACTCCACTCCACTGATACCAGCCAGTTACTACTAAGACAATCTGGCCACAGAAAAAGAAAATTAATAGCCAGAAGTCCCTCCCACTGCCAGAACTTTCTGCAAGAAAACATCATTTGTGCCAGAAATCATTGGCTGCACCTCACGTTTTAAGCTTTTGACCTTTTTAATTCATTTTTATTTATATAGCCAAAAATCACAAAGAGAATTTGCCTCATTGGGCTTTTATCCTTTGGCCTATCATAACTGCTTGAGTGATCAGCTGATTCACAGAGAAAAAAACTGCATTCTGACAGATTTTTCTCTGGAAGTAAACGGGTGTAGTTATACAAATGTGAACACTTGCTAATATAGACTTGATAGAAATTAAACAATTAATATTCTCTGTCCTATTTGAAGCTCATCTTGCACACTAAACTCCCAGACAGTTACAGTTTATTTACATTTAAAAGCGTAAAAGCTGATAGTTCTGAAAAGTTTTTAAAATATCAATTTTGAAAAATCTGCTCACAAAACCGGCTAAAGTAGCGAAATTTCCACTTACGGCTAAAGATTTTTTCTGGCGCCATCTTGCATGTGACCAGAGGCCCCTCGTTACTATTGTTGTGCCCCAAGGCTTTGTACTTTTGTCTCCTTCATTTTTTATTACCTATCTCCTTCCTGTTGGAGACATATTCTGCAAATTCAACATACAGTTCCACTGTTACGCTGATGACACCCAACTCTACCTATCAATCCTCTACCTCCCTCTTCTCTCAAATCCTGCCTGTCCGAATTTACGTCCTGGTTGTCCTTCAATTCCCTCCAACTCAACGACAGTAAGACGGAGGTTCTACTCATCTGCACCAAATTTCTTCTCTCCAAAGTCAACAGTTTTATGGTCTCCATCAACAACTCAGGAATCCGCTTTTAGGGTTTGAAACTGTTTGTGAACGTAGCTTCATACTCTTCTCTGTCTTTTTCTACCTTCTTTGCAAAGATATAACTTTAAAACAAGCTGGCTTTAATGACACCGCTCTTGATTAACTGCATTGTGAGCCCAATCAAAATTGATTAAAATTATATTGTGCATCATAATTACTAAATCAAGTTATTATTTTTAATAAAACTGCTAAAATATATATATATATATTCTCAGAAATACTGGTAAAGTTAGAGTAGATATTTGTTCACTCTGACTATTTGGATGTTAAATTCACACAATTTCGTACTTTTTTCTCAATTTCTAATGCAAATGATTCGCAATATAAAGGTTGAAGTGATTTTGCCATGACCACAGCAGTGGTGAAGTCGGCAGCAATTAGTGTGCCGGTAATGAACTTCTTCTCATTATCATTGAATCAACAGGCCCATGCTAATTACGGTTAGCAGGACAGATCCTCTCTCCCACTGCGACCGGCTTCAAGGTCCCTCTGGAGCGGCGGCGCACCGAACGCTCTGCCAGCAGCCACAGGTGCAAAACATTAACCGTCTACGTCAAAAACAGAGCATGTGATGCATATTATGGTTTTGATTCTGTCCTATTTTATTTTGCAGATTCATATGAAAACCTTCCTTTGAGAAGTTCTCCCCTCAATTTTACAGTGTGTTGCTGAAAAATATTCATTTAACCTTAAAAAGGCTTAAAAACTTCTTTTAGACGTGCAATAAATGGTTTTTTTTTGACTGACCACCATCAAATTTGCTCCGTTTCCCCCTGAAACGAGGATTATGACCATCAGAAGTCGTCATTACGCCCTCACACCTCCTGTTGGAATGCTCCAGTTACTCAGGAGGAGAGGTTTACACTGTAAATCCTGGCAGGACGGCTTGGTAACGTGCCACGGTGGAGGCCACCATGCCAGAGGACAAGCTGGTTATCTGCGGCCAGCTGGCTTATGCCACTTCCAATGACTCCCCCCAGGAGGGATAGTGTTGTTGTGGTCTTGTCGGGGTTTCCCTCAATAAACCCGATTCATAGTGAGATGATTATGTAAGACTGGATCAAACCATAGCAGTGATGAGAAAAGGTCATTTTCATGAGTATTATTGGTTCTGTAAGGCACGATCCAGCACTGACTGAGGAATTTGGACGACTTTGAAGAGGAAAACTCAATCAGTGAGATTTTTAGGCTCTGATCTGCCCATAGAAGCATTAAAAGCCTCTCTGGGTTTTAGGGTTGAGAAAGATTGTGGTGAAATTTTCACTGATGTTTCACAAACGAACCACTGCAGAACTTTGAATAAACCTTGTAAATTCGTGCTTCATTGAATTTCTTCACTTTGACATTAAAAGCACTGAGAGTGGTTTTAGACTCACATCTAAAATATGATGCTCATATAAAGAAAATAACAAAAACCATCCGGACCAATATGAACTGTTTCCGTCTTTTAAGGTCTTGTATTTCAATAAATGCTGCTAAAGTATATTTTCATGCAATGATTTTATCTCATTTTTCCTACTGTGTTGTTGCCTGGAGCCAGGCCAGTCAGTCAATGGTGAAAGGTGTGGTTTCTCTTTTTAAACAAGCTTTAAAAGTGCTGGACCAAAAGCCAATGAAATGGCACCACTGTAGGATTTTAGAAAAACATAATTTATTAAGTTTTGAAAATTTTATAAAGTATTCTATTTTAAAATTAGTTTTTGAGTGCATTAATGGTCTAGCTCCCAAACTTATAAGCAATACCATTGAAAAGTACAAATCCAGAGGAGTTACCACAAGAGGAGCTGCTAATGGTGACTGCAGACCGGCCAAATGTAGGACAACATTTGGTCAAAGCTCCTTCAGAGTAAAAGGTCCACAGATCTGGAACACCATACCTGCTGAATTAAAAGCTCTCCCAGATCTAAAACAATTTACTTGTAAAGTAAAACAATGGTTCAAATCCAATCAAGCCTGTGAACATTAGATCCATTGTTTTTGCTAGTGTTTTCTTGTGACTGTTCTGGATTATATGTGTGTTGTAAGATGATGTTTGTGTCTTTGTTGTTTGCTGTTTTTTGTTTATTCTCAGGGACCTGGGCTGCAAATTAGCTGTCAGCTATATGGCCTGTGGACATGGCATCGGTTACATTTGAAAGTGTAACAATGTCTTTTTTGTCCTGTCCCTTTTAAATAAATAAATTGAAATTGAAAATTGAAAATCGCATTGCGTCAGCAGCAGGGTCAATACCATGCTATTTTTATTGAAAAGTCAGATTCCTCTGGGATCTGGTTGTGCATCTTTGACTTTACGAACAGCCAGGATATTTAAAAAAAACCGACCATTTAGGGATACCCAAAACATCAAAAAGTGCCGCGGAGGGGGTCCTTAACCAAACATCAAAATGTGACGATTTAGGGATGAGAATGTGTTGGTCGATTACGTCATTTTAAGATGATAGGAGTTATAAAAATTATACATACATTTGTGAAAAGTCCAATTAACACAAATTTATGGACAAAAGCATAAAATTCACGTCAGGGTTGTCAAACATACGGATGTCTTAACCTGGCCCTGTCATGAAGAGATAAAAGTATAAGGATGCTGACAAAAAGGCAAGTTTCTCGCCCATATGTGGCAAGTAATTCTGTAAATAAACGACCGCAATTCGAAATTCCACCACTAGGAGGAGTAAATGAAAAGCAGCCAATGCAGAAGAAGATTATTAGACATTTCTTTGTATTTTGCACGCTGACAATAACATTGTGAAAGAATTTCTTGTTATAAAGGATTTGAATCCTGATATTGACGGCCAAACGATGCTGCAAGAGTTTCAGGAGAGCTCACAAATGTTTGCAAGTTTCTAAATTCAGTTTAATTATTTTCTAACTCATTTGCACATTTATATTTTAGGCAGGGCTTGAGTTTACTATCCCAGATTTCCTCACTGTCAGATGTAAAACATTCAGTATGTATAAAATTAGATAAATAGTTGAAAATAAATAAATAAAAATAAAATTTTGACACACGATTTACGACCTGAAATGATCAATTAAAACCAAATTTTAAAAAAAGATAAACAATTGGAAAAAAAAAGTGAAATTAATTTCATTTTAAATATGTGAAAAAATGTGTACTAAAAGTAATAAGGCTACTAGGTTGTTTGTGGAATATTTTTCAACTGAGAAAAAAACCAAAATAATATTTATTTTATTTTTATTTAACTTTTATTTATACAGGTTGGTCGATTGAGAACAACTTCTCATTTACAACGACGACATGATTAGGCATCAGCAGTAAGAATAGAACAGCAATATTTGAAATATTTACAATAAAAGTCTACAGGAGTTACCAAGTTAATAATTAAAATAAAAGACCAATTAAACAATGAAAACAAATTTAAGATGAAAAAAAAAAAAAAAAAAAAGGCCAAGCTAATAACACCTGCATTCATCCCTAATCACATCTATTAAAGATGTAATAACAAAACTACAAATCACAAGTTGACCAGAGGTCATTTTTCTGTGATGTCATTGGTCCGGCCCACTTGAGACGAGACGGGTTGAACCAAAATGAGTTTAAATGATTTAAGTAATAATTCCTTATAAATGAGAATTCTCAAACAACCAAAACTGAATTCATGTAAAGACTTAATAATGACATTTATCAACCAAAATTACATATTACAAGACGCAGTCTTAAAAAAACTATTCATTTGAAAAGATTTTTGAACGTCAACATCTTCGCATAATTGTTATTCATCTATTCCGCAGAAGCAAAACTCATTACGTGTACAAACGTGGAAAAAGACGCTCCGTCTTTGACGTTCCACCAGCTCCGCTTTGACCCGCGCACCTTTTAAGTGGTAAATTACCACAAAATCTGTCATCTAACATCCAGCCGCCTGTTAACATTCCCCCTGTTCCACAAACAAGCGTTTTACAATAGACGCGACAAGATCCATTAATCAAATGCCAATTGTGAGTCCTTCCTCTATCAAACACTTAGTGGAACAGACAAGCTCAGACCGCGTTGATAAAACCATTTAAAGCTTTTCCCGCCAGCCTCCCGATAAGAAGAAAGGCGAGTTTCTTAGATTCAACCCAGAACTCGGGCATGTAAAATCACACCCTCCTCCTTTCCCATCCGCAACTTAAGCAGAGATCAGTGGCTAACACTCTTAATCCCAAGGGGGTGCTTTCTGAGCTGTAATTTAAAAATAGCGTTTTAATAACATACCACTGCTACAGTACATTAATCTCAGAATTAATTATCTACCCACCCCCAGCCTATTTGCTTGATAGGGCCTCGTTTCTGCATTTCTTATGTTGTATTTATTCCACAAATGAGTGGATAAAGAGATGCATGCGGACTGTCAGTACATATGGATCCGCCAGTATATAGTTTATGTTAAGTGAATTACCGCCGGCAGAAATGGTCGATAGGGTCAGATGTTTTTCAAATTGAGCCCTAATCTACGGTAGCAAACAGCTGTTGCATTAAGAATAATTTCACTTTTCTTGGTATTCGTAGGCGCCAGTGTTTTAATCAGATTGTACTGGAAGCAGGAATTAGTCGAATGCAAATATTCAAAAACAATATTCGACTGCAATAAATAAAATATGAATGGTCTTTTGCAATATAGCACTCAAGTGTCAGGGGACACGGGCACTTAAAGCGAGCTAATGAAACGCATTTAAAGTCACAGAGCTTTTTTCTTTTTTTTTTTCGCTTTTCAGAGGCGACGATGGCGTTTCCGAGCCCTCTGGCGGAAGTTACCGTCTGACAAGTGATGAAGTTCAACGCTGACAGTGATTATGAGTGAATAAGCGGAGGTTATTAATAAAAAAAAAGGGACAAATCTTCCCTGTTCTTCTCCTTCCCGCTTCCCCGTCTCCCTGATTCACTGACTGACTGACCTCCATTGTCATAGCGCTCCAGCTGACAGGGATCTCCGCACATACATCACTTTGTGTATTGGCGGCTGAAACGGCGCTTGTTCCCGGTTGCCCCCCCGGGGTCTGTGTGTTGAAGATAACCTTTACAAGGAGGGGCGTTTCACGGCTCCCACCTTTCTCCTATCGCATCCAAGGATCGAGAAACATCGTGTCATCGTCGTAGAAAATGACGTTTTTTATTGACAACCAACATAAAAAGTACTTTCCTATTAATCTGTGTTATGTAATGACATCCGTCATACTGCGGGGGATCCCTCTCCGACTTTGATGATTCAATTAACGTTTGATTGAGTTATAGAAGTCCTAAACCTAAAACCATAAAAAATAAAATCTTTACTGTTTTTAGCAGGACTGCACAGAAATTGTTGTGTCTCCTACATGACACCCCATTAATTTTGTTTATACCCAGGCAGGTGGTTGTCAGTAAAAGTCAATCAATTTTTTCATACTATTTTTCAAATGCAAAAATAAGTTACTAATTTTGCCAGTGCTCTTTCTAGACACTGCAGGTTTAATTGCTAATTGTTAACTGGGAATGAATGCATTTGCATATTAATTAGTTAGCCCATTTGCATTTTTAATTTGCTGCCTTCAAAGGGGGTGAGATAAAAGGTCGCACAATTCTGAATAATTTAAATAATTTATGCTCCATTGGTGAAAAGAAGCTGAACAGAAGTGTTCTGCGGATATTAACCCCTGAGAGCTTTTACCGAATAAAGCACTCCAAAAATTGTTTTAACAAATCTAATTAAACGGAAAAAGGTCTGAACACACAACCACCCAGAGCACCAGGAGCGAGAGAGTGTCCTCGGGAACAAAAAAAAGCAGAAAGGACCTGCTCGGGAGAGAGTGATGGAAGCCGTGTGGATGTGGAGGACAAAACTTGCAGCTCTCTACCCAGATGTGAAGGCCTCTCGTAGTCTTTTCATCATTCAGATTGATCAAATACCCCTACAGGAATGCTGATGAAGTCAGCGCGCGGTGATGGTAATTCTCTCTGAAGTTAAGCTGCTCTTTGCGGCGCGACGTACTTCATAAGCAATCAGAGGGACGCATCTTCTGTGCTGGATCCTTGGAAGTCAGCCGAGACTAATTCTGAGCTGCGTGTCCATGTTGCGGACAACTAGGGGTATTCATCTTAATAACGTGTGAATGACGATTCAATTCATAGTCGATCTTAGAACGATCTGATTCATAGACCTAAAACGGAACTTTAATCTGAATAATACCAGATATTGAAATCTTTGTATTTCTTGCTAGATAATCAACTTAAATGTGTGTAAAGCAACAAATTCTGACACATTCTAGTTTCATAAAGTTCAGCCCACTTATGTTTTAATTAATAACATCTGTGTCACAGTTCAGATGCCAGCTTCCATCTCCAACCACCAGAGGGAGCCCTCGCCAGAGCTCTTCTCATGGTCCTCACTACAACTCCCATCAGCCACTGCCATGTCCTCCTTCCTGCTCAGCTGTTCATCATCATCATCATGGTCACACAGCATATAAACCCACTCCAGCCTCCTCTCCAGTGCGAAGTCTTGTATTGCTTACACTCTGAGCAGTTGTCTCCTTTGCCTGTTTCGCTGTGCCTTGACCATTGCCTCCTTAATGACCTTCTGCCTTGCTTTTATGTTTTGACCCTTGCCTGGACTCTGACTACTATGTCTTGCCCTTGCTCATTAAACTGCATGGATCCAAACGTCTCAGCCTCTTCTTCACAATCTGAACATAACATTATTTCATGGTGTGGTCCAACACATTCTCACTCCAAACTTGTCACATGTTGACATTTGGTTAGGACCCATCCGTGTCAAAAAAGGACGTTTCATATTAAAATTATGGGTCTCCAGGCCACGATCCAGAACAGGTCCAGTACCGGAATGCGAAGCGCACCAGTATCCTAGACCAGCGCTAGCACCCTAACCCTAACTCAGTGCTGATTTTTTTTTTCACGATACGCCAAGTTGGAACCAGAAATTGTCAGTCAGCAGTATCTGGTTCTGGTCAGTCTGAGGCTACGGTCTTCTACTGCCTCCACTGGACTGGTACAGTATTTCCACTATAAAATGAACCCATTGGGCTGGATGGATTTGTACAATTTTTGGTCTATTTTAGGTTGTAGAAAATGGAACGGACCAGTTAAAGCAGAGCCACTGTCGTCACATCATGAAATCCATTGATCGCAAGCGTCCTACAAGCGCTACTTTCAACTCAAGATCCCAGCCGAAAGTTTCAAAGCATGCACTTTCATGGTCCAACACTCAATGGAAGTGCCCACTTCTTTTGCCTGGACCATCCTACACCGGCCAGGAGCGGACCGGACCTCTCAGTAGAACCGAGGCAGATGTTTAACACTAAACCCAATCAGGAATCCATCCATCCATCCATCTTCTTCCGCTTCATCCGGGACCGGGTCGCGGGGGCAGCAGTCTAAGCAAAGATGCCCAGACTTCCCTTTCCCCGGCCACTTCCTCCAGCTCCTCTGGGGGGACCCCGAGGCGTTCCCAGGCCAGCCGAGAAACATAGTCTCTCCAACGTGTCCTGGGTCTTCCCCGGGGCCTCCGCCCAGTGGGACATGCCCGGAACACCTCTCCAGGGAGGCGTCCAGGAGGCATCCGAAGCAGATGCCCAAGCCACCTCAACTGGCTCCTCTCGATGCAGAGGAGAAGCGGCTCTACTCCGAGCTCTCTCCGGGTGACTGAACTCCTCACCCTATCTCTAAGAGAGCGCCCAGTCACCCTCCGGAGAAAACTCATTTCAGCCGCTTGTAGTCGGGATCTCGTTCTTTCGGTCACGACCCAAAGCTCATGACCATAGGTGAGTACTGGAACGAAGATCGACCGGTAAATCGAGAGCTTTGCTTTCTGGCTCAGCTCTCTTTTCACCACAACAGACCGGTACAGCGACCGTAAAATGGCGGACGCCGCTCCAATCAGGAATGAGTATGGTAAAGCGGGATCAGGAGAATTTGTCAATCAAATGTCCAATACGAGACAAAATACTTTTATGAAGGCGTCGCATTGGCTAGCTTAAAGCTTAAATAATGTGCTTTACAGCAAAAATATCATTCAAAAAATAGAGGATTAAAGGAAATTATCAGACTAAAGATGATTATTATGACCAAAACATTGACTGAATAATAGTTGTTTATTTCTTTTTTTTGGCACTTCCTGTTTGAAACACCGTGGTGGGAGGGATCACGCATTGGTCTTAACAAAACTCAAAGTATTTCCACACATATTGGACTGTAATGATGCCTTGATCAGAAATGGTAGGAAACATTCTTCTCCTGAAGCTCCTGAGACAAAAAAGGTTTTTTCCATTTTTAGTTTTTTTTTTTTGGAGTTTATATTTGCTCTCTCTTCTCCAACCAGGTCCTGACTGCCTTGTAAGACTGTCTCCCCTCCTTTGTCCCAATGATCTTAATTACAGGCCCGAGGCTATGAGCGGAGAACCCATTTAAATCAGAACACATCCAGCTTCCATTATGGGCTTGGCATTTGGTCTTTGTGCCCATGCTCTTAAATTACATGCTGCCAATCTATAGTGGGCACGGACAAGATGAAGAGCGGAGGATGGGTGAGAGATGAGGTGAAAGGGGGATGAGTGGGGGGGGGCGGGATGGGCACCGACTGTAGAACGCTTAGCCCTCCCTCTGCCCTCTTTATCACCAGATAACTTATGTAGAGTAGCAGATGAAACCCATTCCCATTCATGTCGGCCTGATTGTCAGAATAAGCTCGCATTCCTTTGAAAAGTGATTGACCGCCTGAAAGGGTACAAATTAGGGGCCTGTTCGTCTTTTCTTCTGCAGTCGCGGGGTTTATTTGCGGCAGATTCACCCAGGCCCAAAATTAAGTGAACTCAGGCAGGGTTGAATGGGAGAGCTCTGATTGAATAATTGATTTCCTTTGTGTGGCCTGTGTTTAAGAGGGATAACTAGACATCCTTTGGAGTGTAATGATTGTAATTACTGCGATGACTGGTCATGTCAAATATGACACAGGAAGGACTGTTATTAACCTTTATTCTCCACATAGAAAAAAAAGAGACAGAAAAAAAAAACAATATCCTCTTGTCTCTACAGTCTGCATATGAGTTTCACCTCCAGCGGAGGCTGCAGAAGGCTGAACGCATGAATGAACTCATACCGCCATCTACTTCTGTCTTGAGAAAGGTAGATGGGTAATTGACTGTGCAGTTAGAGCCACCAGTGACTCACTTGGTTAGTTAGCCTTGGGGGTAACTCTTAAGTCACAATACTTTCAGAATTTAAGTCCTAAAAGGAAAACGGTACAATCAAGATCTGGTCAAATGCTTTGACCTCTCAAGGAGATGTAGAATTAAGGAGGAGTTTTAAAGTCATTGCACAGATGCAACCGGAGGTCCTGCAGTACAATTTGGGCGTCAAGACTTGAAAAATTTGAAGTCGACCAATCAGGGACTCCACTTTGGACACATGACAGAAAAAATAATCCAATATGGCCGCTCGATGAACTTCCGTTCATTTACTTAACGGAGACTGTCCCGGCTACTGTTGGGCAAAGGTGGGATAGACATACAATCCAGCCCGCTGTGCTATAGGCGGCCGCCCGGTGGTAAGCATAGCAAGCTAACGCCGCCGCTCGCTAGCTTTTCCTTCAGTCCTGACGGAAAGTGAATGGCAGTTTATTCAAATTAGTGTAATCAGAGTTCCACAGGGTTCTGCTTTTGGCCCACTGACTTTACATTTGAGATAAGTGATAAACTTTTTGTGTGTTTTAGCTGAGTCATCCATGTTTCTTCTAAAGGTCTGGCACAGCAACAGGCCTTTTCTGATTACCACAAGAGACTCAATGTTTATATCATCCATCTTCATCCCTGAGCTAGCTAGCTCTGTTGCCCAGAGTTAGCTTCTGTTTCAGTCCTATTGGAAGCAGACTGTTGGGAAAGTCAATGGGCATTAATTGAATTAACTGTAAACGGAGTCCCACAGATTTTTTTTTATTTATTTAATTTTGAATATTTGTACTTGATTACTTCATTACAGCCTGATGTGTTCAAAAAAAATAACTACAGTCTGTCCAATTTGATGTCTAAATTTCTAAATGTGTACTGCAAAAACGTCGAGTATTTCTTTTCAACTCGTTACCGAGTACTTCTACTGTCCCTCGCCTGAACTTCTACAGTCGGCGCCGCCCGCCTCGCCAGCTGTACGGACTTTTTCCAAACTTCATTTGAAGCTTTTAATTACATAGTACTTGTAGGGGGGGGGGGGGGGCTGAATTTGTGAACACAAGACAGATGGCACCTGGGAAAAATTAATGCATTTTCTACATGATCCAAGTGAAGCGTGTCATTATCCATTTCCAGTTAAAGGAGCTTGAAGAATAGTTGATGTACTCGGTAAAATATTTTTCATTAGACGAACAACAACTAATTTAAGAGCTTGTGTGTGTTTTCATTTGGGGTCATTGAAATGTTGCTTGTTTCAATTTTGTTGGAAATGGAATTCGAAATGTAGGAGAAACGTCTTTAGTTTCAGCCGAACTCGGTCCGGAGTTGGTTTTGTGGTTGATGGTGCCATCCTGCTGTTTGTGTTCCTTAATGACTTCCTAATTCCTCATCAGTGGGTAGCTGGCCTCCACAGCAGGCGGGAAAAGAGAAGTGGCAGGGTGCCATCCAGGAACAGGTGCTCCTCCAGGTTGAGCTTATGCTGTCCGTAGGCCTCAATTACATCCTTTCAATTGGGAACATTTCTGAGGATTCGGTTCTGTTCTGATACAAACTCATTTAGAAATAATCAGAGAGAAAATCACTTTTTTGGGGGGAAAAATGGCCTAAAAGCAGCAAAATTCACAAACTGGAGTCGCAATGTGAGTTTTATAAACTATAAGCTGTAGCATATTGGGAGATCTACGGTGGCCCTGAAGTCCAAATCACATTAACAAAAACATGTTAAAGATCACAATGACAATTAAAAAAGCAAAACAAAAAACAATTCGATTTTAAATTCAGAGCAAAACAAAAAAGTTAAAATAAAATGTTAAAAATAAAAGACACAACAGAAAAAAACAGAAAGTGGAGGATATTTGAGTATTTAACAGGACACTAAAATAGTAGAAGAACACAAATCTTGTGAAAAAAATCCCTGGAAAGTAGTAAAACTATATATTCGTTTTTGCTTAACGAGATCCTTTTAAAAGGAAGAATAATCTAGAAAAAGTTACATTATATGGAATTACTTCTGATTGAATATTATAAAGCAATAAAATATTTTTTTTTTAGTTCCACTCAAATGGTTTCTATTTTTATTAACCTACCTGGAGTTTATTTTGATTACAGCGACAAAAACTAGTGTAAGTGAAAATGACTTATTTTATGTATAAAAAAAAAAAGCTGATCCATTTGAATAAATCCTCATTAAATCTAAAATTAACACTTATTTTTGGAACAAAAATATATATTTTTTTGTTTCCAAAACAAATGACAATAAATGCTATTAACATTTATTGAACTTTAAACATCAGTCAACATCAGAAATTACAGCATAATTCGAGTTTTTATCTTAAATTAAGGTTTTCTGTTGTCATGAGTATGGAGCAAAAAGATTTTTACTCATTTTAATCATAATTTCCTTTTTTCTAGATCCTTAAAGCTTGGGAAAATGTGGAGCAAAGATAATAACTTCAAACTTAGTAAAACATCTTGAATATCTCTCATATTTACACAAATTAGGTTAATTTTTAACCCAGAAATCTGACGCTTTTGTGTTACATTTATTTAGTTTTTTATGTTTTCTTGAAAGTTACAAATAGTTTGCATTGAATTTTTTGCAGCAGCTGTAGCCAGAATTAGGAAATATCCTGTCATGCTGAATAATTAATTACTGAAAAGGTGAACAAACATCATCCTCAGAAAATTTAAAAGCTTTAAAAACTATATTTGAAAAACACATTTTGAATAATTGGTGACGCCAATCTTTGTCTTTTTGAGTTTGTGACTAATAATAATAATATTTTTTTTATTTCTTTCATTAGTTGTTTTCTTCCTTTGTCTCTCTTATTCAATTTTGTGTGTGTGATTCTATGTATTAAATTGCAATTTTTTTGTTAGTAAAGTCTTAAAAAACAACAATAAAAATCATCATCCAATCAGAAATGTTCCATATGAGACTAAAGAAAACAACAACATTTCCTTATGATTTCTGAAGATAACTTTTGTTTTGTTTTTTAAATTGTTTCATTTTTTTGGAATTTCCTTTAATTTCTAAAAATAAATGTTTCTCCTTTTTTAATTGTCATCTTTAATCTGAGGGATTTAGCGCTTTAGGGCCACCGTAGATTTGAGCTACAATAATAACACACTCCGGTTCACCGAAACATACACATAAAGCCGGTTTTGCTGCCTGATTTTAAACATCACTAAGTGCTCTTCCAAAACATTTGCACTTAACCACACCTGCAGTTAATTAACATGCTAATTTCTCAAAGAATGCAATTTTCTTCCTTTTGCTGATTTAGCGAAATCCCGCTGTAGGCCATTTTATTTGCTAAGCTGATGGACTGTAGCTAATTTAGAAAAGCTAAATTGGTAAAGACACCTGCTATTGGTTGTTCTGCTCAGACACTTGAAAGGATTTTTATGAGTAAAGGTTTGTTTATAAAAAGTTTTATTTTAAGATATTTCCATAACATATTTGCTTTATTGATATTTATACATTCATCTTATTTTGACATTTAACCCTATAAGCCCACTACATCAAAGAATTGATAGAAAATTCAAATTTTTTTAAACCCTTTTTTGAAAATGTTTTTTTTTCTATGAGATCAATCGTTTATGATATGTTTGGTGACTTTATACATTTTTGCTCACAACACTTTCAGATACAAAAATATTGACATGACTCTTCAGGAAAAAGCACCTTATTTACCCTCTGTCACAAATTTATGGAGAGAAAATAGACTCACTCTGGTTTGTGCGTGCATAATTCTTGATTTGTAACTTATATAATACGTTTTGTTCTAAAGAAAAAAATTCACAAAAACTTAAAAAATACAATTCACACATGCACAGATTTAAAATTACAACAGCCTGAAACTAATTACACACAAAAATCTTTTAAAAATACGCACGGATCACCTCTTACGCACGCACGCAGCCTAAGTTACTCACGAATTTACCGTGAGACTCTTTTCACGTCTCGCAAATTCGTCCGTGAGGGATGCGTTCAAGAATGCTCGTTCACCATAGTTTTCAGCCGTTTTAAACTTCGATTGAGAATAATATCCGGTAAAACTTGACATTTTCCCACTTTCTTAAAAATATATTCCCGATAATTAATATAAAAAAGTCTAAATAAGCGTTTTGAAAATACTTATCCCTATAAAAATAAGAATATTTCTAGAAAAGGGCGCTTCGAGCTCCAGCGGCTCGTCTGACAGAATTACGCACGCACAAATCAGAGTGAGTCTATTTTCTCTCCATACAAATTTGATACTCTCAGTTTAAACACGATGTATTCTATTGTAAATAATTATTTTCAACAAAATCAGCATCTTTCAATACACTAAGTAATCTTTTTTTTAAATTAATAATAATAATACACGTGTTAATCTCATCATAAAGTTAAGAAAATTAGCTACATTTTTCACTCCAAAAGTCTTTTTGGGCAGCCATTTTGAAATTAGCAGGAAAAGTCCTTCTACTGCCCCCAGTAGAAAGAGGTTGAACTACAGTGCAGAAAACAGACATAGATGACTTATTCTCATCATAAAGTTGAGAATGATTGGCAAAACTTTTCACGCCAAAAAGTGTTTTTGAGATTTCATGGGGGCAGCCATTTTGAAATTATAAGGAAAAGCAATTCGACTGGCCCTAGTGGAATGATGAGGAACAACAGGGCAAAAAAACAGACATAGATGATTTATTCTCATCATAAAGTTGAGAAAAATTGGCATAACTTTTCCCGTCAAAAGTGTTTTCGAGATTTGACGGGGGCAGCCATTTTGAAATGAGCAGGATAAGCCCTTCTAGTCCTCCTAGTGGAAGAGTGATGAACTACAGCACAGAAAACAGAAGTAAATGAGTTATTTTCATCATAAAGTTGAGAATAATTAGTAATACCTTTTTCTACCAAAAGTGTTTTTGAGGTTTCATGGGGCCAGCCATTTTGAAAATGAACTCTACTGCCCCTAGTGGAATGATGTTGAACTGTAGGGCAGAAAACAGACATAGGCTACTTATTCTCACCATAAAGTTGAGAATAACTGGCAAAACCGTTGCCGCCAGAAAGTCTTTTCGAGATTTCATGGGGGCAGCCATTTTGAAAGTATAAGGAAAAGCCCCTCGACTGCCCCTAGTGGAATGACGATGAACAGCAGGGCAAAAAAACAGACATAGATGACTTATTCTCGTCATAAAGTTCAGAAAAATTGGAATAAGTTTTACCGCCAGAAGAGTTTTTGTGATTTCATGGGGCCAGCCATTTTAAAATGAGCAGGATAGGCCCTTATACTCCTCCTAGTGGAATGATGATGAACTACAGCGCAGAAAACAGAAGTAAATGAGTTGTTTTCATCGTAAAGTTCAGAAAAATTGGCAAAATGTTTCCCGCCAAAAAGTCTTCTTGAGATTTCATGGGGGCAGCCATTTTGAAATTATAAGGAAAAGCCCCTCGACTGCCCCTAGTGGAATGATGATGAACAGCAGGGCAAAAAAACAGACATAGATGACTTAGTCTAATCATAAAGTTCAGAAAAATTGGCATAACTTTTTCCGCCAAAAGTGTTTTTTAGATTTGACGGGGGCAGCCATTTTGAAACGAGCAGGATAAGCCCTTATACTCCTCCTAGTGGAATGATGATGAACTACAGCGCAGAAAACAGAAGTAAATGAGTTATTTTCATCATAAAGTTGAGAATAATTGGCAAAACTTTTCACCCCAAAAAGTTGTTTTGAGATTTCATGGGGGCAGCCATTTTGAAATTATAAGGAAAAGCCCCTCGACTGCCCCTAGTGGAACGATGATGAACAGCAGGGCAAAAAAACAGACATAGATGACTTAGTCTCATCATAAAGTTTAGAAAAATTTGAATAATTTTTCCCGCCAAAAGTGTTTTTGAGATTTGACGGGGCAGCCATTTTGAAATGTGCAGGATAAGCCCTTCTACTCCTCGTAGTGGAAGAATGATGAACTACAGCGCAGAAAACAGAAGTAACTGAGTTATTTTCATCATAAAGTTGAGAATAATTAGTAATATCTTTTTCTACCAAAAGTGTTTTTGACGTTTCATGGGGCCAGCCATTTTGAAAATGAACTCTACTGCCCCTAGTGGAATGATGTTGAACTGTAGGGCAGAAAACAGACATAGGCTACTTATTCTCACCATAAAGTTGAGAATAATTGGCAAAACCTTTGCCGCCAGAAAGTCTTTTTGAGGTTTCATGGGGCCAGCCATTTTGAAAATGAACTCTACTGCCCCTAGTGGAAGGATGTTGAACTGTAGGGCAGAAAACAGAAAGGGGGGGTTTTAGAAATCCATCTTATATAATACAGATGGCTATAAAATCAAAAATATTCTCTTTTCTAATTATCATTTTTTTACTATACAACTACAACTTTGTAAGGACTGGTTGGTTCCTTCATGCGTTCATTGAAATGTATTGTTAAGCACACTCCAGATCCACTTGAATATTCTTTTATTTTATTTTCTGCACACTTATAAGAAGCCCTTAATAGTAATTAAACAACACCCACACTTAACCTGCAGGAAAGTTTAAGAGCACTTCTACCTGCAGAGGCATCCAAGCATGAATACAGTGAATGGATTTGTTACTGTATTACCACAAAATATAATGAAAGGAAAGAAAAATTCCTGCAAAGGAAGACTAACAGAAGCCGACAGCGCCATGACTGACACTTTTCTTCCACCACACTGGTCAGATCACTCCTCCTCTGATCTCCCCCAAGAAGGAGACAACACTTTCAAATCAATACCCTGTCATCTCCCAATGTGGCGTCTTCCCTTTGAAGGTACAGTAGCATTGTTGCGGGAAAAATCTGGCTTTTATCATCCTGTTTCGGCGCGAGGAGGAGAGGAGTGGGAGATGAAGGAAGTGATTTCTTTTTAACTCGGGCCCACCGATGTGGAAGGAAGCGGCGCGTTGACGGGCGTCTGACGGAAGCCCTGCTGGGTCAACCGGGAGCGGAGAAGTCGTCGTTCTGCCGGAAAAACGAGTTTTCACCGGCGGTCTGCTTTTAGATTCCTCACATTTTTGTGTCCGCAAAGACTTTCAGGACAAAAGCCAAAGAGATTACCAGCCAGCTGTGAACTACAAGCAGTGGGGTTGCTCCCGCCATTAGGCTTGGCAAAGTGCCGACCGCAAACGTCGGGTCGTCGGGAGGCCCAGTTGGGACGGGACCCTCCGTCATAAACTCGAAGCGTCGCCATCAATCCCGGGACCTAACCACCTTGGTAGCAGATGGAGGCCCAGCAGGAAAACAGAGGGCCGTGCCCCGAGCCTCTGCCCCTTACAGGCTGCGCGTGGCGGGAAGACGAGGGGCCACAACTGTAGGGACCCGAGCCTGGACCTCCTGTGGATATACCTCTGGAAACATCCCAATCCTGCCCATGATTAATTAGAAACAAACATCAGCAACCTTTTACTGCATTGAACCTAGAATATATCCAGCGAAAATAGTCATATACGTTTCCTGCAACGGGATAAAGATGTCTCGCCTTCCCCGAATGGGAGCAGGTAATGATATTCATAAAGAGACCTCCAGCTGGGGGGACGCAGAACGAACATTTCCTCAGCAACAACGTACACATCCTTTACAAGCCATATCTTGGGAAATTTTGACCGAATTGGGATGCAGAACAACAGAAAACCTTTAACTAGGCCACGTTGTGAAGCTGCTCCCCACGGCTGGGTATCCGCACGTCTCGTCTGGCACAAATCTCCCCCTAATGATACGCACGGCGCATCTACAAAACACAATAAAAGCTGGCCCGTGTGTGGCTGTGTAACTTCAACCCTTTGAATTGGCTTAAAAACGAAACATTTACTCACAAAAAAATAATAATTTTCACCTTTTAATCGAAAAGAAGTTCATTTTTCATCTCAAAAGCTTAAATGTTTATTTAATTTGGGTTAGTTCTGTTTTTTTATCACATTCCTTAATCCTAAAACAATCAGAAATACCTGAAGACAATTATAATCTATTAATGAGCCACATTACAATTCATCAAAAAGAAACTTAAAAGCATCACCCAGCAATATGAGATCAGCTGACAGAACAAATCCTCTCAACCAAATAAGGTAAAAAAAAAAAAAAAAAATCTCTCTCTTCTCGACCTTTTTGATCATTTCGCTGATTGTTTTAATTTTTCTTTTCCTTCTTCAGAGACTGGTGAACAATTGAAAAGTCAGTACTAGACATGACAACACTGCTCTCTAATCTGCATTGATTTGAACCGTCACTAATCAAGTTCTTGAACTGCTTTTGCCGTCGCTGTTGGCTGAGCAGAAAGGCTTTGTCGCCCTCTTGTGGTCAAAAGTTCCTCTTCATTTCCAGCATGAGGCTGATGTTTGTTAAGTGGCTAAAATTCGACCTGCAGATAACAACTTTTGGAGGATCCAGGGAAAATACAGTTAAAAGTCATAATTATCTACCAATAAAACAATTTTTATATTAAAAAAAATAATTTTTGACCACTTGAGTACGATTTATTTCTTCAAACTCTTAAGTCGTTTCAGCTAAGTTTTATTTTGGATGATGTATGATTTGTGCGTTACATAACAACAAAATACTGAAAATTTCATTAAAAAAAACACTTTTTAAAAAATGTATTAATTAGCAAAGAAAAACCTTTCAGTTTGCTTTTATTAAGCCTGCTCTAATATTAATTAAGGAAAGGCAATATATCTGTGCCAGTATCTGTGTCGGCCGATGTTTACCAATTTATCGGTTGGATATTTTAGAAAAATCCCCCGACTGTTTAGGCACATTTTATTTTTCATTTGGGAACATGTTGTTCCTAATAAATCCCTGGCAATAGGAAGCAGTTGTGCGTTTTTAATAAACGAAAAGGAAATCTAAACTTGAATATGGTATCAGCCACAAGGAAAGTATCGGTTATTGATACCGGTCGAAATAAATCAAAACTTTCCATCCCTTAATATCATAACCAAAACATGTTTGACACTTCATATATAAACATGTTTTCAGGAGTTGGTAGTTTAGAACCCAAAGAATGAAAAAGAATGAGTTTGATGGTAGAATTTAAACATTTATTTCATAAACGTAAACATGACAAACTCACAACCTGCCAGTGAACAGTGTTGAGGATGACGAAGTAACTAATTAATTTAATCTAATTATTTTTGTCAGTAATATACGTTAAAAATTGGTGACTAATAAAATAAATTAACTTGTGAAAAACACTTAGCATTTACCCTGATGCAGAATCGAAGATTGGTCAAAGTAAGAAGAAGATAGGGTTTGTTTGTTTGTTTGTTTGTTTGTTTGTTTATCAAGGATCCCCATTAGTTAATGGACATGCCAGCAGCTATTCTTCCTGGGGTCCCGCTTTCTTAAAACCACAAATGCGATACATAAACAAACAGAGATACTTGTACACGTATATATTTACCACAAAAAATGTAAACAGAAATAATACGACAAATACACTAACAATTAAACAAAAAACAAATCAAAACACAAAAAACTCTTGGATGTGGATGAATTCATAGAATTCAGCAACTGGAGATTTTCTGCTTCCATTTAGTTGAAAGTAAAAGCAAAAACTTTTCAGTTAAGTGCGAGTTTTATCCTGGAGATGAACTGCTTTCCACTATGTACAATGTACATTTCTTATGTTTATGTGGTGAAATCAATGAAGTGGTGCTAAAAAAAACCAGATTGTGGATTGTGTAGCCTCTGTGTTTTTATTTTGTGATTTTACAAGCGAATGTACTATAATAAAAAGAAGAAAAACTGTCCATTGGTATGAGTATTTGTGTGTAAAAAAAGGCAAAATAATGAGTAGTGAATTATTTTTTTAAATTAAGTAAAGTAATTTAATTACAACTCCATCCATTAATTAAAGTAGAGTAATCAGTTACTCTTTAAAAGTAATTTACCCAAAGCTGCCAATAAAGACCAAAACTAGAGACGTAAAGGGTAATTAACTAAATGAAGACAGCTGTGGATGATCAACTTAAACATGACAAAAATGTCACAAGAAGTGAAAATATATTTATTAAATGCAAATTTACGCTTTTTAAAAATATTTTATTTAATAAAGGCACCAACCTAACCTGGAACAATCGAAAGCACAATCCTGCTGTTTGCACAAAAACACACACAAGTCTCTAATTTAAATTAAAATAAGGCGTCAGATTCATATTTTACACAGTAATAACTACATAAAGAAATGTTTGGTGAAATCTTGAAATTCTAATCTTCCAGGAATCTTTTCCTCACTGTGGTTTTTGGCTCCACCTGGTGACGGCTTCTGAGATTACACCACCAAACCAAGTAAACACTCAGAAATTGAACATATTTTCTTCAAATAAATTACAAAAAAAACAACTGTTCATGTTTTAAACGTAAGTTTTAAAAAAAGAGAAAATGAATTAAGTAGTCGATCACCTTATATGTTTTGTTGACTGTCTCCTCCTGTGTTTTTAGGAGTCACATATCAGTAAAAAAAAAATAAAAATACCGTCTAGTTCAGGACGTCTAGATTGCTTTTATTTTTTGTAATCAGCGTAACCAAAGGTTTTTGAATAAAACAGCAAAACAACAGATTCTTTCATCTTTCATTAAGAAAAATAAGCAAAAAGAAGTTATGAAAACTGTGTTTTTGGTGTTTTTAATATACTTTTGTGGCATTTGTCTGATTATGGAGGACATATGTAAAGAAAATTTAACTAAAAGTTGAATTTCTGAATATTTTTTAATTCAAATTATGGTAAATCAGGACGACAGGCTAAAAACTTTAGTTAAAAGACCATTGGAACACTTTGAAAATAGCTCAAAATATAATCAGAGTGGGTCTCTACACCATTAAAACAATGAACGATGAGGCAGAGAATTAAATAAGTTTAAATTTCTCATCTTTTACCACCCATATAACAGTATATAAATGAGAAAATTCTGGAGTAAGTCAATATTTTATCAACAACGGATGCTTTTGTACATTCTTAGGCACTAATTAAAGCAGGAAGACGAAGAAAAAATAAATTTAAGGAAACAGAAATGAAAAACTCCATAGATAAATGTAAAATTGGGTTCAGTACGTAAACATTAACAATACAGATTCTTATTTAGAAAATATTTTTTGTGGATTCCCACAAGGTTCAGTCTTTGGACCAAAGCTGTTTTCAATTTACATTAATGATATTTTTTTATGTCAAAAAAGTTAAAATTCATTATGTTTGCTGATGACACTGATCTAAAAAATATTGTTGAGTTGTTGAACAAGAATTTAATTTGGTTAAAAAATGGTTTAATTATAACAAGTTATCTCTGAATGAAAACAAAACTAAATTTATGATATTTTCTGGCAATGGAAAGGTTGTAAATGTTAAATTATATTTAAACGGTGTAGAAATCCAATATGTTAAAGAAATAAAGTTTTTTGGGAGTAATAATTGATGATCAATTGTCTTGGAAATCTCACATAAATGATATAAAACATAAAGTCTCTAGATCCATCGGTATTCTGTTTAAAATCAGTGATGCACTGAACAAAAAGAGTTTGTTTCTTGTTTATTGTTCATTAGTCGTTCTGTATCTTTTATATTGTGCAGAGATTTGGTGAAAACTATTATTGAATCGTTGGTTAAACTGCAGAAAAAGGCTTTTAGAATAGTCAACAGAACAGGATACTGTGAACTAAGAAATTCTTTATTTTGTTTGAATAATAGTTTAAAATTAAAGGAAATCGTTTATGTCAAGCTTTAGAGTAAAACGTAATTTGGTTTCAAAAAATATACAGAAGCTGTTTACTTTAAGGGTTAGTAAGTATAATTTAGTCTTTATTATTTTGAACAGGTTAAAGCTCGAACTAATGCTAAGATGAAATGTGTTTCAGTTCTTGGTGAAAGTGGAGTTTAAAAAAGTTTAAAACGTAAACGTTTGAATGATTGTAACATACTAGGGCTGCCACGATTAGTCGACTAATCGACGACTAATCGACTATTAAAATAGTCGACGACTAATTTAATAGTCGATTAGTCGTTACTTTATATTATATGGAGTCAGAGTGTAGTAAAGTTGAAAGTTATAATGGTATTATGTTAGCTTTTTGGATTATTTTGGCATTTATTAAAAAGTATTTTTGGCTATTTTGAAGTTTAGCCAAAATTTCAGCTACATGCTAGCTATTTTAGCTAATTTAGGCTTTTTTTTTTTTTCATTTTTTAGGCTATTTTGAGTTTAGTTAATATTTCAGCTGTGTGTTAGATGTTTTGGCTGACTTGGGCTTTTTTTTCCAGTTTTTTAGGCTAATTTGGCATTTAACTAATATTTTAGCTAGCTATCAGCTTTAGCGTTTTCAGCTATTAGCTTCAGTGATTTCAGCTATCAACTTCAGCGTTTTTAGGTATTAATTTTAGTGTTTTCAGCTATAAGCACTTGCGTCTCTTGCTACCAAATTCAGCTTACAGCGTTCACACTAGCATTATCTGGTTCTGGTTGGGTTAAAGCTAATGATGGTTAAGCTGGGCTGCCACAAATAGTGACCATGTCGACCATTAACTAATGAAGTAAAGAAGCTGCATGATTCATTGAAGGTTTAATAAACTGTCGTCTTTATTTCTAGTTTGAATAAAGCTTCAACACTTCAAATTTAACGCCAATGATGTTGAAGATATGAGCTTTACATCCAGTTTGCGCATGACCCGATTAGTCGACTAATCGGAAAAAATAATCGGTGATTAGTCGACTATTAAAATAATCGTTTGTGACAGCTCCATAATATACAAATGTAAAAGATTTGATTTACTTGTATTTATTTGTAAATTGTTTTTCTTTTGCACTTATTTCTTTGTTGATCAGCATAAATATTGTTTAAGGTATTGAATAAGTTTAATAATCTTCTGCCTTTTCCTTTTTTTATTGTTTTTATTGTATGTTGTGTTAATTGTACAAAAGAGAACTAAACAAATAAACTTGATTGATTGATATATTAAATGATCAAGTGTTTTAAAAAATGATATTACGTACATAAACAAAAAAGTGTAGAGAATTCTTTGCTTTTATCCACTCAAATGACAATTATCAGAGTGATGCGTTCAATGGGCGTTCGAACTAGAAGCCTCGATTTAATTCACTTTAATAAATCTAATATATTTTCTCATTGCGCGCTCTAAAACAACCAATTTTTTTTCCTAGGGTTATAAAACTTCCAATCCCTACATTCCAAAGCAGAAGGTGGCGGTGTTGGCATCTAAAGCTCCCAAATACCGAGCAGCCGTGAACGCTCCGCTCGCCACTTCCAACAACGAGGAAGTTTCTCGGCTTCGTTTCCTCTGACGGTCCTGAACGCAACACTCCAAGCGACGAAATCAAAGGGGGGGTTTCGAACAAGGACGGTGACAACAAACCGTAACGTCGAGCCAAAAATAATGTTTTTAAGGCTGACTGTGAACATGTCCGAGCCAGGAGGACTCGTATTTTAGATGCGCGGGAAAACAAAATAAAATAAAATAAAAAAATCTGAGCTTATTTACCAGCGACTGCTAGCGGCTAAATTAGCTGACTAGCTTCTTTGGAGCGTTTTTGCTAGCAATGTGGAACCTTGACGACATCAAACTCGCCTTTGTGGTAAGCTTTTCTGAATCTGTTAGCCCGTTCTAGTGCAGCAAAAACGGTCTAAAACGCGTCAATGTTTCGTACCGAACCCGACCCGCTACTCTGATTTCTGGGTCAGCTGATTTCGCCGTCGTTTTTTGATAAATAATCCCATTAATTGCCCCCCTTTTAGCTCCAAATCTGTCATCTTTATTTTTTTTTATTTTATTTTTTTTTAAAGAGCGTTTTTAATGTTTTAAAAGAATTATATTTGATGGTTTGATGATGTTTTGATCTTTGGTTGCAGTTCTCCGATTGGCCTTTAGGCGTCGCTGTTTTGTGTTGACTTGAATCTCCATGCCAATGCTGGACAAGGACATGAAAACCAAAGAATAAAACGCTTCTTTGTGTATTGAGGGCTTTATGTGAATATTTTTATTTTAAGAAAGGGAAGAAAAGAAGAGTATGTGAGCATTTGAACGCAACATTGTGATAGAATTGTCCTGATTAATGAGTTTTCTGCTGTTTTATTTAGGACGTTTGAATGGGATAACCAGGGAATCTCTTAAAAAACATCACTAGTGTGTTTATATTTTTTGTTTTCCTGTAATTTTACTACAGGCTGTCAATGTCACACGTATGGCTGACACTAAAGAAACGGTTTGAGGAGAAGACGGTGGAAAAAGACCGGAGTGGAGAGCCATGGAGGCTCGTTTTGGCAACATCGTCTTCAGCTCCAAGTTCGATTCGGGGAACCTGGCGCGAGTGGAAAGAGTGGAGAAGGGCAACCTAAGCCCCGCCTCTGACACGGCCTCCAGCGGAAGCTCCTCCTCGGGGTCGCACCTCGCCCCCGACTACGAGTTCAACGTGTGGACGCAGCCAGACTGCGCCGGCACCGAGCACGAGAACGGGAACAGGTGACGAAAACGGCGTCTCGCTTCAGCAAAAGTAGATGATTAAAATAACGGCTGTGAATCCTTTAGGTCGTGGTTTTACTTCAGTGTGAAGGGAGCAGCTCCTGGAAAGCTTCTGAAGATCAATGTGAGGAACATGAACAATCAGAGGAAGCTCTACAGCCAGGGCATGGCTCCTCTTGTCCGCACGCTACCTGGCAAGAACCGTTGGGAAAGAATTCGGGACAGACCCACAACCGAGGTAAAAAAAACAAAACTGTGAGGCACAAACCAAACAGCCACTTCCATTAAAGTCCTGGTCTTTCTCCTGTTTTCTAGATCGTAGACAACCAGTTTGTGCTCTCCTTCACTCACCGGCTCTCGGAGGCGCGAGGAGCCACCACCTTCTTCTCCTTCTGCTACCCTTACTCTTACACCGAGTGTCAGGAGATGCTGCAGCAGCTCGACCAGAGTCACCCCAACGCTGCTCAGCTCAGCCCCAGCAGGTAAAAACACGGCAAAAACTAAAACAGATGAAGAAGACAAATCTAAAACTAGAAAGTATTAAAATCGTCCATTTTGTACTTAAAAAGAAATATCATGAGATATAATATAAAAGTCTAGTTCAGGGGTCTGCAACCTGTAGCTCCAGATCCACATGTGGCTCTTTTATCTCTCCATAGTGGCTCTCTGGTTGGAAAAAAAATAATAATAATAATAGTAAATTTAAAAAAAAAAATTGGAGATTAGCTAATATTTTAGCAACATGCTAAGGTTTTTGGCTAATGTGTTACGTACTGGAGTTTTTAGGCTAGAATTTTACCTTCTATTTTAGGAACATGCTAACGTTTTTGGCTAAGTTTTCTGATGAATTGTATGCTAATTAGGGCTGCCACGATTAGTCGACTAATCGACAATTAAAATTGTCGACGACTAATTTAATAGTCGATTAGTCGTTACTTTACATTATATGGAGTCAGAGTTGTAAAGTTGAAAATTATAATGGTATTTTGCTAGTTTTTTTTGGACTCTTTTGGCATTTATTAAGGTTTTTTTAGGCTATTTTGAAGGTTTAGCTAATATTTTAGCTACATGTTAGCTATTTAAGCTTATTTAGGATTTTCTCAGTTTTTTAGGCTAATTTGAGTTTAGTTAATATTTCAGCTACATGCTAGCTAGTTTGGATAATTTAGTATTTTTTCCATTTTAGCTAAGCTAATTATCCAGTTTGGGCATGACCCGATTAGTCGACTAATCAGAAGAAATAATCGGTGATTAGTCGACTATTAAAATAATCGTTTGTGGCAGCTCTAATGCTAATTTGGAGTTTAGCTAATATTTTAGTTTCTTAGAAATGTTATGATCATTTGGAGTTTAGCTTATATTTTTGCAAAATGCTAATGTTTTCAGCTAATTTGTTTTCTACTGAAATTTATTTTAGATAATTTAGAATTTAGCTTCTATTTTAGCAACATGCTAACGTTTTTGACTAAGTTAGTTTAATGAGGAATTTTAGGCTATTTTGGAGTTCAGCTAGTAATTAAGCAACAAGCTAGCTTGTTTTGGGCATATTATTAGTTTTTTATGCTAATTTGGAATTAAGCTAATATTTTAGCAATATGCTAACTATTTTAGCTAATTTGTTATCTACTGGGGGTTTTAGGCTAATTTTGAGTTTAGCTTTTATTTCAGCAACATGCTAAAATTTTTGGCTGATTTAATTTACAGAGAAATGTTATGCTAATTTGAAGTTCAGATAGTAATTAAGCAACAAGCTAGCTTTTTTGCTACTAAAGTTAAAAACGTAAAAAAATACCTTTTTGAGAGATGCTAGTTTCTTTTTATATATTTTTTTCCTTTTGATGGTGCCAAAAATAGACATTATTCACATTTATTTAAAAAAACAAAAACAAGGTTATAAATGCAAATCCAAATTTCTTGAAGGCTAACGTAAGTCAATGCGTCAGTAGAAAACGAGCCTAAATGGCTCTTTAACTGTTAAAGGTTGCCGACCTCTGGTCTAGTTCAATACAAGCTTTCAAAAAATAAGCTAAACCTGAGAGAGAATTACTTTAAAAATAATTTTTTACAACCCAATTATAAGTATTGTTTTCCACAATAGTTTATTATTTTTGTATTTTTTATTACCGTATTTTCTGGACTATAAGTCGCATTTTTTATTGACCAGGGGTGTGACTTATACTCAGGAGCGACTTATGCGTGTTTTTCTTATTTGCATCAAGACATTATTATTATTTTTTCTATTTTTCTCTCATTGGACGATTTGGGACAGTAAGCCCTCAAAATGCGTTACTGAAGAACAGCTAAAAACTGTCATTCAGATGCAGTTCCTGCAGGCTAGAAGGTTACGATCCCCGTAAGTAAAAGAAAAAAACTGCTGTCCTGAACTCAGAATTGAGACATTATAGAATCTTTTGTAGAACTCTTTAAAATAACTAACTTAACCTCTCAACATCATCTGTAAGTTCCGTGTATTTTAAACGAGGTATACAGTCAAAGCCTCCATCATGTAGTGATGAGCCTAAAAGATGGTTTCTCCACAATGGGAGCGTCTACTTTATGAAAACATTTTTGGACAAGCATTGAGCATTAAACTTCAGAACGTCTGAAGCAGCGGACTCAAATTTGATGCGTGAATGGCGTTATGTCGGGGTCAAATGCAACATTGCGTTGGGCTTATTAAATTAGTTCATAAATGTTGGACTTTTCTCATAAAAGTGCGGCTTATACTCCGGAGCCACTTATATATGTTTTTTTTCTTCTTCTTTATGCATTTTTTTGCTCCTGCGACTTATACTCAGGAGTGACTTATAGTCCGACTTATAGAATACGGTAACCTAAATGTGGTTCATTTTGATTAGAGACAAAAAAAAAAAATCTAAGTGGAAATGACTCATTTTTGAACAAAAAGTCAACAAATTGACAATAAATCCTCATAAAATTAGAAACTAGCACTTATTCTTCAAATGTAAATCTACATTTCTGTTTCCAAAATGATGACATTGAAAGCAGTTAACTAGAGCCATGACTAACGATTATTTTAGCAGTCGATTGGTCACCTATTATTTTTCAGATTAGTCGAAGATTATAGTTTGTTAAAGGAGAAATGCATTTATTTATTTATTTTGTAGAGTTTTTCATCATGGATGATGCCGCTAATGCTAAGTGTACGGTGCATTCACAGGAAATATTTCACCTTATAAAAGATTAAAAACAAGTTTAAGGTTCTTGGTAAGTTGTGACTAAGTCTTTTTACTGGATCTATTTTATTAAAATGATATTTATGAAATCTTTGCCATTTATCCTTTTATTTAGAACAGATCAGAATCAACAAAACTGAAAAAAAAACAAAGATTTAGACAGAAAGAGAAGGTGTTTGTCACTTTAAACAACTTTTCTTAGAACTGATGTCAGGAAGCGGAACTTAAGTCTCATTTCTTTGTTTTTTCTCAACCACAAAAACACACTCACTAGTTTTACTTTGAAAATGGGCGAGCTTCACCAACGCTTTAATTTGAACATGTGTTTACTTCTGATGGCGGTAGCGTGGCGCATTCGGCTTATTTTTAGTTTGTAAACTTAAAATCCAAAATCATTCTGTGTTTTAGAGCAAAAACGACCTTTTTCCAGATTGTATAAAACTCCAAAAATGACTGTTGTTGTTTGTGATCAAATGACTTTGTGGCTGGTGTGTATGATAATAATTGAAAAAAACAAAAAGATGTGTCTGAGATTTTTTAATTAATTTTTTTATAATAGTCGATTAGTTTGCGTCTTTAAAATAAACAGTCTATTATTCTTTTTTTGTGAGCGATTAATCTGCAATTTTTGAAATAATCTTTTAGTTTTTTTTAATTGATGATTAGTCTGGGATTTTTTAAAAATAGTCGATTAGTTGGCAATTTTCATAGTTGATTGTTCGATGGTTTTCGGTTAGTCAACCATATTTTGCAGATAATTTTATTCGCCCTTTTTTTTTGCTGTTGGCTAGTCTGTGATTTTTTTTTTTTTTTAATAGTCGATTAGTCTTTGTTTTTTGGCATAACATTTATTGGGCTTTAAAATAACAACTTTAACCCAAAACTATAGTGAAATTTGAGTTTTCTGGAGTCTAAATCAAGTTGGGTTTTATTCCAAGAGTTTCCACCAAAAAGATTTTGACTTATTTTAATAAGAATTTCCTTATTTTAGACCCTGGCTTTTTATGAGATGAAACATTAACGACTAAAAGTCTAAAAACAAAGGATTTCAATCTTTTCCAGGATCAAAACATGGATGTTTGCATATTCTTTCATTCTCACTTGGAATAGTTTTCACTCACAGAACTCCGTCTCTGTGTCATCAGTGCAGCGAGCGGCATCTACTACCACAGGGAGCTGCTGTGCCGCTCTCTCGATGGGAACAGGGTGGACCTTCTCACTGTGACCAACTGCAGCAGGATGCAGGAAGAAAGAGAAGCCCGTCTCCCCAAACTGTTCCCCGACACCAACACTCCGCGACCACACCGCTTCGCCGGCAAGAGGGTATCCCTCTGACCTCCGTCGACGCGTCCACGCATCGTAATATTCGTCTACGATGACGTCAGTCTTCTTTCTGTCCCTGATGTTGGCCTGCAGGTTTTCTTCCTCAGCAGCCGCGTGCACCCCGGAGAAACGCCGTCCTCCTTCGTCTTTAACGGTTTCCTCCACTTCATCCTGAGACGGGACGACCCGCGCGCGCACGTGCTGCGCAGCATGTTCGTGTTCAAGCTCATCCCCATGCTCAACCCGGACGGGGTTGTCCGTGGACACTACAGGTGAGAATTAACTCCACTTGAACTTTTAATTTGATTATTTGATGCATATTTAGAATAAAACGGTTAAGAGTTTGCTCTCGTTTCCGCTCCAGAACTGATTCCAGAGGCGTGAACTTGAACCGGCAGTACTTGAACCCCAGTCCGGAGCTGCACCCCTCCATCTACGCCGCCAAAACGCTGCTCCTCTACCACCACACGCTCAACCGCGTGCACGCCAACGCCGCCGCGCACCCTCACGCTCCCCTGAAGCCCACCAACCTGCACCAAACCCCGCCCCTCACCGCTCTGGAAGTCAGCTTGAACCAGCGGAACGCGGAGAAGGACGCCACCCCGGTGGTTTCCATGGTGACGGAGGAGAACAGCTGGACCCCGGCGGAGGTGGGGAAAGGAGAGCGCAACGCGGAGACGGCGGATGTTGCGGCGCCGCAGGCGGAGGAACCGGAATCGATACCTCCCCGGGAAGGGGGCGTGGCTTATTATGTGGACTTGCACGGCCACGCCTCAAAGCGGGGGTGCTTCATGTATGGAAACAGCCTCCCGGATGAGAGCCAGCAGGTACTTAAAGTTTGTTTTGTGTTCGATCCGGTTTTGTTTTTGGTCCTTGAAGGTGGTTTTCCTCTTTCCAGGTGGAGAACATGCTCTATCCCCGACTGATCGCGGTCAACTCCGCCCACTTTGATTTCCTGGGCTGCAACTTCTCAGAGAAGAACATGTACGCGCGGGACAAGAGGGACGGCCAGTCCAAGGAGGGCAGTGGGCGGGTCGCCGTTCACAAAGCTATCGGGCTGCTGCACAGGTCAGGACAAACCAACCGCTGCTCTTCATCCATAAATGACTGTCGTGGTGATCTTGTTTTTCTTTCTTCTTATTTATTTAACCTTACATACGTGTTTTGACACATAGAAGTTCAGCTCATTAAGAGCATTACTGCTTATACTTTGGGTATTTTTAAACTTCACAGTTCTTGACATTTTACCAACATTTTCAGTCCATGTTAAGTCGGTGGGAAATTCTTCAGATTTTTTGTGCACTTTCAGACCTTTTACAAATTTAAACATTCTACACAATTTGTTTTTTTTCCCAAAGAAAATGTTTGAATTCTTTGTGTAATTTTAAAACTTATGCAAGTCTGGTGTCAAAACAATCATCATGTTTAGGATATTCATACTGGTACTTTTGGTATTCACACTTTTTACTGATTTCCTCTTTTTTTTTTTCAATTTTTGTGTTTTTTTTTTTTTAATTGTTCAAATTCTTTGTGCAAATTCAAAATTTGTGAAATTTTAGTATAGAAACGTTGAACATTCATGCTTGTACTTTTTGTATTCATACTTTTTACGCATTTTAAAATGTTTTTCAATTTTTGGAACTGAAAAGATATGTATAAAAAACGATTTCAAATATTTGTGCACTTTTAAAATTTATACAATATTAGGATCAAAGAGTTCAGCACGTTTAGATAATTCACACTTGTACTATTGCTATTTTTTTATGCATTTTCAAATTAATCCGGTTTTTATATTTCAAGAAATTTTTCAATTTTTTTCCAAACTCAGAACTTATGCTCACACTTTGGTATTTTAAAATTTTATGATTTTGTGAAATTGTACGTAACTTTACGTAATTTTTCTTTTTTTAACTTTGTAATTTTTCAAATCTGTCGAAAAATGTTGAAACCTGTGGAAGTTCGGTGACAAAATATTCAGGACATTCATGCTTGTACTTTTAGTATTCACATATTTTACAATATTTTATTTTTTTTGCAATTTTTCAACAAATTCTTCCAAATCTTTGTGTACTTTCAAACCTCTACAATATTGGTATCAAAGTGTTCAGCACGTTCAGGACATTAATCTGAAATTAAAACTAAATTGCTTTAGCATCTTCAGTAACCACATGTAGGAAAAAGCATTCACGCTGGTATTATTGTGGGAAATGCAACTATCTAGTTATCTGTTGTTTTAAGTTGCTTCAAACTGTTTGTTTTTGACTTGTTTCTGTTTGTGTTATTAGCTTGTGGAAATGACTAAGGTTATGGCTATTCTTAAATTCAAAGGTTGCACTTTCACTTTTTCACGATTAGTTGACTACAACACGGCAATGACAAAAATGGATCCTCGAGAACACTCCAGAAAATTGTTACCGTGAAATATTCATAAGAACATACAATTATTCCGCATAGCTACTTAATAACTTAACATCGACACGATTAATTTTTTCCATGTTATATAGACTAAAATAGGATAAAGGATGTAAAGAAAATCTGAAATATGATTAGCTTTAAAACAAAAAAATCCTAAATAAGCTAAAATCGCTAGCATATAGCTGAAATATTAGCTAAACTCCAAATTAGTCTAAAAAACTGTAAAAATTCCAAATTAGCCAAAATAGCTAGCATATAGCTGAAATATTAGCTAAACTCCAAATTAGCCTGAAAAAACTGTAAAAATTCCAAATTAGCCAAAATAGCTAGCATGTAGCTGAAATATTAGCTAAACTCCAAATTAGCCTAAAAAACTGTAAAAATTCCAAATTAGCCAAAATAGGTAGCATGTAGCTGGAATAATAGAAAAACTCCAAATTAGCCTAAAAAACTGTAAAAATTTAGAATTAGCTAGCTAACATGTAAATGAAATATTAGCTAAACTCCAAATTAGCCTAAAAAACTGTAAAAATCCTAAATTAGCCAAAAGAGCTAATATGTAGCTGAAATATTATCTTAATTCCAAATTAGCCTAAAAAACTGTAAAAATTCCAAATTAGCCAAAATAGGTAGCATGTAGCTGGAATAATAGAAAAACTCCAAATTAGCCTAAAAAAACTGTAAAAATTTAGAATTAGCTAGCTAACATGTAAATGAAATATTAGCTAAACTCCAAATTTGCCTACAAAACTGAAAAAATCCTAAATTAGCCAAAAGAGCTAATATGTAGCTGAAATATTATCCTAATTCCAAATTAGCCTAAAAAACTGAAAAAGCCTAAATTAGCCAAAAATAGCTAGCATGAAGCTAAAATATTAGCTAAACTCCAAAATAGCCTGAAAACCCTTAATAAATGCCAAAATAGTCTAAAAAGCTGCAGAATGTCATTATAACTTTCAACTTCACTACAGCCTGACTCCATATATTATAAAGTAACGACTAATCGACTATTAAATTAGTTGTCGACTATTTTAATAGTCGATTAGTCGTCGATTAGTCGACTAATCGTGGCAGCCCTACTCATCATATCAAAGGCTTTCCCCTGTAATGACCCTGTTGTCCACCAGGTGGGGCGTGCCGTGGCCGTCTCCGCCCTGGACATGGCGGAGGTCAACCCCTGGCCTCGGCTCGTGCTGTCCGAGCACACCTGCCTCACAAACCTGCGCGCCTGGCTCCTCAAGCACGTCCGCAACACCAAAGGCCCCAACGTGCACGTTCACGCCCCCCCCAAAGTCCACAACAACGCCACGAAGGCGTCTCCGCCCAAAAACTTCAACATGTCAGTACACACAAAAATGAGCGGGTCAGACGATCCTTCTCAAAGCTGGACGCTCACTCACGGATTTCTGTCCTTTTGGCGACGCAGCTGCCTGTCCGGATCCACGTCGGAGAACGCGCTCAGCCGCGCCCACTGCAACAGCGCCCAGACGCCCTCCCCGAAAATGCAGAACTCTCCCAGCTTCACCTTCGGCTACCCCGCACCGCGAGCGCAGCACAACGGCACGCACGCCGGCGCTCGCGGAGGCAGCAGGGCGCACGGGCCCGCCAAGGGTAAGTTCCCCTCCGCTTTCAGCTTCTGTCTGACCAGAAGAGCTTCAACTCCTGCAATAATTTGATTCAACTTAAGAAATAAGAAAATTATCGTATTTTATCCGCTCGTTTCCAAAATCCAATCACGTGATCGGAAATCGGACAGTTTCAGATTTGATTAGATTTTGATCAGCACGATATATTTCAAGCTAATTTTCTGATATAAATACTTTACTGGATGTCTGCATATCGTGAACAGCTCTAGAGATTCTTTTATTTACGTAAAGAAACTGCAGAAAAACAACTGTTTTCCTCTCTGATGTGGGACCGGGTCGGTTTGGAGGCTAACAGGAAAAGTTCAGCAATCGCAGCTTAAACGTAAACACTTGTTGTTTTCCAGAAAGCCACACAGACAAATATAAAATGATTCAATTCTGTCATCTTCATAGAAAAAAAAACTATATATATAGCATTACCTGCGATACTAGTGTGAATGCTGTGAGCTGAATTTTGCCGCTGAAGATAGTTGAAGATGCTGAAATTGATAACTAAAAACGCTGAAGCTGACGGCGCGCTAAAATATTAACGAAATGCCAAATTATCCTAAAAAACTGAAAAAAAATCTAAATTAGTAGCAGAAATATTAGCTAAACCCCAAAATAGCTTGGAAATCCTTAGTAACTTTCATAACAGTGGAAAAGCTAGCATGAAAAGAGCTGAATATCTTGAGCTGAAGAACTGAAGACGACTAAAAAAAAATAAAAATAATAAAAAAAGTGACTCACTATTAAACCAATAGATATTCTATCCTCTCCCGTCATGGTTCAGACTTCAGAAGGTGGAATAAAAAGTCACGCTCTGTGAGCTTCTTGACCGCTGTTTCTGTCAGTGTGTTGGGGGGCCGGACCAAACGTGGAGGCGGGCCTGATCCGGCCCGCGGGCCGTAGTTTGGGGACCCCGGTGTAAAGCGCAGCAGAATACGGCGCGAGTTTGAGCAGGAGATGCTCAAAAACAATTCAGAAAAGTTAGAATAATAGTCACAGATTCACACTTCTGGACTCAATAAATCCATATTTTTAATGAACTTTTAAAACTGACAACAAAGTGTCTGTATTGGTTTGTTTCAACGAAAACAAAGACTTATAGAGGCAGAACAGAAAGGGTCGCCAAGGGACCATCAACAAAGTGCAGGCTCAAAAACAACTAATAAATAGTTCAATTGAAATAAGCTATTCATGAATAATCATATATATGTTATAGAAACAATTTTGGAAGAATTGTGTTTAAGTTTTAGGAGTTTTTAATAGAAAAATGATAATTCTGAAGATCCTAAATCTACTTTCTCACAGGATTATCACCACTCATTAAAACTTTATTACTTTATTGTTATTTTAATTTTTGTTGGTCGTTGAAGCTGCTTCACTGAACTGCTGCGTTTAAATGGTACAGGCTAAAATAAATTAATGAAATAAAAATTTGGGATCTGTTTATTCACTTTTAGATGTTACAAAATCAGGAATCGCAGATTCTAAAAAACCAAATAACTGGACGAGAGTGAGGCCAAAAAACCCACTATTTGTCAGACATTTAAACTTAAATTTTAAGCAGAAATGATCAATTTTCTGTTTTTGTGTTAAATATTTGGCTTTCAAACTTATATTTGTTCTCATTCCTGTAAGCACAGTCAAGTTTTTTTTTTGTTTTTTCCTTAATTCATTCACTTTGTGCTCAAGTTTTCAAGCTTTTTTTGTTTGTTTTATGGTATCTTTATCAGGAAAAACAAATATATTGATATTATTTATCCTCGAAAACACATTAGAATTGAGTTTTTCTGTCTAATTTACACCAGAAACTGTCAAGAAGTTTTAATCAGTTAACTCTCGGGGGACTTGAAATTAAGTTTTCAGTTTAAAAACCTAAAAGTTTTGGTGGATTTAAAAGAAAAAAACCTAAAAAAAAGAAAAGTTCTTCCATAAGGATGTTTAATTGATCATTTATTCCTTGTAGACTCTAAGGCTCAGGAGAAAAGACGCCCCGCCCACCTCCGCTCCATCCTCCGCTGTCCCACCAACAGCCACGCCCCCTCCTGCCCCCGAGCGTCTCCCCCGTCCTCCTCCTCGTCCTCGTCCTCCTCCACGTGCGCAGCAGGTTCCTGCCCCCTCCCCGCCTCCGTCAGCATGACAGGTCTGTACTCCCTTCAGCCCCCCAGCCTCTCCAGCTTGCTCCCCTCCCTCCAGGCCCTCCCCCGGCCCGCGCTGCTCTCCAAACTCAGCCCCCTGCTCCTGCAGGGCCTCCCGCCCGCCGCCAGCTCCCCGACGGGGTCCACCCCGGACTGAGGAGACCCTTATCCTGAGACTCTGAGTGTAAATGTGGGTGCGCGTGGGTGGGGACGTCTCCGACAGGTGTGTGACCTTTCACCCTGCTGTCACCTGCGCTCACATGAGCAGAACTACCGGTGCTAGCTTAGCTGATTTTCTCACAGCTTTTAGTTCATGAAAAGTGATCAAATTCAGCAGTTTTTGGTTGAAAATTGAAAATTATTTTCATTAGGGAAAATATAATTTCATTTTATTTTACGCTTTCAGATATTTATTGTTATTTTTTATGAAAATTATTGACATTTTAGTTGTAAAAACCACACATAATTAAATTTTGCACTTATTTATTTAAAAAAAAAAAAAGTGGGATAATTTAATGCATTTTTTCTGTTTGTATCATTTCAAAATAAGAGCATTGTCCAGTCACAGAAGGCCTTAGCCTATCACAGATTACCTTTAACCCTTTAGTGAAAGAGAGCGGCGTCTCAGCGTTCTGATCCGTTTGAAGCCGAGGGAAATCGCGGTGCTGCCGAACTCGCTTACTGCCAGAGTCCTGATTTGGGCTAAAATCCTCATTTAGACAATAAAGTTTGAACCAAAAAAGTGTTAGTGAAGAGCTCAAAATATCAAAACTGTGGTTCATTTAAGTCTAAAGTGTTATCTTTGCTCATTTATTTATATGAAATTGTTCTCCTGTAAATGGAATAATTTGTGGAATATACTCGTTTTGTTCGTTGTGACGTTGTCGATAAAGTTTTCCGGCTGGAGGCGGAGCCTCCTGGCAGGGGTTTGTTAGCAGCAGAAGTATCTCTGGGTGTGTAGCTTCAGCTTGGCTTCACAGCGTCTCGTCTTGTTGTAAAGCGGATTCTTTAACCTTCGGTTGTTTGGATTCTGATACGATAAAATCGAGGTGAATATTTGGGTCTTTTGATGAAGCTGTGACCAGATTTTAAGCTTAGAATTGTTTTTATTTGCATCAGATGGTTTTAAAAAAGTGATTCTTGGAACTCTAGAGAATATAGGAATGATTTTTTTTTTTTTTTATGTCCTATGGAAGTTTTTTTATTTGGGTGAACACATTTTTAAAGCCCCACTCTGATGAAAAGTGTATTTTTGACTGTTTTTCTGATAATATATTAAGAAAATTAAGATTATTTATTTATTAAAATGAATCAGGAGGAGCAAAAAAAAAATGATACATTGAATTTCTAATTAACTCCTAGAAAAAGGCAAAAATTTTTTTAAATTTTGGCTAAATTAGGAGAAAATCCTAACTAAAAGATGATCAGAGTGGGGCTCTAATGTCTGAAGTTTTTGTCGTCTATATGGGAACTTCCTTACGTAACAGAAATGTGTTTGTCCTTGTATCTGTATCCCTTGAATGTTGGAGACTGTTTCTGGAATAAACTCTCGTTTGTGAAGCATGTGTGTCTTCTGCTCTCTTTTCAGTGTCTGCACACACCAGATCTTCACTGATTGTCGCTTAACTTCCTGTAGCAGCTCAGAAGTTTGCTTCTCTTCTCTGTCATCGACAGGCCTCAGCTGTCCAGATTTCAAAGCCAGAGAACCCGCCGACTGGTCCCGGATCCCGTTCCCCGTGTGTTCCGGGCGTGCGGGTCGAGCTCCCGCGAGCCTTCATCAGCCCGTGGAGGTCTGTGCGCAAATTCAACCCTTAAATCTCGTTTTCAGGTCGTGACGTTTTATCGTTCCGTCACAGACGTTCAGAGAGCTGGGGGGGGCACACATCCTGTCATCCATCAAGTTTCGCAAGTAGGTCAAATATTTGTTAAAAACTTTAAGGTGGAGGCCGACGGCGTTTGTTTTAGTGCTTGTTTTTTGACGCAGGTTTGAGCTGCAGCCGAACACGAGCCGCATCCCCATCCGGAGGGCGGGGTCTATGGACGCCCCGCCCCCGCGCGGCACAAAGACCGCCTCGGAAAGTGAAGTTCTGACCGGCATGAAGGTGTGGAAGCTGCTGCGACCCGGGCTGCACAGACACCTCTCAGGTGTGTCCTCTCACCTGCAGCGTATTCTAGCGGTCTGCGACCTTTGACGATTAAAGGATGTTAAAGTTCCCACGAGCGGACACAAGTCTGCCTCCACGAGCGCTGAAACCTGCAGAAACCTGCATGTGGTTGGTCCCTTTTCTATTGGCCCCGCCCCATTACCGTTGCTAGGGCAACACTGACTGAATTCGTTAGAAATCACTATTTCATATAAACATGATTTTCTAAACTCCTATAAAGAAACAAATACATTATTTGTGTTTAAGTACAAAAGAACAAAACAAAAAAGAACTTTTGAATTCAACATTTTAAGATTTCTGACGCTAAACAACTTCCGCTCCGCCTATAATGAACGTTTCATTTCTTAAGAGTTCTTCTTCTGGTGTTTTCCCACCCTTTGACCAAACACCTTTCTCAGAAAATGAATTTAAACATTAATTATGTGTTCTATTTTTTCAAAAATTCGTTTTTCTGCAGTAGTTTAGAAATTGATAAATAAATAAAGCAGTTGTTTTAGTTTTAATTTGAAATTTCCAGGTTTTTTTGTTTTTTTTTCTCCACGAGCGCACACAAGCACGCAGGAGTAGAGGAGGAGGCGTGGAGACCGTCCTGCACCCGTAGAATGTTCATTACATGCATGGAGTTTGATATTCGCTCGTGAGGGACTTCAGACGCCATCCATTTGGTCCAGTTTCCTATTATAATAACCACAAAGCTCAACTTTATTCATTAGAAAAATCCTCTTTTTAATTTTTTTGTAGCATTATGGCTTTAATTTATAAAATGCAGCTTTTGAATATTAAAAAATATATATTTATTTAACTTTAGACTGCAGTTCATATGAGATCCTTTCAAAATAAAACACACCCCATGTCAAAAAGATTCTTGCTGCAGCAGATTTATTTAAATTAAAAATATAAAGTCAAACAAAGCGTTTTCTATCATGATTTTTGATGCACCCTTTTACTATTGAACTTAAACATGACGACATTACTGTAAAATCCATGAAAAAGCCTTTACTTTGAAGAACTTCAGCTCTAAACTATTTTAATCTGGCCCGTCAAACTGAAATATTATTTAAATTTTCCCTGTATTTGTGGTTTTCCCCCATAGATGTGCACTACTTGTAAATTGACCTTTGTTTGTATCCAAAAGATTTCTTCAAATTATATTTTATTATTTTTCTGTGTTTTCCGAGTCGGACGTTCTTTTTCCAAGTCACTCCAACTGCAATTGAACGCACCGTTCCTCTAAGGATGCATTTTTCCCTGATGGACATCAACCAATTTGTGCAATTGGCACTAAAACCAAAGTAAAAACTATTAAATTGTTCTGTTTTTAAGTTCATATGTTGATTTTTCAATCAAAATGATGAGTTTGGAACCCTCTGTGGCCCACCAGTCAAAAAGTTCATGCTTTGACAGTAGATTAAACATGTTTTAATCATTTTTGTCTATTATTGTACATTTTTGTTACTGGTGGAGAAGTGAAAACGCCCTCAAAATCTCTTGATTTTATTCTAATGTCAACAGTGGTGCAAGTATTTTTACTGAAATTAGATCACTTAAGTTTAAAAAGCTAAATGTAAATAAAATGTTAAAAATCTACTATTTAATCAAAGAATTTGCATTTTTTTGAAAGCTGAAAAGCCACAAGAGTGATAAAAGTCGGCCTCCGGAGGTTAAAAATTCACCTCAAATGAACAATTAATCCTCTCAAAAATGTACATAAACTTAGAATTAAGGGGTATTTAAAATATTGTTGGATTCGGGGAAGATTGTTTGAATGAAACTTATTTTTTAAGTGACACTAAAAGCCAAATTTCCATCCACAGGTTTATCTGAGAAAGAGCGTCCCGTGCAGCTCGCCCCTGCGGCCCTGAACTCCTCCGACGGGAGTCTCCGCTTCGGAGCAGAGTCTATTCTAAAGACCTCGCCGCCGGGAGAAGCAGCGCTGCAGCAGGTAAAACCCATCAACTGGTAGGAAACGGGACAAGTGAATCGTGACAGTAAAGTGTGACGTTTCCGTTGAAGGCTGAGGGAACTGAAGCCGTGCCGGAAGCTGTGAACATGTGTGAAACATTGACCCTGTGTGGAGAAGCCTGCTGAGGTTCACGCCCACATTCTCAAACCGACTGAGTAGGAAGAACAGGTTTTAACGTGCAATATCAAAATGTTACTTTTACTTTCAAGGAGTTAAACTTTTACCGAAACATTAAGAGAGTTTTAACTGAAGGAGCTGAGGGTTAAGTGCCTTTCTTCACTGCCTAAAAAGCAGCGGGGAGGACGGCATGAACTTTTTACATCTTTGTTTTTGATCTCTGCTGCCCCTCAGTCCAGATATGAATGCTTATACACTGAAGTCTTATTTACTTTTTTATTTTACTTTGACAGTAGCGGCTTTATATTTGAACTTTTTCTCACTTACTTTTATGTAACATGTGTAGCAGTTTACATATTTAAACTTTATTTTAAAAAAAGTTCCGTCAGCTTCACGTGATTGTTTGTGCTTGTTCACATATCCAGATCCATATATTTACAAGTCAAATTTGTGGATTCATTGGTAAAAGGAAAAACCTACAAGTGGATCAATTACATTTCTACTGATTTTTTTTCCTTTTTTTTTTTTTTTTTGATAATTTATTGTAAAAAAAAAGAGCACTGCAATCTCAAATTGGGCATTTGTATAGTATCCTTACCCTTTCTGACACTCTTTAAGTTGACTGTTTTATTTAACCAGACTGTTATATAAAGACTGACTGTACTGTGTTTGAAAATATCACTTGAATAATAAAAATATTATAAACTCAAAACACTTCATCTTCACAGTGATTGTAAGCAGAAAGAATGAGCAGGTGAGAGAGAGAGAGATGAATTCACTCATGTTTATTAAAAAACAAACGCTGTGCAAACAGAAGTTGGAATTTATCAAAGGGTGGGAAGAATGGCATTTTCAGAGGCGCCGACTCAGGTTCCTGTCTGGAAGAGAAACAGGAATTATGGGTAAGTGGATCAAAACAATCTTTTATTCAACATATAGAACGGAAACTGCACAATTTAAAAGACACAACTTTACTCATGGCTGATCGAATAAAGAGTCCCACCTCATGTCATTCTGGATGATTAGTCTTGTTTCTTGGGGTTATTAACAGCAACATAATGGTATAAGACAACAAGAAGGAATAAGGAAACCCCCAGCATGTTTGCAAAGATCGCCAGTTGCACATCAGTCACCATTCTAGGAATAAAGGGGAAAAATAAAACCATATAGATTAGTATTTTTATGGTAAAAAGTATTGGTTTGTTCATTATATGGTACATTAAAGGTCAGGTGGTTCAGAGAATCCTGTAAAACTGATTATGAACAGTTCTAAAACTTCCATGGAGAGTTTATTTGTGAAAAACAACTTCCACAATTAGTAATTCTGATACAAATTTCATGAAAGCAAACACTTAACGCACAGATGAAAAGCTATTAAGATTATTTATTCGAATTATATATAGACAAAAACGTTTATATTTGATGCCCAATGTATTTTTCTGTGTGATTTTATTTAATTCACAAGAAAAGATGGGAAAATTGCTTAAGCAGTGATAGATATAAACTTATATTGTGTTTCTAAAACACTTTAGAAAAATTATAATGTGAAATATACTACTAAAATAGGTATTATCTCTCAGAAAATGACTCAAAATACGAGAAGAAAACAAAAAAAATACACCGTTTTTCCTGCAATCCAATGTAGCCAATGTTAGCTAGTTTGCTAGCTAGCAAAACATTCCAAGCTAAAACGGATTATTTACTGATAATTTGAAATAAAACTGTCAAATTTATGTGAATAAATAATAATATTTTTGTAGACTACGATTTCTTTATTACCTTTTGCCGTATGTAGGATTTTATTTCCTTTTTAGTTCGAGCGATGATGAGGCTGCTCGGCTGCACACAAATTCTTTTCTGCTTCCGGTTAAAGCGGAAGGCCACGTCACATTTAAGAGCTTCGATGTGTTAAAAATTTATTTTAAAATAATTAAAACTTTAATCCCATGTAAATCATATAATATATATAATTTCTTTATTTTAAGGGTAATTTAAATGCATGTTTATTTTTTCAAATTTTAATCAAATGTGAAACATATGTAACGACTGTCATTTAGAACTTTTTGACCCTTTCGGTTCCCCGTACAGCAGGAGTGGCTCCGTAGTTCGACACCGCCTCACCCGGTGAACGACGGCGGCGGCTAACGATTAGGATTTGTATTTCCGAAAAAAACATATTTATTTGTCTCGTGGATGAGCCAAACTGTACCACCATGGCTTTATACGAATATGTCACTCAGGAGCAGCTTGCCGGCTTCGACAAATATAAGGTGAGGATAGTGAGCTGTGGTAGCATGGTAGCCGCTAGCCGTCACGATCCTTATAGCGCTTCTCCAGTAACACGTAAAGTTGGATGAAATAACTTAAGCTGTTGCTCAGATTATCGTAAAGTAAAATAAAATCAGATTTTTATTGTCGTGACGTTCGGAGAAATGTCGATTTGTCCTTTTTCTCAGCAGATAAAACAGTTGTTATCTATAACTATTGGTTTTGAACGTGAAGGACCTTTCAGATCCGTTTGTGGGTTCGTTTATGGTATTTTTTTTTTTTTTTTTTTTTTTTATTACTTATTTACTTTTAGTTATCCGATAAAATGTTAACATATCCCAAATAAAATCATGTTAACTGTATTTAATTATTTTAAAATACTGATCAATGAAAGTGAGACATTTATGCTTGTACGTTTTAGATTTAAAGTTAATTTAAGTTGTCATGCGCTTAAAAGTTTCACGTTCATTATCAGAAACAATTCACCTGATTAATGAAATTGTCTTTAGCAGGTTTCACGTTATAAACTTTATTTTGAAAACTTTAACCGGAAGTTAAATAAAAAGCTAGCTTGGTTATCATATCGGCATAAGAACTGAATTGCTAAGTACTTTATTTTGTCCATAATCAACATTTTATTATTGTATTTGTATCTGCTGTTTTGAAATGTGTCAAATATTTCATTTTTATCCATTTTGAGGCGGATTTCGGTTTGTCGACATTAGCTTTCCCAGCATCCTCTGACAGGCAGAATCTCGCGATGCTACAGTCGAACTTCACGCAGCGATGGGATAAAAACACGTTTTGTTTTTTAGTTGGATGTTATAAATTACATAGTTGAATGTAGCTGTAACCTAAAAATGTAAAATATTTTGAGATATAAGCTAAAAAACTCTGTTTGTTACTATAAAAACTTAAAATATATAATAATTTTCAATTTAATAGATCCTGTCAAAAGTAATACTTTTTTCATTTTTAAATTTAAAAAAAAAAAGAAAAATGTGATATAATAATCACCACATGTGTTGTTAAAAAGCTTAATAAACTATAATAAAACTTTTTGTTTGTTTTTTTCATGGCAACAATTTTTTTTTAAATAACTTTATTAACAAACAACATAGTACAACAACAAAGTGAATGTCTCAGGGGAAATTAAAATGAGTACATATTATAGAAAAGCAAGCAAACAAAAAATCATAAACATATGCTGTATGAGAAAAAGAAAGATAAATCAATCCAAAAAAACTTGGGGTGTTTCATGGCAACAATGTTTTATCGGTTGGTTACTTCCTGTAAAGATAAGCACATGGGAAGCACACGGACAACAAGGAATGGTATGATAAGACAATAGAAAAAGACGTAGGATCATTCAAACTCTATAGAGAAACTTCTGCAGAAAACCATATACTATTTATGCAGCTTATTGTTATACATAGGGGTGTAACGGATCACAGAAGATCCGTGATCCGTACGGATCAGACGCCACGGTTCGGGCCAGGTCTGACCCGCGGATCGCGGCCCCCCCCTAAAGAAAAAAAAAAAAACACGCACACACACGTGCGCACCTCGCGCTATCATAATTTGTACCAATTGTCCGTTCACATCGAATTAAATTGTCGTCATATTTCCTGAAAATCCTCTTTGTTTTGACGAGCCCTGAAGCAGCTGCTTCCCGGTTTTCCTAAAGTCTGTTTACCTGAAGCTCCCGCTGCGTGTGGGAGGAGCTTCTGTCAAAAACTTTTCTCAGATTCATAATGAAGGACGAAGATCGATAGATATCAGGTTTATTTCATCTTAGGAGCTGAATAAAAGCATCGTACACATTTCTATTACTGGGTTCAAAGAATCTTCCAGTTTAAAGCAGCAACTGTCCCGCACAGAGAAAGCTGCAGCTCCGTAACGGACTCGCCGGTACCGGTACCGTCACCGAACCATGTATGGAAGGCGAAATTGTGTCAAAATTCATCAGGAAAAGCGAGCGCGGAAGTGCACGTTTTACAGATAATTATTATTTAAAACATTTAAATGTTCCCACAGGTAGTTTTAATAAAGCAGTTAATACCAAAATTAATTTGAACTGTTTTATTTATAATTTAACTTTTAAGGAATTATCTAGATTGATTTGGTATTTTCAACACTATTTTTAAACATTCTTTATCTCAGTTTTTTGTAGATTTGGTCTAAAGACATGAAAATGTCATCAGAAACTTCATGTTTTAGCATTTTGTCTGTGTTCAAAGTTTAAAAATGTTTTGTTTTAATAAATAGGCTTCAATGACCAAATGTTTGATGTTAAATATGTAAATATTGTGTGTCTGAAGTACTTTAAATGCTTATTGAATTTATGATTTGAAGCATTTCCAAAAATGAATTTAGCTTTTATATTGTTTTTTTTTTTGTTTTTTTTTTTTTTTTTACTTTTCACTGATCCGAAAAACGATCCGAACCGTGACCCTAAAACCGTGACACGATCCGAACCGTGAGTTTTGTGATCCGTTACACCCCTAGTTATACAGCTGTTTGAAGTAGTTTTTTCTCAAATTGAAACAAAAAGACGACGTCTGTTTAAAAAAAAAAGAGTAAAAATAAAGGATGTTTGGTGAAGCAGACACACACTGTGAAATACTATGATCATCTGATAAGAGACGCTGGATCTTCTTCCACTTTTCCACGCTTGTCTAAAGTTACTGCGACTGGAGTCCTGTTTGTTTTGATGCGCACGATGATCGGCTGTCAAATGGAAAACATAATAATAAATAAGATAATGAACATTTGTGTGTTTCTGCAGTACAGTGCCGTGGACACGAATCCCCTGTCCGTCTACGTCATGCATCCCTTTTGGAACTCCGTGGTGAAGGTGAGAAAGAGCCACCCAGCACCAGCTTCTGTTTGTGCTCCATCATTCATGAGGTTTCCGGCCGTCTGCTGTGATACGATGACAAGAGGGCGTCTGGAGGCTGCGCGCTCAAACCTCGTGTTGTCTGCCGTAAAATATTCTTTACTCCCGCGTGGGGCTGGAGCAGCGAGCTTGAGGCTCGCCCAGCCAATGAGCTCTTTTTCAAACAGCAATTTCTGTCTCATCCTGATTTGTAGCAATTTAAATTTAAAAAAGAAATCTATTTTGAGATTAATTTTCTTCATAAGAAAAACACCTAAATTGAAAAGAAAAACCAACATGATTGTCTTTTTTGTCTTCCAGTTTCTACCGACGTGGTTGGCTCCAAACCTCATCACATTCACAGGCTTCATGTTTCTGGTGTTGAACTTCGTCATGTTGGCGTTCTACGACTTTAACTTCACAGCCTCTTGTGAGTCATTTGCTTTGTTCTCCTGCATGTGGGAGTATTGATGCCATTTGAGCAGAATGAGGCCTTAGTAATGCCTTCAAAGATTTTTTTTATGTTCATTGAGGACAAAGTCCATTTTTTTATGGAAGGATGTTGTATAATCTGGTTTAAAGTGATCTCAGACTGTTGGTAATGCACACAAGGAGCTACCACGCCACGTCACCCCATGACCTAAACCAAATACCAAATAATACCATGTTTACTTTGTCATTAATTGTGGCTCAGTTGTTTGCCTTGACTGTATATGAGAACTGGACAGAGTAACCCCTCCCTTTTGGCGTTCCAAACAAGAAGTACCCACTGGCTCCAAGAACCCAAAGTCCCATAGAGTTCTATAGAGAAATTGTCGTCGTAACCATTATTGCTCTGATTTTTTTAACATGTTTTTGCTAATCCTAGAAGTTCTTTTATGGTACAATTTTTTTTCTGTAGTGCAAGTTATTCAGGTTATAAACTGGCCAATCAAATGCCTCGATTAAAAGTAGGTGGAGCTGGGTGGCCACCACGTCCAAAGTTCAAATTGATGGATTTTTTTTTTAGCCTTCTTTCAAGTGGTAGAAGTGTGGACTAGGGCTGCACGATAAGAGGAAAACTTGTGATCTGCAAAACTAATGATCAATATTCCAACTACGATATGACTTTCAATACATGAAGAAAAAAAAAAACACTACACATTATTTCACTGTAACAGCTTTGTTTACGAAAGTCAGCATAATTTAAATTATACTCTAAATAAACCGCGACTTTTTGGGAGGCGGGCATTTAACAAAAAAAACCTCTCCAGACGATTGGTTGTAAAGGGGTCAGTCTGATTGGTTGCGAAAGGGGTTGATCCGATTGGTCGTGAGAGGGTGCTTCCAATTGGTTCAGATGAGTCGGTCTGATTGGTCCTGAAGGGGCCCGTCCGACTGGTCGCGAGGGGCCTGTCTGAATGGTCGGAAAGGGGCCCGCCCGACTGGTCGCGAAGGGGCCCGCCCGACTGGTCGCGAAGGGGCCCGCCCGACTGGTCGCGAAGGGGCCCGCCCGACTGGTCGCGAAGGGGCTCGTCCGACTGGTCGCGAAGGATCCCGTCCGACTGGTCGCGAAGGATCCCGTCCGACTGGTCGCGAAGGATCCCGCCCGACTGGTCGCGAAGGGGCCCGCCCGACTGGTCGCGAAGGGGCTCGTCCGACTGGTCGGGAAGGGGCCCGTCCGAATGGTCGCGAAGGGGCCCGTCCGAATGGTCGCGAAGGGGCCCGCCCGAATGGTCGGAAGGGGCCCGTCCGACTGGTCGGAAGGGGCCCGTCCGAATGGTCGCGAAGGGGCCCGTCCGAATGGTCGCGAAGGGGCCCGCCCGAATGGTCGCGAAGGGGCCCGCCCGAATGGTCGGGAAGGGGCCCGTCCGACTGGTCGGGAAGGGGCCCGTCCGAATGGTCGCGAAGGGGCCCGCCCGAATGGTCGCGAAGGGGCCCGCCCGACTGGTCTCGAAGGGGCCCGTCCGACAGGTCGCCAAGGGGCCCGTCCGAATGGTCGCGAAGGGGCCCGTCCGAATGGTCGCGAAGGGGCCCGTCCGAATGGTCGCGAAGGGGCCCGTCCGAATGGTCGCGAAGGGGCCAGCCCGAAGGGGCCCGCCCGACTGGTCTCGAAGGGGCCTGTTCGACAGGTCGCGAAGGCGCCCGTCTGATTGGTTGTGAAGGGGCCATTTGATTTGTCGTGAAGGGGGTCGTCCGATTGGTCAAACCTCTACGCCTTCTATTGGGTGTCACAGACTAATACCGCGGTGACACTAAATTTGTGATTTATCCCGTCAGCGTAATGTTGACTTTTAACAAGCTCTCTCCTGATTGGTGAGAGTAGTTTCCATACAAATGCTGACTCAAATTGACGTGGACCAATCACTTCTTGGTGGCATCCATACCGCAAAAGACAAACAAAGAAACTGGAAATTGAATTGACATTATTTAGTTGGAGCTGACAGAAAGCCATTTTCTAGGGATGACATCACACTTAGTTGTTCCAGTTCTCATATACAGTCAGTGGTTCACCTATAGCCTCATTTTTTTGTATCAATCCTGGACTCAAACTTAATCTGTTTTTGTGCGTCTAGTGTATTTACACAACTTGTCTCTCAGCTGCAGGACACGAGCACGTGCCTAGCTGGGTCTGGGTTGCCGCTGGGCTCTTCAACTTCTTGGCGTACACGCTCGGTGAGCTCCGACCTCTCCAAACCCCGTGGCATGTTTTTATGTTTCGAGTTATTGCTCAGCGGGCCGCTTGAGTGTTGACGCACAGATTTAGAGGTGCAGCAGACTCACAGTGTGGGATGTGAACATTTATTCAGTTTATTTCGTCCAGACGGCGTCGACGGTAAACAGGCTCGCCGCACAAACTCCTCCACGCCTTTGGGAGAACTGTTCGACCACGGTCTGGACAGCTGGGCGTGCATCTTCTTCGTGGCCACGGTGTACTCCATATTTGGGCGTGGAGAGAGCGGCGTGAACGTGGTGACGCTGTACTACATCCTGTGGGTGGTGCTGTTCTCCTTCATCCTGTCCCACTGGGAGAAATACAACACCGGCGTCTTGTTCCTGCCCTGGGGGTACGACATCAGTCAAGTGGTAAAGACCCACAGGAACACTTTTCTCCTTTTATTACACAATCCATTATTATTATAAAACTGTTTGATCTACTTTTTTTTTTTTTTTTTTGCAAAGTTTTGAGAATTTGTCACCAGCAGAGAATCTCCTGCTGTGACGATGAACAGCTGCAGAATCTTTTTTTTTTGTCTTCCATACACAAAAACTGTAGTTTAAATTCAAATCACTGGTCTTACAGGAAAGAGAACTTTCATTTTTGTTAAAATCACATTTTTTAAAGAAAATCTTTACTGGTAGGCTGATGCATGTTTTTTTTTTTATTTATTGTTTTTTTTTTAATTATTTATTTATTTATTTATTTATTATTATTTATTTATTTAATTTTTTTTTATTTATTATTTTTTATTTTTTATTATTTTATTTGCATTAAAAATGCAAACTACACTGATCCCTCGTTTATTGTTCTTAAAATTAATCCTTGATTATCGAAAACCCCAAAGTATGCATCTTTATTTTGAAAAATCCCACACAAAGGGAGAATTACCACGGCTATATTTTTAAAAAAAAAACAGCAGGTGGATTATAAATAGCACTAAAAATGCACAAAAAATATGGATTATTATATTATCCAGTGAGGCGTCCTTGTGGCTAATAGCTGGTTCATAAAAAGAAAATAAAACAAAACCAAGTCAGCTAACACAGAGTGACGGTTAAAGAAAGAAAACAGTCTGATTACATTTTTTACTCTAATTATAGATGCTTTAAAGCTTTAAAACTCCTCGATAGAATCTTAATACACCTTTTCTCAAACACATATGAACATTTTTACACTTTTCTCTCTTTTTTTGAACTCTCAAAGTTCACAAAAAAAACACAAATCTGCTCGGAGTCGAGGGTTTATTTACGTTTGGGAAACTGAACGCTTTCTGTACAAGAGATGGGATACAGAGGAAATTGATTGACAACAGCCAATCAGGATGCAGAACACAAAGCACCGTTAAAGAAAAAGAAAAAGACGCAAAATTGCATTAAAAAAGCAAAATGAGTTATAGTGAGGGATGACAGTATTGAATGAATATATTTGATCAAACTGAATCCTTTTTTTTAATTAACTTTTTCCTGTTACATAAATCTTTGTTTAAAAAAAATGAATTAAAAAATTGTAATTAAAATTTTAAAGTCGTAAATTTACAAGAAAAAACTTAAATATACAACTTTTTTCTCGTAAATTAGTTTTATTTTAATCTGTTTTAAAGTCATGAATATCCAACTTTAAAATACATTTATTTAAAAGATAAACGTAACACATTTTGAATATGATCCTTAAATTATAAATATACAACTTTATTTTCATTATTTTACAGCTACAATTTTTCTTGTAATTTTATGACTTTAAAATCTTAATTACAAATTTTAAAATTTTTATTTATTCAATTTTTAATTATGACTTTAAAGTCATAAATTTGAAAATTTATTCTCATAATTTTACAGTTGTAAATTTACGAGGTTTAAACTCATTATTGTAAAACTTTAAAACAAGTTTATTAACATGAAAAAAATAATTAAGTTAGACTACAACTATTAAAGTTGTAAATATACGACTTTATTCTCGCAACTTTAGTGTTAGACTTTTTTTTTAAGTTACTTATAAACTTTTCTTTTCATTTTTACTTTTAAAGAAAAACGACATGAAAGTTTTGTAAACTTTTTTTTTCCTTTTTTAAATTATGACTTTAGAGTCATGAATAAAAGTTTTTTTCGTTTTTACCTTTTTTAAGTACGACTTTAAAGTTGCAACTTTACGACAATAAAGTCGTAAGTTTATCATTTTAAAGTGGTAGTAATTTTTTTTTTTTCATTTTTACTTTTTGTTCCAATTACAAATTCAAAGTCATGAATAAATTACTTTATTTTTCCCAATTTTACAATAAAGATTTTTAAATGTAAAAGCTCAAAGTTGTAATAGATTTTTTTTTTTTTTAGGATTCTTTTTAAAAATGAGTCAAAAATGTATCAGAAAAAAGTCCTAACTTTAACTAAAAATATTTCTTTCATTTTTTCATTGTCTTTTTAAATTATAACTTTTAGGTCATAAAAAGTTGCAAGATTTCTTTCTTTTTTCATTGTCAATATAACTTTTAGGTCTGCAAGGCACCTAATATTTTTGTCCTTTTATTTATCAATTTAGAATAAAAGAACAAAAAACAGGATTAAATTTAGTTTTTTGTCATTCACTCACTTCTTAACTCAAATCCCATCATTTCCTTTCACACATGTAAAAATAAAAGGAATCAAACTTGAACCTCTCCGTCGTCTGATGTTTCCTAACCATCTCCTTCCAGACGATCTCCCTGGTTTTCTTTTTCACCGCCGTGGTCGGCGTGGAGACGTGGTACCGCCCCATTCTGTGGAACCTCCTGTACAGAGACTTCTTCACCTTCATGATCATCGGTGAGCCGGTCGGCGTTCCCTCGTTCCCAGATTTGCCTCATCAGTTGTGTTGACGTCTTGCTTTGCTGATTTGCAGCTTGTTCGTTCACCGTCACATTACCCATGAGCCTCTACAACTTCCTGAAGTAAGTTTGTCTCCATTTGTGCGGTGATGAAGTTTGATGCTACGGTCTGGAGTTTTACTGGTTTTTTCTGTAGGGCTCACCGGAGCAACACCCTGAAACACAGCAGCCTATACGAGGCCTTCCTGCCCTTCCTGTCTCCGGTCCTCCTCTTTGTGCTGTCCACCACCTGGGTGGTCTTCTCCCCATCCAACATCCTGGAGCTGCAGCCCCGGGTCTTCTACCTCATGGTGGGCACCGCCTTCGCCAACGTCACCGTGAGTTCTCACTCCGCCGCTTTCATCAGTCGGGAGTTTCTGTCATTCTCTCCAACATTCGTTTTTGTGTTTTTTTTTTTTTTGTGGTTTAGTGTAAGCTAATTGTGTGTCAGATGAGTAACACGCGCTGCCAGCCGCTCAGCTGGCTGCTGCTGCCCATGACGGCGGTGGTGCTGACCGCCGTCACCGGCGTCTTCACCAACGAAACGCTGCTGCTGTACATGTGGACGGCTGCCGTCGTTCTGACGCACGTTCACTACGGAGTCTCAGTGGTAAGAGGAAATGCACACACATGTCCAAAATGTGAAAGAAAATACAAATAAGGCTATACATAACAAACAGAGGCTTAAAAACTAAGACTAATGAGATTGTACGGAGTTAGATTAGAGTCAAAATGAACCGTAAGCTCATAGAAAATCTAAAATAAAATCTATATAAGGTTATTACTAACTTCTAAAAGTAGAACAAAAATTAGCTTAAAAACAAATTAAAACTGTACGGAGTGTGTTTAGGGTCAAAATTAACTGTGAAGTAGAACGAAAATTAACTTAAAAACAAATTAAAATTGTACGGAGTGTGATTAGGGTCAAAATTAACTGTGAGCTCTTAAAAATGTCAAATAAAATACATATAAGGTTATTACTAACTTCTAAAAGTAGAACAAAAATTAGCTTAAAAACAAATTAAAATTGTATGGAGTGTGATTAGGGTCTAAATTAACTGTAAGCTCATAAGAATGTAAAATAAAATATAAATAAATTTATTAATAACAAACATTTAGAAGTAGAACAAAAATTAGCTTAAAAACTAAGACAATGAGAATGTACGGAGTTAGATTAGGGTCAAAATGAACTTTAAGCTTATTAAAAATATAAATAAGGTTATTACTAACAAACACATTAAAGTAGAACAAAAAATAGCTTAAAAACAAAATAAATGAGATTTGTACGGAGTGTGATTAGAGTCAAAATTAACTGTAAGCTCAACATTTTAGAAGGAGAACAGAAATTTGCTTACAAGCAAAAAAAAAAAAAAATTTGTAACGAGATTACTGTCAAAATGTACGTTAACCTCAAAGTCAAAAATAGAAAAAATGTCATTGGTTTTTTGATATATCTGTTCTGAATGTGAATTTTCTTTCATTTGAATGCTGTTAAATTAAATTACTGTCAAAAATATGTCGTCATCAACACTTTCCATTGTTTTTGGTGAATATGTAGAGCTGGGGAGTATGGAGAGAAAATAGACTCACTCTGATTTATGGGGTGCTTATTTCTTGATTTGTAACTCGTATAATACGCCTTGTATACAAGTCAGAAAATAACAAAATAAAAAAAAAAATACAACTTGCAAATGCACAAATTAAAATTTTAACAGCTTGAAACTAATTAAACACTCAAATCTTTAAAAATGCTGCACAAATCACTTGTTACATACACACAAAACCCACAAATCTCACATATAAATCTGTGGTGAGACTTGTATCACGTCTCAGAGAGTGCAGAGACAAAGTGCTCAATTCAGGGAGATATTTTTATTTTTAAAAGGGATAAATGTTTTAAAAACACTTATTTGGACTTTTTTTAATATTAATTATTGGGAATATCTGTTAAAGCAAGTCAATGTCAAGTTTCATTGGATGTTACCAATCTAAGTTCAAAACGGACGATCACAAAAACTGATGACCCAGCATTCTAGTATTTAAACGCATCACTTACAGACGAATGTCTGAGACGTGAAATAAGTCTCACCACAGATTCGTGTGTGCGTAACAAGTGATTTGTGTGTAATTTTTAAAGATTTGTCTGTATAATTAGCTTCAAGCTGTTGTCATTTTAATTACTGCATGTGTAAATTGTATTTTTTTTTAATTTTGTCATTTTTGTACTTATGCACATAATGTATTATGAGTTACAAATCAAGAATTACACGTGCATAAATTGGGGTGATACTCATTTCTCTCCATAGGGAGATTTGTAGAAATCAGACAATAATGAAAGCTCCCTATAAGAACAAATATTTCTCAATTTTCTGAGAGAAAAGCAGCATGAATTTGATTGGATAAAGTTGCAGTGATTATCGTTCTCATCATTAAATAAAATGAATTTTATCATTTAATTACAATTAAAAACGCTTTAATAATCACTTTTTTCTAAGTCATACTATTAAAAAAAAAAAGTTCTGGTGGTCATGGGATATATCGTGATATGCATCGTATCGTGAAACACGTATCATGATATGTATCACTAGTGCTATCATGCGATAATTTTTTGTAATTAATTAATCACTTTAATCAACTGCTTTGAAAAATCTAATTTTAAGATGTTTTCATTTAGATGTTTGACATTATGGCGCAGTAAAAAAATCAAAATAATTTACAAAATATTGACTATTACATTTTTTTTATTATAACAGATTCCAGCCTTTACTTTTGTACCAGCAAGGGGAATTTAAATTTTAAGCAATTAGAAAAAAACGAATAAATTGTCTGCAGTTATTTAATCGATTTTATTTAATAATTTAATCATTGCTGTAAATACTCTAGTTTTGAGATGTTTTTATTTAAATCTGTGACATTATCGTGTAGTAACAGATAAAAAAAAAAGATAAAATGGTTTCATTAAGTTTTTTGTTATAACAGACTTCCTGAGTTTACCTTTACACCACTAAGGAGGATTTTGTTTTTATTTTCAAACAATTTAAAAAAAAGCTAGCTAAAATGTCTGTAATTATTTATGTTGAAGTAAAAGATCAAAATAACTTTAAAACAAAAGTGGCTTTATGACGTTTTTTATTATAGGACTTCCAGCCTTTACTTTTACACCACCAAGGGGTATTTTGTTTTCACTTTCAAACAATTAAAAAATAAATAGAACTCACTAAAATTGTCTGTAATTGATCAATCACGATTAACGCAATCATTTGACAGCTCTACGCATCATAAACCAGACTCTTGCCAAGACATACTTACCTCCTAAATTAAACATCAATGTTCGGTAATTCGCCGATGACACCCTGGTCTATTTGAGTAGTAAGCCCAACTCCTCCTTGTTATTCTTACATTTTTTAAGTGTTTCTGCATTTTATTTTATTTTGTTTTTAGGTCGAGCAGCTCAGCAAGCACTTCAACATCTTTGCCTTCTCCCTCAAGAAGCCCAGCAGTGACTGACAGGAGGAGGAGGAGCGAGTCGGCCTGACGGGGGCAGAGGTCTAAGCTAACTTCTCTGCTCAGCAACACTTCACTGGTCACCATGGAAACCGCACCCCCTCCCCCCTCTCCCCTCCCCTCCCCCGATCAAACGAACTGCGGTCCTCTTTTCAAATGCAACCGACCAAACCCCGCCGTTGGGGGGCGGGGAGAGCCGGCTTCCGCCTCCGGTGATTGGCCGTCGAGGCCAACGAAGTGCAATTGTTTCCTACGGAAATGTGCTTCCGTCACGAGTACTGGAGCGGAGAAGAAAACAAACGCCCGTGCATTTACGGTGGACTTTTACCGGATTTTTAACTAAGTCGACCCCCCGCCGCGGCGCGTTGCGAGCCGCTTTCTATATTTCGTGGCAGGTATTTCCGTGAACACACTCGCACAGTATTATGAATGTAGAACAAGCCTTTCCGTTGAATTACCCGAACAGGAGCGCTTTCTGGTATCAGTTGGTTTGTGGGAACTCTGTGTGTTATAATTTAAGGTGGTAATGGGTGGGGCATTTTAAATTTTTTTTTTTTTTACACTACATTTTTTTCTAATCAACTCCACATCGATCTGATTATTGTAACCCGGGGACCTGTACTAACCGTTTACCTCCTCCCCCCCTCTGAGGTGTTGTGTTGTCACGCTGATTCGTTTCCTTTTGCGTTTTTTTATGGGTGTTTTTACGACTTTTTTTGTTTTTTTTTTTGGGGGGGTGGGGGTGTCGTCTGCTCTCGGGGATGTCGGCGGAGCGCTTGAATGAAGAGTGGGTCCCAAAAACCCGTCAGTGGAGCGGACTCACTCTGAAGCAGCAAGCCCTCCGCTTGGAAAAACCCGCAACTTTTTATACTGTCTTCTGTGGAATTATGGGAATTAAGGAAGAAAAATACAACGCAGTACTGAGCTAACAATAGCTGTAAATGACGTGAAGTAAACGAAACAGAATGATGGCTATTGGGAACATTTTTTTACTGCAAATCCTGTATTTCATCGTGTTTAAATCCATCTAATGAGGCTCTTTTTTTTTTTTGTTTTTCTTTCTGATATGTGTGACGGTTTTCTGCACTGCCGGGTCTGTACAGCGCCACCTGTCTGTTCAAATGTGACTGTTGAATGTGTGTGTAAATACATGTTGTTCACTATTTAATTTGTTTTTTTTTTTAACAACAAATAGGATCATGGGACGTGTGATTTGGGAGCACTTAAAGATTTCTTTCTTTAAACCACTCGATCGGATCAACTCAGTATTTTATTTGAAAATAAAGCAACAGAAATCATGTCGATAAGAAAAGACGTGCCATTCAGTCAAACTGTTTTCTTTTTACCGCGGGCAGAAATGCATAGTGTTAGTTTAACTATCACTTCACTGTCGTTTTTTTTTCAATCTACTTTTTAAAATAAGCGGTCTTAACTGCCCCGCCCCCCTCCCAGGAATCAGTAACCTGTTTTTTGTAATTCTGCTCTGGCAAAAACAAAAGAGTCTGATGTGACTGTTTGTGAAATATTTAACCAATCTAAGAACGATCTGTCCACCAAACAAATAAATGTGAATTTTGTTCATCTGTATTTTTGTCCTTTTTTTTTCTTTTCTTCTTTATGATCAAACACAAAATGTGTTTACACAAAAAGTCATTTTCTGCACAAACACTAAAAAAATTTCATTTTGTGGAAAGGAAAAAAAAAAGCTGTTTGCACAAAATATTCATTTTGAAGCACAAAAGAAAAAATGTGGCCACAAAAAAACTGTTCTGCAAACAAGTTTAATTTCCAGATTCAAAATAAACAATTTTTGCAAAGGATATGGACATATTTTAAGATAAAATTAATTTCTAAAAACTTTTTTTTGGCTGACAAAATGCTAATTTGTGGGTAAAAGTTGCCAAAAAAAAGAAACTATGAGAAAAAATGCAAATGAATACTAATGTTTGGCCCCAAAATATTATTTTATATCCACAAAATCTAATCTGCAGCCACAAAATAATGATTTGTTGGCAAAAAAAATGCTAAAACAAATATTAGACATTTTTGTACACATCATTTCTTAGGACAAAATGTAAAAAAAAATGCTCATTTGTCATCACAAAATGTAAATTTTAGGAACAAAATGCTAATAACATGCTAAATTAGACTGCACAAAAAACCCACAAATTCTATATAGAAATATGCAAATAAAATACTAATTTATGGTCAGTAAATACTCGTTTTTGTGCACAATATATATATTTATTTAACAAAATTCTGATAAAATATGGAATTCTTGCCACAAAGTACTTTTTTGCTCGAACAAAATCCTTGTCTGCTGGCAAAAATGATTAAAATATTAAATTTGTTTGCACAAAATATTGATTTTTGCAAGCTCAAAATGTTAATAAATTATTAATTTTGGCCATCAAACACTAATTTGCTACGACAAATATCATTTTTAGTACAATATCATAATTAAAATACTAAACTGTGCCCACAAAATACTGTCTTGTACACAAAAGATTTAATTTGTGGCTACAGTATTCTAATTTCTGCATACCAAATTTTATCTTTATATATATAAATAATATGTACACACATACAAACCTGTGTGCGCAAAATACTAATTTCTAAGCACAAATTGATAATTACATACTGCATTCTGTCCACAAAATAATAATTTTCTAGCACGAAATGCTAATAAAATATCAGTTAGGGGACAGAAAATATGAATATTTTAATAATATTGATTTCTTGCTACATAATACTAAGTTTTTGCTGCTAATTACGAATTTGTTGCAACAAAATATTCATTTTTGTGCAAAAAATTATAATTTGTGAACACGAAAAACTAATTTGTGGATACGAAATATTAATATGTCACCACAAAATGCTACAAAAAATAATAATTTGTTCATGCAAATTACAAATTAGTGACCACAAAATGCTAATAAAATAATTATTTGTATGCAGAAAATATTGATTTAAAGAAACTGTTTTTTTCTTTTATATATCTAGAAATCCATATGTCTCAATTTCTTCTTTGAGTTTTATTTTATTTTATTTGAATGCGCATCAGCCTCTGTGATAGAACCTGCTGCAAAAGTGAATAAAAATGATAAACATCAATGAACAAGTAACAGCGTCTCGCTGCATTACCCAGAGCGTCCAGCAGGTGGTGGTGTTTCCTAACATATTTCGTCATTCCTGTTTTCTGGCCGCGGCAGCAGAAAAGTTTGGAATCAAAACCAAAAATATTGTTTTGTGCAGAATGAGTTTCCCAGATCAAGCCACCGTTGGCATTTTTATGGTTTTCTTCAGAGTCTGAACAACACATGCTGAACTTAACACCTCTGACTCATGTGGCTCTGCTTTCTTTTACAGACTTCATTAGTAATGGATATGATTTCAGGCCCGCGCGTTGGTCCGGCCTCAGAAGCATATGTGTTTTTGTTTTTATCATCTTCGCGCTCGCCGAAAACGTTAAAACAGCTCCGCGGGGATCAAATGAAAATCGTTTAACAGAGAAAGTTGATTCTCAAAGTAGAGAAAAAAACACTTAAAAGAAAAGTCAGAGGGGAAAGTGATGGGTGTGCTGTTAAAACACACTTAAAGCTACAGTTCTGGTTGGTCTGTCAAAACATGTGACGGCTGATGGAGATCCTTTCATAATATGAATATTAGATGATAAGAAGACGATCTGAATCTATGTTATCTACTTTTGCTAAAGCTTAAACCAAAAATGACCCAATTTTAACACCATTCACATTTTGATCATTTTTAAATGAGAAGCAGAAAAAGCATTAAAGCAGAATTACTAACCCTAACCCTTATACAAAAATGACTGTTTCCACTTCTATTCATTAAATGGGCCAATATTTAATCTGGTTCTGGTAAAATAGTTGATCTGAAAATGGAAAAAGAGTATAAACATGGAGAAGAAAATGACGGCAAAGTAATAACATTATTTGTCCATTTTTAAATAACAAGAAATGTTATAACTATTTATCAAAATCTAGAAAAATAAGCCAAAAATATGCTAGTTCTGGTATATTTTGTATTTTTTATTAATCGAATTATTCATTTTTTTAGAAAAAAGTGACAAAAAACTCATTTCAGAACAACATGAAGATTTTATTATCTAAAGTAAAGGCTCAAATTAACATTTATTCTTACAACAAAATAAAAGAAATGTTTTTATTGTAAGTATAAAATTTTACACCAAAAATTACAACGAAATTGGACTTTTTTTGTCCTAAAGTTTCTCCTCTATTGTTGAAGCTATGGAGTAATAAGGATATGACTCATTGAAAAATAATGTAATTGTTTTTAGCTCTTAACGAGACAAAAAATATAGCTGACTGGGATGATTTTGTAAAAAACTTGTAAACATAATAAATTACAAAAAGTTGAAATAACTTGGTAAATATCTTAAACAGCTAAAATCAAACTGTTACCACAAAAGGATGTTTAAGCTTTTTATAAATTGCCATTTATAAGATAAAAGTGAATCATTTTAGACTACAATCATAGATTGAATAGTTTATGATGTTTAATTTTCAAAATTATCACTTAACCTGACCAAAAAAAAGCACGGAAATAAGGTTTAAATCCTAAATTCAAATTTTTAATCTTAAAATGTTCATATAAATGAGAATAAATGAAGGTTTTGATAATTATGAGCTACTGAAAAAACATAAATAACCTTTAATTGACTGATTAAATTAAAATATATATTAAAAAAACAATTTAGCTAAAGATAAACAACAAAAATGTTTTTTTCCCCACAGTTTTTTTCTATTTTCCATAGATTAACTACTTCAATATTAAAATGAAAATCACTAAAACACTTTGAAATGACTTTATTTAACCCATATCTTAGTTTTATGAAAATGTTAGTGTCTCACAAATGTTGGACTTTGGCGCCCTCTAGTGGTGTTCTGATGGAACACCACTAAACTTGTATAACATTGTAAAATATTAAATGTTTATGTAATTTCTTTAGATAAATAGATTAATCTAAAGTTCTGCTTGTTTTCCAAATTTAAAACAACATTCTTCTGAAATAGAACCATGACCTTAAATGTGTCGCCTCCGGTTGTTTAGGTCCTCTTGGAGGTTATCGAGGCTGCGCCCCTCTCCGGTCAGGACGTCTTTCTGCGTTGGTCCTGAGCGGACAGTTCATCAGGACGGGGCATCAATTAAACAGCGGTTGGCTCTAGTTACCGATCTAAAGGTGCTGGACGTTTTGTGCGCCGATGACCCCCCCCCTCCCCTCCCCTCCCACCCAGGACTCATACATGTACCGGAGGCCGTCTTCCCGGCCTCCTTTCTCTCTCCCCGTGTGAGGCCCGGCTCAATTATGGATGACCATCATTAGAAACCGGAGCCGCCAAAGTTTGCACAGACTGACACATCCACACAGAAAAGTCGCTGATGTGCGCGCCGATTATTCCCGGAGACACCTAAGACCATTAAAGCGCTAATGGACCGACAGCATCGGTTTCATTCAATAAACGCCGCATCTGTAACCTCAGCCTCCCGGTGACCACGTCAAAACCTATCAGTGTCACAAAATTACTGATTATATTCGTATGCGTTCGGTTTTAGAGTTCAAGCTGAGGTCGGCGCCCTTTTACGCGACCTCCTAAACCGGCGGTTCTTTGAGGAGAGGACGCGCTCAAAGGACGTCTGTCATCACGTATTACCACAGCAGAGACATTGTGAGGGAACTTTCAGTTCCTCTTCGGGACAATCGGCTTCAACTCTTAGCTGTTGGTCAAGTCCAGGCGTGTCTATAAACTCATGACCCGGGTTACTACGGTCATCTCTATAGCAGCCTGGTTGACATAGTTGAGGAGGTTCTAAGAAAAACAAATCCCTTTTACAAAGTGGCTGTCCAATATTGCACACAATCACCGGACACTTTATTAGGAACATCTGACCCTGGGTACCTCACGATACAATATGCGATACATGGCTCACAATATCGATGATATCGCGATACTGCGATAATTAGTAAAAAATCATCTTGAATAACTCACACTATCCAGAAGAACCCCTTTGTTTTTTTAGCTTGAACACATTGAACACATTCAAGGAACACCTGACCCTGGGTATCTCACGATACAATATGCGATACATGGCTCACAATATGGATGATATCGCGATACTGCGATAATTAGTAAAAAATCATGTCGAATAACTCACATTATCCAGAAGAACCCATTTGTTTTTAGCTTGAACACATTGAACACATTCAAGGAACACCTGACCCTGGGTATCTCACGATACAATATGCGATACATGGCTCACAATATCGATGATATCGCGATACTCCGCGATAATAGTAAAAATCATCTTGAATAACTCACATTATCCAGAAGAACCCCTTTGTTTTTTTAGCTTGAACACATTGAACACATTCAAGGAACACCTGACCCTGGGTACCTCACAATACAATATGCGATACATGGGTCACAATATGGATGATATCGCGATACTGCGATAATTAGTGAAAAATCATCTCGAATAACTCACATTATCCAGAAGACCCCTTGTTTTTTTAGCTTGAACACTTTGAATTCAAGGAACACCTGACCTGGGTATCTTCACGATACAATATGCGATACATGGCTCACAATATCGATGATATCGCGATACTGCGATAATTAGTAAAAAATCATCTTGAATAACTCACATTATCCAGAAGAACCCCTTTGTTTTTTTAGCTTGAACACACTGAACACATTCAAGGAACACCTGACCTTGGGCATCTCACGATACAATATGCGATACATGGCTCACAATATCGATGATATCGGATACTGCGATAATTAGTAAAATATCTTGAATAACTCAATTATCCAGAAGAACCTTTGTTTTTTTAGCTTGAACACGTTGAACACATTCAAGGAACACCTGACCTGGGTATCTCACGATACAATATGCGATACACTGGCTCACAATATCGATGATATCGCGATACTGCGATAATTAGTAAAAAATCATCTCTAATAACTCAAAATATACAGAAGAAACCATTTGTTTTTTTTAGCTTGAACACATTGAACACATTCAAGGAACACCTGACCCTGGGTATCTCACGATACAATATGCGATACATGGCTCACAATATCGATAATATTGCGATACTGTGATAATTAGTAAAAAATCATCTCTAATAACTCACAATATACAGAAGAAACCATTTGTTTTTTTTTAGCTTGAACACATTGAACACATTCAAGGAACACCTGACCCTGGGTATCTCACGATACAATATGCGATACATGGCTCACAATATCGATGATATCGCGATACTGCGATAATTAGTAAAAAATCATCTTGAATAACTCATATTATCCAGAAGAACCCCTTTGTTTTTTTAGCTTGAACACGTTGAACACATTTAAGGAACACCTGACCCTGGGTATCTCACGATACAATATGCGATACATGGCTCACAATATCGATGATATCGCGATACTGCGATAATTAGTAAAAAATCATCTCGAATAACTCACATTATCCAGAAGAACCCCTTTGTTTTTTTAGCTTGAACACGTTGAACACATTCAAGGAACACCTGACCCTGGGTATCTCACGATACAATATGCGATACATGGCTCACAATATCGATAATATTGTGATACTGTGACAATTAGTAAAAAATCATCTCTAATAACACACTATACAGAAGAAACCATTTATTCTTTAGCTTGAACACATTCATAATGAACAGCTTGTGTCTTATTTTGTGCAACACATAACATTTTTTTGCAGAATTAGTCATTGACAAACACTCAATAGACGTAGAATAGAAGATCAATACTTGGAGAAAACCCATCGAGAATCAATCGTATTACTAAATATTGTGATATATCAAAACATATTGGAAGTAGCATTAGAAGACGGTATACTGAGGTCATAAAGGGATGAACATGGCAAGGAACAATAAGAAGAAGAAGAATCTTTATTTCTATAGCACTTTTCACAGAACGAATTCACAAAGTGCTTCACAAAAGAGCATAAAATCAGAAGACACAAGGAAATAAAATCAATAATCAATAATAAAACAACTAAAAAAAACAGTAAAACATAGTAAAACAAGGGCTAAGATCAATTAATAAGCCTCGTTTCAACTTGTTTTTGTTGTTAGCTCCACCCCTCATTAGACGGTACAACTTTGACTGGAAATGCTCACTTGAATTGCCTGGACCATTCTATATATATATATATATAAGTATGCCAATGATATATCTCCCATACATGACACCGTTGATACAAGGAAGGATGGATCCATGATTTCATGTCATTGACATCAAATTCTGACCCGACCGTCTGAATGCAGCAGCAGAAATGGAGACTCGTCAGACCACAAGACATTTTTACAATCTTCTATTGTCAAATTTAGGTGAGTCTGTGAATCCAATCCTCAGTTTCCTGTTCTTAGCTGACAGAAATGAAGCCCAGTGTGGTCTTCAACCCGAAACTACGGCCCGTGGGCCGGATACGGCCCTCCCACACAATTTTTCCAAACAGTTTTGGCTAAATTAAACACTTTTCCAGTATTTTAGACTAATTTGGCATTCAGCTAATATTTCAGCTAGCTACTAGCTATTTTGGCTAAATTAGAAATTTTCCATTTTTTAAGGCTAATTTGGCATTTAGCTAATATTTCAGCTACATGCTAGCTGTTTTGTCAGATTTAGGCTTTTTTCAGTTTTTTAGGCTAACTTGGAGTTTAGCTTATATTTTATCTACATGCTAGCTATTTTGGCTAATTTAGCCTTTTTTCAGTTTTTTAATGCTATTTTGAAACTTAGCTAATATTTCAGCTACATGCTAGCTGTTTTGGCTAAATTAGAAATATTCCAGTTTTTAAGGCTAATTTGGCATTCAGCTAATATTTCAGCTACATGCTAGCTGTTTTGGCTAAATTAGAAATATTCAATTTTTTTAGGCTAATTTGGCATTTAGCTAATATTTCAGGTGCATGCTAGCTGTTTTGGTGGATTTAGGTTTTTTCCAGTTTTTAGGCTAATTTGGAGTTTAACTTATATTTTAGCTTTATTGTAGCTGCTTTGGCTAAATTAGTCATTTTTCAAGATTTTTTGGCTAATTTGGCATTTAGCTAATATTCACCTACATCCCAGCTGTTTTGGCTAATTTAGAATTATTTTAGCTTTTTAGGCTAATTTAGCTAGCTATGAGCTTCAATGTTTTCAGCTATCAACCTCAGCGATTTTAGCTATCAATTGAAGCGTTTTCAGCAATTAATCTATCGCAGGTTATGCTATATGTCTAGTTTCTAAAATTTTTAGTATTATTCTCCTTTGAAAAATACAGAAATGAATTATTTAAAATTTGTCTAAGTGTGGCTTTCTGGAAAACTATAAATCTTTACGTTTAGGCTGTGATAGTTGGACCTTTTCTTTCTTACCCCGGCCCCCCATCAGAGACAAAAACAGTTTTGTTTGGGGACCCCTGCTGTAGTGCAGACCTTGGTTGTAACCAGTGGCTATTGAGTTACTGTTCTAATACCCTAGAACCAGTTCTATTACCCTAGAACCAGTCTGGCCATTCTCCTTTGATATCAAGAAGAAATTTCTGCCCTCAGAACTGGATATTTTCTCTTATTCTGACCATTCTCTGTAATGGTAGATCATCAGGTTCTGAAAATATCAGACCAGTATTGGTTCAAAAGTTACCAATATCGACTATGAATTGTATCGTCAACCACTTGACAAAAGCAGTGAGGTACTTCAGAGAACATTTGAGGATTTAAGTCTATTAAGCTCATCTCTTACTCAACACGTTTTGTAATCATCACATCTCGCTTATCTCAAAAGTGTTCCCATTGTGTGGCGGTACGCTGTGGTCTCTGTGTGCATGCACGATTAGGTATCAGAGCTCAGCGGTTCATATCAGTGTTGAGCTGCCGCATATGTAACTGGAGTGGAAGATAATTCCGCCTCAGTGGGTTCAATCTGTTTGTGCTGTACAGGACAAGCTCCTGACCAGAACACACCAATAACCAGCACACGCGGTATCGAGTGGCCGAGTCAATTATTCAGCAGCTGTGATGAGTGGTACCATGCAGTTACCAGATTCCTCTACACTTTGCAGCTCAATATCCATGATCCAGAACCCTCATGTGATACAGGAGACGATAAAAACCAACATCGCATCTAGACTGAAGCGTCGGCTTCTATTGGTTTTCCAATCTATATTCTAGTTATTTGTCTTATTTTTGGAGTGAACCAGAACATTTTTCTCTCTTTTGTGATGACCCAGTTTTCATTAGCAGCAGCTTTTTGCCATTTGTACTTCAGATATAATAACTTATCACATATGTGTTACAGGAATTTCATATCCAAATATTCAGATTCTTTTTGTTCATACTTCACATTAAATCTTGATGTTTTAAGACCCACTTGATTGGGTTTTTATGATTATGGAGGACATATTTAAAGAAAACTAAGCTTAAAAAAGGATTTTTAAGTATTTCTTTATTCAAAGAAATTAGGTTTGAAAAGATTGTATTTGTGACAGCAAATACACTGGGCGGGGCGACAAGCTCTCTGCTCCGCCCCTTTCTGATGTATCCACTTGTAGACAAATAGATCCGTGAACATCTTCGTTTTCTTCGTCTGAGCTGGAATCTGGGTGGGATTTGGAAAAGCTGTGTGTAAACAGAGAGCTCTCAGTTGTGGATGGTTTTCATCTTTCAGAACATTTACATTTTTATCGTCCACGTCGAGCTCTGAGGTCTGAAGATCAAATGCTTTTAATGTTTCCCAGGACTCAGTTTGTGATCAGAGAAGACAACATTTTCTGGAATGCTCTCCTCTCTTCTGTGAGGTCTGCAGGATCCCTCCATCATTTGGAGACACTTTTAAAAACTCACTGAGCATCTGGTGGATCACCTCTTTAACTTTCAATTGTTTTGTTGTTTCTATTGTTTCTATTGTTTTTGTTGTTACTGTGTCTTTCAATGTTTTTTATTCTTCAGTATTTTGTGACCTTGTGTTCAGCACTTTGGTTACTCCAGCTTTTATAAGTGCTATACAAATTGATTGATTAATTGATTGATTGTTAAGTTGGATGGTTGGCTGGTTAATTGATGGATGGATGGATGATGAAAGAATGAATGGATGAAAGGATAAAAGGATGAATGGATGGATGGTTGGATGGATGGATGAAAGGAAGGATGGATAAAAGGATGAATGGATGGATGGATGGATGATGAAAAGATGGTAGGATGGATGGATGAAAGGATAGATGGATGGATGAAAGAATGAATGGATGAAAGGAAGGATGGATAAAAGGATGAATGGATGGATGGATGGATGATGAAAAGATGGTAGGATGGATGGATGAAAGGATAGATAGATGGATGAAAGAATGAATGGATGAAAGGAAGGATGGATAAAAAGATGAATTGATGGATGGATGGATGATGAAAGAATGAATGGATGAAAGGATAAAAGGATGAATGGATGGATGGTTGGATGGATGGATGAAAGGATAGATGGATGAAAGAATGAATGGATGGATGAAAGGAAGGATGGATAAAAGGATGAATGGATGGATGGATGATGAAAAGATGGTAGGATGGATGGATGAAAGGATAGATAGATGGATGAAAGAATGAATGGATGAAAGGAAGGATGGATAAAAAGATGAATTGATGGATGGATGGATGGATGGATGGATGATGAAAGGATGAATGGATGGTAGGATGGATGGATGAAAGGATGGATGAAAGGAAGGATGGATAGATGAAACAATGAATGGATGAAAAGAAGGATGGATAAAAGGATGAATGGATGATGAAAGGATGAATGGATGAAAAGAAGGATGGCTGATTGGATGGATGAAAGGATGGATGGTTTGTGAATTGATGGATGGTTGGATGCGTGGGTTGGTTAATTGTTTGTTTGGTTGATTCATTGGTTAATTGATGGATGGTGGGGTTAATTTCTGAGTTAATTAATTGGTGGATTGGGTAATTGGTTGGCTGGTTGAATAATTGATTGATTGAAGGGGGGGTGGGGTTGCTCCAGCGGTCTTGTCCACATCTCAGAAAGTGGAAAAACTCCGCCCCTCACAACGTTAATATTAACAGTTGACCAAATGTCTGCATCTGTTTACCAACAAACTGAATTTAAAACCTACTCACAGATTTAATTTTGAGCTTAATTTTCTTTATCTATTTCCTCCATCATGAAAAAAAGATCTCAAGAACATGTAACAATTTTCACCAGAGTGGATGTTGAAGAAAACTGACGTTCAGGCTGGGATGATAGGTGGAGTCAATGAATAAAAACAAAAACGTTTTTTTCCAGTTTTTATTAAGACATAAACACGAAGAATTTTAAACAATTAAACATTTTAAGGTACTGAGATTCTGCATCATTCCCAAAGTAATAAAAAAGTTGATTCAGAGTTAGTAAACAGATATAAAATGATTGAGTGACGTCAGTTTTCTGAAGCATGGAGGTCATGTTTCGGTTTGAGGTAAAGATTCAAATAAAACCTGCTTGTTTCGGAGGTTTTGGCACCAATTGTGACGTTTCATTCCTGTTTGCAGTTGTCGGTAAAACTCCCTCCTTCCACGTCAGTATTCCATGTTCCGGAGCTGACTCTTTCTGTCCGCCTTCCCCTGCAGCGCGGCGGGAAGCAGCGGCAGGTTCATGTTGGCGGCGCGGCGCTGCAGAGACGATCGGAGCTGAACGGCGTTCCTCTTGGCTCCGTCCTCTCCCGCAGACATCTCCTTCCTCTTCCCCCTCTCCTGCCTCAAGCTCTTCATGTCTGAGGCGTGTTGCTTCTGCGGGAGGAAAGCCGGAGGTCTTGACCCGTTTATTAGAAGTCTAGGGGGCCCGGGTCGGTTCAGCCCCGCCCACGGCGCCTTCCTCCCCCGACCGTCTTTCAGCCCCACGTTGCGGAGGCGAGGGAGGAGAGCGGAGGGGGAGGGCTGCGCCGTGTCGTTCAGGTGGCCTCCGTCGGAGGGGGGCGTGTCGGCCTCCTGGAGGATTCTGGGAGAGACGCCGTTCTTCTCGGACGAGTAAAACGTCTGCAGCTTCTCCAGCCGCTGGTTGAAGCTCAGAGGATGAGCGGCACCTTGGTTGTCGTGGAAACAGTCGGGGTTGGTGGCCCCGTCCGACTGGGTCGTCCTGATGGGGTGCTGAGTCGGCCCGTCTTTGCTCGGGTCGGCGTACGGCGGGACTTGACATGGAGCGGAGTCGCAAAGCTTTGAGGCGGAGCTTTTGGGAGGGGACAGGTGGACCCGGGCGGCGAACACCGACACTAACGGATGAAGATGTTAGCATAAAAACTGAGAACGTAAAAATGAATTCAGATGTTTCTCACCTTCAGGAAATAACGACTCTCGTGTCTCTAAAGTGATGGCAACGTCATCAGTAGCCCCGCCCTCTGCGGAGAGAGCGGCCGGGGAGGGGGAGGGAGCACGAAGGGGCAGAGACGGAAGGCGGGGCAGATGAGGCGATGGAGGGCAGTTCTCGTCGACCTCCTCCTGCAGATCCTCCGTCCTCCTCCCTCTCCTCGGACCCTCACTCGTCTGCTGGACCCTCAGAGGTCGACCCGGCGGCTTCAGGCTTTGGTCGTGGGGGGGTTCAGTCTGAAGACGGGCCGGGACGAGAGGTCAGGAGGTCATTTAAAGTCCATCGTGGTAATATTTCCTTCTGTGTACTCTCTTTCTTATAAGTACCATGGACCACACATAAACTTACCAAATAAATTCAAGGTACTTTCTGTGTATCCATTCTGTCCTTACACATTAAAAACCATAAACCCCATAAAAACTTACCATACAAGTTTAATTACTCAGAATGTACTTTCTGTGTATTTTCCTACATATTATTAGTACCATGAAACACAGAAACTTACCACATTAATTCAAGGTACTCAAAGAGTACTTTCTTTGTACCTACTCTCTTGTTGCACCAGATAAGTACCATAAAACACACATACACTTACCAACTGAATTCAAGTACTCAAAAGGTATTTTGTGTGTACCCACTCTTTTCTTAAACATTGTACTATAAAAGACACAAAAACTCATCACATGATTTCAATGTACTGAAATGGTAAGTACCATAAAACACATAAACTCACCAAATTAATTCAAGTACTCAACAAGTACTTTCTGTGTACTCTCTTCTTACACCTGGTAAGTATGAAATGCACATAAACTTACCACATTGATTCAAGTATTCAAAAGGTACTTTCTGTGTATCGACTCTCTTCCTACACCCGGTAAGTAATATAAAACACATAAAAACTTACCATTCCGTGTACCAACTCTTTTTTACACATAGTAAGTACAATGAAACACGTAATTAAAAACCAGAAAAGTAACAGATAAATACCAACAACCAAGAGAGTCATATTACCTTACCATGAAAATGCCTTAGTAGGTACTATGTAAGTAGTACGTGGGAACGACATAAGTACTAACGTAAGTACCATGTTTATACACAGTGGATACCTTGTAGGTACACTCAAGTACCAAAACTTCTTATTCGGCTCCATTTCAAAATCCAAAACCAAAAGACGTGTTGTGGATATCCAAAGAAGGTTTTGAAAATATTATGGGATGGCCACAGGAACTGCAGCTTGGCGGCCATTTTATCACAAATTTGGTACTTTTCACATTTTTTTCACAATATGGAAAAAGAAAACTTTTGTTCCAGCAATCGTTATGAGATTTCACACACACCTCCAGGATAAGTCTACAACCACAACTGAAGTTTTGTTGACCTTTGACCTCGGGAAAAGACGGCCATCTTGAATTTCAAAAAAAATCCTTTTTTTGTACATACTACAAATTTAAACTCCTCCTGGGGATTTCAATCAATCGCCGCCTAACTACTCAACCAACATTGGGAAGCTACTTATAAAAAAATGTTGGTTTTAAAGTTTGTTTATTTTAAGCCTCATTAGCGTGCCAAGCTAGCAAAAGCGGCGTTTCCCTGTTACACACACATTTTCCACCGAAATATTGTTAAAATTGAATACACGAATTGTCGGCTGAAGCTTGATGAAACAATATGACATGTGATATGAACGTATTAGGAATGTGGGCGTGGTTAACGAAAAGCCTCGGTTGCCGAGGAAATGTAACAATGTACTTTTGCCGATTCTTCTGAAAACAACATAGATGTGTTTGTCACTAACAGGGGAACAAAACATAAAATGGTTGCTATGGAGATAAGTCAACAGAAAAGCTGCCATTTTGAAAAAAAGTGTTTGTATTCAAACACATTTGTCACCTGTTGCAGAAAGGGGAGTGTTAAAGACTTATGTAAAGTCTTTTGTGGTGTTGAATTTGAGTTCTATTCAATAGTGTGTGATACAACACTTCCCACCTTGGCAGCTTTGGCTCCTTTGTGGCATCTGCTGAGCTTGCCGAGCAGCAGGTGATAGTTGGCCATGATGGAGGAGGGTTTGTTGGAGGTGAGAACGTGTGTGACCTCCGAGCTGGAGTAACCCAGAGTGTCCGTCATGTACTTCAGCACAGAGGAGTTCAGGTCTTCTGGACTCAGCCTGGAGAGGACACAGAAGAAGCAGACCGAATGCAGATGGGGTCGTCTTTGGTCCGTCACACGGATCTGAGAACGCGCATTATTGTCTGGAGAGCTGGACTCCATGAAGTTTCCACTCCGTGTGAAAAGATAAAAGGCTTTCAGCCATGGTTTGATATATTAAGCTGTCATGCTCTAGACCGCAAAAAGAATTTAGTTTGAAAACATGAAGTGATTTTTCCTCTGTTTTACCCACAATGCATTTCTTGGCAAAAAAAATGTCTGATGAAACAAACATATGTTCCTTTCCACAGCGGAAGAAAATACTTGATTTTATTGCATCTAGAAAATGATGATTGAGGAGGCTATGAAGTTTAGTAGAAGGCCATTTTTTTGAAAAAAAAAATGGAAACCTCAGGCTGTTTAAGCTGCAATAAAAATGTCAAAACTTCATAAAATACAAGAACAATAAATCTAAAATAAAATAATGAGCCACATGTAATCTCTTAAAAATAATAATTTTGTCTTCCAATAAAGAAACTCTAAAAAAGTACTAGTATTATATTAGTTCTATTAAAGGATGCTTACACATAAACGTGGACACATTACTGAATATTAAATGGAAAAATAACATTTTAATTTACAGAATTGCTTAATTTTAATTCTCTCTAATGAAATATTGCTGAGAAATTCTCTCTTTTTTTATTTTCTTTGGAGTGGAAAGTTTCTTCTTTTATCCAAATGTGAATTTCCGCTTTTGCACAGCGACAGAACATGTTTACCTGTTTTTATGGGAAACTGTGTGCAGAGGTTTCTTGTTGTATCCCTCATTGATCCATTTCTGCTCCATGGCTTCTCGGACAGTCGGTCTCTTTTCTGGATCCGGCTCCAGAAGAGACATCACGAAAGACACGGCGCCTGCAGCAACAGCACAAACACAAAGGGACATTTATTTTAGGAATATTTTATTTATGAATTATTTTATTACAATGCAAAAATTCACCTTACAAAAGAAAAATCAGTCATTTAGTATCACCCGTCGTTCTATTCTATTCTAGACAGTTTGGAACTTAGATGATTAAAGTCTTAAAGGTAGAGATATAAGCACTTTACATCTGTGGGATTTATTCAGAAAAATATATTTTTTCAAAGGAGATGGGAAAAATAAAAATAAGTTCAGTAAGGCACGTGAAGTTTACAATGGAAGCTGTCGTAAATGATGAACATTTTTCCTTATTTTATTTTATTTTTTAGGGGAGCCAAACCATCAAAACTATGACTATTTCTGCAAATTTAAGTTAGTTCTTTTTTTGTAGTTGTTTTTGTGGATGTCTAAATGAATTATTGTTTTACACTAAAACCTTTAAGACAAAATGAAGAATCCCTACTGGCCACGCCAAGTATTACACATAAAGTTCATCTTTGTCTCTCAGTGCCTGCTATGGACTTTTCAATTATTAAAGACCCACTCGAATAAAAATTGTGTTTTTAAAATGTTTCTTTAATATTTTTTTATGATGACGGACAGTGGCGGTCTTACCAGTTTGGGGGCCCTAGGCAAACGATAAAACGGGCCCCCCTTCAATTTTCTTTTTGAAGATTTTGAGTAACTTTTAGACATCGTCAATGTCAAGAATTCAAATGTTTTTATATGAATTTGAAAAGCACAGATTTAAATCTTTAGGATTGTATTTTATACTTCACCTGTTGATGGAATAGTCCTTTGCTACACAGTGACGAGGGAGGACAAATACTTTCACATGAGCAATCTTGTATAATTTCGCTGATTTTGAATTTTTTTTGACAGACTAAATTATTAATAGACGTGGAAATTATTCAAGATATATTATCGCTTCTTTGCCCAATGGTAAGTCCGCCCCTGGTAAAGGACATATTTAAAGAAAATTAAGCTTAATATGGCATTTTTGAGTATTTTTTAAAATTCAAATCAGGAATCAGAAGCATAGAAAAAACTCAGTTTTAAAGAGATCATGTTTGGTTGGGGTTTTAAGGGGCTGTAAGCTAGCAGGAGAGCATGTAAACAAAGGGATGATGGGAAATTAGGGCAGGCTTATGCCTGGACACAGAAGCACCGCGAAGCCTGCTTCCTTTCGGCGCCCTTGTTAACCTATAATGCGGTTCACACCAGGTGCAGGATGCCGCGGCCCCCCGCGGAAGGAAATATTTAAAGAAAATTAGGCTTAAAATCGTTTTTTGAGTATTTCTTTGTTCAAGTCGCTGTGAATCAGGAGCAGACGAAAAAATTCCTTTTGAAAATCATCATATTTGTTGGTGTCCAGTGTGAACCAAGCGTAACTGGACCTGGAAGCACAGCGGAATGGAGGCAGCTTCCATTTTTGCGTCCTTATCAACCTATAATGTAGTTTACACCAGGCGCAGAGCGCCGCGGTCCTCCGCGGAAGGCTCGCGCTGTGCAGTGGATCGTTTTAGCGTCTGGTCCACTTTGAGCGTGAGCGTTCCGCGACAATTCTTGCGGGAAGTTACAACAATATACACGAGAAAATCCAGTTTATTTTCAAAATAGACCGCGATTGACAAATACGATCATGTTTTTGTATCTGAACAGACTGTAGAGATGAAAATAAACACACTATCACAACATGCACGAATATTTTAAGGTTATCTGCTATGATGGAAAAAACAAAAAAGCTTTAGCTTGTCGCAGAAAAATTGAGTGAATTGCAGGCGAGCGCGGAGGCCGCACTGCTTCCGCGTCCAGCATTATTCCGCGCCAACAGTCCCGCCCCCAACTCAAATTTCTATGACCTCCTGACACTCTGCATAAACTATAAACTTGAAAACAACAAAAGTTTTCTTCTTTTTTTCTATTTTGTCTAAAAACATCATCATAACTAAAGACCAAAATAGATAAAAAGATGATTGTAGTGAGGGTAGAATATATAAGTGTCATACCCTTGCTTATGTCTCCAGGGACGCTGCTGATCTCGCCATTCACCATCTTCTGGTGTAGATGTTTGATGTTGAAAGGTTCAACAGTGAAGGGTAGAGTTCCTGTCAGCATCGCAAACATGCTCACACCTCTAAAGAGACAAAACAATAATCCTGAACTTCTTCATATTTAGATTCAAACTGTTAAAATAAAAATCCACGTACATGGACCACACGTCCACTTTCGGTCCATACTTCCTGTGAGCCAGCAGCTCGGGGGCGGCGTAGGCCGGACTGCCGCACTGAGTGCTGAGGAGCTCCAGAGGGACAGAGTCTGTCCTCAGGGTGTTGCTTAAGCCAAAGTCTGCAGCAATAATAACATTTTTACACAACATAATCTTCTTATTGCCTTTAAAACAGAGTAAAAAAGTTGTACACGCTACATACCTACAATCTTGATGTTGTTGTGCTCATCCAGAAGAAAGTTCTCAATCTTAAGGTCTCTGAAACATATTTTCAGACCATTTCTTTAACAATAGAGCTTGTTTTTTTTGTACTGAAACAAAACTTTATCCATCCGGATTTCGTACAAGATTGAAAATGTGCCTACTTCTCCGTCTCACCACACTCAAGTAGCTCTAAAACTTCCAGAGAAATAAAATCCTGTGGTCAGAAAAGAAGGAGAAAGACAGAGAGCCCCTATAAACCGTAGCCTGGGAATCCGCCATCTTTCTTTTTATCCGCCTGCAGACTCCAAACTCCAGAGCTGCTCGCACTAAAACCAAAGGAAGTTCAAAGGCAGATAACCAGCAAGAAAGTGCGAGAACAGACCATCATAAAAGGGGCAGATATTTGCGGTCAACCGCCTAAATGTGGGTGGCAGGAGGTGCGTTTTAGTGCAAATTTTAAATTCATTTGCACAGTAATTACGCCTGTGAGTCTGTGTGACAGAAAGTGGGGCTGTGGAAGACTTAGGAGGGAAGTCGTTGAGGGACTTCATTAGAGAGGAAGTCAGTGATGTTGTGATGATGTGTGAATCATGGCGGCGGCGCGGGATGATGAGGTCATTGCCTGGTAATCACATTCCCACCTCCGGAGAGGCCAGGGGCTTTAAACCAACACTCTAACGGTGCGTGCAGCATGGGAAATGTATGTCTACGATACTGTGTGCTCGTATTTTCTGACACCAAATACTGCAAAACCATTTATCCTGTCTAGCTTGACTTGCCAGATTCTCCCTTTCTTGCACTACTTTGTTGTTTATATGCCAAAAACGACTAAAAGTGTGATGAAAAACATACATGGGAGACTGAAGATTTGAAACTAATATCCTGCTCAAGAATTTATTCTTCCATCCATCCTTTTTTGACATCAAAAGTGAAGCATTTGGTATCAATCATAGCTTCCTCGTCTTGCACTGTAAAAAGTAAAACACTAGATCGATGAACAAAATTTATAAAAAAAAAAGGTTTTTTATTGAATTACGCTTTTGAGTTAAATACATTTTATTAAGATGAAAACGTAAACATTTAAATATAACAAATTAAAGAACTTTTGTTAATTGTTAAATAATGTTAAAATAATACATGAGCATTTTTAATACGTTATAAGTCCGCACATCTTCATGAAGAATTTAGTTTTAATTTTTTTATGTACCTTTTATTAAAACTTAAAGATCACTGGTGGCATTAAAGATACTTGAAGAAACTTTAAGATACCACTGGATACAGCGTTAAAGCGTTGTATTTCTGAGTATTTCTTTATTAAAATTGCTATAAGAAAAGAAGCAGACAAAAATCATCAGGTTTAAAAAAAAGAGTCAGAAAATTCACTGGATGGGCCAAAATTTCTCTGATCCAAGCTCTAAGCAACTGGGTGGGTAAGGGGGCGGGGTTGCTGTACCATTAACTAAGAATCAAGCAACAAAACAATTTTTTTGTGTGTGGAAACTTGACTATTGTCTATTGTAAGTTAAAAAAAAAAGCATTTAGGCGAAATTAAATTGAGCTTTTATTTTACAGGAGTTTAAGATTTTTTGCATTAATTAAAAAAAAATTTCTTTCATAAACAAGTTCAAATAACTTGTTGACATTTTTATAACTAAAAATACAACAACTCAAGGCTTTTGACAAGCATTAACTTGACCTATACTGCAGAATGTGTCAGTATGCTGATGATAATGTACTGTTTGATTGTATGTGTGTGTTTGTGCAGGGACCGGTGCACGATGGACGACATTTCTAAAGAAAATGAAGCTTTAATATTGCATTTCTGAGTATTTCTTTACTCAAAATGATGTGAATGAGGAGCAGACAAAAAATTGCAGTTTTTAAAAAAAGCTAACTGTGATGTAGAAAATTTTGGGGATGGGCCAAAATCTTCCTGCTCCAACCTCTCAGCAACCGGATGGGGAAGGGGGTGGGGGTCCTGTATCACTAAACCAGAATAAAGCAACACAACATTGTTTTAATGGAGAATCTTAACTATTGCTTACAAAGTAAAAAGAATCCAACTGTTTAGAGAAAAAGACTCATTCTAAATTCAGGCAAAATGAAATTTAGTTTATATTTTTAAGGATTTTTTTTTTTTTTTTTTAGTTTAACTTTAAGTATTTTGCTACTTAAACCCATTCCAGTTAATTGATGGTACTATCAGCTAAAGATACAACATCTCAAGCTTTTTGACATGCATTAAGTTGACTTTTTTCCTGAATGAATGATCTATCTGTATGTTGATGATATTGGAATATTTGTGTATGTTTATGTAGTGACCTGTTTGTTCATGATGGAGGACATATATTAAAAAAAATGAAGCTTTAAAATTGCATTTCTGAGTATTTCTTTGCTCAAATCGCTGTGAATCAGGAACAGATGAAAAATTTCAGTTTGGAAATAAAAGAAATCTCCCTGCTCTAAATGGTAAATGGCATATACTTGTATAGTGCTTTCTATCAAGGGCCCAAAGCGCTTCACAGTCACAGACCCATTCACCCATTCACACACACAGGTGGTGGCTCTGCTGCCGAACACTGGCGCCAACCTCCCACCAGAGGCAATTTAGGGTTCAGTGTCTTGCCCAAGGACACTTCAACACATGAGCGGGCAAAGAATCGAACTCACTATCTTTCGATCGTGAGACGACTGCCCTACCACTGCACCACGGCCGCCCACTAAACTCTCAGAACTGAGCGGGAAAAGACTGTTCCACTAAATCAGAATAAAGCAACAAAACATATTTTTTTGTGAGGAAATTTAAATATTGTCTACAAAGTAAAAAGAAGCAAAATGTTTAGAGAAAACAAATGTATGCTTTTATTTTGGAGGAATTTAAGATTTTTAACATCAACTTCACAAACATGTTCTAATAAATTGTTGGCAGTATTAACTAAAAAGAAAACAACTCAAGCCTTTTGATTAACTTGACCTCCTTCCTGAAGGATCCGTCTGTACGCTGATGATATTGGACTATTTGTGTGTGTGTAGTGACCTGTGCACGATGCCATGCTTGTGCAGGTGTTCCACTGCTGATAGGATCTGTCGTGTGTAGCGCCGGACCTCCCGCTCCTCCAGTCTCTTCTTCTCACAGATCCTGTCCATCAGGTCCCCCCCTGCACAGAGCTCCATGGCCATGTAGTAACTGTTCTCTGTCTCCAGAGTCTGACACACAGCATCATGCGTGATGTGGCTACATGCACCAACATAAAACACCAGCTCTCATCATCTTTCATCTATTTTAACTAACACATTTAATTGTCCCTCAATGCCTTTGATCTATTTAATATCATAATTGATTGAACTAATTTACCTCCAGAAGAACGACAATATGAGGATGTTGAATCATCTGATGAATTCGAGGTTCCCTCTTCATGTTTTTCAGGACGTAGGAGTCCTGTCGCGCTTTCTTTTTGTCAATTACCTTAATGGCAACCTAAAGACAAACACACACTCACTAAACACAAAATTTCCAACAGATATTTGATCACAGAAAAATGATAAAACCTTTATAAACCTTGATTAAGAATTTAAGGTCTAGAAAAACTTAGAAATGTGATCATTTCGAGTAAATTCAGTGACTTTAATCAAGAAAAAATACATTTAAATGAGGAAAAAAATATTTAAACATCAAATCTGTTGTTTGAATTTCTTCCTGGGATTTATTTAAATAATTTAAGAATTACAGTGCTAAAAGCTGTTGTGGTATTTTGGTTTTCTTTGTTGTAGCTGTGGCTGAAGTAACCTGATTGTATTGCAATGTCCATAGAATATCTGAGCACAATCTCAGCTAAAAAAAAAACGTATTGTGAACGCATTTAAGTTTAATTCTAAACTTTTTTTAGCAAGCTGTGGCTCTGAAACCACTTGGGACATTTTCATTCATCCATTGTTGCTCTTTGGCTTTCAAGAAAAAACTGAAATAATGTAAATAAAAAAGTGGTTTGTAGTTTTGATTAATTAGTTTGATCTTATGAAGTTTTGAGGTGGTTTATTAAACATAAGAGAGAATATAATATCAATCAAACTTGTAATGACAGTCAAACTTTTTGTCAAATTTTCAAATTTTATATCAAATTAAAAATGTCCAAATTTTTATCCACCAAAAATCTTTCTCCAAATCCACCAAGTGTTTCCAATCATGATCCCCAATCATAATGATGGAAAATTTAATGCTTGACTTGCAAGTTCTGCTATTAAAAGTAAAGAAATTGAAATATGTTACGTATAGAAAAATATAACAAAGTTATAATTTAATTTATATAAATATTTGAAATCTATATGTATAAATAAATGGCCACAAAAACATATTGTATTAAAGGTTACAGACCCCTGGGGGGATATTTGATGTCTTTTGTCTCTGTCTGCCCCTCTGGGGATCAATCATCTGAGTACTTGCACTTCCTGGGTCTCCACACTACAATTCCCATCAGCCCTCGCTGTCACTTCCAGCAGTATTTAGTCAGAGCTCAGTGCGAAGTCTTGTTTGTGCCACTCTGGTTGTTCTCTGATACCCTCACGCTTGTGTTTGATTTCTGCCTGCCTGACCCTGATTTAGCTTTGTGGACTTTCAGCTTAAGTCCTGCTGTGTGCTCGGACTCTTTCAATTACCAGATTTTAATCTTTAAATGATTTTAAATTTTGATTGTTTTGTTTTCGGATGTCTCAAAATTAATTCGGGATTTTAAAAGTTAGTCTCAAACTTTTTTATTTTTCTAGATATTGTGTAAACAGCATTTGTAAAAATGCATCAAGAATGTAAATTTCTACAGAACTAAGAGACAAATCCTCTTTTAGATGCATTTCTGGAGGTGAGAATGGACGTATGAATTTTGGATTGGATTTAAAAGAGAGATTAATGAATCAGCTTGTAAAAAGTTGCTAACCAAAGGGAGGAAGTAAATCCATTATTTAACACAAAATATTTTGTGTAAAGGTCTTAAATATTCCAAAGGATTTAAAATTAGAAAATCAAAAGCGTATTTTACAATCAGGTTAATGACTGAGGTGAAGAAAAGGACTCGGGCTTAGCGAGCTAATCAGGTCAGTTACACATGGATCATCAGTCAGATGAAGACGGATCGGCTTACAAAACCTGCTATATGTACCTGATACTCTACATGCAAATGTATGAGTTGGTGTTCTGCACACGTTTGCGTCAGTGCAAGTTAGCAAAGGTTAAAAGGGGTTAGGAGTTATGGTCAACCAGGTGAGTTGACCGTAACTATGGCAACCAGGGCGGCTACACTCAACAAGAAAGTTGCGCTAATCCTGCACCTGCTCTGCATATTTTTAACACAACTTTCAATTTGGACCTGTTAACGATTACAATTACCGTAAAACCCCAAAGTTAATTTAGAACCGCTGTAAAACCGTGCGGTGACATTTTCTCGATTCTGGTATCTTTTGAAAGATAAAAACCGAACCCAGAAGTTGAGCCAAAAACAGCAAAAGAGTCATTAAGGGATTAGACGTGCTGAGCGCATGCTGCCTCGTTAAATCCTTTTTTTAAAGAGTCATAGTTATGAAATAAGCAGTTATACGCCGACTTTCTGTACACAAAACAAGCCTAATGAGAGGCTGCTGTCTTTTCCAAACCTCACTGTGTGTAATTATCTGTAACAAGGCAGTGCTTGTTACCATGTAATCATATCTTTAGCGCGTGTGATCTTTTTCATTGCCTTCTGTCCAGTTCAAAATGCGCTGCCACCCACCTTCTCCCCCGTGCCGATGTGCAGCCCCTCCATCACTTTGGCAAACGAGCCTTTGTTGATCATCCTCCCGACCAGGTAGGAGCCCACTCTTTTGGAGTGAGGGAAGCTCCTCAGCAGCTCCCTGGGGACTCTCAAGGACGGCAGAGAAAGTCTCCCCTGACCCGAGTCCTCGACTCCCTCGAAGTCCTCCGAGGCGGGCTTCACTGCGGCGGCTGGCATCCCGGACGAGGCCCCGGCCCCATGTGGAAGCCTCCTACCCTCTCGATGGAAAGGCCAGGAGTTTCATTCTAACAAATTCTCTCCTATTTTTAGCCTCCTTTGTTCAGCCTCTCAGGTGCTCGCCGCGTCCCCGCTGGTCAGTGGATGATTAACCGGCGCGGGAATGAAGCGGACATACTACACCGTGGTCACCTATCTCCCTCCCCCCCCCGCCACGATGCACACTGATGCTCACGGTTACACAGTAACCACCTTTAATTGTCTCACGTGATAGCTGCTTTTGAAATCGGATCTGTCATCAGGTCAAACCGAAGTTCTGTCATGTGCCACTACATTGAAATTTGTCAAATACTAGAAGGCTTTATTTCTTCTAACATTACACGATAACCATCTACCCTCCTGTGAGTCTTGTTCACCAGATAAATCCTGTATTTTCTCACCAAAACAAAATACAGCCAATTCTAGAAATTATATTGGAAAAAGCTTTTTTTTGTAAAAAGAGAGATGAAAGATAAAAGGAAAGAAAAACAAATTAAACAAAAAACAAATGAAAGTAATCTGGGATTCATTAAAAAAACTGTTTACACAAAAATGTCCTGAGGATTTTCGCCCAATCAGGTCCTAATTTGGCAGTAATCGGCAAATGAAGACCACAGATGAAAAGGAAGATGTCCCACTCCGACAGAAAATATGAAAAAAACAGAACGGTAACAGTTTTTAACATCAAACTGTTTTTTTCCCACCATTTTCATCTGGTCTTGTCACTTTTTTGCTTTCTTGGTTTTATTTAGTCTTTCAAGTTTTCATGTTCATCTCAGATTTCAATAATAATTGTTGATTGATCAGAAAATGGAAAAACAGCAAATTTAAAAGCAAAAACAAAGCAGTAAATCAGTGGTGGACTCTACAGCGTTTGTATTAATTTTTATTTTTAAACCTTAAATGCCTTAATAACTGGTCCACTAGACGGCATCAGTATCTAGAATCGAGAAGCATTTAAAAACAGGAATTACATTTAAATGTTGAATAAATTAATTTATATTTATTAGTTATTAAACTTATTAAATTGCTAATTTGTTAATCAACATGATCAGTTTTATTCAATTTCAGTGACTTTGGCTGTTTAATCACAGAATTCAATAATAATGGGCATAAAGTATATAGTAGACACTTTCAACTCTCGGCCCCAGGCGATCGCCTGTGTTTGCCTAATGGTACATCCGCCCCTGCAGTAAGGAAATGGTTAGCAGACACTTTATATTTAGAGCTTTGCCTTTATATTTAGAGCTTTGCAGCACCTCAACTTGTTACACAAATTTCTTACTACAGGTACAAAACTTATTTTACAGACGCACATTTTTATTTCTACAGATATAAACATTTTACAAATCTCTTCTTACAAACCTTTTCTCTAATGTTCAACTAAAAGGAGTCACATTTTAACATCTATATGAATTATTGCAAACTATTATTATCATCATTGACTTCTTTATAAGGTGTTGTTTGTCTTAAAAACATCATTTTTTAACTTATTTATCATTTTCCTGTTTGACCTTTTTGTGACCTGGCGGTTTCCTAATTCAGTCCACGATTGTCAGTTTACACTTGACTCAATTATTTTGTTTATTTATTTATTGTTTTTATTGACAAGTTATTGTTCCTTTCTCAGCTCGAAATACAGTCCAATTGGTTTAGTTAATTGAAATTTCAACACAAAAAGTCTAAAATCGTGACACATTTTGTTAATCTAGTTCAGTGATGGTAAGAAATCCAGATTGATTGTCTTAACCTCTTAATGCCTGTAGTCTCAAATATGCGACAAACTAAATTAGCTATAAAATGACCTTCATGTAGAAATAACACAAGTGAAAATCTTTTTTCATAGCTGGAAATAAATTCAGACGTTAGGAGGTTAATATTCATTGCTAAACCAGAAAGCTGATTTCAAAATAGCTAAAAATGAAATGAAAAACGTAATCTTAAGTTATTTACACTCAAGTTTGTCTTTCTATTAAAGCACATGGCACTCAATCTTAAGTTTTTCCCCTCACTCATCTGAGAAAAATAGAACAAAAATCATGTAACCGTAGAGTCTCTACAATCCCTCCAAAACACACGACCTCACGCGACCTCAAGCCCGTCAGTTTTTCCTGTTTTCAACATCTCCTCGCGCTTCGTTCCAAACAGCAACCTCAGCTGTAAACCGTCACATTTCGAGACGATTTAAGGTGAAATCGGCTCCAAAAAAAAAAAAAAAAAATCCACCAAACGCAGCAACAGCTGCTGGATTTCCAAAAAAAAAAAAGCAAACTCTTTCCAGAACGTTGCATGGACCTTCACACCAGAAGCCCTACACATCATTAACAGGTCTTAGGACTTTGGCTTATGCATGAGAGAAGGTGTTAACGCAGCCTTCCTAATGCCTAAAGGCTGTCAGGCTTTTGTCTGGCGGAGAGGAAAGAAACCAAGAGGGGAAGTGTTTGCTTTGTCAGCGTTTGAATGCTATGCTGGGGCGCTTGAGCTTTTATCCACCTTTATATTCTTCAAATTGTGCATTTTCCCGCCGACAATCGACTGTCTTCCTCCTGTTGTGCAGCAGAGGAATGCCGGCTCGGCGTTGGCGAGCATCTTGGCGGTCACATTAACTCGGAGGAGAAAGAAACCTCTTTTTTTTCTCGCTTCCTGTCTGTAATAAATGGATCCTCAGCAACCATTAAGGCATATTTTAACACCAAATAACTCCCCCCGAACCCACACTAGAACAGACACGGCCGGCCCCCGCCTCCTCAAACATCTCATTTCTTTCTAGTGTTTCACGGATAAAAGCGAGCGTTCTTTTGGTGGCACAGCATGATGGGTTTCACAGCGATATAGTTTATGGTCTGCAAGGTTTTTAATGGAAGTTATAACTCTTGGTTGAAGAACCGGCTTTTCCTGTTTTTAAAAATTTGGCTTTAAACCTAAAAATTAGCTGTCTCATAACATATTTTATCAAAAAAAAAAGATGTTGACAGTAAAAACAACTGTTTTAGATGCAGAAAAAACAATAAATTTAAGTCAATTTTCCTTCATTTTTCTAGATTTACCGAGGCGTCACGCAGAAAATGTGCATTTATGTAAATCCAAACCTTAAAGTGGCACATGATATTTGAAAAAAGGCATAAAAAAAATCATTTTTATTCATAAAATCAAAATTATATTCTAGATTGTTTAATCAAAGCTGTTATTTAAATGAGTTTTGAGATAATGCTGCAAAAATGTTCATTTAAATGCTCCTTTATAATGTTTTAATGATTAATAACATTAATTAATTTAATTTAGGAGGACTTTTTAAAAATAAATACATCCTCAGATTAATTTTAAACACATATTAAACAGTGCAAAGCATTTGTTAAATAAAGCAAAGGTTTTCAGATTGATTTTGAGGATTTGATTTATTATAATGATGAGTTTTACTGTTACCCCACTGGTCATTTCAAGCGTTGCTGTACTAGTCTGCCCTCTGGTGGACGAGTTACACTGATGCAAAATCTGGTTTTTTTGCTATTTTCACTCCTGAGAATGAAAAACTCTGCTAATTAAAAGGGAATTTATCTATTTTTTCCTTAAATGTTCACATATTTATAGACACATTTCATGACTTGTAAGAAAACGACTTGAAGTTATGAATAAAAAATGAAAGTGGCTCCACATTAAAACAGTTCCTAACAGTCATTATTTATCCATTTCTGAGAATTTAAACAATGCAGCTGCGAAACTAAACCCTGATGCTCCCGTTTAGGATGATTTTATGACAGTAAAAGTAGGTTGCTCTGGTTTCTTTAACATTAAAATGTGGTTTGCTGTCGTCGTCTGACGACTTCATCATCCTCCTCGAGCCATCAGCTGGCTGCAAAAACCTTTCAGGGAGATCAGGTTGCTTCAGCACTCAAACCAGTCAGAAATGATGCTCAGCCGCCCATAGAAGTGTGTGCCAGAAAAACGTAGCGGTGATCGAAGCGTTGGAGGAAATGAAAGCTGTAAGAAGAACTCAGGTGAGTGTCCCCTTCTACCCCTGCCACGTAGGTCAAATTTTCAAAATGGCAGCCTTTCTGATGGATTTATCTCCATAGCAACCATTTTATTTTTTGGTCCCCTGAGGGTGACGGAGAGATCTATGTCATTTTTAGAAGAATTGAAGAAACTACATTTTTTGATTTCCTTAGCAACAGAGTTTTTCGTTCACCATGCCCACATTCCTTCTATGTTCATATTGTATGTTATATTGTTTAGTCCAGTTTGAGCTGACGATTCATGTATTCAATTTTCACATTATTCCAGTAAAAAATGTGGGGGCAGGAAGAAAATGCCACTTTTGCCAGCTTGCCGTGGTGGCGCCATTCAAAATCTTCTAAATACAGTACTTATTCTACTATATATATATATATATTATATATACATATATATATATATGTATAATATATATATTTTTTTTTTTTTTGGGGGGGGAGATCCAAGATGGCAGACTCCTGCTGGGGTCAAAGGTCAAAGAAACTTTGGTTGAGCTTGTAGACGGAAACAGATTTCTCGGGAAAACTTTTTGAAAAAAAAAAAGGAAAATTTCCAAATTTCCCGATTTGCGACAAAAAGGCCGCTAAGCTGTAGGTCCAGCAGTCATCCCATAATAATTTATTTGGATCGCACCAACATGTGTATTTTGGTTTAGTTAGCAAATTTTGAAATTTTTTAACAACATTTTGGCCCCGTTCTGTTTGTGATGTCATCATGTTTGGTAGATGACCAAAAGTTGGTGTTTTTTTTTTTAATATTTGGCGGCGGGCGAAATATTCGCTCAAGCACATATTAAGAAAGACAAATTGTGAAAACAATTCAGTAATTAAGTCCAGAACAATACGATTGCTGGTTGTTCTAAATCCGTCTTTGGATTCTACTACAACTAACTAACTACTGCCGGAAAATTGCCAATTTCCCAATTTGGGACAAAATGGCCGCCAAGCCGTAGGTCCTGCGGCCATCCCATAATAATTTCAAATTATTATTTTGGTTTTAACAATGTGTTTTCGTTTCGTTAATGGATTTTGACGTTTTTTTTAAAAAATCTTGGCTTCGATCTGTTTGTGATGTCATCAGTTTTGGGGGACGTCCTTCACTATGTCCAAAATTTGGTGATTTTTTTTTTTTTTTTTGAGTATGTGGCAAAAAATGTATTTCTCAAGGGTGAATAAAGAAAACGTGCCAAAACAATCTCGTTCTTCAGTCCAGAACAGGTTGTTCTAAATCCGTCTTTGGATTGTCCAATTAAAACTACTTCCAGAAAATTGCCAAACTTCCCAATTTGTGACAAAATGGCCGCCAAGTCGTAGGTCCTGCGGCCATCCCATAATAGTTTTGACATTTCTTTAGGATTTCACCGCGTGTTTTGCTTTTGTTAGGGAATTTTGAAGCTTTTTGACAAAATTTTGGCCCCGTCTGTTTGTGATGTCATCATTTTGAAGGACGTCCTTCACTGTGTCCAAAACTTTGTGTTTCTTTGTTTTCTTTTTTGTGGCATTTGCTGAAAGATGGAAAATTGCAAAATAAATTCTCAAAACTACACTATTACCGGTTGTTTTAAATACGTCTTTGGATTGTTTGACCTAAATGCTAGTAGAAAATTTTCAAATTTCCAAATTTGTGACAAAACAGCCGCCAAGCCTGCAGCCATCCCATAATATTTTTTTGTTTGCGTTAGTGGATTTTGACCAAATTTTGCCCCACTTCTGTTCGTGATGTCATCATTTTTGGGGCCCATCCTTCATCTGGTCCAACATTTGGTGATTTTTTTGGGGAGTTTGTGGCGGTTGGCAAAATTTTTGCTCAAAGGTGCAGTAAGAAAGAAAGAATCTGATACGATCCCTAAATCTGTCTTTGGATTGTTCTTTTTTGTGTCGTTTGCTGAAAGTTTGCTGAAATTGCAAAATAAATTCCCAGAACTAGACTATTATCACCAGTTGTTCTAAATACATCTTTGGATCATTTGACCTAAATGCTAGTGGAAAATTTTCAAATTTTCAAATTTGTGACAAAACAGCTGCCAAGCCTGCAGCCATCCCATAATAATTTCAAATTTTCTCCACTGACATTTTTTGTTTGCGTTAGTGGATTTTGACCAAATTTTGCCCCAGCTCTGTTCGTGATGTCATCATTTTTGGGAGATGTCCAAAAGTTGGTGTTTTTTTTTAAATACTTGGCGGTGGGCGAAATATTCGCTCAAGCGCATACCAAAAAAGACAAATTGTGAAAACAGTCCAGTAATTCACTCCAGAACAATACAATTGCTGGTTGTTCTAAATCCGTCTTTGGATTCTACTACAACTAACTAACTACTTCCGGAAAATTGCCAATTTCCCAATTTGGGACAAAATGGCCGCCAAGCCATTGGTCCTGCGGCCATCCCATAATAATTTCAAATTATTATTTTGGTTTTAACAATGTGTTTTCGTTTCGAAAAAATCTTGGCTTCGATCTGTTTGTGATGTCATCAGTTTTGGGGGACGTCCTTCACTATGTCCAAAATTTGGTGATTTTTTTTTTTTTTTTTTTGAGTATATGGCAAGGAGAAAAATGTATTTGTGTTTTAAGCATAAGAAAACATGCCAAAGCTAGAACTATATGATCCCAGGTTGGTTCTATGATCCGCTTTGGATTGTTCAATTAACTATTTTCAGCTTGCAATACATCCCATTTGTGGACAAAATGGCCCGGCCAAAGTGCCGTAGGTCTCATCCCAATTCATTTCTTGAGGGACGTCCTTCACTGTGTCCAAATCTTTGGTGTTTTCTTTGTTTTCTTTTTTTGGTGGCATTTGCTGAAAGTTTGCTGAAATTGCAGTAATTCCCAGATTACACTATGGAGGTTTGTTTGGTAAGATTTGGATAATTTGACCTAAATGCTACTGGAAAATTTTCAAATTTCCAAATTTGAAGCCGCCAAGCCTGCAGCCATCCGATAATATTTTTTTGTTTGCGTTAGTGGATTTTGACCAAATTTTGCCCCAGTTCTCTTCCTGATGTCATCATTTTTGGGGCCCATCCTTCATCGGGTCCAACATTTGGTGATTTTTTTGGGGAGTTTGTGGCGGTTGGCAAAATTTTTGCTCAAAGGCGCAATAAGAAAGAAAGAATCTGATACGATCCCTAAATCCGTCTTTGGATTGTCCGACCAAAGTATAATTTATGCGAACCGTTTTCAGAAGGCTCTAAAGTCTTTGCTTTGAGATTTTGAAACTTTAGAGTTAGGAATCATAAATCTGCTCCTTCTATTCCAGTTTTAGTGACTAATTCTTTCTGCAAACTTTGAAGTTCAGAGTCGATCTGAAACGGTGTCACTTTCTCCATGAAAACTCTGAATACATCCATCAATAAAAACTCCGCCGTCCTAATCCCAACCGGGTCTAAACTGGTAGTTTGTGTCACGGGTGGTTAGGAGGTTCTCTACTGTCAACAAAAGGCCGAGGGAGGCCGAGAGCCCTCCCCTCCTCGCTGAGAGGCTGCGAGCGCCGGCGGTGCACTCCCACCGTCACTAATGAGGACCGTGTGTGCGTCTGCGCCTCAGCACATTCGCCCAGATGTGCGGCCAGCTTGTGTGTGTGCGCAGATGTGTGTTTATGTGCGGTAGTGGCCTGCTGTGCCGCTCCCAAATTGAAATGTGAAAGAAACGTGTTGGAAGGTGATGACAAGAGTGAAGTGAACCAGTCATTTCCTGAAGGCCCGGGCCAGATGTGTCACACACAGAGCCTCAGAAATCTGCAGCTTAATAACTAGGATATTTAACCAGAAGGGGTGTTGGCGGGCGCGCATGTGTGCTTACCTGTGCCCTTAAGACTATGTTTGATTTTGCCTAAAAATGACTGAGCCTTTTTTTTTTTTAGCATTGGAGTTTATTGGTTTAATTTTTTTTTTGAGGTTGCAGAGGGTAAAGGAAGAACGGGAAACGTCTGACGGCCCCTCCGCACTCACACTGGGTCCATTCCACACTGTACTCCGCCACTGACCACAATGGCTGCCACTTCCCCCTTCGGAGCAAACCCTGGCGCCTAAAATAACAAAGAAAATAGTCTGCCTCCAACCGTCTGATGTCTCCGTATTTCCAACTTCTCTTGTTCTCATTAGCATGTGATTCATGAAGTACAACGTCGAAATACAATCAGATCCTTTTCCAGGGATCCGTCAACCGATTCACTCAGAGCCTTTTTTTTTTTTCGCATGTCATTTAATAAACTAGAAGTGTTGCAGGTTTCCTGAGACGTGCGCAGAAACATTAATGTATAAGACTGGACTGTTTTCATAAACCCAAGAATCGAATGGTTATTATACATGACAGTATATGAGAACTGGACTTAGTATTCCAAACAGGAAGTACCTGCTAGTTCCAAGAAGCCAAATTCCCATAGACGTCTATAGAGAAACGAGCAGCTGTTAGTCATGTCATTGTTAATAGTTTTTAAATATTTTCTTTTGATATACAAGTCATAAACTGGCCAATCAGATGCCTCGATTAAAGTAACCGAATGTTCAAAACTTTTTTTATGTCTACACATTCTCACTCCCAACTCGTTAGACGTCAAATACGAACGTATGGTTCGAGCCCCCGTCCACGCCACTTTTTTGATGTTTTGGGGTGACCCCCAACTCTGTTCCCATTAAATCACAGGTCCCCAACCCTCAGACTCAGATGCAGAACTAGTAACAGGTTAGGGTCACGGTCCACGTCCCAGTAGCAGTCCTTGTCCCAGTATCGGGTCGGGGACCCCTGGTTTAATGGGAACAGCCAACGATAAGTTGGGGACACCCAAAAAGTGACCCTAAGGAGGCCTCAACCATACGTCCATATATGATGTTTTCAAATGGTAGGGGTGTGGCCTTCCAAAAAGCTTACTCCTGATTGGAGACAGACATTGACTCAGACCAGTCAATGTAACTGACGGTTGAAAAAAATGGTGTCTGAATTGATTTTATTTGGTTGGAGCCATAAGTGAGGCATTTTCCATGGGTACTATCACGCTACATACCTCCAGTTCTCATATACAGTCAATTCAGGGGACACAAATTAGAATCAAGTAATAATTATGTAACTACACACAAGTACAAAAGCTACAGTTAAGATGTGACATCACACATTTATACCAATTTGTAAAAAGTCCTTACATTTGTATCCAAAAGTGACATCAAAGATCATAATATGTATGGAAAACAAATTTTAAAAAGTTATTGTCAATGGAAACTCCCTCATTTAGCTGAGGTAAAAGTTTTAACTATGTCAAAAGCCCAATTAAAAATACTGCTAAATACAATTCAGTCATCTTTTAATAATTTTATGATAATGACAGGAGAAAATATAATTTCAAAGTTCCTTATGCATGAAATAGACACATCAAGTGTTAAGTTGTGTATAATATTTAAACAATGGATAAATATAGTAAATTGAAGTAAAAAAAAATAAGGTTAAAACTTTATATATATATATTTAAGGATATAAAACTATGCAAACTAAAATAGTAGTTCTTGTTCGTAGCTTATTTTATTTTGAAATATCTTGTATGAATAGTTAACATAGCATGAACAACAAGTTAATGTATTTAAACTGTGAACTTGCTGATATATAATGACTTATTGAGACTTGTGTGAATATAAATCATCTGACCAAATCCCTCCAGTTTGCCACGCGTACATGGAGGTTAGATTCTGAAGCCAAACTTTAAGGCCAAACTCGCCCGACTCGCAAATTCTTATGGAATCTCAGATTCAAGTTGAAGCCGAACATCTCAGCCGAACAGAAGTTTTGTTTGGTTGACTGTATCTGAGAACTGGAGCGAGTGTGTGTGATGTCACCCGTAAAAAAGTCGTTAACTTCCAGCTCCAGCCGAGTAAAGTCAATTAAAACACAGCTGTTTTGGTGATGTTGGAATGAAAAATCATCAGTTAGCTGTGATTGGTCCGAATCGATTTGAGTCAACTCTTCAATGGCGAGCATTCTCGTCTGTCAGACTGTCACCCCTACCACTGGAAACCAAGCTACATGAAATCTATCAATCAAAGGTTTGAACACACAACGACGGATCTGAATGTCCAATTTATGACTTGAACAAAACAAGAAAACCTCACAAAGAAGTTGGGCTGTCAGTAACAATTATTTCAGAAGTTGATTAGTCAGCGATTATTTTCCTATTAGCCAACCGATTGTTTCAGTGGTCAATTGGCCAACAATTAAGGTTTTTTATTAGTCAACAATTATTTTGGTAGTCAATTCATTAATGATTTTTTTTTTATTTGTCAATGAAATTTTTTTTTGATTAGTCAACGATTATTTCCGTGGTTGAATCATAAATGACAATTTTTTTTTATTTGTCAATAAATAAAAGTCAATGTTTTTTTTTTTTTGGTCAACACTTATTTTGGTGGTCAACTCGATATCAATTATTTTTTCTATTAGTCAGCCATTTTTTTTCCGATTAACCAGCAATAATGTTTTTGATTGGTCAACAATTAATTTTTTTTATTAGTAAGCAATAATTCTTTTTGTTAAGTCCGCGATTATTTCAAGATTTTTTTTTTATTTTTTTTTTTAGTGAACAATTATTTTGGTGGTCGATTCGCTCTCACTTATTTTTTTGATTAGTCTGCGATTTTTTTTGTTTATGTAAGATTATGTTAATTTTTTTTTACAAAAGGTGATAGTCCTAGTATTCAATCTGTGGGGGTCATTTGACTCATGTATGGTGCTGCTAATGCTTGGCGTACGGTGCGTCTACAGAATTTGAAGTCTCACATGAATAGTTCATGAATTTCATCTTGCAAAAGATAAAAAAAAGTTTAAGGTCCGGGTAAGCTGCACGCTAGCACACCAGGTTCCTGATTTCTGCTCTAAATCAATGTCTAAACTTAAATTATTAATAGTAAGAAAGAATATTTTTTATGAACATAGATTTTACTTTATTGGAATAAAAAAAAGAGAAAATATTCTACAATAATTTGTAATTTGTAACGCACACATCTTAACCGTCATTAGCTTTAAATGAACTAAAGATTCGATATATAGCATTACCTGCGCTAATGCTAATGTGAATGCTGAATTTAGCAGCTGAAGAGGCTGGTGCTGATAGCATAGGATGCTATAATTGAACGCTAAAGCTATTAGCTAAAATCGCTCAAGCTAATTGCTGAAAACGCTGAAGATGATAGCCGGCTAAAGTATTACTTAAATACGAAATTAGCTTATAAATACAAAAAAAAAAAAAACCCAAGTCAGCCAAAACAGTTAGCACGCAGCTGAAATAAACTCCAAATTAGCCTAAAAAACAGAAAAATTCCTAAATTAGCCACAACAGCATGTAGCTGAAATATTAGCTAAACTTGAAATTAGCCTGAAAAAAAACGTAATAAACGGCAGAATATTCCAAAAAGCTAGTATGATGCTACTAAATCTTTCAACTTTACTACACATATAAAGTAACAACTAATCGACTATTTTAAAACTTGATTAATCGTCGATTAGCCCTATTGTAATCCCAAGGATTACTGGAAAATGCAAAGTGAGAATTATTAAGAAGATATTCTAAAAATAAAAAAAACATAATAACTAAAGTCTATGGGATTCTGAACAGTTCTTATATCCAGCCAATGGTTCTGGGTTAACGATCAAACTGCACATTCAGCAAAGATACTGTTTGCATGAAAAAAAAAAAAAAAAAAAAAAAAAGGTGTCAGGGCCGCATTTCTGTTTGTAATGAGTGTTTAGCCGTGTAAGCCTGCATGTGTGCACATAATCGCCCTCATAACGTACAGTGCCACGGCCGTTCTTTAATAGCCGCGTTTTAAGAACAGCCATTAATGCAGCCAGTAAAATATTCCCAACACCACGCCAAACCTTCACTCCGGTTTCACCTCCTTTTTTTCTACCACTCTCCGCTTTTCTTTGCCCTTCTCTCGTTCCCTCACCTCATTTGTGGGAGAATTTATTAAACTCATTAAAAACTATTCTGTGAATATTCCCAACTGAGGGACCGGGCTTCCGTTTTTTTTTTTGTTTTGTTTTTTTCTTTTTAATTTTCCATCTTAAATTTTTTTTTTCCCTCCTTCTTCTCTTCTCTTAACTAACCTGTATAATGTTGTCAGAACTGCTTGAGAATGAAGTGCTAAGTGTTGCTTTTTATGGGTAGGAAACAGACTGGAACAGCGTGTGTGTTTCTCTGGATGCCACACAAAAGTACACACTATCGCAAACACACACAATCGCACACATCTGAGTAAATGTACTATAAGTTACAACCTGTAAACTGATGAGACAGCCCCAAAGCTTTAAGCTGGTGGATCATTAGCACCGCGGTGTTCTGGTGCGCAGCTGTCTTTCTGTGCGTTTGACAGTCATTAAAGCACCTCGGTGAAAATCTGTTCTCAATTGTTGCGCTGATTTCTGCCGTTTTCATTTGGACAGTAAAGAAGTTGTGAAGTTCTAACCAGCGGGACGCGCGTGGACGCTTGCTATCGCTTTCCCATGGACCAAAACGCCGAACGTCTTTATGTTTGTTTGCCAAAAAAGAAATCAAAACTGACGAAAGTTTGTTTGAAGAGTATGTCAAATTTCTGACTCCACCCACTGACTGTACAAGAGAACTGGACTGAGCGAGTGTGACATCATTCGTAGAAAATGGCTGCAATAAAATGAAGTCAAGTCAGCCGCCATGTTGGAGCCAGACGTCGTCAGTATCCAGGGTTGGTCCAGTCAGGATTTAGCTAATAGGAAGGCCACACCCCTAAAAGCAGACTATGCTAAATCTGTCAGTCATACGGCCAAATTATAACTTGAATATCTTACACTATAAAAAATATATAGTTGCAAAAAAATAAGTATTTAGAAGATTAGCAAGAATGCTAATAGCTGCTTATTTATCAATAGCAGTCAAACTTTAACTTTAGGGGAAACTTCCTGTTTGGATAACTTGTACACAATTAATGCTCCACCCACCTGTCAATAATAAACACAATATTTTAGTTAGTCTGATAAGAATAAAGCAGCTGAACTGAAAAATATTCTCATTATTCATGAATGAAAAACAAAGTAAAACACTTTTAAAAACCCAATTTATTTGTTTTCTGGTGTAAAATCTGACTTCCAAACTCAACTGGAAATGTTTCTGCCTCTAGTGGCCTTTTGGGGAACTGCAACAGTGTTTTAACCTCTGGATTTAGGCTAAATTCCCAAAAAGAAAGAAGAAAAATAAATAATTATTTAAAATCAAACATTATTTCTCCTTCTGTGTGTAGAAATGATAAACATACAATATGTTGAAGCATCAAACTAGAAGTATTTCCTCTTCCAGCAGAGCCAATCAGATGTTCTGGTAACTTCAGGTGAATTCTTTTGTGAAAAGATCAGATTGGGAGTAAAAGCTATTTAAACAAAACATACTATAAACTTTAAGACTTTATTAATTGATGATCTCTCAGAAACTGTTTCCAAGCTCATAGAGAACAGAAAAGATCCAGAGATCAGCAGGTTTAAGATAAACTGGTTGTTAAAAACTGTTTTGTTTCAATCGATGAATGAATGGAAAAAGAACATCTTACCCTTTAAGAAGCGATGATGATGTTTGTTCTGATGAAGGTCTGGACTCCGTCGTTCAGATAGTGAGCTAGTAGCTGGTGTAGAACCATGAATTCTGCATCCTCTGCATTAATGAATGCTGGTCAAAAGAATGTTGGATGATTGAAATCATTTAGAAAAGTCAAATATTCAAATGGAGGAATTACAAAAAAAAAACAAAAACACGACTATATGTAAAGCAAGGGCGGAGCTACAGGGGGATGTGAGGGACACCCAGCAGAAAACCTTGTTCCCTCACTTTGTGAGTCAATATTAGTATCAACTTTGGCAAAGATCAATAAATCATCAATACAAGGTTCTTTTTGCAATGCAAACATAGCAAAATTACAATTTTAAAGAAAGTTTTGAGCCCCTTAAATTATTTGCTCGGCCTCTGTATTGGGAAAGCACATTTCCCAAAACACAATAAAAAAAAACACTGTTAAAAAAAACATTAGTCCAAAAAATACAAAAAAAATTCAGATAAAAACACAATTTCAAATAAAACAGAATTAAAGAAAAAAAACATTATTCCAAAAAAATGTTAAAAAGTTTCCGAAAAAGCAAAACACAATTCAAAAAAAGAGCACAGTTCAAAATGTAAAAGGCAATTTACAAAAAAATATTAAAAAAACACAATTTCAAAAAACAATACAATTCTAAAAAATAAAATATCACAATTTACAAGATTTATTTTGAAAAAAGAAAACACAATTACAAAACAAACCAGAATTTCCAATAAACAAAACACAACATAAAAAACCCACAATTCCATAAGACAGATCACGATTCCAAAAACAAAAACAGTTTTAAACAAATAAAACACCAATTAAAACTAAACACAATTTCATAAGAAAAACACAATTTACCCCAAAAAAAAACATGATTCCAAAAAACTGAAACAAGATAAAACAGAAACATCTCAGAAAACAAAAATAAATTTCCAGAAATTAAAATTAAATGTTAAAAAGGAAACAAAACAAGAAACCAGAAACCCCTGGGTATTATGGGATATAATTAATTGGATGATGACGTAAGAATCAGATGATGATATTTTCTGACAGTAGACGATTTTTTAAGCTTCTGGCCACGCCCACTTCAAAAGTTTGCTGATTGATCTGTAGACTTTTTTTTTTTTTTTTACTATTTTATTTTAATTCCTGGAAATCAATATTGTTTTCCAAAGTTTTACTTTAAATCCTGGAGTCTGTAATTCTGTTTTGATTTATGAAATATAATATTGTTAATTTTTATTCTTCTATTGACTCTTCCGGGCCTCCGTACACATAAACCTTTGTGTCCCTGGACGTCTGGAGGATTAAATTCCTGCTGAGAGACTCGATCTGTACCGGCGTTTTAACACCTTTTTTTTTAATATGTTTTTCTGCCGCTAAACAGCAACAAAACGTTCCAGCTACCCAACTCGCAAATTTAATTCCTTATTTAAAAGTTACAAGACAAGCAAGAACTGTAACCGTTCTCAGAGCTGGACGACCTGAGTGTGGACCCATTTAGGGGCGAAGTATTCAAAAAATAAATAAATAAAATACCAGGTGATAAATGGCAGCCATAAACAAACATGTTTGCAATGTTTTTGCTTTGTAGGGAAATGGTTTAGGTGAGTTGTTGCCTGTTAAAGAGAGCTAATAAAATCTGTTCCCTTTCATTACCGTGTGGTTAAATGATCCTCCAAAATAATGCTGGCCCTGTTTAGGTGCAGGCCAGTTTAAGGGGCTTTGTTAATTAGGTGTGCTGAGGCACCACTAACTTGTGTGTTGGTGTGTATTCATTAAGCACGTGTTATGTTGTTAACGGCACACCTCACTGCTTTTGGCAGAGGAGGATGTTAAAGCGGCGTGAGACAAAAACACAGACCAAGCTTTGTTTTTGGGACGCCCTGCTTCACGATTTTTAATCTGCATTTTTACCGTAAAGTAAAAATTTCTGCGTATTCATGTAACTTTCCTGGATTTCTCAAACAACGTTCTGTTCTGTAATCTCAGATGTGGCCATTTTAGCAGCTCCACACCTCACAACGGGACGCTCTTTATGACCGCGCACGCGTGCACGTGAAAACCCGCCACCGCTTCCTGTCATGCCAGGCAACTTTGAAGTTTCTCACAGCTCCACTCTGGAGTCATTAAGACAAAAACCTGAGAAGCAGAAACTGTTTTAGCCCAGATTTAAATCTGGGTCGTGCTTCCAAATAAATATAGTTGAAAAATGTATTATTTTGTTAGTCAGTCAACTGTTCATTTTTTGGTGGTAATTAAATGTTTTCCCTTTTTAAAATAAACTTTTAAGCAAATATTGTTTTTATTTTGATCACATACTAATAATTTACTTAATCTTCAAATTTGCATTTTTGAGTATTTCTTAATTTAAAGGAGGTTAAAAGCTGTTTGAAAAAAGACAAAAAAAAAATGTATTTGTGATGTAGAAAATACACTGGGCGGGGCAAAAGCTCCATGCTCCGCCCCCATCCACTCACAGATTCGTCTTTGTTTTTCTCGTCTGAGCTGGAATCGGCCATTTTGTTTGCAGCATTAACGTTAGCTCGGGGTTTTGAGCAATGAGCTATGTAGGCTAGCTTGTTGCATACGTAAAGCTGGACGCCATATTGGATATGTCGAGATTCCTGCTGTGCTACAATTGTAATGAGTTGAATTTATTACTGTCAGCTCATTAAGGAGAACTTATAGAAAACATTTTAGGAAGATCTGAGGGATTTTTCTCTCAATAGTGAACGTTTAATGGTAGCTTTTTTTCTGTTAGAACCACCAATCTTTTTTTGTTTCTTAGTATTTGTTTGCGTGTTCATCCTCAGACCAGACCAGCCACTGGTGAGCAGATTACTAAAATAAACTAACCAGTTTCCTCAGTAGCAGCGAGGGAAGAGAGAAGAGCCCAGCGTAGAATCACCGTCTGGTGAGCAGACAGGGACCAGGTGGGCCCCACATGGTTTAAAAGTGGGCAGAAAACGTACACCCCGATTGGGTTTGTCCACAGTTTCTGTGGTGGCCCCACATGTGTCCCCTGCCCACGGAAACTGTGGACAAACCCAATTGGGGCCCACATTTTCTGCCCACTTTTAAACCATATGGGGCCCACTTGGCCTTGCAGGCTGGGATGTGGTGTACGGAGAACCACCAGGACGGTGCCGTGGGGGTGCCTGAGTCCCTCTCATGGAGGCTGGGTGGGATTCACTTATGCATTTGCCCCACGCTGGTGCATCGTGGCCGGCTTTGGCTTCTTTTAGGCAGTGATAGGCAGAGGTGGGACCAAGTCATTGTTTTGCAAGTCCGAGTCAAGTCCCAAGTCTTTGTCCTCAAGTCCGAGTCAAGTCCCAAGTCAAAAGCACTCAAGTCTCAAGTCGAGTCACAAGTCAAGACCAACAAGTCTCAAGTCGAGTCACAAGTCAAGACCAACAAGTCTCAAGTCGAGTCACAAGTCCCACTATTAATGTTTCAAGTCATTTCAAGTCATTTCAAAAACAAAGTAATATTAATTCCACAGATTGTGTGTTTTTATGAACTGTATTTTTCGAGCACATTAGCTAAAATGCCTCTGATCTCATGCATCCCCACTTCAAAAACACAAAGAGATTTCATTATAACGAAAACCCAGTTTACTACATTTGAAATGTGGTAAGATGGAGATGGCAGGACACCAGGGTAGTCTGGGTATTTCAGGGGCTATATCATGATTTTCTTAAAGCCTTTCAGAGTGAAATATATCCACATATATGATAATATATTAACTTTTTATACACTAATAAACAAATTATTTATAAAATTTTACCGGTAGTAATTTTTAAAGGTGTTTTTTCCTATCCACAAGTAAAACGACTCGACTCCACTTGTCGCTGTGTGTGGGTGGCACCCATTTTATGATGTCATCCCAGAGCCAGCGGCGTGTTTTCGTTTTTTCCACGAAAATAAATATCAAATTTTTTTCAAGGATGGACGCACATTCCGTATATCTGCCCTAAATAGGTCCAGGCACTGGTTCACAATTAGCGCTGCCACAAACGATTATTTCAATGGTCGATAAATCCCCAATTATTTTTTTTGATTAGTCGACTAATCGGTTGGTGCGGCAACTGGATGTAAAACACTAATTTAAACCTTCATTGGCTAAAATTAAACAAAATAGATTAATAATCTTTTAATGAATCATGCGGCTTTTCTCCTTCATTTGTTTCTGGCATTAAAACAAGACTTCAATCAAATGAGGTCATCTGAATCAACAACAGAAAACTTAATAAAAGCCTGAAATTATTTTGTAAAATTTCCTGAAAGGGGCAGTCTCCCTCTGTGACGTCACATCATGACAATTTGCTCGTTTTCGTGGGTATGGGAGGTGCTGCTTCTGAGAGCGCAATTTTTAGAGGATTACTCTTAAATGCATGACTGGATCAAACTACCACTTTGGGGTTTTTTATAGTGAAGAATGAACATTATAATACACTTAAAAGCTAAAAAAAAAATGTGTTTTTCCATTGTATGGTCCCTTTAAATCCTCTCACTACAGACCAGTGATGTGCAGCTAAGTTTGTGGCTGATAAAGCACAAACATAGCAGATACATATTGGACTGAAGAAGAATGTAAATGCAAGTGGTTTAGTTTGACTCCAAAAAACCAAAACAAAATATATTAACAGTACATCTAGTTTTATCTTTTTACATTTCTGTTGCAAATAGGATTTTTTTTTCTTTGTTTTGGATTCAAGTTTTGTTTGTAATCAATACAAAAATTTCTGTCAAAATATCTCTCAGAAAGACAACATGAAAAAATATGTATCAAAGAAAAGCAGGATTCAAAACGAAAATGCTAAACGTAAAACTAAATGTGGCAGATATATTAGTACATATATGTGGAAAGTGACTATTCAAATCAAATTAGATATATAAAAATATATTGCAAAGTTGTGCACAAAATATTACTTTATGCATTATTTAATTGAACAATAAATACACAAAACACAGAGATTATTTGTATATTCATGATTAAATTGATTAGAATCAAATAAATTGCATTTATGGATGTCAAATCTCTTTTATCAAAAGTAAACATCTCCTGATAGCAGGTGAAACACTAATACAGACACCATCACGCTCACATATGCAGATTAAAACCCTTAAAGCGGTTAAAAAAGAAAAAGAAATATGAAAAACTGAGGAAAAGCAGGAAACAGGGACTGAGACCTCCAGAGAAAGAGGAGCTTTTTACCAAAACACATCACCACGAAGCATAAAGCAGCAAGAGGAGGGAACAGAAAATAAGTGATAGAAAAATAAACGTGCTTAGCTGCTCCGTGAACGGCTGGATTTCTATCAGAAAACAACCGAGAACATTCTACCCTGGGTCACCAGCAGCTGCTGCTCCAGCTATGATCGCTCTCGTCCCGCCCAGATCCAGGTAAAGATCTGAGCGGTGGAAAAGTCTAAATCACCTGTCGTCTCTCTGTGATTCTATCCAGCTGCAGACTCACACAGTTTCCCGCTAACTACACGAAAACGTTACTGTCCCATTCATTTAACTGCAGCTAGCTGTTAGCCGCTATGCTAGCGCCAGCTTTCACTCAGAACTTACTGGATTTTGCTGATCCTGGATCAGATGAAGTTGGTTGTTGTTGAGTCTCTGTCAGGAATCATTTATCCTCATGTTCTGCTGAAGGTAAACCGCTTGTTGTTGACGATTTTCACTTTTATGCTAGAAATAAAAACACCTGCAAACGGGGACACGTGCTTTGAAGAGGAGGGCGGGACTAAGTTTTTCTGCAATTCGATTGGTTGGACTGTCAGATCAATCCAAAGGGCTCTAATTTGATTGGATGTTAGACCGACACTATACACGGAAGTAAAACGAAGTAAACAAGCGCGGACAGAGAGACCGCGGCGCGCAGCTTTCTCAATATACTTTTTTATCCTTGAATTTGGGGGAAAAGAGCAAGTCTTTCCGAGTCAGAGGGCTAAAGTCCGAGTCAAGTCACAAGTCTTGTGCATCAAAGTCCGAGTCAAGTCACGAGTCGGCAGGGTTAAAGTCCAAGTCGAGTCCAAAGTCGTCAAATTCATGACTCGAGTCTGACTCGAGTCCAAGTCATGTGACTCGAGTCCCCACCTCTGGTGATAGGCAACTCAAAGCCTCGAGGGCCACTGTCTCTGCTTGATTTCCAGATATCCAAGCTCTAATCATGATTGATTACCTGGTTCAGGTGTCCCCAGCCATTGAGATCATACCAGAGCAGAGTATGTTGGAAAACATGTAGGGATATGGCCTTCAAGTTTCCTATCCCTGCTTTAAAGACAAATGCTGTCTGGACCTTGCTGAACCGGGCTGTGGACTGAAGTGACCACTGGGGGACTCTCTCACTGTAGGGCCCCCCCACGACTGGCACGACTGGTACTGTTCCCAGTCTGCTCCAAATGCAATGCACTGGGCGGGGAACGGCCCAAACACAACAGGCGCAAGAGGTCTGTGGGGATGTTGAGTCACAGATAAACACTGACTAGATTGTTGACCTCACGTTTAAAATGGACTAAATTCCAGCATTCTAGGGTCATTTTACCGTCTCTGCTAAGCCGTGTCTGATTGTTTACAGCCCTATCCAACATGGCGTCATTCTTTACGTATCTAGGAATATGATACTAAGCTAGCATAGCGTCTCGAGACTATAAGCAAGTGCCTAAACAGAGAGATCTCAACAAGTGAGGGGGCGGGGTAACTCTGTCCCAATGGTCCCGCCCACAACTCAGAGTTTCTTATGCCGCTCTGCAGAAACTATGTCCTAGAAAACAACTGTTTTGTTTGTTTTTTATTTATCTAAAAACACAATTTAAAGAGCACTGGGAACACTTTTTAAAATAGATCAAAAAACAAACATTTACCAGAAAGAGAGCTTTAAACTTTTAAGACTAGATGATAAACCAAACTTGATTTGGTTGATTTTAAGCAACGTTGGTTTCTGCAGTGACACTGAAACCTTTAGCTTCATTTCAACCTCTTAAAAAAAGAGATCAAAACATTCGGTCAGTTCAAGAATCCTCTTAAAAAACTGTCATCGAGTCGGTGGAGCTCGTCTTAATTTGTTGAAGGAAAAGCAGCTGTTGTGGGAGTTTGCGGCGCTGCCATGGTTGTGTACACCGCACAACATCTGCTATTATGACTCAGACTTTCACCATCTGCTCTCAGAGTTGGACGGAGCTCGCCTGCAACTTTTATGTTTGCATTTAATGAGTCGCACTCCATGTGCGCCGATGTCATGTGTGATGTTGCGCCCTTCACGTGGTGCCCGCCTGCCTCTTCCTGCGCTAATGTGCTAATCTGCTGTTTAGTCCAACCAGATGGTTCTCCTCGTCACAGTGCAGGTGGAGGGAGGAGAGGACGTTACCTGTCCCCCATCCGTGCTCTTTGACATGCCGCCGGTACGATTCGGCGCGGCGATGCAGCCGTCATACTTTGGCGCAAACATCACACGCGTGTTGGCGTCCGCGCTGCCTCGCCATAAAAATATCGCAGATGAAAGCCAGCGAGATCTGAGAGCTAAACTGATACGACCTAAAATATGGTGTAAAAAGAAGAGATTTGTAATGAAACCAATGTGCAGATCGCACTTCCATCCATGTGTGGCGCGGGGGCCTTCGTGAAGTTCAGACTGTCATGCATGAGCACGCTCAACAAGATGGTGGGAGGAGCAGGACCAGGAAGAAGATGTAAAGGGAGGGAAACGCTAACACTTCATAAAGGTCCCTTTACCTAAGAATTCATTCAAAATGGAAGTTTAACTAAAGTCTTATTGGTGCTTTTGAGCATTTAAGTCATACTTAAAGTTCCTTTACTAATGTTATTTAATTAATAATTAGGCATTAATTGAACATAAATTAATAAATTTGCTTATGAGGCTTTTTTTCCCCAAAGTTTTCACAATTCATAATAAAGTTCCAATAATCAAATTAGAATTGTTAACTAAAGTTAATTAATGTTTTAGTAATGCTTAAGAAGCTTTCTGTCATTTATTAAGGGTTAGATTGTAACATTAAATCTTATTACTTTCTAGTTAAAAAAAAAATAAGATCCTTGCTCACAGTGGACAATTAAATTTCAATAAATCAATTTATAGATGTTAACTAAGGTTAATTCATGCTGAAGAATCTTTTTTATCTTTTATCAATGGATAGGTCAAACTAAAAATGTAACACAAAGCCTTACTCAAGTGATACTTGCTCAAAGTTGACAGTAAAGTTCCAATAATCAATTTAAATTTGTTAATTAATGCTTTAGTAATGCTAAATTGTTGTTTTTGTCATTTATTAAGGGTTAAATCAGGTTAAAATTATAATATAAATCTTAATTTTTGGTTGCGATTTATGAAGCCAAACAGAAACTTGTTCAAAGTTGACCTTTAAGCTCTAATTACCAATCATTAACTGAGTTTAATTAATGCTTAAGTAATGCTTAAGAAGCTTTTCATCTTTTATTAAAGTTTAGACCAAAATCGTAACACAAAATCTTACTCATTGCTTTCTAGTTTTGAAAAAAGTAGGGAAAAAGTGATACTTGTTCACACTTAACAAGTCCCAATTATCAACTGTAATTGTTAATTAATGCTTTAGTAATGCTTAATAATCTTCATAAGCCTGGATTTAGTGTTAGATCAGGCTAAAATTGTAACATAAAATCATACGAATCACATGATTTCAAATTTGGATAAAAGACCAAATTGATTCTTGCTCACACTTGACAATTAAGTTCAAATAATCATGTTTATAATTGTTAAGTAATGCTTTAGTAATGCTTGGAAATATTTATTAGCATTTATTATGTGTTCGGTCAGGCTAAAATTGTTACATAAAATAACTCTTCTTGCTTTCTAACTTTGAAAAAAGTAGAAAACCCAAATGATACTTCTTCAAAGTGGATGATAAAGTTACAATAATCAATTTATAATTGTTAATTAAGGTAAATTAAAACTTAGAAATGCCTAAAAAGCATTTTACCATAGATGACGTTGAAACTGTAACACAAAATCTACATTTTGTTAGTATTTTGTAAGCCAGAGTTGTTCATAGTTGACAGAAAAGTTCCTATAATCAATCATTAACTGTTAGCTAAGGTTAATTAATACATAAGTAATGCTTAAAAAGTTTTTATTAAATAATTTATTAAGGGTTAGGTCAGACTAAAACTTTGTTTTCAAATTTGATACTCATTTGCAGTTGACAATAAACATCCAATAACCAATTTATAATTGTTAATTAAGGTTAATTAATGCTGAAGAAGCTTTTTATCACTTCACTTGTTGCTTCCTAATTTAAATAGAGAAAAGTCACAACTTTAATCATTATTAAGGCTTTTACAAACAGTAACTAACATGTAGCTTTTATCAATGCTTTGTAATGCATTAAGTAAATCTAAATAATAAACATCATTAACTTGTGTAAATAGAACATGAAAAGGGGCTATTGGTACTTTATTTATTAGTTAATTAACGCTTAATTATGGATTAATTAAAGGACCCTTAATGTAAAACAGGAAGAGTCAGAGGAGGCGAAGGTTTGTTGGGACAGAACTGCCCAAAAGCCTCACATTTGATGTTTATCTTTTTAAAAGAAAAATGATCACACCATCTGCATGTGAGCTCAAGTTTTACTCGCAAGACAATGATCTGTTTTCCTGGACTGCCTCCCGCGCAGAACCCAAACCGCGAGACTTAAAAACGGCCTCTTGTCTTAGGCTATTAGGGAGAAATTGCTGTGTCAACAGAGTTTGTTCCATTTTTGCCCCTTTCCGTGTGTTTTGATAGCTCGCTGCACTGGTTTCCAGAGGAGCTACACAGGAGTTGCTTTAGCAGATAAAATAAAAATGTCTATTAAGTAAACGTCTAATCAGATCTTTTCTTATCTGAAATGAAAGATCTTTTTTTGTGTCGGTTTTTTTAACTGACCTCTTTGATTTATTTCAAGAAATAAAACAAAAAACAGAAAAAAAACACATAAGGAAAAAGTAAATTAAATATATTAAAGATATGGATCAATAAAATGATCAGAAAAAGTGAAAATTCAAGCATCATTGCCTCCATGGGCCCCTTTTGACTGGCTATGCGTGTCAAATTCATGCAAAAATAAAAACCCACTTTTTTCAAAATGGCTGCCTTTCTGTTAGTTTGTCTCCATAGCAACCATTTGATTTTTTGGTCAGCAGAGGGTGACAAACAGATGTATGTAATTTTTACAAGAATCAGCCTAAGTAAATTTGTGGACTTCCATAGCAACTGTGGTTTTTTATCAATATTTATTGATAGCTCGCTGCACTGGTTTCCAGAGGAGCTACACAGGAGTTGCTTTCACAGATAAAATCAAAATGTTTAATAAGTAAAGGTCTAATCAGATCTTTTCTTATCTGAAGTGAAAGATCTTTTTTGTGTCAGTTTTTTTAACTGACCTCTTTGATTTATTTCAAGAAATAAAACAAAAAACAGAAAAAAAACACATAAGGAAAAAGTATATTGAATGTATTAAAGATATGGATCCATAAAATGATCAGAAAAAAGTGAAAATTAAGGCATCATTGCCTCCATGGGCCCCTTTTGACTGGCTCCGCGTGTCAAATTCATGCAAAAAAGCACCACTTTTTTCAAAATGGCTGCCTTTCTGTTAGTTTGTCTCCATAGCAACCATTTGATTTTTTGGTCAGCAGAGGGTGACAAACAGATGTATGTAATTTTTACAAGAATCAGCCTAAGTAAATTTGTGGACTTCCATAGCAACTGTGGTTTTTTATCAATATTTATTGATAGCTCGCTGCACTGGTTTCCAGAGGAGCTACACAGGAGTTGCTTTAGCAGATAAAATAAAAATGTCTATTAAGTAAACGTCTAATCAGATCTTTTCTTATCTGAAATGAAAGATCTTTTTTTGTGTCGGTTTTTTTAACTGACCTCTTTGATTTATTTCAAGAAATAAAACAAAAAACAGAAAAAAAACACATAAGGAAAAAGTAAATTAAATATATTAAAGATATGGATCAATAAAATGATCAGAAAAAGTGAAAATTCAAGCATCATTGCCTCCATGGGCCCCTTTTGACTGGCTATGCGTGTCAAATTCATGCAAAAATAAAAACCCACTTTTTTCAAAATGGCTGCCTTTCTGTTAGTTTGTCTCCATAGCAACCATTTGATTTTTTGGTCAGCAGAGGGTGACAAACAGATGTATGTAATTTTTACAAGAATCAGCCTAAGTAAATTTGTGGACTTCCATAGCAACTGTGGTTTTTTATCAATATTTATTGATAGCTCGCTGCACTGGTTTCCAGAGGAGCTACACAGGAGTTGCTTTCACAGATAAAATCAAAATGTTTAGTAAGTAAAGGTCTAATCAGATCTTTTCTTATCTGAAGTGAAAGATCTTTTTTGTGTCAGTTTTTTTAACTGACCTCTTTGATTTATTTCAAGAAATAAAACAAAAAACAGAATAAAAAACACATAAGGAAAAAGTATATTGAATGTATTAAAGATATGGATCCATAAAATGATCAGAAAAAAGTGAAAATTAAGGCATCATTGCCTCCATGGGCCCCTTTTGACTGGCTCCGCGTGTCAAATTCATGCAAAAAAGCACCACTTTTTTCAAAATGGCTGCCTTTCTGTTAGTTTGTCTCCATAGCAACCATTTGATTTTTTGGTCAGCAGAGGGTGACAAACAGATATATGTAATTTTTACAAGAATCAGCCTAAGTAAATTTGTGGACTTCCATAGCAACTGTGGTTTTTTATCAATATTTATTGATAGCTCGCTGCACTGGTTTCCAGAGGAGCTACACAGGAGTTGCTTTCACAGATAAAATCAAAATGTTTAATAAGTAAAGGTCTAATCAGATCTTTTCTTATCTGAAGTGAAAGATCTTTTTTGTGTCAGTTTTTTTAACTGACCTCTTTGATTTATTTCAAGAAATAAAACAAAAAACAGAATAAAAAACACATAAGGAAAAATTATATTAAATATATTAAAGACATGGATCCATAAAATGATCAGAAAAAAGTGAAAATTAAGGCATCATTGTCTCCATGGGCCCCTTTCGACTGGCTACACATGTCAAATTCATGCAAAAAAAAAACCACTTTTTCAAAATGGCTGCCTTTCTGTTAGTTTATCTCCATAGCAACCATTAGATTTTTTAGTAAGCAGGGGGTGACAAACAGATGTATGTAATTCTTACAAGAATCAGCCAAAGTAAATTTGTGGACTTCCATAGCAACGGTAGTTTTTTATTAATATTTATTGATAGCTCGCTGCACTGGTTTCCAGAGGAGCAACACAGGAGTTGCTTTAGCAGATAAAATCAAAATGTCTCATAAGTAAACGTCTAATCAAGTCTTTTCTTATCTGTGATGAAAGATCACATCTGTCAGACGGTCTTTGAACCAACAATCTGCAGATTCCAGATGACTATTATGAATTTATGCAAGTTTAAAAAAAATGCCGTAAAAACCAGTGTTTTGTGAAAGTATTCACACCTCATGGGAATTTTTTTTTCCCGTTTTACAGCCTTGAAATAAAACCGATTTATTGTGATTCTATTTAATGATCGCAGCATCTAAAAGGTGTAAAAAATGGCAAAAACTGATGTGAATAGGTAAAAATGTGTCAGGTAAAATGAAGTTTGCATAAGTGTCATGTCACCTAAGGCCTTTCTCCAACCTGTTTTGCATCAGTTGTTGGTTAAAGTGTCTCGGTGCACCTTAACAACGTTGGCTCCTTCAACCACTTGGGTGTTTGCCCATCCCTGGAGGCAGATTTCTGCACTCGGCTGATGACTCATGCAACAGATTCTCAATCGGACAAGATTTTATGGGTCATTCCGGTGCGTTTAATGAATCTCTTTAAACCGCCCGAGCTTTGCTTCAGCAGCTTTTGGAGCGGAAGATCTCTGAAAGGAAATGTGCTCCAAAAATGTTTTAATTTACAAAAGAAAACAAACCCACATCATGATGCTGCCACCACCGTGCTTCAAAGACGCGACGGTACTTACAGGTTTTTTCCTTGATGACCTGACAGGTTAAATGTCTTGTAACCTGCTTTTATTTACTATCAATCGCTTATATTTTGAAAAGTTAAACACTAAAAATATCGCCCAACGGAAACAATTTCGAAAAAAAATTTTTAACATTTTTTATCAAAAAAAGTTTTTGTGTTTGAGGTTCATCAAAATTGACATATTTACCAAAATTGCAATGGAAACACTTTTTCTGAAATAAACGAGTCATGTGACCGACATACGGATGCTTCAGCACAAGGCACTGAAGAAGACGCCGACGTCTCCTTTGATAGATGATGATGAGCGCTATTGTGATGACAGAAATTTCCAAGTGTTTTTGCCGTGTTTTTGAATGACTTATCAGTTTGTTTTGTAAAATTATGATTTAAAGGAAACCGTTTAATTGCAAATTTGTGCTTTTTTTTTTTTTACATTTCTAGAATTTCGATTAAGTTTTGCACATATGTGTGATGGATTCGCATAATGAGCTAATGGGTGAACTTCTACAGCAGTGTAGTCCTCACAGATCACAGCTGAAAGAAGCTCAGCATTGTGTGCTGCCACCTAGTGGTCGGAGGTTACAGTGCAACACAAAAGTAAGACGCTGATTGAAATGTTAGCTTGTAAAAAATTAGTTTAAATTGTTTCAGCCGAATTTTAAAACAATACTAGTTGGGACAAAAAAAAGTGATATTTCACAGAATCTTTTTTTTAATACACCCTTGCTTAACGCTTTACAACTAGGGCTGAGTGTTGCAAATAATTTCCAGAATCAATTAATTTTTTTTCAATCCTTTTAAACCACTCAATTCAATTCAGTTTTAATTTTACAGATTTACAAACATTTATTTTTAGAAATACATTAACAATCTAAATAAGATATTAATCTGATACAGTTCACATCTTGTTAATGTATGAGTGAAATTATAATGAGATTGTTAATAACATTCAGTGTTACATGGATTCTCAAATGGAGACGTTCCAACAATTGTTCTGCCTCTCCTGGAGGGCGTTCAGTTTGACCACTAGGTGGCGATCGCGCTATAGCATCACACCTTATTTCAGAAGAAGAAGAAATAATTAGCAAAAAAAAAAAAACGTTTCTTTAGACCACAAATGGTTACTTTAGAGAAATAGTCGCGAATTTATTTTTATTTCTTTAAAAAAAAGTGTTCATTTAAAAAGCAATGTATGTTAATGCTTGGTTAGCATTAGCCGTCCTATGGGAAATCCTATCATACGTTAGCATTAAGCTAGCTGACCTTAGTATTACGAGTTAGATCGATCTCTACTTTTATGGATCGATTATCAAACTTAAATCAATTTTATCAACTGTCTTAATCAAAAGTGATTAGATTATAAACTGTTTCTAATAATCGGATGGAAGAATTTTAATGTTTTGAGCCAAAATAAGTTTTTATCTTCCGTTTTTTTAAAGTGTGTAATTTATGATGAATCGCCGCAATATTTGGTGAATTCTAAGGCAGAAAAACACACATAAGAAGCCAACTTGCAGCCGCTTTAGGCTAAATACTTTTAGCGTGCTATGTTATTGTGCGGTAATGGTAATGCAAGTTAAACTCTAATTTTAGATGGACTTACAGTCAAGAAAGAATCCTCTGAAGGTTTGAGGGTCGATTTATTAGCAGTTTTTGGATGTTATCTTGCATGAAGCCAGCAGGTGCGGTCAGAGCCGTCCAAAAGCATCCCCCTCTGCAGGGGTCGCTCGCCGCCTCATTAGCAAATCCTGGGGTTTTTCTGACTCCGATCAGATGGTTGGATGAAAGACCGACGGAGCTGGCGAGCCGACGGCGAGAGCGGTTCGGCCCAGCTTAATTAGAGGGCCGCGGACGAGTGACTCAGCTCGAGCGGAGGATTTGAGTCAACAGCTCTTGATTTTCATCAAAAATAAATAATAGATGAATCGGAGGCGGAGCTTTGGGGGGAAAGAGACGGTTTGGGCCAAAACAAAGTTTCCTTTTACCGATGTTCTTCTCCAAACCATTTTCCTTGTAAATTCTTCATCGTTTTTCTGTCGGATCGTTTATTCGCTGCCCTTCTATTTGGAGCCGCGGCGACAAGTGGTAGTTATGCAAAAAAAAAAAAATACCCTCAGTTCTTAATATACGGCGAAAGCCTTCCAGCTTCTCGCAACACATTTAGTTGTGTGTAAGTAGGCTATAATGTGTCTGGACGGAGCAGGATGCCAGGCCGTGCCCGTTAAAGGCTCTAATGTGGCGGTGGTTTCATGGTGGTTGGCACAGATCAGCAGAAGAGGGCAAACAGGGAGGATATTAAAAACGAGGGGAAGCTAAAGAAAGAAGGCAGGCGCCCCATCTTTCTTTCACTGATGCACACGGTTTCAAATGTGTCTCAGAACACAACAGACCACGGACAAATGCCTCGGGGTGTTTCATATTTCCTCCGGAGCTCAGTTTGTGTCTGAGTATGTGTCGAAAGAAATTAGCGACTTGAAAGCGGCAACCTCCTCGCTGTCATTCATAAAGCCTCTTTTGAGTCTTTTTTTTTTTTTTCCGCCCCGCACACTCTCCGGCTCGCACGCCGAGCGGAGCGGATATTCTGGGTGGTGTTATTCCAGGTGTGGAGTCGTCGAGGTCTCCATGCTGTGACCCTGTTATCCTGGGAAGAAGGAGAGTATTAGACACATGCAGGGAGAGGAAGAGACTCTATATCAAAAACACATTTCTCCCCGAGGCTGTATCAGTGCAGCAACACTGAGATGTGCGCATATTTACACACATGCGCTGGAATTCCATCGTTCACGTGCTCAGACGGGAACCGAGAAGCAACTTTATATGGACTACTTTTTGAAAAGATATGTTAGGAAAGATTAACACAATTACAAGAACATTTGTGAATATTTTTAAATGTTTCAAGTGTAAAAGATCTTGCAGAGCACTGGAAGTTGGAAAAAAAATCCACATTTTTAATCCTTTAAAGAGTAAAAACCAACATTAGAACTACCTGTACAGGAGTTAGGGTCATCTGAAACACCTGTCCATGGTCTGCAAAGAGCTGAACCCAAAGAATGATGAGCAACCCTGCAACACTTTCACTATAAAAAATTACATCATCCCTAATTTGTACCCAATGTAAAAAAAGTATTATCATTAAAAAAAATTAATAAAAATAGGAAAACACATGATAAATTAAGAATAGTTTTCTATTATTTTCAACTGTGGTTCACGTAAGAAAATGGAAAATATAAGCATAGGAAGATCCGAAAAATATCCTTGAAAATTACAGAAAAAATTAGGAATTTTAGAACAAAGAATTTGTAAATAAAAGAATAAATATTGATACTGAAGACTTTGTCTTTGGTCCACCCATTCCTGGGACATATATGACTTTACCCAGGGACCCATGACACTCAGAGAAATGCAATATATTGGAAATCATGTGAATACTTTATTCGGGTGAAAATCACCCGGCGATAGCGCTCTATAGCTTAAGCTAAAATCCGCTTTTTTGGTGTTTTTTTAACTGACTTCTTTGATTTATTTCAAGTAATAAAACAAAAAACAGAATAAAAACACATAAGGAAAAGGTTATCAAATATATTTAAGATATTAATTCATGAAACAGTGAAGATTAAGACATCATTGCGTCCATGGGGCCCTTTTGACTGGCTACACATGTCAAATTCATTCAAAAAACCCACTTTTTTCAAAATGGCTGCCTTCCTGTTAGTTTATCTCCATAGCAACCATTTGATTGTTTGGTCGCCAGAGGATGACGAACAGATGTATGTAATTTTTAGAAAAATCAGCCAAAGTTAATTTGTGGACTTCCATAGCAACGGTGGTTTTTCATTATGAAAACCTACAGTCCTAATATTTTCATGCCATATTGTTTTTATTCAGCTTAAACCAGCATTTTTTGCATTAAATTTTCACAATGGTCTGTGAAAAATGTGTGTATCAAGATCCTTAGGAGGAGTATAATTCAAGGTGGATCAAAATTGGATTTTACAATCAACAACAAAAAAATGGCCGCCAAACTGGTCATCCCAAATTAATTTTAAGGCTTCTTTTGAAAATCCCAGACACATGACTTCATTTGAACTCTTTTTGAGCCCCGTAAGACACATTTTGGCCCTATTCTTTATTTTATTTTTATTTTTTTACTGTTTCACCCGCTGTGATTTCAACGCTTTTAAGTGGGTTGTCAATAAGAATGCCTAAAATTCATTTTTACCTGGTACTGGGTGTGTCTAACTGTTGATAAGTCTTAAGGGAAAATTTTTGAAAAATTAAAAAAACAATCTAGGACAGCTTCGAGATTAAATGATGCTATCCTTTTGAGATTATAATTGCTCCTAATCATAAATAAATTTATTTAATATCCAATAGAGTTAGATTAATTATTTTGTTTTAAGCAAAAATATTTATTCATCCACATTTTAAGCAAATTATTGTTTAAGAGTTTGTGCCATAAAATATGTAATAAATACACATCAAATTCCCCTTTTTTCCTAAATTGTTGCGTCTAAGAACTCAGTCCAGGATGGAAATGAAAACGCCTTTGCTGCCAATTCTCATATTTAATCTTTTTCTTTGATTAAAAAATAGCTAAACGATTCCAGAAAGAGAAAGGAATGAAACAACCAAAGGGCTGAAAACAAGCGTTGTTCTCCTCTTTCAGCCGCATGTGTGCCAGGATTGGCCTAACATGTGGGTTATGAGCTGCAGATGTTTGTGCGGGCTCCTTTTCTTAATGATTCTTGTTGTTTTTTAATGTTACGGCCTTTCTGGGTTACGAGTTGCTCGGATTTGTGAGTAAAATTGAAGTTGAGAATGTTTCTCCTGAACGTTCGGTGACTTGGACGGAGAGCTTTTTCGCAGCTCATTATTCCGCCGAATTGCAGGAAATGATTGGTGATTACACACAACGATGGGCGACGCGCGTTTGCACAACAAAACCTGCGCAACACTTCCCCCCCAATGATCTCATGCGCAGCTACACAGGTTATGAGAGGAGAAAATGTTTGCACCTCCTCCTGGCTTGATGGAGGGAACCATAAAAACAGCACCTGCTAGCTAGCTAGTCTTTGAAAATCGGGGGTGGGGGGGGGGCTTTGAGATGAGATGTTTCCTCGCTGAGTAACGCTACAAAAACATTTGCACGATAACGTCGTAGGTAAGGCTCTTCACACCTCAAAAGCAGGACCTTCTGAGCGCGGAGATCCGACCGTGAGGTAATGCAATAAGCTGGTTACCGTAGCAACGCCACAGAACGGCCGCACTCACAACAAATGATCCGTTCACCTTTACAAGCTCATAAATCCAAAATAATAAGTTAAAGGTCAGGAGTTGTTGAGCTGAGCTGGAAGTCGATCGCTCTCAGGTGAGATTCAGATTCGTCCCTTTTTTGTAACCATTAAAAAACCAATTAGATCGCTAAGAAATAAATATTCATGCATTGTATGTATGTTAGCATTTACCACAACATGGTAGGGTCAAACTATTGTTAGAAAGATTTTATGGTTTGCATTTCATGCGAGAAATATTTTGACTTTCAAAAAATTCTGCAAAGTGCAATTAATTGTGGTGTACCTCAAGGAACACGTCTAGGACCACAAGTCTTTTTGTTTTTAAGGGTTTGGTCTAAAGCGATTAAAATTTTGTCTGGATAACGTCATGTTCTGAAATAACCTCCGTCTTGTTCTAGCTTTCTGACCCGTATCTTAAACCAGATTTAAAATACACTAAGAACAATAACGTAGTATACAATTTTTGTCATCTCTTGCTTAAATCTTTGGTTTTAAAATGTGTTTTTTATATATATTCAGTGGGTCTCTGGGCCTCTAGATTTAACTGAAAACAGAGAAAATAACCTCATGAGAATCCTATAAATAAAACAAAAGTTATTTTGTTAATTGAATTTTACTGATGGATTCGGAACAGATCTCTGAAATTTATTTGCTTAAACTATTTTTCAATTTTAAAATGATTAACTCTAGTAACTTTTATCGTTCTATGGGTCAGTTTTGACCCAAACATGTTTTCTTCCAGATCATTTTGTCAGCGCAATAGAACTTTAATCCAGACACATTGAAAACAAACAAATCAAAGTAAAGAAAATATATTGAAGTGAAAATTAATGTTTTCTTACAGATAAGGTAATTTTTTTCTTCTGGTTACTGGTTCACACCAGAGAGTAATTGTTTTTTGGGTTTTTTTGTAATTATTTTTCTCTCAAAATTAAAATTAAAAAACAAAAAAAATCCTAAAAACTGAAGTAAAAAATGTTTTCTGAGAATTGAACTAATTTTTTTCAGATTTCTATATAGTAACTGAAAAAAAATAATTTTTTACATTTCAAAACAAATTTAAAAATTGAGGTAAATTTTTGTTCTTCAAAAATGTTTTGGTTTTTTTTTTCTTTTTAATTTCTGGTGTGCATTACACAGAAACTGATGGATACCAGATAGTAACTGAAAAATATGGGTTTTTTTCTAAAAAATAAATAAATAAATAAAAAACTGAAATTAAAAGAATGAAAGTAAAAAATTGTTTTTTGAAAAATAAAGTAAAACATTTTTTTTCTGGGCTCCAGATTTTTTTATTTTAATATTTTTTTCAACATTTGTTTAGATATATCAAGAAATGCGCGAGCTTGTTTATACATACATACATACATACATACATATATATATATTATTTATTTTTTATTTTTTTTGCAACTATACTGGACAAATGAGATCCTCTGAAACTAATGATTGAGAGAGGTTTGTGTTGAAGTTTTATCTATATACAGCATTTCACAACTAATTTTTGCCTTTAATTATAATTTAATTTTAATAAAGACATTTTATATAACTGGACCCCTAACACCATAAGGAAAGAACATAATTTTTACCAGAGACTCTAAGAATTTAGAAAAAAGAAGAAAAAAAGAAAAAGATTTTGTTGCAATCAAGGTTCCTGAAAAAGTGAAAAAGTCTTGATGGAATAAATTAATTTTATGCAATTAAAAGCTAAAACAGGTCGGTACCACTCTGATTATCTTTTGATCTATCTTTTAAAGCAGCTGTCTAATAATGATGATTTTTACTTTTTACGTTGTTTTTTTTAGTTTAGGACATAGTTTCTGCAGAGCGGCAGGAGTTTCTTAAAAATATGCTTCTGGTTTGTGGGTGGGACTACTGACGCAGAGTAAGCCCGCCTCCTCTTCCCATCACCCACCAATATTGCTGAAACTGAAAACTGGCGAGAAATATCAGAGTTACCCAGAAAGTCATTCCAGCTCTAACGAGGAAAACCAAAAATCTAAAAGGGGATGCATGGAGCTTGTAGCCCCGCCCCGTGTATTATTCTAACTGCCTTTTTTTGTCTATTCTTGATTCACAATGATTTAAATAAATAAATAAAGAGAATTACTATTTAAACACTCATTTTCATCACATGTGTAATTAGAAAACATAAAGAAAACCTAAAGTGGAATTTGACTCCAGTTGTTGACCTGTGGTGGACATCACACATTAACACAGTTGTTGCATATAAAACCGTCAGGTGTCCGGCCCAGTATTTACCTTCCCCTCGGATCCACAGTCGCCCCCCACTGTGGGTCTAAAACAGCGTCTCACATGTTCACTATCTCCATCACCTGCAGTGCGGTTGAACGCTCTCCTCCCTGCACGCCTCTCTCTCGTCCTGTTTCCTTTTAGTCCAACTTTACTTGATCTACTACACATGATCTAAAGGCTTGTGTGAGTTTTAAACCGGTGAAATCCAACTATCTCCAGTTTCTCTGCTGGGAGCTTTTGCAGGAATTCAGCTACAAACCCCCCCGAAGCAGACGGAGGCCTGAAGGCAGAGCCGGCTAATAAAACGAATCAGTAAATGTCGTAGATCCATCAATTTCTATCAAGCGTGTCGGTAAATAGCAGATTTTGGAGGTTGTGAAAGAGAGCGTGGGTCAGCTGGAGGTGTGGGCCAGCATAAGCAGGATGGGCCTCTTCACCACAACACCAGGAAGATCCTGGAGTTCAGACCTGCAGAGAGAAAGATTCAGTTTGATGCAGAACCAAACACTGACCTGAGTTCAGATCAGAGGAATTGTGTTGCTGCTTCTGCTGCTGCTGCAGGACTCTCCCTGACGCGCACGCGCGCACTTTCCAGTGCCACTTCCGCCATAAAAGCCCTGGCAAGGCTCCACGTGCCCATTAGCGGACGCTAAACAACTGTTAACAAAGCATAACCCAGCCTCCCCTGCGCGCGATCAGACGTCCCTTCAAAGCTCGCAGGTAATTATGGGAAAAAGTTTTCAATAAACAGCTTATTCAGACGGACACGCCCACTTTTAAGAATCCTGTTTGTTAAGGAAATACGTTGCGATTAGATACATTTAAGTAAATTATTATAATTGTTTTTTTAACAGAATTAATTTTCAGTTTTTGTTCAATATTCATCTAAATAATTTTCTTTTCAAATTCTATCATTTATAGATAAATAAGGATTTACACATTTTTTCCAGTAATAAACTGAGTAAAAAAAAAAGATTTCTAATTAAGCTATTTATTTTACGATATATTTACTGTCGAAAGTGAGAAAATAAAATCAATTTTATTCATCCATATTCATATAGATTTATATGGCAGCTACATTAGAGGCTTTATGGCCCATTCATTTTCCTTTTCTTGCGCACTGATTTAACTAAAATATCCAATTGATGTAATATTTATGTTTACCATGAATATTATTATTAATATTTACATTTACCATAAAATTGATTTTCATTTTAAAATACTATTTCTTAGGCCTAAAATAACGCAAAAAGTCCAGCAACTATAAGAATAAAACTTTCTTAGTTTAAAAAAACGATATTAAATGTTTGAAAACATTTGCAATAAATATAAACTTTCTATTAAAATTCTATTTTTCAGAATGTTACTCTGGGTTCTTAAATTTTAGGCTATTCTTAAAATATTTTGAAGGGGCTCCAGCCGAATTATTTTTTTTTTTTCTTTTTTGCTTAACAAATTGAGCAGCCATTCAACCAAAGTCTTATCGAAACTAAACGAAATCCAAACATTTTCTAATGTGTCAAATTTCCCACGCAAATACAGCCGTGCCGGATTCTTTGAAATCCCTCTGGACGCGATCTGGATCTGATAAACCGCGCGGAACGTCCAGCCGTTTACGCAAAATTTGTGCCAATAAACGCGTCGGACGTGCTGTTTATTTGACCCGCAGAAACGCCGCAGAGTGTGAGCACGAAAGTAATTCCGCCCCGATGTGAGTGATCAGACTGTATGCTGTCAAAATCCACCAGCGCGCTCGTGAGTTATCAGCGGACGCGTTAACGGGGGTCATCACCACCGGGCCCTCGGTGGTTCTGAGAGAGGGGGGGTACTTTGTAATGCGGGTCAGTCATGGTTCTAACTTCAATTTAGATCCAATTAAATAGAAAAATCCAATAATCCACGAAGATGTGTTTGTAAAAGCTCATTTTCTTTCTGTTTAGAGTTTTTACGCACATCCTCGGTGTGCGTAAAAGTGTGATTTTCTTTGGAGATGCACAACTTTTTGCTCTAGTGTTGACATGAGTTGCCTGTTCAAAGTCTTGTGAAGTTGTTCTACTGTTGGTTTACCTTTTTCTGAAGATTTTCTAAGAAACATGACTTTTAATGTGATTTATATGAGGGCTTCAAATTAAAAATGTAACAATCGTTACACGATAATAAGCAAACAATTAAAGAGACTGATCACACGTCTCCAGAATATAAAAAATGTAAACTAAAAATAAATCAAGCAGAGAGGGAAGCTATAATAAAGAACATTGGGCCTCTTTGTTTAGATAATAAGGTTCATATTTTTGCTATAATCCAGTATATATTCTAAAAAGACAAAGAATTTTTTGCCAATTTCTGTATTAAGATTTATATTAGTAGGTTTATTATAAAAAATAAGACAAAAGATGTTTGGTGCAAATTATTTTCAAATAAATGTTAAGGAAAAAACCTCCCAACGCCTGTTGCGCTGCAGGTATGTTGCGCCAAAATGCGCGCGGCACCTCCGCGGGGACGCACCTGGAGCTTCATGAAGACATGATTCATTCATCGGCTCTTCTTTTACCACATAAGGCGGCACGAGCGGCCCCCGCGGCGGGCGGGACAAGAACAAAGTTCCGGGGGGCTGTGATAACTCTTGATTGGTTGCTCTGCGCCGTGACTGATAGCTCCCTCTCCTGCCCTCCTCTGCGCTGCTTGTTGACACTCTCCAAAAGTCCTCGAGGCGCCCTCGGATAACGGAGGCTGTCCGCTCCTCCCAGCTCACCTTGCGTTCTGGTTCGGCAAGACAAAAAAAGAAAGAAAGAAAGAAAGAAAGAAAGAAAGCGGGCACCGTGGATGTCTTTTCAAAACTCTTCTTGTTCGTGATCTTCTTCTCCCGGACAGAAATGGCTGAGAAGCGGAGGTCTCCGTGCGCAATGAGCGTCAAGGCGCACGCGTTCTCGGTGGAGGCGCTAATTGGAGCGGAAAAACGGCGCCGGACGAGCGGGGAGGATGCGGTGTGTCCTGGGTATGAAGAGGCCAACGATGTTTCTGATTTAACCGGGACGACGGCGCTGAGAGGCGGAAGAGCGTGCGCCGCGGACCGGACCAGCGAGGCCGAGAGCGCCAGCGACGGATCCGGTAAGTAACAACAAAAAAAGAACAATATTTATATCAACAGAGCGAAGGCGAACGTTTTATTGGTGTGTCTAAATGTGGAGTTAATCAGAAAGCTTCAGATTCTATCTGCGTTTGGATGCGTAAAAGCGGAGAAAATGACGCACAAAAGCTGAAATGATGTAAAATCTGAAAAAAACCCCAAAAACTTCAAAACCGGAGTTGTGCAGATCTCTGGGCCTCAACGTCCAAAAATTCCCGGCACCTCAAGAGGCCCACGCGGAACCAAAGAGCAGCAGGAACGTGACAATTTAAATAAATAGAATTTATTTTCTACAATAAGAAAACAATAGTTTCACAGCTTTATGGTTACGCATTGTTACGCGCAATAACAGCTAAATATTTTAGTAATTTTGATTCAGACTCAAACAAAATAGAAAAAATGTTCATTAGAATTAAAATGTTCCAAATGTGGAAAATATGTGCGCCTTTTCCACCTGGAAATTTTTAGGATTCATGAAATTCTAAAAATGTTTGACATATTTAATAAAATTGACAATTTTCGAGACAAACTTTGACTTTTATGAGTTTAATAGAAAACAAAAGAAAAAGATGGAGACATGACGCGTTTTATGGAGCGGATTGTTGCTTGATTCTCCTCCAGCGGAGAGCGAGGACGCGCTGCAGGAGAGCCCGCAGCCCGCGGTGCCGTGCGCGGCGCCTGCAACCGGGAGAGGAGAGGAGACGCGCGTGGACCTGCAGGGATCGGACCTGTGGAAACGCTTCCACGAGATCGGCACGGAGATGATCATCACCAAGGCCGGACGGTGAGACGCGCGGGCATGAAGCGAGTCATGGAAAAATAATAATAAAAACACATTCTGTATTATTTAGATCTTTTTAAGCATTAAATAATTTGCCTTTTTTTAACCATTTATATTTTTAAAAGTATTTGTTTGAATGATATTTGTATTATTTTCGTTACATTTTTCTGACTCCTCTGATTTGATCTCAGGCGGATGTTTCCCGCCATGCGAGTCAAAATAACGGGCTTAGACCCCCATCAGCAGTACTACGTTGCCATGGATATAATCCCCGTGGATAACAAGCGATACAGGTAAGGGCGTCGCGCATCCTCGTGCGCTATGACGCACTCCAAAATGCAGAGGGAAAAAAAAAAACTTTTCTCGAGTCTTTAGCCTCACGCTCCAGTCTGCAATAAAGATTTGGTGCATAATTAGCACCAGTCGGCATGTTATCTTAATTTAGACTCCATAAACAGTCTGCAGGATTTTTTCCTGCTTTTCTTCTCCACAAATGGCGCTTTGGCACCATCATTTTGCCGTCCCTTTTGGACGCCTAACCTCTCTACCCGCCAGGGTCAAACCAACAAAAGTCGCTATAAAGCTCAGGAAAGCAGCGTGTCGCTGCTCTGTTCTGCCAAAGTGTAATTTTTCTCTTTTTTTGTGTGTGTTCTTGTTCATTCAGTTGAGTGTGTTTTGAATTCTTGTTGCCTAAACTGTGCAGGTTTTATTGTTGCCACTAAATGTCAGAAACGAATTTTAAATTTTGCTTTTTCTTCATTTTGAGCTTCCGAAAACAGAAATAAAGTTAAAAATTTAAAATTTTATTAAGGATTTGTTTATGCTTTTGCTTTTTATTCAAACTTTTACACACAAGTTTAATATTTTAAATACTGCTTACAATAAAAAAACAGAGATTTATTTGATCAAATCTCAATTTCTAATTGATTCTTTTTTTTTTTTGTGGAATATGTGAAGGTACGTGTATCACAGCTCCAAGTGGATGGTAGCGGGGAATGCCGACTCCCCCGTGCCTCCACGGGTGTACATCCACCCGGACTCCCCGGCCTCCGGAGAGACGTGGATGAGGCAGGTGGTCAGCTTTGACAAACTCAAACTGACCAACAACGAGTTGGACGACCAGGGACATGTGCGTACTGAATGTGGGATTATTATTTGTCATGTCAGTCTTTGAGTCTAACTGTGAACCGTGTCCGCTCAGATCATCCTTCACTCCATGCACAAGTACCAGCCGCGGGTCCATGTCATCCGAAAGGAGTGTGGGGAGGAGCTGTCTCCTGTGAGGGCCGTCCCCGGCGGGGAGGGCACCCACACCTTCTCCTTCTCTGAAACGGTCTTCACCACCGTCACAGCGTATCAGAACCAGCAGGTGAAACATGAAAACATTTTAAATCATTCAAATGTAGGAAAAAAAAAAAAGTTTGAACCGATCCGTGCCATCTTTGAGATATTAGCTGAGGTCGAGAGGCCGGGCGCCGCGCAACGGCTGGAGTCAGAACATGCTGGCGGCGCCTATAAAAGTCCCTTTGGATGCGGGTCACAGAGCCGGGCCTTCAGCACCACCCACAGCCTGAGCGGTCCTGCAGGACGCCACCACCAGAACGAGCAAACATGCTCTGAAAGAGATTTCAAAAGGAAGCAGAACATTTTTTTATTCAAACTTAAATTTTGTGACAATGAGAAAAAAAAGATCAAAATATTCAGATCATCTAGAATTGACATTTTCATTTGTTTAAACAGTCCAGCTTTCTCGCTATTTGACACATTTGTTTCTTGCAAGTCTATAAAGTCCCAATCCAATTATTTTAGATTAAAATCACTCCTAGTACATTTTAACTTACAACTATAAAAGTTTGCATTCCCTGCGATAATGCTAGAGTGAATGCTTTTTCCTGAAAGTCCTCTCTGAAGATGCTGAAACTTTACTTTACTTGCTGAAGGGATTTGCAGAAAATGTAAAAGCTTTTTGCAAAATGTTACATTAGCTAAAAAACTGGAAATTTTGTTAAATAATTATGAAAGAGTGCTGAAGTTACATATATTTCTAAGAAGTTTGTAGTAAAATTGCTTAAAAATCCCTAAAACATGCACATTTTGCAACAATCCTTAGTATGTTGCTTGACTATGAGCTAAACTCCAATTAGCCCAAAAAACCTTAGCAGATGCCACATTAGCCAAAAAAAAAAGCTATCCCATAGCTTAAATACTAGCTAAACTCCAAATCCTGACATTTCTCAGTAAACAAACGTAGTCAGAAATGTTAGCCTGTTGCAAAAAATGGAAGCTAACTCTAACTTAGCTTCTGTAGAAAACAATTTAGCCAAAAACGTTAGCATGTTGCTAAAATATTAGCTAAACTCCAAATTAGCACAAATAACCTTAGCAGATGTCAAATTAGCCAAAAAAGCTAACACTTTGCTTAATTACTAGCTGAACTTTAAAATAGCCTGAAATTCTTCAGTAAACTAAGTTAGTTAAAAAGTTTTTTTATTCAAACTTAAATTTTGTGACAATGAGAAAAAAAAGATCAAAATATTCAGATCATCTAGAATTGACATTTTCATTTGTTTAAACAGTCCAGCTTTCTCGCTATTTGACACATTTGTTTCTTGCAAGTCTATAAAGTCCCAATCCAATTATTTACATTAATATCACTCCAACTTACTACTATAAAGTTGCATTCCCTGCGATAATGCTAGTGTGAATGCTTTTTCCTGAAAGTCGTCTCTGAAGATGCTGAAACTTTACTTTACATGCTGAAGGGATTTATAGAAAATGTAAAAGCTTTTAGGAAAATGTTACATTAGCTAAAAGACTGAAAATTTTGTTAAATAATTATGAAAGAGTGCTGAAGTTGACATACATTTCTGAAAAGTTTGTATTAAAATTGCTTAAAAATCCCTAAAACATGCAAATTTTGCAACAATACTTAGTATGTTGCTTGAATATGAGCTAAACTCCAATTAGCCCTAAAAACCTTAGCAGATGCCACATTAGCCAAAAAAAGCTAGCACATGGCTTAAATACTAGCTAAACTCCGAAATAGCCTAACATTTCTCAGTAAACAAACTTAGTCAGAAATGTTAGCCTGTTGCAAAAAATGGAAGCTAACTCTAACTTAGCTTCTGTAGAAAACAATTTAGCCAAAAACGTTAGCATGTTGCTAAAATATTAGCTAAACTCCAAATTAGCACAAATAACCTTAGCAGATGTCAAATTAGCCAAAAAAGCTAGCACTTTGCTTAATTACTAGCTGAACTTTAAAATAGCCTGAAATTCTTCAGTAAACTAAGTTAGTTAAAAAGTTTTTTTATTCAAACTTAAATTTTGTGACAATGAGAAAAAAAAGATCAAAATATTCAGATCATCTAGAATTGACATTTTCATTTGTTTAAACAGTCCAGCTTTCTCGCTATTTGACACATTTGTTTCTTGCGAGTCTATAAAGTCCCAATCCAATTATTTTAGATTAAAATCACTCCTAGTATATTTTAACATACAACTATAAAAGTTGCATTCCCTGCGATAATGCTAGAGTGAATGCTTTTTCCTGAAAGTCGTCTCTGAAGATGCTGAAACTTTACTTTACTTGCTGAAGGGATTTGCAGAAAATGTAAAAGCTTTTTGCAAAATGTTACATTAGCTAAAAAAACTGGAAATTTTGTTAAATAATTATGAAAGCGTGCTGAAGTTGGCATACATTTCTAAGAAGTTTGTAGTAAAATTGCTTAAAAATCCCTAAAACATGCACATTTTGCAACAATCCTTAGTATGTTGCTTGACTATGAGCTAAACTCCAATTAGCCCAAAAAACCTTAGCAGATGCCACATTAGCCAAAAAAAGCTAGCAAATGGCTTAAATACTAGCTAAACTCCAAAATAGCCTAACATTTCTCTGTAAACAAACTTAGTCAGAGACGTTAGCCCGTTGCTAAAATGGAAGCTAACTCTAACTTAGCCTTTGTAGAAAACAATTTAGCCAAAAACGTTAGCATGTTGCTAAAATATTAGCTAAACTCCAAATTAGCACAAATAACCTTAGCAGATGTCAAATTAGCCAAAAAGCTAACACTTTGCCTACTAAAATAGCCTGAAATTCTTCAGTACACTAAGTTAGTTAAAAACGTTAGCATGTTGCTAAAATAGAAGCTAAACTTCAAATTAGCCTAAAAAACCCCAGTAAATAACAAATTAGCCCAAAAAGTTAGTATGTTGCTAAAATATTATGTAAACTCCAAAGTTGAAGAAAAAAAAAAGAAAACATTCCACGAATATATTTAAAGGTTTGTTGTTAATCTACTTAAAATGTTGTAATTTGAAGACTTTTTTATTCTTTTTCAATGGGGCATATTTTGCTTAATATTTCAAAAACAATAAAGTTTATGAATACCAATAAATACGAGCAGTAATATTCTGAACGAGCTGAATGTTTTGATGTCAAGATTGCTGAAATCTTGGAAAGTTTGATCGCGTTTTTACGTGCCAAAAAATGTACAGAAAGAGAATCAATGTGAATGCTGTAAAACATTCTCACAAATATGCAGCTTTTATCCAAAATCTAAAATCATTTGTCGTTATTTTTCTGCAGAGCGACAGGAGTTCATTGAAATTCACCTCTGAGTTTGTGACTAATGACGCGGAAGTCAGCCTCCACTAATTTCCCATTAGCAATTCGTTTGTGCTCTCTCCGGCAAGCTTACTGGGCTAACATTAGCATTGCTACAAAAATGCTGAGCAATATTGGAGCCATCCAGTAGCTCAATTTTGACCCTGATTCCAGATGAGAAACTCTATTTGTCTGCAAGTGCATCAGAATTATGGTGGAGTAAGAAAAAAAATGATTTGGTGATACTTGCATTAATTAAATTTAATAAATTATTTATGGGCGTCCTTCAGCGTCTTACTTTAGATTTCCACTTTTTTTTCTTAATTTGTAAAAATAAAACAACCATGAATCTGTGGGTAAATATAGTATAGTTGCAGTGCTTAATGCTGTGATCATTAAATAATATACATTTCATAATTTTATTACGATGGATTAATATTAAGGTAGAGTTTTTTTGTGCCACACTCTGTGAAAAATCGTTCTGATTCAGTTTTGGTATTTGTCGTGATCCGTATTGTATCACTGCATCACAAACCCAAGCTTTTATCGGATCCATCACGATATGAATTGTTTCACAGACGAAAATGCTACAAGTTAAAAACCCAATTTACATTGGAGTGTCTGTCAAAGTCTTTAATTGAAGGAATCCGAAACAGGTTTTTTTTCTCCAAGTTGTGTATTTCTTGTAAAGCTTTTCAAGTTAACTTCCTGTGTGAAAGGACAACTTTTAATCTGTTTTTTCCAGATCACAAGACTGAAAATCGACAGAAATCCGTTTGCAAAAGGCTTCAGGGACTCAGGCAGAAACAGGTGAGCAGATGTCACTAGAAAAGCGTCAAATTTGTCTTTTTTTTTTCTTTATAGGGTAGGGTTCTGGTCTTCATTTTTGTGCTTCAAAATGTGAAAAAAAATCTCATTAGATGCTGATGCATTTTTATTAAAATGTGCTAACTTTAAAGGCAAATTACCCAGTCAGTTGCACGGTTCTTTGAAGGGGTGAAAAAAAAAAAAAAAAAATGGAACTTTGGCCACAAATCTTAATGGAGCATCAGATTCCAGCCAACCTCAACTCCAGCAGCAAAATAATAAAATGGAGAGAGTCCTGAAGGAAATCTGTATAAACACATTTGAAAACATATATAAACACGGCATTAAAACAACACAGCAGTAAAACTCCAGCAGTCTCCAAACAGCCGCTCCCCCGAGGCCTCGCAGAAATCATTAGGGCATAGAGCAGGAGGAGGAGAACCCGTGAGACCCAACATTCGAAGGACGAATTGGGTGACGAACGCTGGATAACCCCAGAAACCTTTCCTGTAAAAGTTAAACCAGGAATGCCGACCCCAAAAAAAAAAAAAAAATTCCTTTAAAAATTACAGGAAGAGTTAAACAGTTTGCTAAATAAACTTCTGCTCCGAAAGGCTTTGGAGGCGGCAGAACCACTCGGAGCAGCTTGTCTAAATTATCACCCAGGCTACAACTCTGTTGGAGGGGGGACTTTTATCCTCACGCTAACGAGCGGTAACAGAGCACTCGCATTACACCACCACAGCAACCCTCTGCCCCACTTAGAGAAGGGTGGGTGGGGGTAGAGGACTCGGACGGAGAGGGAAGGGGAGTGCCACCTCATAAATCGCTGCTGCGGCTTCCTGCTCCTTCGTCCTGATTCGCCCGTAAAAGCAGTGTGAAAGCAATTACCTACAAGTACCCATAGGGCAGCAGCCAATCGCAGCGCTGCGTTTGTTCTCCTCGTTACCTATGGTCTCCATGGAGACTATAAGGGAGGCCCCCTCAGTGGCCACCAGGTGGTTAGGAGAATGCAGGAGACTTTTTGAGCGGTCGTGCATGATGGAAGTTGTTTTTCTTTGTTTTGTGTTGTTGATGCAGTTGTGTTACGCTGCGTGTTTCTGGGTCTTGCAGGATGGGCTTGGAAGCTTTGGTGGAGTCCTACGCATTCTGGCGACCATCTCTGCGAACGCTTACGTTTGAGGACATACCTGGAATGGCCAAGCAAGGTGAGGATAAGGGCCTTGCGCGAAACAAGGATATTTAGTTGTTGTCCGTCACCACTTTTGTCAACGTGGGTGAATACCCGATTCTAATTGGCTGCAGGATGTCCTAAAAACCAAGTTCAAGTCAAATATGTTCTATACTATTGCGCCGATGATGATTAGCTTACACAGCACTTTCGTTCGCTGGTTAGTCCTCATACACCAGCCGAGCAAGATTGGTGCAGGGTTGGTAGCCGTAACCTTGACAACAAACCACTATTAAATAGTCCGCTTCTCGTTAAAAACAAGTCAAATGTTAAGTGACCACGCTATAAAAAAAGGATTATGCCCTTCGAGGTGTCCATTATCAGAGATTATTGGACTTTCCGAAAGCAACCGTCCGGTTGCTTTCGGAAAGTCCAATAATCTCTGATAACAATGCTTGTATCACCAATATCGTTGGACAATTTTTCCCCTAAATTCCGTCATTTCCGATAATGACACTTGTCTCACTTAATCAGAGTGCGTTCATCACCAACGTCGTCGGACAGTTGAGTCATAAAAGTTTCTCAATTTCTAATAATGACTGCTTGTATCACCAACCTTGTCGAACGGTAAGTTCCTTACGGTCTGATATCAATGCTTGTATCACCTACATCGTCAGACAATTGTTTTCCGCTAAGTTCCTTCATTTCCGATGACACCTGTGTCACTCAATGAGAGTGCGTTTACCACCAACATCATTGGACGGTTGCTTCCGCAAAGTTCCTTAATTTGTTACGATACCTTTAGTACTTAGTGGTGATGTTTGTATCAGCAACATTGTCAGACGATTGCCTCCGTAAAGTCCATTAATTGGTGATAACAATTCTTGGTGGTTCTTGTATTAGTGATGGATTTTGCTCAACAGCAGCGGTCCTAAGAATCTCTGCCCTGTAGTAAGTCAAATTCTAAGGCTTCCCCTGAATACACTACACATTAAAACCTTTTTTAAAAACTATTATTCTTTACAAAATTATGGAAGAACAATGGTTTGCAAAAAATGCTTAGTAAGAGTCGAAAGAGACGATTCTTTACCAGGAGTTGAATCAAAAGAATCGGCTCCTGGTAAAGAACCGAAGTACCCATTACTACCTTGTCTCACCAATATTGTTGGACAGTTTTTTCCCGCAAAGTACCTTAATTTCTGATAACGACACTAGTATCACTTAATGGTGATGCTTGTATCAGTAATGTCGCTGGAGGGAACCTTGGTTCCGCAAAGTCCATTATTTCTGAAAATGGATATCTTGTTGGGCACAATCCCTTACGTATTCTAGCAAAGATTTTCCAGTCTAACTAAGGACAGCTTCAAAATCCATTTGTGACCCAACAAAAACGAAAAACCACAGACTTTTGCAATCCTCTGTTTGGAATTTGGCCTCACTTTGTTGTTTTTTTTCTTTCTGGCATCCTCCACTCAGGCGTCCCAGGAGCTCATGGAGGATCATCTCATCTGCTCTCCACATCACCGTGCTCATCTCCTTTCCAAGTCTGCCCCCTCAGCCCACCTGACTACACCTGCACCCGACCCGCACACGCACTACACCGCTATAGCAACCCCCCGGAGCCGTTCCCGCCTCCCAGGGGTCCGTCCAGCTACGACGCTGAAGGATTCTGCTCCCTGCCCCTCCCTGCCGCCCAGCTCGGCTATCTATCCAACCCCGCCCCACAGGGTTATGCTGGCCTTCGCCTTCACACGCAGCCCTACAGCCTGTACGGGTACACATTCCCACCGTCACCACGCCTCGCCGCCAGCCCCGATAAAATGCCCACCGCTGCCAGCGCCAGTCATCAGAGCCCTTTTCTGGGTTCTTCTCCCAGTGGGACTCTTACAGACAGTCTTGGTGTGCTGGGCGCCGGACAGCAGGGCTTCTTGTTTGACTCTCGGACCATAGGAGTGGCGAACAGCCAACCAGGAAGTGGGCAGTCACAGGTCACCGCCCACTTGGGCTGAACTTGACTCTACATCACAAAACAAACAAAATTGCACCCCGGTATGGGTGTACGTTGCTTTAGGATCAAACATCCTATGAACACTAATGTACAGATGTGGTATGAAGATGAACTGTGGACAGATCAAATGACTGTCTCTATGAGCTATATCTAAAGGAAATGGTGTAGCGGGGTTTCTTTGACACAAATTTGTAAAATCCAGAAACCACTAACTCAGCTGGAACTGAACCTGGATCGGGCAGCGGCAGACAATCATCACTTAGCACTTAGACTCCTGAGAGAGCTCTTTGATACCAAACACAGCATTGCCTCTAACTGGATGGATCAACGAATTTATACCTGTCAATTTCTCCAAATGTCTTCTTAGCCAAGTCTACACCAACATGGAATACAGTTTTTGCCTTCGTGTCTCTCACAAACTAAAATAACATCTGCGGAGGCATGATGGCAGAAGACACCACCTATTTCTTGTCAAACGTGGCCAAAAATGTGGGAACAATCGACATACATATTGTGTGTTCAATCAATCCGTTTGGAATCAGAAACTTTCCTTTGGAGAATTTATTTTATGTTTCTGTAAGAAGAGGGCACCGGGAAGACACGCCTTTAAAAAGGGGGTTTGTGCCTCTTTGCACTTAAAAACCCCAACGCACCTGCTTCGGCTGTTGAGATGGGGGTCAGGTGCACCTACCCCCACGCTTGACTGAAAAGCTTCTCTTTGCCAAAGGACAAACGCACGCTCTGTGACTTTTTGAGCCAAATAAACTATTAGTACCGTGATGTTTGTTTCTGATTTCAATTTAGAGTTCATCTTGAATTTGTTTAACCATATATTACATAGAAAATTTTAATATAAGTCTACATAATTGGCAGACTTAGTGAGGGAGACTTAGATTTGTTTATCGGTATATATTTATGTAATATATATATATTACATATATATATATATATATATATATATGTAATATATAGATACATTTATGTAATATATATATATATGTGTAATATATATATATGTAATATATATACTGTACATATATATATACCGTACATATATATATATATATATATATATATATATATATATATATATATATATATATACTGTATATATATGTTATATATATAAAATATATATATGTTATATATATATATATGCAATTTATATATATTACATATATATATATATATATATATATATACCATACACATATATATACTGTATATATATGTTATATATTTAAAATATATATATATATACAGTATATATATGTTATATATATAATATATATATATACCATACACATATATATACTGTATATATATGTTATATATTTAAAATATATATATATACAGTTTATATATGTTATATATATAATATATATATATATATATACACACACACACATATATATATACACACAAATATATATATATATATATACAGTATAGTATTGTTTGTGTCAAATGTCAGCTGGGATAGAAAGCTAAAAAACTTACAAGCAGTATTGACATTTATGTCCATATAAATCCAATCCGATATCCCTACAACTGACTGCACAACCACATGACACATTCTTTAATCTTTAACAAGCATAGTAATAATACGTTTCATTATTAGAAATCCCACACAGAATGGCGTGTGTTCTCTGTTGATCTGAGTGCGGATCTGTGTGTGTTTCTGTGTGGATATGTGTGCGTGAATGTGTGCGTGAATGTGCGCCAACAGGTGGTTGGGTTGTCAGCAAGTGTGTGACCTCCAAGTCTCAAAGTTCATGGAGCTCCTAAGAATTGACACCCTGCCTCCCACACACATGTAAGAGCACAAAAAGTCATTCTTCGCTGCTGAAAGCATGAGGCAGACCTTTTAGTGAAGGGTCAGTTGAACCTAAAGCTATGTCGAAAATGCACGAAATTCTGTGTATGAAGGGACTGTTTTGTTTGTAAGAAATATGAGGAAAAAACACAAGGCTTTTGAATTCCAATTTTCAAATCTTACTTTTACTATCATCTAATAAAAGTGAGATGTTTGAAGTTTGAATTCAAGCTAGATTCACACCAAGGATGTGAAGCGTGTCGAATATCGCACGTTTAAGACGTTCTTGAGGGCGGATATTTGGCCCACAGTATTCTCACGTGATGTGTGGGGGGAGGGGGTAGTCTTTTACTTTTCTTTTTCTACTAGTGTTTACCACTAGCATTTACTACTAGCATTACTAGCATTTACTACCATTGATACTACTAATGTTTAACACTTGCATCTACTGCTAGCATTGGTATGAGTGCTTACTACTTGTGTTGGCTATTAGTGTTTACCAGTAGCATTACTACAATGAATACTACTAGCGTTTACTACTAGTATTACATATAGCGTTATTACTAGCATTAAAACTAGCGTCTACATCTAGCATTGCTACTATCATTTAATAAAAGAGTTACTAGCATTGGCTGTTAGCGTTTACTACTGTTACTACTTGTGCTTACAACTAGTGCTACTACTAGAGCTTCATACTAGCATTTAGCAAACTGATAATGTTACTATAACAGCTTACTGCTAGCATTACTCCTAGCGCGTACTACCACCGTTTACTATAGAGCTTACTACTAGCATTTACTGCTAACATTTCTACTAGCGCTTAATACTAGAAATAACTGCTAGCATAACTACTAGCGGTTACAACTAGCATTTACTGCTAGCATTACTATTAGTGTTTACTACTAATGCTAACTACCAGCATTTACCACTAGATTCTTACATTTTTACAACCCATCCATTCATCTTCATAACTCACTGAATCCCTTTTCAGGCTTACGGGATTGCTGGAGAAAACCCAGCTGTTGGACTAAGGTGGGCCAGTCTTTTAGGGTCTATAGAGTCTATAGTTTGGGAGCCTGATCACAATACACTGTTGGTGTGCCAGAGTACATTAGACCAAAGTACGGTTTGTTTGGTCAGTGTGAACGCATTGAAGACTTGGCCTCCTTGCAGAGGTGGTGGATGGCACTGTTGCAAGACTTGAGAATTGTACAGTTGTGCTGAGACTTTGAAGGTGCACAAAGTTTGTAATGACATCATTGCAAACTACACCTGTGTTCTATTGGCCCCATATAGTCAAAAAACTGTCTATAAGACCCTTGGTAATATAACAAAATAATGTGTCGGTCTGGTCTGAAGTTGAAATATCCTTCTAATGTAAACATAAAAAGTCACATGTTGCTGACGTGGGCGAGCAATGCCATGGCAGAAGTACCAAGCATCGCCACCTGCTGTATTGGCGACCATACTAACAGCATCTGGGCACAAATAGCAAAGGAGTATTTTAAGTGCCACCAAGGATGGCGAGCAATCAAGCAATGCGTTTCGAGCATGTACAGATGGTGGGCTGTGAATAGGTCTTAGGTCTAGAGTTGCATTATGACCCGGTTTGTTTTGGACACTACTGCGGTAACACAAAACACTGCAGTTTTAGTAGACATCTGAATTTTCAAAATAAGATTTACAATTATATATAGGGAGTACTTTTTTCAATGGTAAAATGTTTGTTGGCTCTGCATTTAGGGGTTTTTCAACTTGACAGAATGGTTAAAAGTGAACACGATCCATCTCTATTAGACTGTAAATCACAGAATAATCGTTGATGCCACCCAACGTTTATGACAATGCAACAAAGATAGAACTCTACGGTCTACTGAGGACAATATAAACTTCTGATTTATTCAGTAACATTGTGCAACGTAAAAAGTATATGTCAAATTTCTAAGTATGTGATGACCAATCAGGTATGAAACCAATTTCTCCAGGAAGTGGGAGAGCAGTAAATCTACGCCAAACGTCATGGTTTATTTACCGCTTTGGACGTCCAGATTTCCAACTTTTCTAAGTTTGTTAACTCTTTCCCAATGCCGTGCATTTCCTCCACAAGCCCTCGTTTCAGTTGTCTCCTGTCACTCTGAAGGTGAGAGGTGCTGACGAGAGGAGCACATGTGAGGGGGGTTAGGAGGTGACGGTAGTGGGGAGGAGAGCTTATTTTAGCATCCAGGAATGATTGGCTTGTTGTGCGTGAGTGACAGCGGACGGAAACCGCCTGATGCATGTGTGGCAACGGAGAAAGCTCTGCAAAGGCGGTTGAATCGTCCTCCTGTTGACACCTTTTAAAACTTTTTTGGACTGTTTTTTATTGGAGTGGGAAGAAGGAGACGGAAAGCACTGCGACATCTCTCTGGCGTGCATTCCCAAATGTTCACAAAGAAACACCCCTCCAGGATCTAGTGGTTCTCAGCTCAGATGGGGACATTAACACTTGTGTTTGACCAGGTGACGAAGTGACAGATCTGTCACGCTAGCTGTCGCGAGGAAGGGGGATGAAATGGGAGGTCAACGAAAGAAGAGGGGGTAGAAAGGGAGCCCTGGTTAAAAGACCAAGATTGGCCCCTTTTTGTACAGGTTATACATTTTTAGACAAACCCGTCCAAACACAACAATGCTGGACAATTGAAAAAGAAAACAGTTCAACAAACTGATCTTAAGCCAGTTCTCTGCGCATTTCTCTAAGGGTGTATTCCAATTGGACACATTTTAGGGTTTGTTTTCTCCGATAATCCAGAACAATTTTCAGTCTGAATACACCCAAGCGGACCCTAGTCTGGGATCAGGAACCGCTCTTGGAGCCATTTTTGGAGGCAGTTTTCAAACGAGCTAAGCTCTGGTTCACTCAACCGGACCAAAACGTCCAGAACAGAGCAGGAAAAAACTTTTAACGTCCTTCTCACACTGTTAACAATCTATGTCATAAACACTTACCCCGCGCTCCCACGGCTAGCGTCATGTCCATTATAGCTTTACGTGTCTTTAGAAGTGCTAGAGGACACTCCACTGATATATATGCATTGGATGACCCTAGTCTATAAGGCGCTACTTGGTTTGGTCCCCACATATCTCAGTTCCCTTCTCCAAAAAATCACCAGTCAATATGACTTACGCTCAAGCGAAGTTTTTCTCCTGCATGTTCCCCGTGTCTGAACTGAATCCGGGAAACATGCTTTCAGTTTTTCTGCTCCCTCTGCCTGGAACTCTATCCAAACTGAACTGAAATGGTCTAATCTTGTTTCATTGGGTTTATTCAAATCCTTTCTGTGTAACAAAGAAAAAGAATCCCTGAACTTGCTCCTGTTTCTAACGTTCACTGTAAAAATGATTTAGCCTTACTATTATTGTACTTCATAAATGTCAAGCTGTTTATAATCTTTGCACTCTCCAAACTACTGTACTTTGTTACCTACTATGTTAATTAAAAAAAAATATAGATATCACTGTCACTCTATTGTACCTACATTTTAAATTTTAGATTGTAAATACCCTAAATTCATATCTTTGCTTATTTGTTATACACTGTAACGATATTTATGAGACGTGTGCTGCCAACCTCTTGGCCAGGTCACCCTTGAAAAAGAGATCCTGATCTCAACGGGTTTTTATTTGGTTAAATATAGGTTACTACTGCACACAATCACTTGAGATCTGGCCTCTCTGGCGCTCCAAATCCATTTTGTTGGGTTAAATTTTCCGAATGGACTTGCAGCATTTTTTGTGAAGTTGGGTCCTAAATCGTAATAACTGGAGGGTTATCACATGAACCTACATGAGTTTGGAGATTCTCGAGGTCGGCAACAGAACCTGTGGCTGCAGACCAATGGGAGATATCTACCGTAGCTTGACTGCTCCCACGTAGGGTTGAGGACCGATATGGTTCTGGAGCCAAAGCTGTTTAGTTTCAGTTTCAGTTCCTTAAAAACACTACCTATTACAAAAAGGGTGTGTTGGTTTGACATGAGATTTCTCTTGAAAGTACATTTTAGTATCACTGTGACAAATGCTATTGGAAAATAGTCCATAAACCATTTGAAATATCTCTTCTAAATGAGTCTACTTGATTTTCCTTTTAATTTTAGCCATGCATAAATACACCCACCCTCCCCGGCCGCAGAGCTGCCAAAGCATCTCATCATGACACCTAATATCTCAAAATGTCTGACGCATCAAATCAAGACTGTAAGATACTGGTGTGGAGAGATACTGGAGTTTGTGTATGCATACATAAGACCTAGGATTACATTGGATGATATAATATATTTTTATTTTCAGATGAAAACTTGTAACATCTTTTCAAATACTCTATCTGCCTTGAAGAGACATCATTTTTAATCTAACTCTAATCAAGTGGCTTTTTTTGCAAAATCGTTTCTGTCCATCTGATGGAGATTGGAAAACAGTCCACGTCTGAACAAAAATGAAACTTTTTCCGATGGGAATTCAGATTTGCATAGAGGCCACTTGTGTGGTTATGGCGTTCTGTGGGATTGCGGCGTGAATTAACATGCGGACCACATGTTTGAGCATGCTCAGAGGAGAGCCTCAGCCTCCCGTGCGTGACTGAGAATATGAAATCGTCGTCCACAGGTGAGGGTTTGTTGGGCTACAAAAAGTTGTTCCCTGGAGTCAAGAGAACTTATAAATATCACAAGGAAAGATAAAAGAGAAAGCTTTATTTGTAGGTGGTGAGATGCGTATTAGAATTACAAATAAGACTATGGCTAGAATCAAAGAAAGTGATTTTTTTTAAAAGGTTTTTTTCTTAGAATTTGCTGAAGTTGGGTTCCAGTTAAATGCATTAAGTCATTTTTCAACGTTTTACGTCCTTTAAAGACCCATTCCAAAATAAAAATGTGTTTTTTGTGGCGTTTTTCTGATGATATACTAAGAAAATTAAGATTTAAGTAGAATTTCAAAGTATATTTCTTTATTCAAACATTGTGAATCAAGAGCAGATGGCGAACACAAACTGAACTTTTTGACTTGATGGCCAAAAAGAGAAAAACTAGCAGAAAGTAAAGAAAGAAATAGAATGCAACCTGGACAAAAACATGCTTTCGTTTTGATTTTTTAATAATTTTTCATATTTATTTCCAAACTGTGTCTTTGGGGTTCTCAGATCCAGTGAGCCGACAGAGCGGGTGGGCGGGGCTTTGGGTGTAAATCAGCAGCAGAGAGCGGCTCTTCTTAGCAGGAAACACGGGTTAATGTCTTTAAATTATTAAATCATCACCCATGATGGCAAAAAAACAAACAAAGTTCTAGCAGAAGAGCGGAGTGGGACTCCGCTTCGCGGCGCTTCCGCGTCCAGAGTGAATTGGGTGACGCGCTCGCGCTCCCCGTCCGGCTGGTGGTTCTGACGCTTGATTCAATCAGATCCGCCAGCTCCTCTCATTTTTGACCGAGCATGCTCCGTCCGGGTCGGTCCCGCTTCGGCTGCGGGTCTGCGGTTGCGCTTCCAGTTTCCACGAGGACGGACTTTAACCATGCGTCGATAAGCGATGAGTCGGGAATGAGAATGCATGAAGTGGACGGAGAAAACATTTTGATTTGGTGACCCGAACAAAAGTTCTTTGTTTCACTAAAACAATGTTTGCAGCGTGTATGTGAGTGAGGACTCAGACAAAAACTTTGCACCAGGCCAGATCAACAGAGCAGAGACACGAGAGTTAGACCCCGCCCACTGAGTTTGACGAGAGAATCTGACAGTTTGCATTTTCACGGCGTGTCCACTTCCTGTTTCATGAAATGTATAATGAAATCATGAAATAAATAATATAATAATATTATGAAATGTTAAAATGGCTTTTTAATGGCTATTTTTAATATTTTAATGCCACATTTATTTAAACATTTATTTATTTATTTCAACATTTATTTATTTATTTCAACATTTATTTATTTATTTCAACATTTATTTATTTATTTCAATTTGGCTCTCTTTGACCCACAAGGGACAATGAAAATAAATAAATATGTCATGAAATACTTAAATCTGCTCTTTTAATATTTTAATGCCACAATTTATTTAAACATTATTTATTTATTGCAACATTTATTTATTTATTGCAACATTTATTTATTTAATGCAACATTTATTTATTTATTTCATATTAAATATATTTATTTCAATGTGGCTCTTTTAACCTGCAAGGGACAATGAAATAAATAAATACGTCATGAAATACTTAAATGTGCTCTTTTATAATGCACATTATTTCAACATTATTTATTTATTCCAAATTTATTTATTTATTGGCCACATTTATTTATTTAATGCAACATTTATTTATTTATTTATTTAATTTTTTATATTTATGTATTTCTTTTTTGGACTCTTCAGGACTCCAAACAACTATGGAGACACCAGAAAATAAAACAATAATAAGGGGTAATAATCATAATTTATTACATTATGACGGAACAGAATTAAAATGAGCACGGCTGCGGACTAGCATAAATTAAAACAGAAAAATAAAATGGCAAAAAAACCTCTTTTTTTTTTAAATATGAATGTTTCTTTTTCTTTAAAAGTCTTTTAAAAAAAAAAAAAACATGTACCAAAATCCTCTCATTCTAGTGGTAGGTTTTGAAATGTCAATAGTGATGAATAATAAACACTCACAAACCACCGTTTATCTCAACCAGAAATTCATAAAACTAAATAAAATATAAAGAAATCAGGGCTAATGAAGTGAACCTTAACATGTTTGACTTTTTATTCAAAACTAGAAAGTGCACCTTAAATTCTGGTTGTATGTACAACCTTCAGATTGATTTTCTATGTTAAACAGAATGTTTCAGTTTTGGTAAACTTTGAAGCCAAACTGCTGTATGGATTGTTGGAGCATTATGGGTAATGTAGTCAGGATCCTGGTGGAGCGACACGTCCTTCAACTGTTTATGAAGGAGTTGAAACACATTTGAATTTTATCACTTTTTTTGCTTGATAAGACAAATAATAATAAGATAAATCTACAATATGTTACTTTTTCAAATCAGAATGATTGTATTTTTCATGAACCAGAGCCACAATAGAGAGCTTAAAGAGCCGCATATGGCATACTCCTGCCCGAGTCTACACTTAATTAACAATTAACAAAATCTCTAATTTGTTACAAACCATCTGTCTACTCATTTTTATGAAATTTATTTTCTTGCACTTTCTTAAAGAATGACAAAATACAAAAATAAAACCATAAAATTATATTTCAACGCAAAAAAAAAAGAGACAAAGCTGTACTAAACATAAATATAATGCTATAATACGGTCTAAGATTAATGTGCTGCCGTGCTTCACAAGTTCTAAATCCAATTAAAGTCCAATAAAGACACGACAGCCCCCAAAATGCATCTTAACCAATAAAAAGAGCCGATGTCCGCATGTCCCAAGTAGTAAGTGCACGCATGAATATAATGAATCTAATGAATCAACTCAACTTATTTGATGAAAACTAATAATTTTAAAATGGAATTAAATCACAAGTTAAAGAAATTTTCTTAATATTTCTCTTCCAATTTCTCCCCTTTGCAAGTTTTTATTTCTGTTTTATGGATCTTCGTACAAACGAAAGTTAAACCAGTTGAACTTTGACCAATCAGGGACTCCGATTTGGTAGTGGAATATTGAATATGGAATTCCCTGAAGTGCCAACCGTTTAAAATGTCCAGTGTACACGAAGGCTGACGAGAGTGTGCAAACAGATTGGTGATAAAACTCAGAAGGAACAAATTTTTGGCTAAAATCTGCATATTCAGAATTAAAAGAGCACTGAGAACGCTTTGAAAATAGCTCAAAATAATGACTGAGACTCATCGGAGTAAAAACCGTATTCTGCTGTTCTTGGAAGTTGCACCTGTGCTCGGAGAGCCTCAGCTGGTGACAAGTCTAGGTGGGCTCTGCTGACAGTATCGCAGGCTCAGCTCGGCTCCATCTGCGTGACCTGTTAATGGCCCAGCCAGTATTTGATGACAGTCGCAAGAACCCGAGGCTCAGGGTGTTCTTTACCGCCATTACATTTTTGTCATCAAATCTACCCCGGCCGAGCTGATTTATTGCCATCTCTGCACGGAATGCCTCTCAGTCCCCCCTTTAGACACCCTATGAACTCTGATCTATGAGGGGAGTGTCGAAAAATAATGGTGACACAATATTTTCCTTTAATCTTTCCGTGTCAACGAAGGTGACGGGAGCACCTTTGGTGCATCTTTCATTGGTCGCACTTCAATATGAAGACATACAAAGTGCGTGAGAGTTGGTGCAAACGCTCTCAGATTCAAATATGTTGAGAACGACGGACAGACTCCGAGTCGAGCCAAAAGGAAAGGGGAGGCTCTGCAGTATCTTGGAAATGTCTCGTCAGTTCTTTAACCATGTGGTCTGTGGCGCTGTCCTCTGATTAACACACAACCAAATGTGGGGCAGCTGATCATGAAAAACCTGTTGACACCTTCTAGAATAAACAGACAGACGATACTTTGTTGTCGTTACTGGTGAAATCAAATTGCAGGTCAGCAGCAACGCACAGGGTAACAGAATCCAAAAAACACACAATAACTTTGGAAAAAAGTCAAAGAAGTTTGTTAGAAACAAAAATAAAAACATAAGTAGAAGTTTTGCTGTTTACAGAGGGATAGTTAGAGTGTTTAGAGTCCAGAGGAAGAAGCATTTTCTCTGTTTATCTAGGGCATAGAAAGTTCTGTAATCCAACCATATTAATCTGGGAATTCAAAAGCCTAAACGTTCACAAATCTTACACATATCATAAAACAGCGTATTCTTTCTCCTTTCACTGTTCACGTCGCCCTCGGCAACGCGTGTCCGAGCAGCACGTCTATGGCAAGCCTAAAGTCCCATAAATCACCAGGAAAACCGCCGTAAAAACCGGCGCTTTGGACGGGCAATTTAGAACGCCGCTTTGGACGCGCAGTTTCGACAACACTAGAACGCCGCTTTCGACGCGCGGTTTGGACACGATAAAACGCCGCTTTCGACGCGCGGTTTGCACACGATAAAACGCCGCTTTTTACGCGCGTTTTGGGACAGCACAAGACGGCGTAATTTACGTGCTACTTTTAAAACGCGCGTTAAAACCGGCGTTTTTGATGGCCAAAACGCCGGTTTTTACGGCGGTTTTCCTGGTTATTTGTGGGACTTCAGGCTTGCCATACACGTCCAATGAAAAGTCATGTAAACGCGTGTTTCGGGTTCCGTGTTCAGAAACTGCTTTTGGGTTTACCTTTTAGACTTTGATCTATCAGGGACTTGGATTTTGTAGTGACGCATGGATGACGTCCCCTTTTCATTTACCAAAAACCATGAAGGCGAAATTAACAATTCCGGTTTGTGTCCGGCTGGAACAGAATATCGGAATAGAGCTGTGCAAGATAAAAAGGTTGGAGCAAGATTTGCACCGCTTTGACACCGCTTCGAAATATCCACATGTCACTCTTGACTTTTCAGTACCTCTCTTAATTAACCTATTAGTCATTGTCCTATTGTTCATTTTAATTGCATTTTATTGTATTTTAATTGTTTTAACTGTATTTTATTTGTATTGATACCTTTTGGCTCAGGTCTCCCTTGAAAAAGAGAAGTAGTCTCAATGGGATTTCCTGGTAAAATAAAGGTTAAATAAAAAAAATAAAAATAAAAATTTTGTACCAAGACTCTACTCACGTCAGAAGAAGCCCTTCCCTGCTAGTCCAGTGTAAACATAATGTTCTAGAACAGGGGTGTCCTAAATCCGTCCTGGAGGGCCGGCGTCCTGCTGGTTTTCCGGTAATCCTGCTTTATCTGCTGCTGATTACCTGGATCAGGTAACACAGGTTGGTTGGAAAACATGGAAGACACTGGCCCTCGAGGACGGACTTTGGACACTCTGATCTAGAACACAGATTACATGCGTGTTCTTACACATGTCTGTAGCTTAGCCTAGAGTCTAGGCAACATTAGGTGTCTTCTGGTTAAAGTTCCATTCCAAAATTGTGTACATTAGAAATTCCCCACCAGACTAGCATGCATAGATGCTCACTACATTAGCAAATATAGACCACAATGCATTGTGTTAATAAAAAAAAAAACTTGTTTAAATGTAATTTTTAATTAAACCATCCACATTTCATCATCAGAACACAGTGGAGTCATAAAAAGCTGTCATGAAATGTTCGTATTTGTTTGGTTTTCGCTTCCTGGAATCGATGACGTCATATCCGACGTTTAGCAAAATGAAAGTAAAATATTGAGCACGGTGTCCGAATTGTTTTTAAAATCCAGAAGACTAGATAATCCTGTACTATGTAGTTTTTTTTTGAGTTTTCAAATTCTACCCCTTGATGACATCATCATTATTCGCCGGTCATCTACCAGCAATCGAAAACATACAGTTTTCTAAAAAATAGCCAAAAAATAAAATGTATATTCATCAATGCATAACCCATAAAAAACATTTCGTATCTCTCCAACGGTTGGAGGTGGAATAGAGGAATATTGAATTCTGGATTGTTTTTTTCAAAAAGGTGTTGTTAGCATCCATAGCTCACCCACGTACCTGCCGGCACCTTTTGTTTTAAACATAAATAAGATAAATTTTCACTTTTTGTCTGAACATTTTTCTCATCTAAAACCTGCACTTAGTGGCCATTTGAAGAACTACAACCTTTGGGAATGGAGAGGTCTTGCTGTGTACAATACTGTCCAATATATCCATTAGTTTGATCATTTTGGTCAATAATAATTACAAGAATCAACAATGAGCAGCTTTTTAGCCCTTTTAAGTTAAAAAAAACACATAAACTAGTAGCTGATGGAGTTATAAGGCATGAAGTGGGTGTGTCCGTCCGCTTCTGTGTTCTCCGTGACCCCGGCTAAGACACGGTGCTGCTAACAGGAGTGGGCCGAGCGAGCGGCGTTCCTCACGTCTATGTGTGTTTTCCTGTGGATGCGGCGCTGGCCCGATCGTGCCTCCGCTGAAGTCTTAGCGTGCTCATTTATAGCCGGGCAGCCCATCAATCTTAATAGAGGAGAGAAGTGCAAAGAGCCGATGAAACGCCAGACATGATCACTATTCACTGAGTGGGGCCGAGGAGAGAGAGGGGGGCGGAGCAAAAGGGAGGGAGGGGGAGGTGAAGGTGGCGAGGGCGAGGGGGCAGAGAAGGGAGTGAAAGTGAGGAGGGAGGGAGTGTGGAAGAAGGATGGGGTGAGAAAGACTGAGGTCGCAGCTTGTTTATCCCCGTTAGTGATAATAATGATCTTATCCTCGCGCCGTGTGACAGAAACGGCAGAACGGACACGCCTGGAGCTGCACACGTTTTCATTCTTCCATTATTCCTATTTTATCAAAACAACCTTTCATTTAGTCCAAGCTTTAGTGGAAATAGTTCTTACTTTTTACTCAAATCACACTCCGAGACCCCGACCTGGTATTACGTACTCGTGTAATACCTTATGCGGACCAATATTTGGACCATCGGTGTTTATTAATACCAAAGATTCAAAGGGAACTACTTCCTTTTGATGGACTGGAGGTCAGGTTAAGGTTAGGGTTAGGCTGCACAGATGAATAATGGCACGTCCTAATAAGAATAGCTGTGCAAACGCATGTGTATGTGCGAGTCCTTGAGAGGTGGGAAATGGCAAAAGGATATTTAGCGGTGGGCTGTGATGCTGAGCTGACACAGGACACAGTGACACCGCCACCAGGCACGAGGTACAAGAAGGATCACAAAGAGAAACTTCTATTCTTCTTGAATAGAAAAGGCTCGATTTGAGATTCTGTTGGTCGCTGTTCGTGGATTTGACTTCTGGTAGGAACTCTCTGGTCGCATTTTCATCTAAAACAAGGAAATCGCGTTACCAGAAGTCTTATGAAAAGATTTTTTTGCTGTAGCTGTAGCTGTTGCAACACGAATGATGCTTGTCCAAAGTTTAATATTATTATTTGGTAACATTATGACCCAGATGTCGGCAACATTTAACAGTAAAAGAGCCATTTGGGCTCGTTTTCTACTGATCAAAACCCAGAAGGAGCCACATTGACTTAAGTTAGCCTTTAAGAAATTTGTATTTGCATTCATAACCTTCTTTTTGTTTTGTTTTAATAAATTATGACTAGTGTCTGTTGTTGTTTTGGCACGAACAAAAGCAAAAAAATACATAAACAGAAACTAGCATCTCTCAAAAAGTTTTTTTTTTTTACATTTTTCACTTTAATAGCAAAAAAGCTAGCTTGTTGCTTAATTACTAGCTTCACTTCAAATTAGCATAACATTTCTCTGTAAATTTAATCAGTCAAACATTTTAGCATGTTGCTGAAATAAAAGCTAAACTCAAAACTAGCCTAAAAAACCCAGTAGATAACAAATTAGCCAAAAATGTTAGCATATTGCTAAAATATTAGCTAAACTCCAAATTAGGATACAATACCAATTAGAGGCCAAATCTGCCCAAAAAAAAAAAAAAAAGCTAGCTTATTGCTAAATTACTGGCTGAACTCCAAAATAGCCTAAAATTCCTCAGTAAACTTAGTCAAAAACGTTAGCATGTTGCTAAAATAGAAGCTAAATTCTAAATTATCCAAAACAAAATTTCAGTAGATAACAAATTAGCTGAAAACATTAGCATTTTACTAAAATATTAGCTAAACTCCAAACTAGCATAACATTTCTTAGAAAACTTAGCCAAAAACGTTAGCATATTGCTAAAATAGAAGCTAAAATTCTAAATTAGCCTAAAAACACATTAGCCACAAATGTTAGTGTGTTGCTAAAATAATAGCTAATCTTCATCCAGAGAGCCACTATGGAGAGATAAAAGAGCCACATGTGGCTCTGGAGCTGCAGGTTGCAGACCTTTGTCATAACCTATTCCATCTTTAAAGAGGCCTCTCACCTAGAGGATAATTGGTTTATTTTAAGCAAAAACAAAAAAAAATCTGAATAAGACAGCTAAATATGATATTTATCTATGCATAGATATATATCAAACTTATGATGATTAATCATTAGCTTAATAGGAATATTAAATGTTAAAGAAGATTCATATCTGCTAGGCCTGAACAATAAATCGTGACATTAGTGTGCGTTACGAGTATCTAAGAAACATGGAGTCATAAATGTCTACCTTAAATGTTTTGAAACATCTCAATGGAGTATTAAATGACTCAAATAGAGCTCTTTAGACCAGATTTGGTGAGGTGGAAATGTGTGAGAACTACTAATCAGCCTTAAACTATTTTGGCAACATAATATTTTTAATGAACCAATTAATTAACATTTTATTAATAGAATACTTCTCATTTCTTCCAATACAAAAAATACATCTAAATACGTTTTAGTCGTTGGTAGCATGACTCACCTAATAGCGTCTCTTCTTGGTGAACATATAATTTATCCAATCACACTCAAGTCTCCATACACAGTTTTTTGAAAGTGATGATTAAAGATTTTTTTTAAAAGGAACTTATTGGAAATGTAGAGGCTGGACTTTAGACATGCCTGCCATTAGGCATTGACCAGTCAAACGGACCCCTTCACGAACAATTGGACAGAACCCATCGCACCAATTGGACGGGCCCCTTCATGACCAAAAGGACAGATCCCATCACAACCAATCAGGTGAAACCCTTTACACCTAATCGAATAGGACCCTTCAGAACCAATCAGATTAGCCCCTTCACAACCAATCGAGTGGGCCCCTGCGTGACCAATCAGATGAGCCCTTTCACAACCTATTGGACGGACCCCATCACAACCAATGAGGCAAAACGCTTCACAACCAATCGAGTGGGCCCCTACATTACCAATCAGATGAGCCCTTTCATGACCAATTGGACGGGCCCCTGCATGACCAATCCGGTGTAACCCTTTACACCTAATCGGAAAGGACCCTTCAGAACCAATCAGATTAGCCCCTTCACAACCAATAGGACGGACCCCATCACAACCAGTGAGGCAAAACGCTTCACAACCAATCGAGTGGGCCCCTTCAGAGCCAATCACAAGGACCTCTTCGCAACCAATTGAGTGGGCCGCTACACCAATCAGATGAGCCCTTTACGAACAATCAGACTGAACCCTTCAAGACCAATCAGACGGAGAAAATCCTTCTGATTAAAAAATTTGAATTAACAAAAAAATATAAAATATATAAATATATATATATAAATAATATATATAATAATAATATATAAATTTTATTTTTTATAAATTTTTCACAAAGCCTCTTTTTTAAGCTCTGCAAACTGAATATTCAATTTGTTTGGGTTTTGACTGTATATGTTCGTTCAAATGTCTGTTTATGATTATTATTTATCATAATGGTTATACAACAATAAGTTATACTACTTATATTTCGTCTATTTTCCCAATCAATTTAAGACAAATGATCACAACTCAGTTTGATATACTGTATATAGATATAAGCTTTTTATTTATCTTTATTAATGAAGAATGGCATCTAAATCAAAAAGCAAACTTTTTTGTGGCTTTAATACCACCTGTTATTCAATTTTAATTAATAAAACAATCACATACAGAAGATTTCTGCTCAGAATAACAAAAGGTTCAATTTTGAGTTTTAGAGGCTCTGAAATAAAGATTAATTAAAAAAAAGACTGCTTAAATATTACACTAAATATTTTTTTAAAAATCACATCATATATTTCTGAAATAGATTTTTTAAATCCAACAGACAGACACGTTTAATGGGGTCGTGACAAAATAAGGAGATTTATTTCATTTTCAGATGTGATGCATTCGCTTTTTTGGACAATTTGGCTGAACAGGTCGAGCGCACATCAAAGCAGAGCAAATATTTAAGACTCTGTTCGTGTTTTGTATATTTTGCCTTCCAGTCTGAAAACTGGGCTTACAGACAGACGGCCGTGTGGAGAGGTGAAGCTGGGAACACCAGCAACAGCTGCGAGAAACCATCAGATCTGTCATTCCTCACACTTCAACGGCCAACAAGAGAGCGATTTATGGCGGTCGGCGAGGGGGGGGGCCGTACTGAAAGGAGAGGAGGGGAAAAACGGAGAGACAGGAAACAAAGACGGAACAAAGGGAAAAAAAGGAAATAAACAGAAAAGAAAAAGGAGCTTAAAAGGCAAAATGATAAGGAGTAAGAAAGGGACAAAAATAAACAAAAAAAGAGACCTGTTATGGACTTAATCGAGGTGATTAACAAGAAATATTGCGTTCAGCGCTATAAGGCGCACTTAAAACCCATAATTTTTTCAATTTGGAATAATTCAGATTACTGACATTGAAACGATTTTCCGAGGTTCATGGGGTTCTTTCAAAATTGAATTTATGCTAACGTGGATATTGTTCGGTTTGGCGGAGTGTGTTGTTTTACAAAAAAAAAAACCTTGGTTAAATTCCTAAGGAGCGCATCCAGTCTCCCCAGCATATTGGTGAAAGCTACTTCGCTGTGGCGACCTCCGACCGGATGTGCCAAAAGATGAGCAACAACAAGACAAAGTTATGTGCTAGCGTAGTCAGTGTAGCATTTTTTATCGGTATCGGTTTGTTTTACGTGTTTCAAGCAAGTTTTGGAGTTGGTAGTTAGCGTCTAAGTGACGGGTTTTTGTTTTTAATGCGGGGTCAGTCTGTTTTTTTACAAGGTTGGAGTTTACAGGAATTGTGAATACGCTAACACGGCTAGCATATAGCATTTTTTGATTTTTTTTGTATCTGTTGCTAACAAAGTTGGGAGTTAGCATAGGTCACAATAACTATTTTGTGAGTATCAGTCTGCTTTTTTTTAACATGTTGCATACAAGGTTGGGAGTGACAGGTACTATGAATACGCTAACACGGCTAACGTATAGCATTGTCGGATTGTGTTTTTTTGTACTGGTTGCAAACAAAGTTGAGAGTTAGTGTAGTCACGATAACCTTTTTGACAGTACCAGTATGTTTTTTTTACGTGTTGCATACTTGGTTGGGAGTAACAGGTATTGTGAATACGCTAACACAGCTAACGTTTAGCATTATTGGATCTTTTTTATACCGGTTGATAACAAAGTTCGCACTTAGCGGTTTCAGTTTTGGAGTTGGGAGTAGGGAGTAGTCTAAGTAATTTTTTTTTTTTTTTTTTTTCTTTTTTGCTGTATCAGTATGTTTTTTACGTGTTGCATACAAGCTTAGGAGTGAAAGGTATTGTGAATACGCTAACACGGCTAACATGTAGTGTTGTCGGATTGTTCTTTTTTTGTACCCATTGCTAACAAACTTGGGAGTAAGTGTTGTCTCAATAATTTTGTTTGGCAGGATCACTATTTTTTTACAAGTTGCATAGAAGGTTGGAAGTTTTAGGAGTTGTGAACACATGACTAACATGTAGCATTGTGAGATTTTTTTATCTGTTGCTAACAATGTTTGGGAGTTAGCGTAGTCACAGTAACTTTATTTTGGCAGTATCAGTCTGTTTTTTTATGTGTTGCATACAAGTTGGGAGTAACAGGTATTGTGAATGAACAACACATTCTCACTCCCAACGTGTCACGTGTTGTCGTTTGGCCAAAGACCCGTCCGCGTCTCTTTGTGACGTTTCTAGTGTCCCTAACTTGTTGTTTTTTGACTTGCTAGCTGTTTCCATGAAATCACGGGTCCCAAACCTCTGGGACGAGAACTGGAACGCGGAGCACAGTGGTTCCCTAATCCAGTAACTGTACCCTAACCCGGTACTAGTTCTCGCCCGGTATTGCTACCGTGTCTCGTACCGGTTCGGGTCCAGTACAGCGTCCGGGGCCGGGTTTGGGTACCAGGTTTAGGTACTGGTTCTAGACGCATTCCGCGTCCATTACTGCGTCCTGAGGGTTGCGGACCCTTGATTTTACAAACAGCCAGCAGGTCAAAAAAAGACGACTTGGGAGACCCAAAACGTCAAAAAGTGACGTAAAATGTGTTGGAAAACACTAAAGCAGCTCACATTCTCAGCCTATCTCTAAGGGAGCGCCGAGCCACCCTCCAGAGGAAGCTCATTTCAGCTAACTTGTATCATGTCACAAACTAATAGCGTTACTATGAACACAGTCAACAAAATCTGACTGACGGACTCATCTCTGATTCTTTTATCTCACTTAAGACATCTTATTGTTCAGTAATGGGCTGCCACGATTAGTCGACTAATCGACTAATAAAATAGTCGATAACTAATTTAAAAGTCGATTAGTCGTTACTTTATATTATATAGAGTGTAGTAAAGTTGAAAGTTATAATGCAGCCTGCTAACTTTTTGGACTATTTTGCCATTTATTGAGTTTTTTTAGGCTAATTTGGAGTTTAGCTGATATTTCAGCTACATGCTAGCTATTTAACTAATATTTTAGCTGTTAGCTGCAGCTGCAGTTGTATTTTGTACATTTTGACTAGTTTAAATGTGGAGACTAATTCAACCAACAGGTATGCGTGTAATTACAGAGTGTGTGTAGACAGGCCCATTCTAATTTACTATTTAGATCTGGTTGTTTTAGGATATGTTGCTTCCCTCTGTTGCCATCTTCTTTTTTCTCTAAACCCCTCTCTTTTACCCCCCCTCCCTATTTTCCTTTTCCGTCCAGTCCAACAAAACAAAAACAAACATAATCAATATAAATAAAGTTTAGCATGAAATACAGTAAAATCTGCCCAACACAAGAGGCTCTCAGCCCACATCTGTTTGCTCAGCTGTTGGACAGGACAAGTTAAAAAAAACAAAACTAATATTTTAGCTGGCTATCAGCATCAGTGTTTTCAGCTTCAGCGAATTCAGCTATCAATTTCAGCGTCTTCCGCTATCATTATTAGCATCTTTAGCAGCCAAATTCAGCTTACAGCATTCACACTAGCATTATCGCAGGTTATGCTGTATATCTACTTTTTAGTTAGTTTAAAGCTAATAATGGTTAATGGCTAATGATGTGTGCTTTGTATCCAGTATGATTAGTCGACTAATCAGAATAAATCAATCAGTGATTATTTGACTATTAAAATAATCGTTTTTAGTACACCTTATATATATGACACGTTTAAAAATGGACGATTCCTCCACATGATCAGCCTTTGCAGTGGACAGACATCCACAAATTGGATGCACGCTTCGTCCTTCATCCAACGTTTGGTTAAATGTGGAAAAAACTGTATGAATGTTAAATCTCGGCCTATAAAAGTGAGGTTTTTCTTGAGCAATTCAGGTGAGGACATATTGGCCCTCAACCTGCCGACCTGAGAAGTGAAAGATATTTCCCTCTCCACACTTCCTCCTGTTATCCTTTCGTTTTCGGTCTGCGGTGGGCCGCTGGTGTGAACACTTGGTTTATTTGCTCTTTTAATACAAGTCGACCCCTGTCGCCTGATGTGTGCGTGCATTTGTGTGTCCATATGTGTGTGTGCAGGCGGCACTCTCCCATGAAAACTACGTCAACGACCCGGAGACGCTGTCGAAAGAAGCCCACGCCACACAGGGAGAAGAATCACATCCACACGCATGCGTGCGTGCACGCGCACACACAAATAAACTTCACCACACACACACAGGAGTGAACTCACGTGCGTGTGTGTTTATGTGTGTTTTGATCTGGGGGAAATCTTCCGCATGTGTTCGACAAATCCCAAGGGCTTCCGCTTGACCGTGATTGGCTGATTGGTTTGTTTCCGCAGCAACAGAACTGTCACTGCCTCCCGCCACCCAGGCAGGCCTGTCAGTCATATAGACTCACAGCCAACAACATCACAGCCCCCCCATTTGAATCAAAATTCAAAATTATGAGTTGTGGAGTCACAAAGATACAAAACCAAGAACTATAGATGTGTATGTGCTACAGTTTGCACGTTCAGATAGAGTTTTGGATTCTGTTTCTTGCTGCTGATTACCTGAAACAGGTGTGTTTAGTCAATAAGGAGATTTAATGGCAGGTTGGTTGGCAAACATGTATGACTCGGGCCCTCGAGGACTGACTTTGGATAGCCCTTGTCTGGTCTAGGGTGTCTGAAATATTAAAAAAATTAAATATCATACATTCTCCCAAGTATGGAACCTTAAGGCCCACCATGTAGAATGTAGATTATTGCAGTTTTTTCCTGTTATGTAACATTTGATTATAGCCTTTATGCATAAGTGTACACAATATTTATAATATTTTGGTAGAAAATTAAGATACGCAGGTCTCAGAGAGATTGTTATGTTGAAATTGCCACTTTTCTGACTTTACTAGTGAGTATGAAACTATGACACGACAATTTTAAAAAAACTTGCATTTACAGAAAAAAGTGTTTGCACTTGGAGGAGGTGGGTTTTGAGCCGTATCAGATATCACACCGCTCTTCAAGAGTTGAGTGTGTCATGTGGAATTGTTGGATCCACAGCTTTTATGTCCCAAAATCTCCTTATCCGTAGCCACTCCCACATAACTCGCCACTTCAAGACGCCGACGTCGCCTTTGACGGAGGATGGTGAGTGCTGGAGCTGTGGAAGAAATGTGAATGTCTGTCCATATATCCATCAATCCATACGACTTCTTCCGCTCATCCGGGACTGGGTCGTGGGGACAGCAATCTAGACTTCCCTCCCCCTGGTCACTTCCTCCAGCTCCTCTTGGGGGACCCCGAGGTGGTAACGGGCCAACCGAAAGAGATAGTCTCTCCAGCGTGTCCTGGATCTTCCCTGGGGCCTCCTCCCAGTGGGACATCCCCGGAACACCTCTCCAGAGAGGCGTCCAGGAGGCATCCGGACCAGAAGTATGAGTCACCTCAACTGGCTCCTTTCAATATAGAGGAGCAGCTTTTATACTCCGAGCTCTCTCCAGGTGACTGAGCTTCTCACCCTATCTCTAAGGCAGCGCCAATTTCGTCATGACCAAAATGTGAATGTATCTGCTGTAAATCAAAGTTTTGTTCATATCCGTTGTTGGTTTTTTACTATCATAGTTAAATTGTTTCTTCAGCATTTCTAGAATTTAACTTTTGTGCATTTTATAATGTAGCGTCCTTACACTGGGTTGACACAGGTCAGTCTGTCCTTTGCGTCCATCTCACAACTGTCAGTTAGTTTAATGTCTCAGTCGCGTCTCCGGTCCCTCCTCCTTGGCTTCCAAAGGAGTGGTTCGTCAAGTAGTTCATCCAAAACTTTGGCAATCAGACCCCATACCCTCCCCTTTCTCACCGAGTCCTTGCAGTCCTTTTCGTCACAAATGATGTTATGTTTTTGTACTTCTAAAATCAAACTTTCATGGATGCCAGACCAGAGAAACGCTAGGAACGGTCAAAGAGCGTGCACCATATTACTTGAACAACATTAACAGGCTCTTGGCACTGTCTGTCGGATTTAAGGGGTTGAATTAGGGCAGGGATAGGCAACTTCAGGCCTCGAGGGCCGCAGAGTCGGCATGATTTCCATAGATTACTCATGGCTGATTACCTATTGGAACATGCCAGAGCAGAGTATGTTGGAAAACATGCAAGTTTTGGCTATCCCTGAATTAGGGCGTCTCACCTGCTTCACCCTGCATGTTGTATGAGTGTTCCTGTCGAACTCCAGTAGAAGAAAATATGCTTAATCATTTTTGCTCAACGGATTCCCCAAGTAGTTTAGGACTTTGATATTTCTTGTGACACATCTATTGTCGTCGCCAGACACCCCGTTTCCACTTGCAGGGCAGTTGAGACTAATGTATGAGTATTTCAAGGGTTTAAGGAGAATTATTTTGTCATTAAATGCCTAATTTGGTTGAGTATTAAACTGAAACTTCACTGGAAAGACAAAAAGAGATGTTTCTTCTGACAAGTCATTCTAATGCAGTGTAACATGAGCCTACATGTGGTGCTAATCCCTGTCCTTGCTCGAGAGTCACACACTCCTTCGTACACGCTAAGAGCCTCTCCCCAGTGGCCTACAGTAGCCCTTTCAGTTTGTTTGTGTGGCCGCAGGCCTGAATACAGTAAAGCCTTTACACTGTAATCACTGATCAATAACAGGGATCAGAAGCCGATCACCAATACTGTCCCATCTGCTGCTCACTGACCTGAGTAAACAGTCAGCCGGCTCCAGTCTTTATATATAACTACATCTGAAATAAAGAAACTTAAACGTTCATATAAATATAGCGGGATAGGCTAACTGAACGCATACTGTATGGTTTCATTAATGCGCCGTCCCGGATGTTGCTGTGACCTTTGCCTTTTTGGGCCTGACCCCAGCAGATGACCCCAGAGAGGGATTAGTGTCTGATGCGTCTAATTAACCCCAAAGCACAGACGGACCAGAGCGGCGTCCGCTCACGGCCACATGCTCCGCCTTCTTTAGGTACTTCATACTGGCCTCATTTTATTATTAAAACTTTTTTGTAATAAAAAGTAACATTTTTTTTGTACATGTGTAAAATACTTCAGAATCTAATGGGATCCCGTCCTCTGACTCTCCAGCTAACATGCCTCAGACCCCAGTCAGTCTTTTTAATCCCCGTGAAGCCTAAACAAGAGTATTTTGTCTAAAAGGTTTAAAAGGAAGCAGATCTTGGGTTTCCACTGATGCTTAATCACCCACACTGACGTTACCGGGCATTTATTTCTAACTATGGGGGATAATGTCAAGTTGTTGTGAATCGGGAGAGGAAAAAACGCCATTTGAAATAAATACTCTACCAGTAGACCCAGATAGCTGGGCGTGTGAAGGGCTGTAAGCTAGCGAGAGTGCATGTAAACAGATGGATGATGGTAAGAGGGGCGGGTCGTTCAGAGGTGAATTTCTACGTTTTCGTTTTTTGGCTAAAAACGGCATTATGAAAATTAAAAGAATTAAGAATGTGTGGCACAGAGTTTTAGTTTGGTACTTATTCCAAGTAAAAACTAAGTACTACATGTCTCAAAACAACTAAAACTGTAATGGGAACTCAACATTTAATTCAAGCTGGTTTTTGCAAGATTTAGTTGTTGTGGTGATTCGGTGTAGAGCCGCTCAACAAGGCTCAATGTGAACCAACTATCGGTCGGGAGAAAACAAAAGTAAGAAGCTGAAGGACGCTCATAAATAATTAATGAAATATGGCCATGTAAACATTATAAACTGTTACAGGTATCACCAAACGAAACATTGCAAAATATATCCAAATCGATTTTTCCCTACACCCCAAACTAAAGAAGATAGATAAAAAGACGTAGTTGGTCTTTAATGTAAGATTTTAGCCTCAAAATTAATCATCAATTGATTTTAGCTTTAGTGTTTATCATTTAATCAATAGATGGCAACTAAAACGAGCTAATGAAATGAACTTTAAGACACTCATGTATGATCTGAGTTAAATATTTTGCTTACTTTTATCAATCTGTTTAAAATTCTGTCAAAGTTGTGTTTCTTTAGGTCCTAGTCTCTTCTGAGTGGTTAACTAAAATGGGTACTATTACACAAACACAGAGAGCTAGCTAAACAAACACAGAGCGCTAGCTAAACAAACACAGAGTGCTAGCCAAACAAACACAGAGCGCTAGCCAAACAAACACAGAGCGCTAGCCAAACAAACACAGAGTGCTAGCCAAACAAACACAGAGTGCTAGCCAAACAAACACAGAGCGCTAGCCAAACAAACACAGAGCGCTAGCCAAACAAACTCAGAGCGCTAGCCAAACAAACAAACAGCGCTAGCCGTTTTTTGCCCAAAACTTTAAGAATTTACCTTCATGCATCCTGAAATGTTTGAAAGTCTGAGTATCACCGGATTGTCAATGTTTTACCTTTTTTTATAGTTAATAAAGGTTGATTTGACTGTTAACTGCACCAGTTGCTGTCATCGGCTCTGTTGAACGCCCTCTGCCAGATCACCACTATAAATCGCTGAGACAGCACTTTCAACGAGGAGCAACCACCATCCACGTGTCTCACACATGCAGTACGGTATGTTACAGATCTTGGGTAAAGCATAATCTGACACCCACGCTATTAAACTCTCGTAGAGGACCCTCACGCTCTATTTACATGTTTACCAAGCAACACATTTCCAACCTTTAACGTTTAACAAGCTCAGGTTTTATGGAGCCTTGAACTGATGGAATCTGCAGCGTTTTGGAGCAAAAGTGTTGAAGATGTTCTGATTATGTTCATTCCCTTAGGTTGATCCCCTCTACTTCTGTCTAAACTACTAAATCACCCAAAAAATCTACTATAATCCTTAATCATTATTAGAAATGATATAAAAAACAAAGTTTTTCTCTTTATTTCCACTCTTATGTGTCATTTTATGTTTCATTATATTGGAGGTTCATAGTTTGAGGGCAGTGTTTATGTTTTATGGTCTTTTTTATTCTTTTGTAATAGTGTTTTTATAAATTTTGGAACATATTTTAGATTGATTGACTGAGAAATTTGATTTAAAAAAAACGAATTATCCTCCTAAATATGCAGCTTATACATTTAAAGTGATGCATCCGGTACAATGAACTAAATTGATGAATAATGAACATTAAACATGTTTTTTTTTCATCTTTTTTCATTGTAAAATGAGGCTTCAAACCACATGGATCGAGAAACGAAAGCTTACAAAGATTTAAATGCCAAATAAATCGTTTTTTTTTTAAAGGGAGTATTTTTAATCACAGACTTACACAAGACAGTACTCTGAATTTTTATTTTCAAGGATTTTTTTTTAAATCAATATAATAAAAAATCAAATCAATATAATATAAAATATATAATATACATAAATATAAAATATTAATTGTGTGTTTTACTCCCTAAGGTATGGAGCCCCTAAAGGGATATTGAAGAAAAAAATTTGATGTCAAATTTTTTGAATTGAAATAATAGAAAAAAAGAACTCTGGTTAGTAACGCATGCACACCAGATAGTAATTGGTGCAAATCATTAAGTAACCAGAACTTTTTCTTTTAATTCAATTTTTAGAAAAATAAGCAACTATCTGGTGTGCACCAGTAACTAAAAAGAACTTTGTTTTGGTAAAAAAAATTAAATCAGTAAAAAAAAAAATTGAAAAGTAACTGTTGCGCACCAGATAGTAACTGGTTTCCAACAGTTACTATCTGGTGCGCATCAGTTACTAACCATTTATTTAATCTTTTACGGACCCCCTTAGTAGTTTTAGAAAAACTTTTTTTTTTTTTTTTTTTACTTAACTCTGATGTCCCTTTAGAGGTTTTGTACCAAGGCAATGAGCAGCGGAATAATATTCCTATTTTTGGTGTTTTGGGTTTTTTTCAATTGAAATAATAGAAAAATATTAAAGAACTCTCGTTAGTAATGTAAGCACACCAGATAGTAATTGGTGCAAATCATTAACTAACCAGAACTTTTTTTTTTTTAATCAGTTTTTATAAAAAAAATAAGCTACTATCTGGTGTGCACCAGTAACTAAACAGAACTTTGTGTTGGTAAAAAAATTAAATCAGTAAAAAAATAAATAAAAAATTGGAAAGTAACTGTTGCCCACCAGATAGTAACTGGTTTCCAACAGTTACTATCTGGTGCGCATCAGTTACTAACCATGGAGGAAAACTTTTTTTTCTTTTACTTTAATTTTTTTTTTTGGTAACTCTGATGTCCCTTTAGAGCAGGGGTGTCGAACTCCAGGCCTCGAGGGCCAACGTCCTGCTGGTTTTCCAGAAATCCTGCCTTATCTTCTGCTGATTACCTGGATCAGGTGTGTTTGGCCAATAAGGAGCTTCAAAGGCAGGTTGATTGGAAAACATGTAGGACACCGGCCCTCGAGGCCTGGAGTTTGACACCTGTGCTTTAGAGGTTTTGTACCAAGGCAATAAGCAGCAGAATAAAATTCATTTTTTGGTGGTTTTTTTTTGTTTGTTTTTTCAATTGAAATAATAGAAAAATAATAAAGAACTCTGGTTAGTAACATAAGCACACCAGATAGTAATTGGTGTGAATCATTAAGTAACCAGAACTTATTTTTTTTAATTCAATTTTTAGGAAAAAAAAACAAAAGAAAAACAAAAATAAGCTACTATCTGGTGTGCACCAGTAACTAACCAGAACTTTTTTTTGGTAAAAAAAAATTTAAATCAGTAAAAAAAAAAAAAACTTAGTCCATTTATGGTTAACTACAAAATCAGACTTTGTTGCATATCAGCATTAAGCTGCTTTCTTTTCATAATTGCATTAATTTTGTACAATTAAAGTTCCTTAAAGATTGTCAACATTGGAGCTCCAGTGCTAACCTAATGCACTATAGAAAGGTTGGCCTGGATTTGATGACAAAAACTCTTCTTTTGCTTGATGAATTGTATTTATTTTTTCCTTTTTGAACTAAAGTAAACTTTTTATCCTGCACTTATCACGCTCCATTAACTGCGTCTGTCTGATTTCTGGATCTCCAAAGACTTGATCCAAAGTAACTCGAGCCGCTGTGCCCGTTCTGTGTGTCTCACAAGTTTGGCTCTTGTCCCATTTAGGAGTAGGGGCAGTAAGGGCAAAGTGTGTGTGTGTGTGTGTAGGTGGGGTAGTTATTGCAAGCATCCAGAGAGCAGCACAGATGGTTAGACAGTGGTCAGGGTTACACAGCAAAAGGCAGTAAAAAAGATATGAGAAAAGCATGTGTGAGCCACTGAAGAAGCACAGATGTACACTTCTGATTTTCCATTCAATCTCAAGAGAGCGATCTATAGTGAGAACATCAGGGTTCATTTTATTTGACTAAAATTTGTTATAATTTGTGTTTTTTGTAACATATTGAAAGCTTTTAAGTCAAATTAAAGCTTTGATTTTCTAAAAATTTAGTTTTTTCCACAGTTAAATGTCAAAATGTTCTATTTTTTTTGCATTTTTTTAACTTATGCTGATGCTGGAGTGCTTTTAAAAAAGTCAATATATTGATTCTAAAATAATAAATAAAGGCAGGAAATCTCACACACATTTAAACTTGAATTATTTGTGTACATTCCCACATATAAAGGTTACAAAGAATCTTGATCTTTCTTGATCTTTTTCCAAAACAACTCAAAGAGCGCTCCAAACAGCATCCACCGCGCGTCCTCCGCTGTCAGCACCCTCATCCGGGCCGGGGCGACGTATCGGTCCTCTGGAGCCACAGGCAGGTGCCCGGGCCGGGCCTAATCTGCTCCAACATCTCTCTTGATTCTCTCCCCCTCCCACCCGCCCCCTTTCAGGCGCGGATTGTCGTCAGTCCCGCTAAAGCTTACACTTACACCTGCAGCGGGGCGAGACTATCCGAGCCCAGATCTTCACGGAGGCCGGGGGAGACGTGGCGGGAAAAAGGAAGCGGCCTTTGTTTCATGTGTAACCAGTCGCCGTGCGAGGGTGACTCTGGGGTTACTGGTTGTGGTTTGTTCAGACACGTTTTCGTGCGCCCGCGGTTGTCTTTTTATGATGTTTTATAAGGATCCAAAACACAAAAAAGTTTGATTTTCACATATTCAGTTTAAAAAAAAGCACTTTAGGCACTTAGAGGAAAAAAATATTATTTAATAAACCTGAAAATTTTCATGCACATTTCTTAGGGGCATGCTGAAAGCTACCTGACGTAGTGAACACTTGATTTGATCTATTTTTAGAGTCTTTTAATTCTGATTATAGGTAATTTTTATGCAATTTTTTTGTTTTAATCTGTCATTTTCTAGGACAAAGATTGCACACAGTGACAAGAAATCATCAGAAATTCACCTCTGAGGTGTGGGCGGGGCTTATTGGCACGAAGTAAACCTTCCCCCATTTCCCATCATCCCTCTGTTTACACCCCCTCCTACAGCCCCAACTTAACATTGTGAGGATCAACAAAAACGTCAAACAATATTAGAGGCATCCAGTTGAACAGTTTTGAGTAAAAAAAATCCAAATTCCTCCCCTACCTCTGTAACCCTCGATGACATCATCAATAGTTGCCGGTTATCTACGTTAGCGCGTATCTCCCAACGCTCAGAAAATACTCAACATCAGTTTTATAACTTTATAAAGTCATGCTAACACCCTCCGCATCACAGCACGATTCAGATACTCCTCCCGGCGGAAGGATACGCAGACGTAAGTTTCTATGGCTTCCCCTTTAAAAAAAAACAAAACAATTTCAGAGACCACGCTGCTCCAAATGCTCCTACAGGTAGAGAGATTTAACCTAAAGCTGGGTCAAATTCTCTATCTTTCTTTCGACGGACGTCACATTTGACCCTTCGGCCGTGGGGCAACCACCGACAAACTTAATTTGTTTACCACATCATGGAAAACATAGATGATGTTGAGCGAGTAACTTGGGTCTACACTGTTCTGGAGAACTCTACAGAGGCGCCGGGTTTGGGTTCACCAGATCTTTCAGAGTTTATCTCTGTACGCTGTACATCATAAGTCTGTGGAGATATGCTAGCTCCTTACGCTAGATCAATAGGCTGTCCATCAGGCGGCTGCCTAGCGTAGGCTCCATGGGCTCTGTAAAAAGGCTGATGACCTGTTTAGCAGTAACTGGGACAGTCTGTCAAGAAAATGGGAAGAAACTCTGGATGAAAATCCTCGAATTGAGCAGCCATGTTGGATTAATTTTACTACTTTCTGATCTAGTCACTGAAAATGTCACGTGCCCAAAGCTGAGTCCCTGATTGGTTGACACTGAATGCGTGTTCCCGGTTAAACCAGGTCAAATTTTGATTAATCGGGGTAGTGAAGTACAGATTTGGTTTATTTTGGTGAACCCAGACATGGCGGTAAACTTAACGACCAGAGCCACTCTCCTACATAATGGTTTATTTATTTCCATCATTGCAAGATTGCCAGCTATTTAAATTTTGTGCCCAAATTTAGATATTTGCACCGCACTTCACCACTTCCAACTGTAGGTGACGGACACGCACAAGTAAATAGTGGAAGAAGAAGAAGCCCCTCCCTGCTTGTTCAGTGTGAACGTGTGTTTTTGAACGGTGGGAAACATTTAAAAATATTGATTGTGTGTTTTACTCCCTAAGGTATGGAGCCCCTAAAAGGATTGTGAAGAAAAAAATTTGAAGTCAATTTTTTTTAATTGAAATAATAGAAAAAAAAAGAACTCTGGTTAATAATGTATGCACACCAGATAGTAAATAGGGCGAATCATTAAGTAACCAGAACTTTTTCTTTTAATTCAATTTTTAGAAAAATAAGCTACTATCTGGTGTGCACCAGTAACTAAAAAGAACTTTGTGTTGGTAAAAAATTAAATCAGTAAAAAAATTAATTGAAAAGTAACTGTTGCACACCAGATAGTAACTGGTTTGCAACAGTTACTATCTGGTGTGCATCAGTTACTAACCATTTATTTAGTTTTTTACGGAGCCCCTAAGTAGTTTTAGGAAAACTTTTTTTTTTTTACTTTTATTTAATTATTTATTTTGGTGACTTTGATGTCCCTTTTGAGGTTTTGTACCAAGGTAATAAGCAGCTGAATAAAATTCCTTTTTTTTTTTTTTTTTAATTAAAATAATAGAAAAAAAGAATTCTGGTTAGTAATGTATGCACACCAGATAGTAATTGGTATGAATCATTAAGTAACCAGAACTTTTTTTTTTTTTTATTCAATTTTTTAGGAAAAAAAAAAGCTACTATCTGGTGTGCACCAGTAACTAAACAGAACTTTTTTTGATAAAAAAGAAATTAAGTATTGGAAAGTAACTGAAGCACTCCAGAAAGTAACAGGAACGCATCAGTTACTAATCATTTTTTATATATTTTTTTTACGGAGCCCCTAAATTGTTTTAGAAAAAAAACAAACTTTTTTTTACTTTAATTTTTTTCTCTTCCATACTAAGGTAATAAGCAGTAGAATAAAAATCCTTTTTTGGTTTTTGTTTTCAGGTGTTTCAACATTAGTTTTTAGTTCCCCTTTTTAGTTTCAAGTCAAATCAATTTAAAATAATAAAAATAATTCACAAAAGTGGACATAAACTAAAGAATTGAAACGCTGATTCTCCTTTAGCCTTTTTTCCACCACCTCCCCCCCGTCAGCGGAGCGAGCCTCGTTCCCATGACCATCCCGCTGCAGGAGACGCGGCGAGGAAGGACACGGCATTCGGACACCAATGTAGCATGAGCCTCTCTCCCGGTCAGACCATACGATTGACAGCTGCGTCCGAGCTGGTGGTATAAACACCCAGCGCTGCTGTTACTCACACCTTCCCATCCGGTTTGGACCCACCACCAAATAAACAGCATCCTCCTCCCCCCCCGTTCCCTCCGGCTCCCACAGATATGAGGCCTTGGGTCTGTAATTGAAATAAAACGGGCCGTGAGCAAAGGTCGCGACCTGATGGTTATGGTGATGTGCCATGAACTGCTAACCCACAAGAATGATGGTTTCCCTCAGTCTCACTCTCTCTCTCCAGTTCCCACAGTCTTCCATACATCTCTTCATACCCGACTTCACATCCCTCACTTGTCGCAGGCGTATATTTAGCATCTAACCAAAACACCTATGTGTGTGGACTTTTTGTGAACCTTCAAGTTCACACCAACCGGCAGAAGCTCCGAATCGACAAAACACACCAAAGCGCAGATCTAGGACTTACTTTCATCACTAGACGTAAATACCTGACACAGGTAAAGAGCCTCACTGCACACATCAGTGGAAAAGACCAAATTTTATAAGCCCCAATTTACAAAATATATATATACATATATATTTATAATTAAATCTTTCAATCCAAGTGATTGGATTACCAGATCCAGACTGCAAAAGTGTTTATTTGTCTTCCTGTGAGGTATTTGTAGAGTTTGACAGCAACTTTTTAAAACTTTTACAGACAAAAAACGTATTTTCCTATTGTTTAAAATGTAAAAATTCACAACAGTATCAAATTAAGTTAAATTTGTCTTTAATTTAGAAATAAATTTAAAAAATAAAATAATACAAAAACATTTAATAAATAAGTAAAATACATACATTAAAAAATAAAAATGAGAAAAAGAAATGAATAAAATTTTTTAAAAAGTAAAAACATTAAAATAAAATTACAAATAAATTAATTAATTAAAAAGTTAAAATTTTCTTTAGTTTATGTGAAAACTGGTTTTCCTAATCACACAAACGTGGCTTTAAAATTCATTTTTGAGGAATAAAATAAAAATGAGAAAAATAAATTAATAAAAAACTTTTAAAAAATGTAAAAACATTAAAATAAATAAAATTAAAAATAAATACATAAATTAAAAAGTTAACATTTTCTCTAGTTTATGTGAAAACTGGTTTTCTTAATCACACAAACGTGGCTTTAAAATGCATTTTTGAGGAATAAAATAAAAAGTAAAGACTGAACATGTTAAGATCCTGAAATAAAAAAGATGGGATTCAAAAAATGATGGGAGTTTGAGCAATTTATTGAACCATGGAAGGATTGCATAATTGGAAGGAAATAGAGCATCTTTTGACGAGGAAATTGATATGATATATAATATAAATGAAAAGCAGAAGATAATAAATAACAAGATAAAAAACTGATTGATTGACCTTTACATAATCTTTCTGAAGATGCCATGATCAGAAAAAACAGAAACAGAGTTTATCCTATCACCACTGAAAAAAACTACTTTAGTAGAAGCATATTTCTATATTAAATGACTTTTTCACCATGTTTACATCATTAATGTTTGTTGCAGCTTCAATTTAGTCTTCCTTGCTCTCACAGTTGTAGTCCAGAGGCTCATTTTTTTAACCAAAATTGTTGAATAAGTCAATTATGAAGCCAAATTGTCATTTATATACAAATATAGTTTTAAAATCTTTATTTCCTGATTTCAGAATACACCCACCGACTGCTAACACGACGCTGGAGAACAAACCAAAAGCCGCGGTTTCCTCTCTCCCATCCTTTCTCCTCTCATTTGTTTTCTCCCATTGCTAATCAAAATTCCTCATGAACACCTTCCATCACACGCTTGATGATCCGTGCAGAACGCCCTCCCCTGACAAAAAAAACCATCATTCCTGCACATAAAAACACAACACACACTGTATTTGCTTCAAGGCCTTGACCTTTGACCTCATCTCCCATAATTCCGCTGTGGTTTGATCCTTTGCAAACTGGCCTCTCGGCGTTAACAGATAAATCTGGCGGACTTTTTAACCAACATAAACAATAGAGGATTTGTGTGTGTGTACATAAAGCGGTGTTTCTTTTCAGTGCATCCTGAATGTACATTGTGTTTGTGTGTCAGACGCCGCTCGTGTGTGGCCAAAAGCGCGCTCTCCTCTGAGACTTATATTTAATTTAGGAGCATAGCTACGACTCCCCTGACCGCTGTTGGCGTCACGCATCGCAGCGCCACCGGGCCCCACGAAGGAAAGCCGGAGAAAGGAGAAGATGCAGGACTTCTGGAAATGTCTGAAGCCGAAAAATCGAGAGACGAAAGACCAACGTACTCAATGGAGAACCCAAGAACCGTTCTCTAGTTTTTCATTTTGAGTAGCAGCTATAAACAAGAGACAAATAAGAATCATAATTATTATTATGAGAAGAAGAAGAAAAAGAAAAGAGGGAAAAGGAAAAGGAGAAAAAAAATAGTGGCCAAATTGGACAAATACATCAACATGTCATCAGCGTAAAGACTTATTGACAACTGAGAAAGGGATCATTGCTTTAACTCTGGAGAACTCATGCATAGTGTAACATTTATTTAAAACTTTTAAATTTGTCTTTAACTTTTTTATTCATATTTTACATCTTTTGTTGCCGTTAATTGCTGCAACACGAAACAAAAAAACAAACAAAAATCAAATTAAATTTAAAACAGCGTTCTCCATGTATATTGTTGGATAGAAATTATTATCATTCTGGCTAAACTTTATTGCTTTTTTGTTATTATTCAGTTCATTATTAATTTATAATACCAGTTAATGGCAGTAATTTATTTCAAATTAAATTGTGTTAGCTTCTCTTTCAATAATTTTGCCATTTAATCAGGTTGTTTTTGTGAACATCTATTCTTATTTGTGTATCTTGATGTCTTTTTTGAGCTTTAATGTTCTTGAATAAATCTTGAGCATCATTGGGAAGCTACAGAGAAAAAATTCTGTCAATTTTTACATAGTGTTAGCGTGGCGCGCTAACAAAAGTTAGCTTTTATATAAAACTTAAGTTGCTCACGTATATTTTACCAGAATATTGTGAAAATTTCACACACGAATCCTCGGTTCAAGCCGAACAAAACGATATGACACACAGTATGAAAATATTAGGAATGTGGGCGTGGCTAACAAAAAACCTCCGTTGCCAGGGAAATGCAAAAATTTACTTTTGCAGATTCTTCTAAAATGTTCATAAATATGTTTGCCATCGCCAGGGGACCAAAAAATAATATGGTTGCTGTGGAGATAAAACCAATAGAAAGCCGGCATTAGCTTTTTAATTATTTTTAACATTCAGCTTTGATAGTATAGCTGGGTAGTTTTCCATTAATTTAAAGGTTATGCAAATGATAAAAGCCACAAAAAGTAACTTTAAATGAAGAATTGAGCTGTTGAGGGAAATGAAGTAAAACTGGAACACTGGGGACATTTTTACTTGAGTTACACCAGAAAAAAAAAAAAGTCTTTCTGTTCTTTAAAAAGGATGTCTGGGTGTGCACTTGCATCTCTCGTCTAAATGTGTAAAGCATGTCTGAGCCTTGTAAACACTAAACATAGTGGGCCGGGACCGGCTTTCTGTGATTAGCAGGTTACAGCAGACTGATCAGAAAGAGCGAAAACCAGAGAACGTGTTTTATACCGACCTTATTTTAGACCCTATTTCCCAGAATTAGCTCCTCTGTGGTGGAGCTAATTTCAGACGCAGGGATGTAAAGGCTAAATATAACACGGGGAAACATCTAACAGATGCTGAAACGGAAACTAATAAAAAACGTAAAGCCTCCTTTGCAAAGTTGTGTATTGATGTGGAACACAACCACCCCAAAGGGGAACATATTTGCATGTTTATTCCTCCTAAAAGTGATCATAAACTCCAGCAAGATGCTCGAAATACAAGCAGGAAAGTGTGGTTGCTTCTATTCGTGCAGCTTTAAAAGGAAAGCCACGACGGCTAAAGGTCGGAGGTGTCTCATTATCAAGTTCAGAGAGCAGCTGTCTTTGTGCGACACTTCCTAATGTGCGGAGGGATCAAAAGAGGTGAATTTGGATGTCATAAACAACACGCTCCCTCACACATCTTCAAGTATCTCTTAGCTCCTGATAAGCCCTCTTTGTGCTGCTGCTTCCCCGTCGCCCGTGTCTGTCAGCAACCTCCCCAACTGCACTTTCATAGGGGCGCAAAAGCAGTCAAAATAAAGCGATCTCGGGGTAAACATCAACTTATCGCAAAGACGAGAGAAAAATGTCTATAGACAAACCCTATCTCTGTTCATCAGCATGAGGGAGAAGGTGCCGAAAGGAGAAAGACCCAAATCCTAAACATCTGTATCGGAGAGAACAGGAAACGCACGTTGACACGAGTGGAAAGCAACACCCGGACCGCAGGAGGAATCGGGGCTTCAAAACCTCGCCACGTAATCGCAAGTCCGGGCAGATGCCCCGAGTTTGTTGCTGCAGCAGCCAGTGAGCCAGAAAGGTGCCACCGTGCAACCGTGATAACCGGTGTAAACACGCCAACGCACAACCTGGAGTGTTTGTTTTTTTTTTTTTTTTTTGTGGAATCTGCAAAGGCGGGAACAAGGCAGGAAAAACCAGATCAATTATCCTGAAGGCTGCAAGAAAAAAGAAGAGGAAATGAAAAGAGCGGAGAGGTTCAGAGGGAGTGACGGCACGTCGGCGACACCTCCGGAATTAACACCTTATTATTCGCTCATTCATCACTAATGGGTTTCTCACAGAAAAAGAAAAAAAAGACATTTGGAGTCTGAAAATATCTGTTTACCTTCAATTGAAAGCAGCAAAACTTAATTATAATTATCAAGGAGGCAACAATTCACTTTCAAAGTTCGATACTCGGGTCAGTTTTGGTTCAATATTTGATTTGTGAATTTACAAAACAACAACAAAACTAAAAATTCATTAAAAAAATATTTCTTTTTATTTGGTATCAGTAAGTAACAACAAAAAAACCTTTAAATTGGTTTATATTAAACTTGGTATATAAAATATAACAATAATTAATAAATCTTTCTTTAACGTAAACAAACTGCAGAACTAAACTGAACGAGCCGGGGACGAGGTCCACGGCCAGGAACGGGATAGAACAACAGTGCACCGTACTTTCCACAGCTTCTAACTTTTAACCGCCTATCAGCAACTAACTGGCATCAAAATGTAATTCAATAATATGGCATATTTAACAGAAAAGAACAATAATAGAAAATATACATTTTTAGCATATCAATATTAATATAATATTAATCTAATCCCATGTTGAGCAGGGGAAACAGTCGTTCTCCTGTTTCCTGTTTTAATCCGAGAGTCAATTTAGCAATTAACGGACTAAAGTGAAATTGTGTATTCACTGTTTTCAAGACTTTACCATTTAAAAAAAAATAAAAGTTAGTTATGTCTGTAAAACACGTGTTAAGGGCTGGCTTTGAGGAAAATTGTGGGGGTTTGTGTGTTTTTAATACTAATATAAACCAAGTTTGTTGTGAAATTATTAATTTTGTTGATTTAAATTAATCGGGAGCAGATAAAAAAGTGTACGGAGCTAAATCAGGGCCAATATTATTTGAAATTAAAGTAAAATGTTTAGAAAAAAAATATATTAGTGTTTGGCTGAAAAAAAAATGTAAAATGTCCAAAAATGTTTGCTATTTTAAAATAAACTTAGTTATTTTCAGTCTCTGTTTTTTTTATGTTCGAAAACTCAAAATTTCAATTAAAAACTTTTTTTCTTTTTTTTTACTTTCAACTTTGTTTTTTTTTTTTTTTGAATCTGAAAGTTTCAGTTTCGGGGCTAACACGAAGGACCAATCAAAATCAATAAGAATGGTGACTTCAGTCTCGGTGCGTTCACTGACTCATAGAAACAATGGAACAATTACGGTCAGAAAATGGCTGTTTATTCTGTACTATAGTCTAAAGTTTTTTTTTTTTTTTGTTTTTGACTTCTAGGAATGATTTTGAAATAAATCAAAACAATTAACTGGTCATAAACATTAAATAAATGGGACAAACTTTGACTTTAGTGCCCATGAATCTTTACAGTTTCATTCACTTCCTTCTTATTTATTTTAAACTTTAACTGTTTAAATGAATCAAACTTCAGTCTGAGAAGATTCAGCCCAAAAAGGGAGAAACAGAAATGGTTGCTTCCTACTTTTAATTTCCCTTTAGGGATCCATAAAGATTTTTTTTTTAGTTTTTCATGCTTTCAAACCTCAGGAATTTTTTTCTTAAATCACTAAAGGATGTCTTCACGTTCTTAAATTTCAGGTTTTTGTTCAGGTTCTGGTGTTGTCCAAATAAAATGAAGCGTTGAGTTTTCTTCCCATAATCCCTTTCAAACATTCATCAAATTCCACCGTTTACCGTCAGCCGACCGGGATCTTGAGTAATTTAATAAAGCCGTGCGTTTCTAATGGACCCTGAGCAGACCCGGAAACTGGAGATGGACCGTGATTTCACCTTCCTCTGCCGGTCGACCTCATCATCTCTGAGCGGCAAAAGCATGTCAGGAGGGGTCAAAACTCCAGCCGCAAACTTGGATTCGAGGTTATTTTACCCCCTCTCTCTCTCTCTGCAACTTCCTCTCACCCTGAAAGTCATTTGTAACAGCAACTCAACAGTTTCCTCTCTCCTCCTCCTCCTCCCTTCTATCTTTTCACCTCCACCTCCCTATCGCCCCGTCTCCTCCTCCCCGGCCCTTCGAGAGTTGTGCATTACTTCAACTTTAATCCGCGGAACAGATAAGCTCCACAAGCGCCCGCGTGTGTGTTTACGGGCGTAATGAATGGCTTTTACGTGGGTGAGGACATTCGGCCCGACAGCTGTCTCCATGACGATCAATCACCACCTCAGAAATGCAGGAGAAAAAGAGATATTTATTAAAACAACACAGGCAATCAGACAAGCTGACACCCTCTTTATTCCAACATTTATCCCGTCTTTGACCTTTAAATTGTTCAAAATTACACCAACAACCGCGCACATCCGTCTTCTTTATAGCTCTGATATCATAAAGTAGACGCTGAGTCCTTGATATCCGCGGTTATTATCCTTAACTTCTTTGTTGAGGACCCCGTCCAGGCCGGCGTTATTTATCACCCAACAGCAAAGCCGAGGGGGTTGTGCCGGGGACGGGGGCCTTATTAGTGAGATTTACAGTGTGCAGGGAAAGATCTCAGGGGGGGAAACTCCGCTATAAGCACCGTCAGCTGGTCATCAGAAAACACCCGGCGCGGTGGAAGTGCAAGAAACTTCAAAAACACGCTCTTAAGGGGACGGCGGAAACGCGCCGATTTCTATCACGTACAGATGGGGGGATTACGACCAGAGAAAGTTTGGATTCTTGGAGTGATGGGAACCGGAATAAAAGCACCTGGTGATGCAGGAACGGTCACCTCCACGATTTACACCTGTGAAACATGAATAAGTTATTCAGCTAGGTAAAAAAAAATTAAGGAGAAATTTCATGGTTAGTAAATGAATTTAGAGCTTTATCCAATGAGTAAATATGGAGAGAAAACAGACTCACTCTGATCTGTGCATGCGTAATTCTTGATTTGTAACTCATAGAATACGTTTTGTGAAAAAGTAAAAAAAAATCACAAAAATGTAAAAATTACAACAGCTTGAAACTACAAAAATCTTTTAAAAAATACGCATGAATCACTTCTTATGCCTTCATGCAGCGGCCTAAGTTACGCACGATTCTACCCTCTCACAAATTCATCCGTGAGTGATAAGTTCAAGTACAACCAGAATAGGGCTGCCACAAACGATTATTTTAATAGTCGACTAATCATCGATTAATTTTTCCGATTAGTCGACTAATCGGATCAAAGTGGATGTAAAGAAAATCTGAAATATGATTAGCTTTAAAACAAAAAAATCCTAAATAAGCTTAAATCGCTAGCATATAGCTGAAATATTAGCTAAACTCCAAATTAGTCTAAAAAACTGTAAAAATTCCAAATTAGCCAAAATAGCTAGCATGTAGCTGAAGACATAGCAAAACTCCAAATTAGCCAAAAAAACTGTAAAAATCCCAAATTAGCCAAAATAGCTAACATATAGCTGAAATATTAGCTAAACTCCAAATTAGTCTAAAGAACTGTAAAAAAAAATCCCAAATTAGCTAAAATAGCTAACATATAGCTGAAATATTAGCTAAACTCCAAATTAGCCCTAAAAAACTGTAAAAATTCCAAATTAGCCAAAATAGGTAGCATGTAGCTGGAATAATAGAAAAACTCAAAATTAGCCTAAAAAACTGTAAACATTTAGAATTAGCTAGCTAACATGTAAATGAAATATTAGCAAAACTCCAAATTTGCCTACAAAACTGAAAAAATCCTAAATTAGCCAAAAGAGCTAATATGTAGCTGAAATATTATCTTAATTCCAAATTAGCCTAAAAAACTGAAAAAGCCTAAATTAGCCAAAATAGCTAGCATGAAGCTAAAATATTAGCTAAACTCCAAAATAGCCTGAAAACCCTTAATAAATGCCAAAATAGTCTAAAAAGCTAGCAGAATGTCATTATAACTTTCAACTTCACTACAGCCTGACTCCATATATTATAAAGTAATCGACTATTAAATTAGTTGTCGACTATTTTAATAGTCGATTAGTCATCGATTAGTCGACTAATCGTGGCAGCCCTAAACCAGAAAGCTCGTTCACCATGGCTCTCTTGTCAGCCGTTTTAAATTTCAATTGTGAATAACATTCAGTAAAACTTGACATTTTCCCACTTTCTTAAAAATATATTCCCGATAGTTAATATAAAAAAGTCTAAATACGTGCTTTTAAAACACTTATCCCTTTAAAAATAAGAATATTTTCAGAAAAGAGGCTTCAGCTGTAATCAAGCTGCTGCAATTTAATTTGTGCGTGTGTATATTTTACACTTTTTTAATTTTTAAATTTTGCACAAAATGTATTATATGAGTAACAAATCAAGAATGACGCACGCACAAATCAGAGTAAGACTATTTTCTCTCCATAAGCAAAATACGAAATAAGAAATTCTAGAACTTACGTTAAAATTATTAAGAAATGTATTTGTAATTTTAGCCAGCCAATTAGAGATGTAGGGGATGTAGGGGAACATAAAGATGGCGGCCTCTTCCTGAGGTCAAAGGTCAACAGAACTTTGGTGGAAGTTGTAGATTTAAGATGGTGGTCATGAGGATCGCTCGAACAAAAGTTTTCATTTCCAAATTGTAAAAATTGTCAACTTTTTTCGGCTTCTGTGGCCATCGGATAAACCTGACTCTTGTTTTGGTTTATTTTAATTTCTTTTTTGATGGTTTGAAAAATAAATTTTCATAGAATGTAAGTTGTCTGTGAAGTTTTTACTCAATTGAGGAAGAATCTCCAATCAGGTGGTTCAGCCGTCGTCTGCCTCTCTCTGTATCTTCGGACAGGGAGGCCTGGAAGGTCTTATCCGGACCGTTGGAGTCAGAACGGGCGAGAAGATACACGCCGGGTGTCTGTCATGTGTCTCTGTCACAGCTGGGGGGGGTCAGGGTCTGACTGATAGCAGTCAAAAAGCATCATTTGGCCCCGACGGCGTGGGCGAGGATCAACCGACACATTATTTCCACCAAATAAGACGAGTTTCTGATGCATGCTGGGAGAATTTCTCCAGAAGTTGCGGTTTTACATGTTGTTATTGAACAGAAAGTCGGTCCTCCTCGGATGGAGCTTTAATATTCAGAGAAGTTGTTTTAAACTCGATCCCCCGCTGCTTCGAGGAACCAGAAAGGCAAAGAAAAAAAAGCAAACCGAACCGTGTGTGCGTTCAAACCGAGCTCGCCGGATTCACGAGGCAAAAGTTCACGTCCACCCTTTGAAGCTGGGAGTATCAGTGTCTTAAGAAAACACACGGAGGAAAAGGGCAGCTGGATGTGTGTGAATGAAAGGGAAAAACAAAGCCGGAGGAAGAGATGAAACCATTAATAATGTCTTCATCACAGAGAGGTCCGTCTCTCATCCTTCCTCCGCCGGTCAGCGATTCTGTCGCTACTTACAGAACGACGAGCCCTGGCGCCTCCAACCCTCATAAATCTGATAATCAGTCTCTTTATTGATGTAAAAAAACAGTTTTTTTTTTCTATTCACTCACAAAGAATTCAAAGTCTTCCCTGAGAGAAAACAGTCGGACAGGCGAGATAAACTGAGGATGAAACCGCACGGACGGTTGCTGGAGAATGAAAGGGAGGCGGCCACATTAGAGACCAGATAATAGAGAATCTGGGAAATATTTCATGTCAAGAAACAGTCGAATTTTTCTCTGATGATTTTAGTATTCTAAAGCTGGTTTGATAAACAGAATTCTCATGCATCCACAACTTTCATTAACTTTTCTCTTCAATTTGTTGAAAATAAGGAGAGAAGGAAAAGTTTACGTGAGCCAGACGGATGGAGACAGAGAAGAGGGGAGCTCACTTTGGGTGCTGGTATCTCCAGATAAAATAATCTGGTTATTCTCAGCAACACCAGGAGGAGACATGCCTTCTACATGCCGTGTTCCTGCCTGATTGCATCTCACAGCGCCTAATGGAAGACGGTGTAACGTACGTGGAAAACTATGAAAACTTGTGCTGTTTCTTTTTTGCTGTAGCATGCTAACGCTAGCTACTCCAGTTTATTGGAATTTTTTTCTATCGATTTAAAATACTTGGAGCAATTTTAAAGCCAACACATCTTTACAACCTTGAGTTCCTGGTTTGATTACCCTCGGAAGTTTAGCTCTTAGCGTTAGCTTACTGGAGCTTTAGCTTTAGTGTTGACGTAAAACAGTAATCTGAGACTTTTGATAGTTCAAAGAGTCTGTTATTTACTAAAGGTGTCACCCAAGGGTTAAAGCACCTCCACGAAAAATTTTGACAAGTTTTTAGACTTTTTTTTTCCTTTTTTGATAATTTGCCTCTAACCATTCTCAATTTTGTTTCAGAAAGTCAAGAAATGCGACACAATGTACGGGGAGTTGGCAAAAGACAACAACATGGCCCCAAGACGTCATAGTCGGCCCCAGAGCCACATGTGGCTCTTTTGTCTCTCCATGGTGGCTCTCTGGCCGAAAAAAATAAAATAATAGTAATTTTTTAAAGTATGGATTACTTAATTACCATTTCTTGTGTGAATGCTTTAGATCATATATTTATTCATGGTCTATGTTTTCATCTTTTATAGTCATCTCAAAAAAATTTGACGTTTACCTAATACTTTAGCAACATGCTAACGTTTTTGGCTAATTTTGTCATGGCTACAGAACACTTTAGTGACCCAGACGCTGGAACCCGGAAAAGACTCGGCGAGAGACGAGCGTGACAGAAAAAAGGTTTAATGAAGGTAGGTAGGACGTGATTAGAGGCGGAGGTAGTTTCCAGGCGAGGAGCTGAGACTGGTGGCGTCACTGGCAGGATCCACAAACAGAAGGATGTCGTCTTGGGGAGGAGCGACGGAGTGAAGGCAGAGGCTCGTGGTGTGACCGCAGGAGAGATGACCAAGGTGGGGATCCCGGTTGAGGCAGATAATAGCAACCACTCGTGGTGACGGATTCCTGAGGGTGAGTAGACAAAATATTAAACAGAGTCCGGACATAAATGTGGCAAGACTTTGTTTATACGTGGCGACCAACTATGCACCATCAGGGGCAACGGACTGGCGAGGAATGATGAACCTGAAGCTCCTTAAAAAGGCAGACGAAGAGATGAGATGAGTGGTCGCAGCTGGGGATGATCAGCAATCAGGTGGAGAAGAGAGGGGAGGAGGCTGAGAGAGGCACCGTGACAAATTTGTTATTTACTGGGGTGTTTTAGGCTAATTTAGAGTTTCGCTTCTATTTTAGCAAAATGCTAACGTTTTTGGCTAATTTAGAGTTAAGCTTCTATTTTAGAAAAATTTTAGAAAAATGTAGTTAATTGAGAAATTTTAGGCTATTTTGGAGCAAAGCTAGTAATTAATCAAGGAGCTAACTTTTTTGGCTAATTTGGCTTCTATTGAGCTTTCTATGCTAATTTAGAGTTTAGCTAATATTTTAGCAATATGTTTACGTTTTTGGCTAATTTGTCATCTACTGGGATTTTTAGGCTAATTTAGAGTTTAGCTTCTATTTTAGCAACATGCTAACATTGTTGGCTAATTTAGTTGACTGATAAATTTTAGGCTTTATTGGAGTTCAGCTAGTAGTTAATCAATGAGCTAGCTTTTCTGGATAATTTGCCTTCTACTGAAGTTTTTAGGCTAATTAGAGTTTAGCTTCTATTTTGGCAAAATGCTAAGATTTTTGGCTAAGTTTCTATCTACTGGGGTTTTTTTTGGCTAATTTAGAGTTTAGCATCTATTTTAGGAACATGCTGACGCTTTTGGCTAATTCTGTTTACTGATAAATTTTAGGCTATTTTGAAGTTCAGCTAGTTTTTAATCAATAAGCTAGCTTTTTTGGCTAATTTGGCTTCTGTTGAGCTTTCTATGCTAATTTAGAGTTTAGCTAATATTTTAGCAACATGCTAACATTGTTGGCTAATTTAGTTGACTGATAAATTTTAGGCTTTATTGGAGTTCAGCTAGTTTTTAATCAATAAGCTAGCTTTTTTGGCTAATTTGGCTTCTGTTGAGCTTTCTATGCTAATTTAGAGTTTAGCTAATATTTTAGCAACATGCTAACATTGTTGGCTAATTTAGTTGACTGATAAATTTTAGGCTTTATTGGAGTTCAGCTAGTAGTTAATCAATGAGCTAGCTTTTCTGGATAATTTGGCTTCTACTGAGGTTTTTAGGCTAATTTGGAGTTTAGCTTCTATTTTAGCAACATGCTACATTTTTGGCTAACTTAGGTTACTGAGAGATTTTAGGCTATTTTGGAGTTAAGCTAGTAATTAATCAACGAGCTAGCTTTTTGGCTAATCTGATTCCCACTAAGCTTTCCATGCTAACTTAGAGTTTAGCGAATATTTTAGCAATACATTTTTGGCTAATTTGTCATCTACTGGGATTTTTAGGCTAATTTAGAGTTTAGCTTCAATTTTAGAAACAGGCTAACGGCTTTTTAGTAATTAAGTTTACTGAGGTATTTTAGGCTATTTTGGAAGTTGGCAAGTAATTCAGCACCAAGCTAGCTTTTTGGCTAATTTGGCGTCTACTAAGGTAAAATGTAAAAACGTTTAAAAATTCTTTTATGTTTGTGCTTTTGTTCGTAACAATAAAATAGACATATTTCATATTTATTTAAAAAAAGAAAATATAAAATAGAAGAAGGTCATGAATGCAAATTTCTTAAAGGCTAAAGTAAATCGTTGCAGCTCCTTTTAGGTTTTGATCAGGACACACCACTGCCAGCTGTACTCCCAAGTTAATTGGTCTTCTTTGCAGTCTCGTCGCAATAATCACTGCCTTCTATTTATTTACAAAAGCTTGCTTGGTCTCTCACCTCCATATCTGACACAGTTACTACAATTAGAGCATCCGTCCAGATACAACACTCGTTCCTCACAACTCCTCAAACTGAAAGTTCCAAAAACACGGACTTCATTTGGCCTTATGTCCTTTCATTTTGCTGCTCCAAGTGACTGGAACTTCTACCAAAGGACACTCCATCTGGAAACTCTTATTTCACTGTCTGCTTTTAAACGCAGAGTAAAGGACATTTTTAAAGAATCATGTACATGTTTTCTTAATCGGTAATTTTAATATGTTTTAATCATGTTTGTTGTTTCCTTTCTTCTTGTTGTGTATTTTTAGCATTCTCAGGCCAACATTGTAAATAAGAAATTGTTCTTAATGCTTTTGCCTGATGAAATAAAGGTATAGTAGAAGAAAATGAACAGGGTTACAGTTAGGGTTAGGTATAGATACACAGATTCAGCTGCAGTTGTCACGTTTCTTCTTACAGCTAATGATGAGCTTCATGGTGTGTTTGGGCGCCATCTTGTCTCCAACAGGTCAAGTATGGTGACCTATGAAACTGAACTACAGGAAACTTGAATATGGTGTATAACTATATACAGAAGTTGTAAACTTTTTACTTAAAACATATTTTTAATGGCAAATTCTAAAAGAAATTCTTAACAATTAGCTAAAATGTCTTAAGTTTTTGGAGCTCTGAACTCACAGGAGTGCTTTTAGCTGTTTAAAATGATAAAATGACCCCATTTAGAAAATACCGTAAAGGTTTAAAAAATGTTTTTAGCTTTACGATTTTTGGTTTAAAACAAACGTAACAAGAGCTTTGTCATATAATTGAGATCCACTGTGGAATACGTTCTTAGAACACAGTATACAGCCTATTTGATCGGATATTGTTCAGAATGTTTTGACCGTTTCTTTGTTTTCTTTTTGGATCTATAGACTTTTCTTCCATTTATGCTCTTTTAAGCTTTATTATAAAACATAAACAATCTAATATTTAAGGATTTTTGCTTTTAAAAAGACTAAATGTACTAATCACAATTGATTTTTGTACAGTTTCAGGTGTATGGTGGAATTATTGTGTTATATAATGAAAAAGTATTTGTAATAAATAAAATAAGGTTGTAGAGAAAAGATGGCAATTAAATGCTACCACACAAGAAAAAAAAAGTTTTTAAAGCGAGTTATTAGAGCAAATTGTAAAGTTTATTGGTTTTTTATTTTTCCTATGTAGAATTTCAAACAAACCAACTGTTAGGGATTCAGTTTTCCTAGAAATCCAAGGCTTTTAAATGATACTAAATGTGAAGTGGTAGGGCTCTTGGAAATGTAGTTTAGTGGATTTTTTTTTTTTTAAACTGACTCGTTTACTTAGAAGGATATTTATTAGATTAAAAAAGAATGTCAAATGAAGCTTTTTTGCATTTAGAATTGTTAAATATCAAAAGTTCTGACTTGATTAAATTATTTGTTTAAAATTAAGAGATAAAATTATTACTTAAATACCATCATAAAATAAAATCATTCTTGAAGTTTTCAGCATTTAAAAAGTTAGATTCAAACTTTATTATGTTAATCTTATTTCTAAAATGATTTTTATAACAAAATATTTCATAGGAAAGAGATCATAGACAATCTCACAAATAAAAATGTTCGATAAATCTTGATCACTCTTCTATTTCTGCTCCAAACTGCACAATTCCAGGTTCCATCTTGAATCCTTTAATGGCGTTCAGATGTTAAATTGTCTTACAGTCACCAAAAAAAAGAAAGATTTTGGCCAGAAAATGGAGGAATCTGTGACTTAATTAACCGCTGTCTTTGAAAACGCTTAGAGGCTCTCCTTCCAAATGCATTAGCAGCTCAACTTTTACTGCAGCGCTGCAAACAGATCGCAGAGGAAAGCCAGGAAAATACTCATAGGTTAAAGCTGCATCCAACCGTTTTAACGTGCAGAGTTTTTAATGAGGGGTCAAACTCTTTAATAGGCTGCTTGGACGGATATAAATTCACATTTTGGAGCTACAGTTTTAGCAAAAATCATAAAGGGGAGCGCTGCAAGAAAGCAGGAGTTAATAATCATTAAAATTATGATATTTTCTAATTTGATGTTCAGGTTCACATATTTAATATCATATTATATTTTCACTAAAAAAAACAAAAAAACAGTAAACGTTCTGCCCATATAAATATCTTTTGAGTTGATGTAACAAGTAAAAAATGTCATTTCAAAAACAGATTCCAAACAGCTGCTGGTGTCACGGCTTCTAACGGGTCAGCGTTTCGGGATGTGACACATTTTCAGGCTGTTTGGTCTGACGGGACGTCTTCAGACTTCCCTCTAACTCGCCGATTAGACTGAAGTACTCCCAACAAGAAAGGCCGAGATGTCACCTCTCCATGGGAGTGAGCTGCAGCCCCCAGTGGAAAACAGGGAGTACTACAGGCACCAGCATGGGGTGAGGGATGCAGACTCCAGAAAAACATCTCAGCATGTGTAAATGAAGGTCAAAACTGGACCCATTGATGAGAAGAAATGCACTTAGTGTTGACTTGAGCGCCGGTCACATTGGACGGGATTGGCGCAGCAGGAGTGTCCGGTTTCAATGCTAAGTCAGACGCAATCTGAGGTCCTGTGGCACGGTTTGAGCGTGGAGCGAGGTCGTCAAGATTTCAAGAATCTGAAATTTGGCGAGGTTGAATAGGAGCTCAGTTTTGGGCATGTGACGTTTTCAGTGATTCGGCCAATGAGTTGAAAACAAAATCCAATATGGATGGCCGATGTAAGGATTTTTATCCTGAAGTTCCTTCCATTTTCTTGCCGGAGAATGTCCCGGCTACTGTTGGGTGAAAGTGGAGTACAGGTCATCCACTTGTGCTAGCCAGCCGCCCAATGTCCAGCAGAGCTAGCGAGGTTGCCCCGAGAGGCTTAGCTAGCTTTGCTGGAGCATGCTAGCCCTACCAGACCCTAGGCAGCGGAGCTAGCTATACCAGAAAAACATCAAGGACATTTTAGAGCAGGCGTCGGGAAATACATTTGACCCCAAAAAAGAGGCCGCTTGGCGTGCGAATCCCATCCATGTAAATGCAGCGTTATACTGCTGGGAAACCAAAATTATTAAATGTGGTGGAAAAACATAATGTCTCTGTACCCAGGAAAAAATATATCTAAAATGTATTTTTGATAAAAATAAAATAAGTCCTTAAAGAAAAAGATTTGGTAAAATGTTAAATTATCAAAATACTTTTCTGCATTTAGTTTCTGCCTGTAAACCGTGAGTAAATAAATACATGTCTCGTAATAGTCTCACCTCAAGATAAAGAGCACATCTGTAGAACGAATGATTTTGTCAAACTTTCAGTAACCAATTAATTTGGAAGTTAAAAATGCATCTACGTTCTGGATCGTAACCACATAATCACCAGTTGAAATAACTAATAACTAAATGTGCAAAAAGACCCAAACTTTTTGGCTTTTGTGTTCAAAACTCTCTTGTTCATGCATTTTTAAGGCTCTATGTAAAAAAAAAAAGAACTTTGACCAATTAGGGACTCAGATTTGGTTGTGTCGTTTACAAATGATGACACCAAAGCTTTGTTTCTACTGGGCGGTTCATTTTGATATTTTTTCATAAGGACCCAGTAAAGAGTACCAACCTGTACCTCTTTGGCAGAAAGTGATGACGACATTAGAAAGCGCCAATATTGCGCTCACGTAAGCTAATGCTTCCAACATTTGTAAGTATTCTGGGTTTTACGGTTTCCTGAGTTCTCTCTTTTGGTCACGAGTCTATATTGAAAATGCCTGCAAAAAACTCCAAGACCTGGTCTGCGGTGGAACTGGAAATGTCTCTTGGTAACGGTGTGATACAGGATGAGCTAGCGGAACGCTAGCAGTCTACACCACGCATGCGCCGCAAAAACATACCGCTCGGTTGAAACAAGGCTTAAATGAGTGGAAACAGAATTAACTGGATCATACCATACCACTCCTTAACGGTAAAGAGTGGTATGATCCTAACCCGTACCATACCGTACTAGAGTGGACCACTCAGTAGAAACACTCAACAGGATTAACAGGATCGTACCATACCACTACTTACCATACCATACTGTACCAGACCGGACCGCTCAGTTGAAACGCTTGCCAGAATTACTTTACTATACCCTGACAATCCTTACCGTAACGTACTGTACAAGAACACTCGCCAGAATTAACTGGATCGTACCATATCACTCCTTACCGTACCGTACCATGCTAGACCAGACCGCACAGTGGAAATGCTTGCCAGAATTACTTGACTATACCCTAGCAATCCTTACTGTAATGTACCTTACCGTACTTGACTGGACTTCTCAGTGGAAACACTCACCAGAATTAGCTGGATCGTATTATACCACACCTTACCGTACCGTACCATACCAGACCGTACAGCTAAGTGGAAACGCTTGCCAGAATTACTTGACAATACCCTAGCAATCCTTACTGTACCATACTAGACTGGACCTCTCAGTGGAAACACTCGGCAGGATTAACTGGATCGTACCATACCACTTCTTAACGGTAAGGAGTGGTATGATCCTAACCCGTACCTTACCATACCAGACCGGACCGCTCAGTTGAAACGCTTGCCAGAATTACTTTAATATACCCTAACAATCCTTACCGTACCATACTAGACTGGACCGCTCAGTGGGAACACTCGACAGGATTAACTGGATCATACCATACCACTCCTTACCATACCATACCGTACCAGACCGGACCGCTCAGTGGAAACTCTTGCCAGAATTACTTGACAATACCCTAGCAATCCTTACCGTACCATACTAGACTGGACCGCTCAGTGGGAACACTCACCAGAATTAACTGGGTTGTACCATACCACTCCTATAACGGTAAAGAGTGGTATGGTATGATCCTAACCCATACCTTCCCGTACCAGACCGGAAACGCTTGCCAGAATTACTTGACTATATCCTAACAATCCTTACCATAACATACCGTACCGTACCAGACAGGACCGCCCAGTGGAAACGCTTGCCAGAATTACTATACCCTGACAATCCTTACCGTAACGTACTGTACTAGAACACTCGCCAGAATTAACTGGATCGTACCATATCACTCCTTACCATACCGTACCATGCTAGACCAGACCGCACAGTGGAAATGCTTGCCAGAATTACTTGACTATACCCTAGCAATCCTTACTGTAATGTACCTTACCGTACTTGACTGGACTTCTCAGTGGAAACACTCACCAGAATTAGCTGGATCGTATTATGCCACTCCTTACCGTACCGTACCATACCAGACCGTACAGCTAAGTGGAAACGCTTGCCAGAATTACTTGACAATACCCTAGCAATCCTTACTGTACCATACTAGACTGAACACTCGGCAGGATTAACTGGATCGTACCATACCACTTCTTAACGGTAAGGAGTGGTATGATCCTAACCCGTACCTTACCATACCAGACCGGACCGCTCAGTTGAAACTCTTGCCAGAATTTCTTTACTATACCCTAACAATCCTTACCGTACCATACTAGACTGGACCGCTCAGTGGAAACACCTCACCAGAATTAACTGGGTTGTACCATACCACTCCTATAACGGTAAAGAGTGGTATGGTATGATCCTAACCCATACCTTACCGTACCAGACCGGAAACTCTTGCCAGAATTACTTGACTATATCCCAACAATCCTTATCGTAACGTACTGTACCGTACCAGACTGGACTGTTCACTGGGAACGCTCACCAGAATTAACTGAACTATACCCTACCACTCCTTACCGTACCGTACCAGACCGCTGAGTGGAAATGAGACTCAAGTTTTTCAAATATCAGAATAGAGCTGTGAAAGGTCAATACTGGAACAAGATTCCTGAGATTTACCGAGCCTCTTCCAACTGTAGCTACATTTTCTAATATCCGGTAGTGTGAACACCGTATGCTAAGATCACATGCGTGTTTTTAAATGCGCTACACGTGGACACGGCTTTAGGGAACGTTAGCAGCAGATTTACATTCACAGAGAAGCTCAGGTTGCACAGAGGAAAAGGAAACGGACAGATGTCTGCAGAACTCCAAAGTGTACATCATCACATCTGCTGAGCCACATCAAACAAAACTATTCAGTCATTCTCTTCTGGCCTTTACAAGCCGCATTGTGTCAGCTCTGATGATGATTTCCCTGCAGACTGGAGACGTGTTGAAATGTGCTGACAATCAAAATAGCATTGGGTTTATTTTCCCTCCTCATGGTTTCCCTGTATACATGAACATAAAACACGAAATGCAGCCCACGGCCTCCAAACGCCGCCAAGCAATAACTGTGTGCAAGCTTTTTACTCCAGCGGCCTTCATATTTATCTTGATTGTTTCCTTCCACATGTCTTCAAAAAGTTTTCATGTTTTCTTGAGGGTGAAGCTTTATGTCGACTGTGGCTTCGGGGTTTGGTTATTTTTGCAGGCGAACGCGGAGGAAATATCCCAAACATTTTAACGGGCTCGCTTCAAAGGAAGTCAGCTCTCTGTTAAACCTAATTAACAGACAGAATTGAGATTGGCCTTAAATAGACGGGCTTTTTTAAAACTGGAACGTGAAACCACATGTTGCAGTCATCAAGTCCAAGACTCAAATGACTTGATTTAAATGCAAAATTAGGCAAAAATGGGGAAATCATCATTAAAATGGCAACCTGTTCCAGAATGTGGGAATCAAATCGAGATTACATCCAGTTTGAGGCGTTAAAAGTTGTGTTTTTGGTGCTTTTAATGTGTTCTTGTGGCCTTTTTCTAAAAATGAAGGACAAGTGTTAAGAAAGTAAAGTTTAGAATTTCTTCTTTCTCTATATCTTGCTTGCCACTTATTTTCGAAATGGAGGAAAATGTCGAAGCGATCCAAATCTCACCATTTGGGTCCTTGCAAAGTCGGATATGGATCATGCCAGGAATTATTGCTATTTTAAAAAACTCTGTTTTGCTACCAAGTGGCCAGGTCCTCGAGTGGTCATAGTCCGACCAGGAAACGGTGTTTCAATGTTTTCATTGACGCCAGCGTGTTTACAGAGTCGAGTATTTCTCTGTTGAAACTGTTGCGAATCGGCAGCGGACGAAAAAATACAGTTTGAAAAAAAGATCGTATTTCTTATGTAAAAAGTATTTGGCGTTTGCCTCCAAAGCGGCCGGCTGGACCGCTACGATATTACATATTTTAGCACCTCTAATGTTAGGTTTGAGTAGCTGTAAGCTAGAGGGAGAGAGTGTAAACAAAGAGCTCTCAGCCACAACTCAGAGGTGAATTTCTGATGGATTATCATCACTCTGCAGAAAATGTCCCAGAAAACAACACTTGTTTTTTAAATTTTAGCTGAACTAACGTGTTTCGAATAGTACGCTAAAACTATTTAAAGTTAAAAAATACAAAAGAATTAAAGTTCTAATTGATTTAATATTCTTGAGAATGATATTAAGGGAACATGGTGTGTTTTATCTGTCACACCTGAATGGAAGCAATTGTCCAACCTGAAAATGAAACTAAAAAGATAAAAAAAAAAAAACACTAAAATATCTGTAATGTACATGAAAGAAGTTTCAGGTATTTTTTGGCCGTCCTCAGCAATGATTATTTATAAACATCAAAACACCAGACAACTCATCCAACCAAACAACAAATTCAACCTAAAAACACATCCAACTACACAACACACCCAAAAAAAAAAACACACCCAAATGACTTTATTTAAATACAAAATTAGACAAAAATGGGGAAATCATCATTAAAATGACAACCTGTCCCAGAATGTGGGAATCAAATCGAGATTAAATCCAGTTTGAGGCGTTAAAAGTTGTGTTTTTGGTGCTTTTAATGCGTTTATTATGGCGTCTTTCTAAAAATGAAGGACAAGTGTTAAGAAAATAAAGTTTAGAATTTCTTCTTTCTCTATATCTTTTCTCCTAGTTCTTGTTTGCAACTTATTTTCGGTATAGAGGAAAATGTTGCTAATTGTTAATTAATGATTTATTATTTTTTATTTTATTTTTATTATTTTTTTATTTGTTATTTATTGATTAATTATTTATTTATTTTTTATTTTTTTTATTTTTTATTTATTATTTGTTAATAAATTATTTGTTAAAAAAAAAAATTCCACCACACAACACGACCAACAAAAAAAAACACATCCAACCACACAATGCATCAAATCACACAACATTCCACCAAATAAAAACATTTAACTATGCAACTCATCCAACCACACATCCAACTTAGAAAATGCATCCAACTTCGCAACACATCCAAATAACACACCCAACAAAAAAAATACATCCAACCAAAATTAAATATCCATCCACACAATACATCCAACCGAAAAATACATCCAACCACACATGAACTTTTATGAGCTTCATAACATGAAACAGTTTAAAGCTGATGTCAGATGATTCAACTAAACGGTGACGACGTTTATTTCAAGACTTTCTGAAATTCTATCCTAAAACATGTCCATGAGTGAAACCTGGTCTCAGATTGTTCAGTCCTTTCAGATTCCATCTCCGTCAGCATGAGAAAGAGCTCCCCCTTGAGGCCAGCATCAGCACTGCACATCAGCCGAGACGGATCCAGATGTGGAGGGAAGAGCAGAAAGTGTTTAAGTGCCGATGAAACGCATGTGCGTGTGACCTCTTCATCAGTTGTTCTTTCTGAAACGCAGATTTAACAGAGCCCCGCGCTGCAATTACTGTTCCTGAACAACGAAGAAGAACCCCAAAAGCTCCTGCACACACAGAAACACACATCTGCTTTGTTCCTTAAGCCGGCAGCTGAATTTCCCATCAGAACATCGTAAAGCTCCATCGCCATCATCATTGGTTTCCTCCTTTGTTCTTCTGCCTCCCTTCTCCATTCCTTCATCCGTAGGTCACACACCACTCTCGTTATTAAATGGAAAAGAATGGTGTTTACTTCCATTTTTCAAAACTTGGAGTTTGGGATTTTTTGCGAGCGTTTGTCGCCCGGAGGCTTCTCCTCGGAACAAAGGCGTGCAGATTTAAGGCCGTATGGAAGCGGCGGCGCGGCCTTTTCCAGGTGCTTTACTGCTAAGTTGTGTCAGAAAGGTGACGGCGGTAATGACTGCAGCAGAAGCCACATGAGTCAGGGACACCAGGACGCACGCTCCAAACCCACCCTTAAACTCAAGGAGAACAACTGATAAAGGGCACTTGGAGGCTCGAGCCAGTAACATTCCGCGCCACCTTAGAAGCCCCCTCCCCCACCCCCTCGCCACATACAATCCCGCTGATATGACCAACGAAATGAGTCGTGGAGGATTCCCGAAATAGAGTTTCGCAGATTTTCAATTTCTCTAATTAGACGTCGTGGATTTCGCCCGGGTCAGGGGTGACGGGGTCAGCGCTGACATTCTGCTGATAGCTCCTTCAGCCAATCGTCAATCAGGCCCGCCTGTCGGGGCGCTTTAGCTGCAGCGAGCGGCTCTGTCGGCAGCTGGTTGAAGCAGAAGAGGGCACTTACAGAGCGTGCGCATTCCTGCCGCCGAGGTGGCGCGGGGGGTCAAAGGTGGGCCCAACTCGGACCCTCATCAGCTCTCCTGGGGGGGGGTGACACACTTGTTGACCACACGCTTTGAGGCTGGAGCTACGTTGTCTAAAAGAAATCACAAACTGCCTTTATTTAATAAAAAGAGGAACCTTTAAAGGCTAAAATTAAGCTTAAGACAAAGAAAAGATGATGTTTTATCCCTTATTTATCTGTACCTGTATCAGTAAGAAGTGTTTTATTATACTAAAGGGGAAATTCTGAAAGGGATTGGCCAGTTTGCCGAATTCTTAATGATGGAAAAAACTAAAATTAAATTTGCATTTCTGAGTATTTCTTTATTCAAACTGTTGTGAATAAGGAGCGGACGAAAAAGGAGATCTTATTTATAGTCCTGTCAAGCAATTAATTCTTTTGTGTAATTAATAAATTTTGACCGTTAATTAATCTAATTAATTGCAATATTTTGCGTCCAATAAATAAAACTAAAAAGGTGGCTCTATTTTTTTTCCGTTTTTTCTTTAATTAACAACTTCTAACCCTTGAACAATAACAAAATTATATATATATATATATGTATATATATATATATTTGTCCAAAATTTTCTTATTAATATCATAATTCAGATGCAGATATACCTCATTCCACAGTTTACCACAACAGCAAGACAGCAGAAAAGACATTTTATAGTTTCCTTTAACCTATTTGGGTGAATTTAATCATTTTAAAGGACAGGGATTAACCCTTTAAGGCCTAAGCCTCAAAATGTCCGCCTGGACTTTTCTGCTAATTTTGACTGTGAAAGGATCAGAGAATGTCCTACAAATGTGTTATTTTGTCTCTTTTTCCAGAAGACATTGAATTTTCAGTATCTATCATCATTTTACAATTTATTATATTTCAGAATAGTGTTAGACCAATTTAAATTGTAAAAAAGCACAAAATCGAAATGTGATTTTTAGAGTTTTTAGTGAGAAAAACAGTGCAAATGTACATGAACAACAGATTTTGTTTCTTAAAAGTTTAAATTTATCCAAAATAAAACAATTTACAACAATATTTCTGTATTTTTCTCTCTAAAAGTGCAAAAAACAGTGCTTAAAATCTCAAATATCTACAGGCGTTTTTGGTCACACAGGGCAATTCTGTCCTCCTTGGCTCCTCAAAGGCCTTGGTGATGCTGTCAGTGACAGTCTAAAGTCCCAAACTTCAAGGAAGTGCTCTTGGTGCACAGTTTGCAGCATCAGTGGGAAAAGATTTCATCTGCTGATGGTTTTCTGTGTTTAGAGGTGGTTGGGCATCTGGGATGTGTCTGGAGTTGAATCTCAGTGGATGAGGATCTCCATAATCAGGCTCTGCATTTGTCTTCCAAGGCTGTTGTGGTTGTGAGCAGATTAGGTCTCTGACCAAATCACAAGCACCTCCAGAATCCTTAAATTTTCTCCTCTTTGGTCCTCCAGAATCATCAGCTCCAGCCCACAGGACACTTGAAGAAAAAATGTTTTCATTTATTGGGATATTTATTTCCTAAACAAACATAATTCTATGCTTATTTTATAAGATTAGTTATAATTTATGATTACAAAATAAGATAACTTACATTTGAATGACATTTCTCTCCCACAGTTTGTGTTTCTGAGCAAAAACAAGCTAGTAAGTGTTTGATTCCTTCAGAAAATAACCCGGAAATGCAGCTCCAAAAAACGTTACCTTTTCTCGCCAAAAATGATTCCTTCCGTTGCTCCTTCGGTCTCAAAGTCTTCTCAGGACCTTCATGAAAGTTATATTTCCATGGATGGTCGTTTTTCAGACATTTTCCTTATTTTTTTCGCCGTTATACAAACTATTTTCGACCGCGCTGCACTCTGCATCGCTCCGCCTGTCTCACCGGTAAACAAAAGAGCTCCCCGCGGGCTTCCGGGTGAGATTACCGTAATGAGTCAATATTGACAATAAAGTGCAATGTCTCAGCTTTCAGAAACTGTTGGAATTTTTAAAATAGAGCGAACCGTTCAGGAATTACGGTAATTCAAAGAGCGCGTGTAAAAATGTGTCACCGGTGACAAATTCGCCCTTAAAGGGTTAAATAAGAAAGAAATCTAAAATAGAATCTAGGAAAAAATGAAACAACATGACAGACATTTGACACATTTAGACTTTGTTTTTTATTCTTTTACTTTTGCTTCATTATCTGGACAAAACAACCGCTAAGAGGTTAATTTTCCCTCTAAAATTATACATATACATATATATATAGTAAAATCAAAATATATAACAGGACTGAACATCTAATAATGTATGTGTAATATTTATATTTTTCTTAAATGACCATAGCATGAGTGGTTTAAAATCCCCTCCAGGTGTGCGTAACATGGCAGTAACCATCCGACGGAAAAATTAGACTAACGCGGTAAAAAATATATATAACGCACTTAAATGTCTGTAATTAATGAATCGTGGTTAACGTGATTATTTGACAGCCCTATTTATTCGTGAGCACTAGTTCCTTGCTCCAAGATTTAGACAACTGAGAAAGGGCCAAGGGGGGCGGGGTTGTGACACGCCAATAGCCCCGCCCTTAACTGAGAGGGAAATGTTTTAATTATCTCCTGCTGATCTGCAGAAACTATATCCTAGAAACCAACACTTTCAGGATAAATCAAAAGTTGATTGAATTCAGTTTCAAAGGATCAACATAAACTCCAAAAGTGTCTAAAATCTATGCAAACGTTTAACCCTTTATCACCTGAAACATTTGACGCGTTAACGTGATAATTCCAGCAGATTCTGCATGAGGTGTCGCTTTTCTCCTTCAGAATCTACTAGAATTACATTGATCGCATTAACAATTAAAAAATTACAGTAAGTCATGAGAACATTTTTAAAGGATGGAAGCCTAAACATCTTAACTTTTCATTTATAATCTCAAAAAGGAAACAAATATACATTTTAATCTCCCTGAAGAGAGTTTTGATAACGAAAAGATGAGGGACTTTTCAAAAACATTTAAATAAAAAAAAAATTTGAATTTTGGTCAGAACAGCCGCGCTCTGTGCCGCACACCCACATGCAGCAGGCTCCCCTCCGCGCAGCTTTAAAGTGTTGCCTATCCAAACAGGAAAGTGGCCTCTGCCCCTGCAGCAGTCCGGGCCGCAGCAGTGGAGATTTCATTAGTCACAGCTAACAGGCAAATTATCCGCTTCAGCGCACCTGTAAAAATTTACTGTGTCAGTCTCACACAGTCGCAGAGGCTGGAGGGGCTGGGGTTGTGGGGGGGGCGGGCGACAAGTGGTGGGTGTGGTACGAACCTGGCTGCTTGGGTGGGTGTCAGTCTGGGCCGTGTGGTGCTTTTGTCCACATCCAGATTCAAGAAATCAATAGGAAGTGAAGACTTTTTACAGAAATGTCTTTCACTCTCCAGTATACTGCCTCTATTTTCTGACAGTGCATGTAGCGTTTATATCATGAGAAACTTGTAATAAAAGTATATATTTATTTTATTTTCCTTCATCTTGAATTTTTTTGCCCTTAATCCTGACCCTTTACTTTTTATTTTTTTCATTAATAACATCTGTGATGCTTTCAAAACAATGAAATCTGGTTGTTTGCAGATGATACCTCTATTTACCTCTCTGGAACAGACCTAGAAAAGTGGAATTGGACAAGACAAAAAAATGGTTTTATGATAACACATTATCAATAAACTGGAAAAAAAACTAAATTTATGATTATCAGCAGCTGCCAAAATACAGAAAATATAACACTCAACAACAAATATCCAGAGTTGTTGTGAAAATTGAATTTCTCCACGGTTGATCAATTATGGTTTAAATATGGTCCAGGTGTTTACTAGATTCTGATTGGCTGCAGGTCGTCCGTTAAAAAGTCGTACTGGACACCTACGGCTACGGTCACACATCCACATACGCGGTGACCCAAATGCAAGTTTTTAAGCAAATTTGGCAAATTCTGCAGTTTTCTCTAGAAGTTGACAGTGTTCGGTTGCCGTCCGGACACATTTCAGGGCATCGGGCGACAGCTGGGCTGATCGTCGTCCGGCAGCAGCTCTGATTGGACGATGAGTAGTGCCTCGTTTCCACTGAGCGGCACGATCCGTTTCTCTGAGCATTTCTACTGTGAAATGGACCGGGTTAACAGTACCGACCCCCACCTCTTCATGCTCGTGATTGACCTCCGCCCGTCTGACCCTGATTTAGCGTTGTGGACTTTTGGCTGTGCTTAGCTCCTGTCGGCGCTAACTAACCTGCTGCGTATGGAACTAGCTGCACGTTAGTGACTGTGGCCGTTGTATTTGTGACCGTAGAATAAAAGAGAAGTTCCAGACATGTAGCCTGAATGTTCTGCATTATTGTGCTAGCCTAAATGCAGCAAAGACTTCCATCATTTCTAATAACGGTGTTGCTTGTATCATCAACCTCTTAGGTTGCGTTACACCTCCGTTTCGTCCATTTATTTCAGCCAATGGACATCTCGTCAAAGAATAACCTCCTTATGGTCTTTATTCCTTGCACTAAAAAGAAGAAATCTGTGCAACAAATCCTCTCCGGAGCAGCAATTCAATCAATCTTTTACCAGAACTCGGCAACATTCCTCGCATCCTTGGATGTTTCGGAGACCGAGTCCATCTTCCTGGGATTTCCGTCAGCTCCAGTTCTGATGAGCCTTTCCCTGGACCATGAATGATCAAATATTGACGCCTACGTACAAGCGAGCATTCTTCCCTTCACTGTGAAAAGTATTTACGACTGTGATAGCACATTTGTTTCTTTTAATAGTTCTCCAGGTGTAAGACCTCTTGTTTTGGAGATCGCTGATGAGTATAGAAGTTATCCTGAAACTGACTATATTTATTACAAATTGTGTGAAAGTACAGAACATAGCAAGAACTAGAAAGATCCAAGGATAAACAAGAAAAAGCTGACACTGGCTGAAGTCTGGCGGCCCCTCTGTAACCATGTTGTGACTCTATTAGATGTGCAGTAATGGCGGTTTGAAGTGTGGGGGTGAGGGGCATGTGTGAATTTTTAATGTGCTTATTTTGGAACCACAAAAACAGGAGATGTGGCTTGAAAGCCGTGTGATATTCCACACACACACACACACTTTCACACTGCAGGGAGTGGAATTCTAGCTCCCTGAACTCCTTTTATCCTCCTGAAGGTGGAAGTGAGTGCCGGGTTTCCGGAAGTCCCAGCGAGCTCCAGCCGTACGCGTCCTGTCCAGAACTGCTGCCTGCTGCTAGTGTGTGTGTGTTCGCTTGCTTCAAAGGCCCAGCATGCAGGTGAACTATCAGTGTGTGATATCTGACGCTGCATCACACTTCGGGATCTCGCATTTGACAAAAAGAGCGTCTTTGTTCCGAGAGCGAACAGGAAAATCAAATAAAGAAAACAGGATTTGAGTCGCTTTGGGTCCAGATTTCTTCTTTCTGAACCTCTTAAAATAGAACTCCTGCAGGGTCGCCAGAAGCCAAAGGATAAGCAGCAAATGGTGACATCCCCCCCCTAATGGCGGGTCAGAGGTCAAAGGGGAGTCAGCTCACCTACAGCACTCGGTCCTGACGCAATAACCGCAGATGTTTGTTTCACTTCATGTACAGCAAAAAATACCGTCAGTGTTTTTTAATTTCTTCTACAATATAATTTGTAAAATGAACTTTTTGAGACAGGAGCAGGATTTTTCAATATTTTTCTCACTTTAAAGTTGGGATGTCCTGATCCGATCACATGATCGGAAATCGATGACTCGATCGGGATCGGACTTTATCCCCCGATAAAGTTTATTCTTATTATGTTCAGCACTTTATATTTCAATCTTATTATTCCAGATAAATACTCCACTAGAAGTCTGCATGTCGTGAACAGATCACAAAAATGTTGTTGCCCTAAAATGCAGCAGAATTCTGCAGTAGGGCTGCCACAAACGATTATTTTAATAGTCGACTAATCATCGATTATTTTTTCCGATTAGTCGACTAATCGGATCATGGACAAAGTGGATGTAAAGAAAATCTGAAATTGATTAGCTTTAAAACTAAAAAATCCTAAATAAGCTAAAATCGCTAGCATATAGCTGAAATATTAGCTAAACTCCAAATTAGTCTAAAAAACTGTAAAAATTCCAAATTAGCCAAAATAGCTAGCATGTAGCTGAAGTAATAGCAAAATATTAGCTAAACTCCAAATTAGCCTAAAAAACTGTAAAAATCCCAAATTAGCCAAAATAGCTAGCATGTAGCTGAAATAATAGCAAAACTCCAAATTAGCCTAATAAACTGTAAACATTTACAATTAGCAAGCTAACATACAGCTGAAATATTAGCTAAACTCCAAATTAGCCTAAAAAAACTGTAAAAGTTCAAATAAGCCAAAATAGGTAACATGTAGCTGAAATATCAGCTAAACTCCAAATTAGCCTAAAAAAAACTGTAAAAATCCCAAATTAGCCAAAATAGCTAGCATGTAGCTGAAATAATAGCAAAACTCCAAATTAACCTAATAAACTGTAAACATTTACAATTAGCTAGCTAACATGTAGCTGAAATATTAGCTAAACTCCAAATTAGCCCTTAAAAAATGTAAAAATTCCAAATTAGCCAAAATAGGTAGCATGTAGCTGGAATAATAGAAAAACTCAAAATTAGCCTAAAAAACTGTAAACATTTAGAATTAGCTAGCTAACATGTAAATGAAATATTAGCTAAACTCCAAATTAGCCTAAAAAACTGAAAAAATCCTAAATTAGTCAAAAGAGCTAATATGTAGCTGAAATATTATCTTAATTTCAAATTATCCCAAAAAACTGAAAAAGCCTAAATTTGCCAAAATAGCTAGCATGAAGCTAAAATATTAGCTAAACTCCAAAATAGCCTGAAAACCCTTAATAAATGCCAAAATAGTCTAAAAAGCTAGCAGAATGTCATTATAACTTTCAACTTTAGTACAGCCTGACTCCATATATTATAAAGTAACGACTAATCGACTATTAAATTAGTTGTCGACTATTTTAATAGTCGATTAGTCATCGATTAGTCGACTAATCGTGGCAGCCCTATTCTGCAGCAGTTTAAACCAGAGGCTAACGTAAACAAATCAGTCAAGCTAGCTAGATGATCACAGATTCAGACCTCCGGGATCAATAACGCTTTTAAAAACACTTTAAACTGACAGCAAGTGTCTCTATTGGTTTGTCTTAGTGTAAACAACAACCTCTAAAGGCATGTCGACAGAAAAAGAGTTTATGTTTAATGTTGAGCTCCTTGTTCTGCAGACAGAACGGCTACACAGCAGCTGCTAACTGCTACATGCTAGCTCCGTGATTTAACTCCTTAGGACCCGAGCTGTTCTTTCATATGCCTGTTTTATATATCTGACAGGGAAATAAAAGTTAAGAAAATGAACTACTGTGGAAATTAAACTGAAAATGTGATGTCTTAAGAGCTTAAAAAAGAATCACTTAATCTTAAAAAAAATGATATCAGCTAGTCATGAACATTCATCCAATTCATGATAAAACAAAGGCATTATTCATTTTTAAGAATTTTAAATGAGGACAGGAATCACATTTGGTGAAAAATAAGTTCAATACCTCTGAAGATATTAAAGGTTAAAGTCACTAAACTGACTAATTATCACTTAAAGAACAAGAAAATAGTTTTTTTTTCCCTAGTTCATATTTGTTCTATTTTTACTTGTTTATGAAATGTACTTCACTGAAGTGTTCTATTAAAGTTTTTAAATGACAACACAAATCTTTTTATTCAATTTGTTTATGTTTTAAATGTGTTACAAAAGTACTGGATCGGGACTCAAAAATACCTGATCGGGACATCTCTACTTTAAAGTAACGCGATTGGCGCGGCAGGGGCGTAAAGTTTGAACAGGCACCATCTCAACCAATCACGGACTCAACTTTGGGCACCTGATGTTTCCAGTGACTCGATCAGCGGGTAGAACAAAAATCCAACATGGCCACTCCACGTGAGGGTTTCCGTCCTGAACTTTCATCCATTTTTTGTATTTTTTTTGTACTGTTGGGCGAAGGCTTGATACACCCTGGACAGGTTGCCAGATGCGCTAGCTAGCCTTCCGGTGGACAGCGTAACGAGAAATCAACGACCAATCAGAGACTTGGTTTTGGGACGTATGGATGGTGACTCTTAATTCACGAAAAAAGATCTTTTTTGGAGTTGCTGGAGCCTATTTCTCTTTCCCTACCCCCCAGCTGTCGCTTGCATTTTCTATCTAGTGACTCGTTCACATAAATAAAACTTAAGCAAACTTTTGTCTCTGAGCTTTCTTGAAGTAGTAGCACAAAAAATGCTTTGTTTTTGGGAAAAATAAACTGCATTCACTGCAGCTTTGTAAAAAAAAAAAAAAAAAAAAAAAAAACCCTATAGGAATAAGACCAGGCTTCTCCGCAACTAAAATTATTAAAGCAAATTGAGAAATCTAAGACACAATGGTGAAGCAAGTGCATTTAAAGTGCTATTTGTGAAAATTTAAATTTATTTAGCACAAAAATCTTGACAGTTTTTTTAAATTCCACAGTTATGTTTTATATTTTTTTTTATCACACCTTGGAGCAGCTCAGACGTGTGTCCCATGTTCAGCACCGCCAGCTCAGTCCTTCATTTCATTTTATTAGAAATATACATGTTCTAAAGCATTTCTGGTTGTTCTAAAACTTCCTGAGCCAACAAACTCTCTTTATCTCTCCAGAAACTCCTGCACAGACCATGAACGGTGATGAGGGATCCCAACTCTCATCCGTCCGGTCTCCGGTTAATTTTTGCACACCGTCTTTGATGGAGCACCTGGAATAACACCTCGGGCACTCGTGCACATCCTGGCACAAACAGAAAGAGCTCCACCGGCAGGAAAACCACAAGAAAACACCAGTTCTGTGTCGGATTACTGCCGTTGTTTTCTATTTCCTAATAAAAGTATTGTAACGTATATATTTGTTTACTTTTCTGGCAAACTGCTCCTGAAAAAGGTATTTCAGAGAGTTTTTCCTCACACAATCAAGAGTAAAAAAGAAAAATGAAAAATGAAGATAAAGTGAGGAGGAGGTGGTGCTGGAGGAGTAAAAAGATGAGAGAAAAACAGTGAAAATGAAGCACAGAAACATTATTTAGGGTTCTTTGAAAGGAGGCAGCAAATGGAAACGCAACTTTTAAAGAAGAGAGGTACGAAAACCGAAAATACTAGAAAGTTTGAGGCTGTTTGATCTATACGTAGATACATAAACATCACACGGCGATCCGTGCGTGTGGTCTCATCCTGTTTAGAAAAGAGACAGACCCCTGTTTCCTTTGGACCTGAACCCTCAGTTGTGACGCCGTCGCTGCGTCATCGCCGCCCACGGCTCCGTACGTCGGTCATATGGACCCTCCGAAATGGAGCAGAACACGAGGAGGGTTAAAAAACTGGCCAGTTGGGTTTGAATAGACACGTTAAAACAGAGCTACTGTTAGACAATGAACACGTGTTATTAAATCTAGTAGAAACATTTCAATTTTTAGACACGATGTTAATCAAGATTAGTTCTAGTGTTACGTAGACCAATGTCTACTAGTGTAAGAACATATCGATTAAGTAACAATACTTCATTTGTATCGATTTAAAATGCTGTCAAGATGATATTTCATTAATAATTTATAAGCAAACATGCAGATCAGCGTCTTGCTTTTCTGTTTCACTTACACTCCCGACCACTAAACCTCCCCGAGACAACTACGAGATCTGTGATGGTATCTTCACGTTGACTGCAGTCAAATGAGCCGTCGTTCACATTTCTGTGGTCCAATCAGCCGTCACTGGATTTTTGGTGTGAGTTTCATCCAATACTTACGGTAGCAGGGCTGAGAACGCTGGAGAATCTCCATGGAGCTTCTTGATGTGACCACGGAAATGTGAACGGCGGCTCATTTGACTGCAGTTGGAAAGGATTGTAAATGAATGAAACAGCATTTGGATGTTAGCTTTCATTATTTTCTGCTCTGAGAAACCAATGGATTGAATGGATTGATCACAGCAACGTCAAGAAACATCAAAGAGTCTTTGGTGAACTGGAAGGAGAAAGAATCAGGATTTTCCATGAAGTTCTGTCCATGAAGATCGAGCTGACATCCGGATCAGAACCATACGGCTGGATATTACCGATATTACTTTTTTGTAGCAGCGGTGAAGATTTACGCTAGTGAAACACAGAGCTTTCATAATCAGACAGGGGGAGGGATCAGGGGCGGGGCTGCTCAGCTCAAAAAGCCACGCCCCCTCAGTGGAGATTTTGGAAACGGAAGCTTCAGATCAATATTAAAACTACATTTAGGTTGTGGGATTTTGGTTGAAAACTTCATAATCATTATTTAACACTACTGAGAACATTTATTTAGCAAAAACAGAAAAATTATTGTAGAGGAATTTTAAATAAAATGTTTTTTTTTTCTTGTGAAAGGTGTTTTCTCATTTAGATAAAAGACGTTTCTAGGTCAAAATCTTTAAAAGAAAAAATGAAATATTGTTTCTGGTACCGTCCTGGAATATATCAGGTTATGTATTGTATTGTGACACATGTATTGTGATACATATTGTATCACCAGACTCTTGCCAATCCTCACCCCTACCATTGTCGTGTCATTCAGCCAAATAAACTAACTCTAGATGGTCTAGAAAAGATCCACGAAGCTCTGGATACTTCCAGCTAAAACCAAACATAGCCAATTCAGTCATCTTTTTTTGGCAACACGGACACCATCATGATGGATCCAGTAAGCAGTGATTGGTCCGAGTTGATCTCTCTCGCCCAATCAGGAGTGAGCTTGTTGGAAGTCCACACCTCTACCACTTATTACACAAATCTGTCAAACGCTGTGAACGCTGGGGGCCACCAGGCTCCACCTACTTTTACTGAGGCATCTGATTGGTCAGTTTATGTGTATAAAAAATAGCATGAACAAAAATGAAGATTATCAAGAAATCAGCTTGAAATAAAAGGTAGCAGAGACAAAAAAAAAATAACGAGTAGTAGATATTTATTTTTCTATAAAAGTCTATGGAATTTTGGTTTCTTGGAGTCGGAGGGTACTTCCTGTTTGGGGTCACAGTTCTCAGTCTTTCCCGCTGGTTCCAACATGGCAGCATCTGTACTGTAAAATATGTGGACTTTATTTGGTTGAAGCTGGAATTTAGAATATTTTTTGGGAGCAGTTTGCTTTTTATTGAGCATAGATCAACAGTAGTAAAGTACAACAAGAGGTATAATTACATCAATACATGCAGAGATACTTAAACGTCAATTGATTTCATGTATCTTTGGGCAAAATATTCTGTTTTTGATTAAATTTACATTTATTAATATAGAATTTAGCTGAAAAGAATTAAATTAATCATAAAAGGATCTTATGGATTATTGAGTTTGTAAAAACAAAGAATCTTAGGGAAAATATTTTCTAAATAGTAATAAATCTTCTAAACTCCTTCCAAAATCTTTGTCATTACCAAAATAAACCACCACAGGAAACACAATCAGTATTGATACATTTAAAAAAATTTCGTCTTTTCAACTGAAAACATGCCCCAAATGAAAAAAGGAACAACGTTGTTAAAGAAAAAGCGTCTGCCTCATGCACGGTGACATATTTGTCTTGCAGAGCAGCAGAACATAAACATACAGGCTGCAGGAGAAAGAGAAGAAACCTGGAGTGAATTTCTCCTGGTTTATCCAAAATATACACATCCCAGATCCCCTCCGTCCCAGCTGAGCGCTGACAAACCCGCCAACTGCTTATCAAATTAAACCCCCATTAGCAGCATAAACATACAGGCTCACACAAACACGCCATTAGCAGCACAAACACGCTCGGGCTGAGGCGCCCCTCCTTCAAATAACCCCAAAATCAGGCACATCTGAGGCCCACCGATCTGCAGCGTGAGCTCCTGACCTGTGCCTTCCACTGTCAGCGCCTGTCACGCCACGCATCCGGAGCCATCGCAGATTTAGCGGCAGAACGCCACGGCCGATGAGCCGCGGCGCGCGGCGCCGCCTAATTCTTTCCATCCGCGCTTGTTAACTTGTGGGGTTTTCTTTCAGCCGCCGTTAAAGCCGAGCGCGCAGGTAACAGGCTCTGCCAGCTGTCGAGACGCTTTCATTTCTGAAATGCAAACCCCAAAAAAGAGAGACGCGGACACGGAACGGACGTGTCGTCTGTCTTTAGGAGGATTCCTGGCTGCTGTTTCAGGATGAAATTTAACTTTCCAGCACAAATTTGTACCAGAAAGTCAAAATGAAACCCTTAAACCCACAAGAAAACGACAAAATGTGTAGTTTCTAGGACATAGTTTCTGCGAAGTAGCAGAAGTTTATTCAAAATTCACCTCCGAGTTGTAGGTAAGAACAATACCGCCCCCACTTCCCATCACCCACCTGTTTACACGCTCTCCTGCTAGCTTACAGCCCCTGAAAACCCCAAGCTAACATCATCGGTGTAACAGATCTAGTCGTCTGCATGTGGGAGCATCAGAATGGGGCGGAGCTTGAAGCTTCTGGCACCGCCCAGCGTATTTTCTACATAACAATCACAGAGCTTCTTGAATTGATAGAGGGGGTTTACGTTATGACTTTTTTCTTTCTTGAAGGCTCATGAGTGATAATATGAATATTTATTTAAAAAATATGTTTTACTTCTCAAACTCTCTCTTTTGGTCGAGTATTCCCAAAACTCTTTAAAAAATGAAGACGTTTTGTCATGTTTACAAAACTTTGGCTTTAGAAAAATTATGATTTTAGTACTAAGGAAACATGTGTTTTAAAATATTATATTTGGTGATGTTTTATACTGTATTTTTATTTTGTATATTGTCGTGTAGTTTCTTCTTTCTAAAAAATGAATGGGCCGAAAATCGAAAAAAAGAAAAAATTAAAATCCGAAGGAAACTAAAACACATATCCAAGGGAACCTTTGAAATTATTATGGGATGGCCACATGGCCTACAGCTTGGCGGCCATTTTGTAGTAAACTTGTTTTTTCATAATATGGGAAAACAACACTTTGTGCGATTTTCTCGACATTTAGCACACTTAGCGCTAGCTTCAGTCTAACAACCACAGAGGTTTTATTAACCTTTGACCTTGAGAAGAGGCTGGAATCTTGCTTTAAAAAAAAAAAAGCACCTTGTACCAGCTACAAGAAAAAACTCATCCTAGGGATTTTCATTGATTGTCATGCAACTTCTCAAGTATTATTGTGAGCCTACTGCGCAAATTAGAATTAGAAGTTTTAGAATTTGAATGGCGTGCACGTGCAAAGCTAGCTCTGTCATCAGAGTGTCGTAAAAGGGTATCCATGAATTCTCTAGCTCAAGCTGAACAAAAGATTATAAGGTATGATTTGAAAATGTTAAAATTGTGGCGTGGCTGACAAAAAAAATTACCCAAAAAATGTGCTGACTCAGCAGATTTCAGATAATTCTCGAATAAAACAAACGTACGTGTCGGGGATATCAAAAGGACGTTTTAAGATTATTATGGGATGGCCACACGACCTACAGCTTGGCGGCAATTTTGAAGTAAAGTATAACATTTTTGCGTTTTTCTCATTTTTCCATAATATGAGAAAACGACTATTTTATTTGCGCAATTTTCGCAAAATTTAGCACACTACAACAGCTACTGAGGTTTCATTAACCTTGTGAAAAGGTCGGGACCTTAAATTCTTTTTAAAAAAAGCATCTTTAGTACCAGTTACAAAAGAAAACTCATCCTATGGATTTTCATTGATCGTCTTGTATCTTCTCAAAAATTTCCAAAATTTTGGAATTAGAAGTTAAGGAATATGAATGGCGTGCACGTGAAGGGTAAGCAAAAGTTGCAATCAAAGCTAGCTTGCAAATTTATTAGCAGAATGTTGTAAAAAAAAGGGTTTATATTAATTCTCTGGCTCAAGCTGAATGACATGAAATAACATGCAGTAGAACAATGTTAAAATTGTGGGCGTGGCAAGCAAAAAAAAGCTGCAAAAAATCTGTTAACTGAGCAAAAACGTAAATGTGTCGAGGATATCCAAAGGAAGTTTTGAAATTATTATTATTGGATGGCCACACAACCTACAATTTTGTGGCCATTTTGTGGCAAAAACTGAGATTTGGGGATTTTCACGCATGGAAAAAAATGAACCTTTTTTTTTTTTTTCCAGTTTTTATAAAATTACACACAAATGCTGCTAACTTAATTCTACAACAACTTCTGGAGTTATGCCGACCCTCTGACTTTGCAAACGCAGTGCACGTGGCGAGATTGCAAAAGTGGCGTTGTCCTGTTTTTTCAATGTAAATTTTTAAAAATGGAATGTATTGATCCCAACCTGCAACTGAAATAATTATTATAACATAGGAAATGAACATATAAGGAATATTGGAGTGGCTAGTCAATAACATCCATTAAGGGAATCCAAAATCGTACTTTTGCAGACTCTTCTGAAACTCATATCGATCTGTTTGGTATCCTCAGACGAACAAAACATAAAATGGTTGCTATGGAGACAAATGAAACAGAAAAGCCGCCATTTTGAAAAAAGTGTTTTTTACATTAATTTGTCACATAATCATCTCACAAGAAGGCAAGTGGTGGAGTCAGGGGTGTGTAGTGAGGTCTGGTCAAAGGTGCACAGCGATGGCGGCGGCGCGTAGAGGTGCACAGCGATGGCGGCACGATGCGGGTAGTGACTGTGGGCCACATTTGATTTTTAATGTCCATTAATGTTTTCTAATTAATAAAATGCTGAAAGAAAGGGGGAGGAGTCTGCCTAAATGTTTGACTCCGCCCCTTTAGGCTTACAGCTATATATTGATCTGTGTGTTGGTGGTCCTTTGATGTGATGCCACTAAAAAAAAGAAGCCTCAAGAAAACTCATAACAGAAAATAATCTTAAAAAGCAGAAGACACAAAAATTGACATTTTTTCTTTTATTTTTACAGCACTAATATGGAATCGTTTCAGCTTTTTAGTTTTTTTTTTACTAGCTACAATCTCTTATTCATTTGCTAGCATTGCTAAGGAGCCATTTTGCCTGTGGCGTTCTTTTCCCCCCTAAACTTCTAGACGTTATATTGCAAACGTTTGCAGTCTTTGGAGGGTTTCCATATTGGAAAAAGCGTCACAACTGAGCGCGCTGCCTCGTAAAACTCAGATCAAGAAGTCGTTTTCGATCCTGCGCTGAGATCCAGACAGATGAAATGAAAGGCAAAGAAATGGATCCAAACATCCTCTTCTTCTTCATCCTCATCTCTGGATTTCTACTCTTTCCCTTCTAATAAATCTGAAGGGGCCTTTTCCACTTTTACAGGAACAGCAACTCGTTAAATGGTTGATTTCAGATGGCAGAGTGTGAATGTTTTGAGTTAACTTTATTGATCTGTCAGTGGGTCTGCGGCCCAGGAGGAAGAGGACATCCCCTCCAGCACATGGGCAGTAGATTTACACCTCTGCGTTTAAAGACACCTCTAAACCCAGATGGCCGGCGGCCGGCTCACTCCCGTCTCGGACGAGCCTCTCCTGCGCACATGCTCGTAAAAACTGTAAAAATACCTTATAAAAGAGTCGTCTTTGCTCACTCACTGTACCTTCACTACACCTTCCTGTGAGCCGTGAGGCGTTCAGGCTCTGCTCCGTCATCTTACCTGGCTTGTTTCATTTCTGGAGGTTGTGTGGCGGTCATACAAAACAACAAGAAATCAAACTTTCAGATATTATTGGTGGGGATTTTCAGTTTATTAGCCATTTTAATGACTTGCAACCTAGAAAACTGGAGCCTAATTATTCTGTTTCTGTTTCTATCTTGAAGCTTTGACTCCGTTTTTGGAGCAACAAGAGGACTCTGGGGGATTAGACGGAGCCTGGAAGAGAACTCATTAAGAACTTTCCCTCCCTTCGCTGTATCGGGCAGGGAGAGCTTGGTCTGTCTCTGACACATGACATCACTGCACGAGCATGAGCCGTTTCCCATAAACCCCCTGTGGTCCCTGGGGTTTCCCACCCATGAAATTAGGGAACGGTCGGGACGATAACAAAAAAAGAGCCTGTTTTTATTCAGCAGTTTCATCGTGTATCGCTTTAATCTGTTTAGACTGTCTCTTCGGCCTTTTGTCCGTCTTTGTCCCCCCCCGTCCCCCTCAGGGCTGGAGGCATCGGCCTCTAAGGTCCCCCTTTTCCCACAACTGCTCTCAATCACCCCAGTGACTGCTCGGCTGTCAATCACCCCAGCATCAGACCCACACTGAGCCGGCCCAGCCCGCTGGCACACTAATATCCCCCCAGAAAAACGGGGGTTCGGAGGCAGATGAAGGGCGGGGGTGGGGTGGGGGGGGTGCTGTCAGCACATGCGGGACCCAAGCGGGGGAATTTGCAAAGATTCTGTTACATTGGTGCACTCCGCAGGGCATCTGTGTAGGTACCACTTTCATTTTGGGGGTGTTTACTCAGCCTCCAGCCACGATGCCCCGCCGTGAGCTGCTCTGCCCTTCAACTGGAGGAGCGAGAGGGAGCTGCTGCAAAAAAAGACCTGCGAAGTCCGCGGCAGACTCGGAAACGAGCGCTCAAGCCACCACGTCCAATGAAAAGTCTACGTAACCGCACGTATATGTGCGTTTCAAAACACTTGAGGCACGTTCATACGGGGTCAAATCAAGATCAGCTTAAAATTGGAAAAACAGACATTATATATTTAAAAAAAAAATGCAAATTGAAAAAAATATACATAAAAATTTGAATTAAAAACTATACATTTAAAATTACCAATTGAAAAATAATGTATCCATTAATAACAGCAGCTGTTTTAAGTTTCACAGTTTTTCAGCCAAATGAACTCAAAGCCCCGCCCCCAGATTAAAAATTGAAGCTGAAATCACAGAAAACAAAGAATGAGAAACAAAAAAGGAAAGATTAAAGTACAAATAAGCATTTCTTTTGAATTGGTAACAGTTTTTTTTTTTGTATTCAAGTTTCAAATATAAAATACTTTCTTTCGAGTTTAAAACTACTTTCAATTTTTCTTTATTTTTTTTAAATTTATATTGCCTGTTTTTCATTCACTTTAAGCTAATCCTGATTGTACCTCTTACATTCACACCGACGTTTAAGCGGCCACTTTCAATACAAACTCTACCTACGTAGAGCTCTCATACGTCGCTATGCAAATTTTTAAGTTCGGTCACGGGCTCTATGTACAAATCAGGCGCTGGAAGTTCAATAGGTTGAACTTTTGACTGCTAAATTATTAAAACGATTAACCAATCGAGGACAGATTTGGTTGTGACGTGTGGGTAGAATACTTTTCCAAACACAGAGTACAAGACCATTGCTGTAATTGTTTTAATTGTTTTATCCTATTTTTAACTGGAAATAAGTTTATTTTTATGTTGTTTTTATAAATTGGTGTATGTATTTTATATTGCAGTAGTTTTAGTTTTATAAAATATTTTAGATTTCATATTGTATTTTATATTGTGTTTGTTTTTTTATCCTTGATAACTTGTTTTACATTGGATTTCTTTTAAAATGTCTTAAAATGGTTAATATGTTTATAATGTTTAGATATGATGTATTTTGTACTAGGACTACAGATGGAAATTAGCTAGTAAGCTATAATCTGGTGCAAGCATCTTTGCTTTCTAAGCTCAATGTATTTGTACATTGTCCTGATAAATTAATAAACTAAAACTAAAAAAAAAAAGTACCAACCATTTGAAATTGATTATGGAGGAGACATTAATTAGCAGAGTAAGACTTGTAGAAGTAAGCGTCTTCTATATAGGTGATAGATAAGAACTAGTAAACAGTAAAAACAAAGAAGAAGAATCTCCTCCCTGCCTTGCCTTACTTGTCTGGTGTGTGGACACTACTGGTGTTCAAGAAACACTGTGTAACTCTTTCTTGAATGCGCAATACATGTTCAGTGTTACTGTAGTTATGCTTAATTCACATCAGGCTTAGAAATGCATGTTCGAGTTACCACTTCCCAAGAAAAGTTTATGTAAGCACGCGTACACAAGCAGTTCAGGCGTTTAATTTCTGAATTATTATTATTATAAGTTTTTAAGTCCATGTTCAGCCCCTACATACAAAAGACGTGGACCTTGAACACGCATCAAAAGTTTAACTAGTTGAACTTTGACCAATCAGGAACTTGGATCTGGTAGTGACGTTTGGGTTGAGTCCTTTTCGAAACAGCCAACACATTCTCATTCCTGAGTGGTCACATATTGAAGGATGATTAAAGACCTGCTGTGTCAAAAATTGACTTTTTGTGTGTCCCCAACTTGTCGTTTTTTGATGTGTGCTTTTCCAATTAAATCAAGCCCCCCCCCCGACCACAAGACACAAACTGGATGTGGAACACAATGCCATCCTAACCCGGTACCGGACACAGATTAGTACCGGTTCAGGACGAGCTAGGGTTGGAGTACCGAGACTGGCCACGTCCCCAGGTTTGATTTAATTGGAACAGCCAGCACATCAAAAAAAAATGACCAGTTGGGAACACCGAAAACAACCATTTGTAACAACTTTGGAATGTATTTGGATAAAGTGCAACCAATTGATGTCCGGTACAGCAAAGGAGCGTATTGCAAACACCATAACAAACATCAATCCATCAGCCAAGGACAAACATTGGAATGTGTTGCTGACAAAATGGGGGTCAAATAAAGATATTATATAAGTAAATATAAAATATAGTAAGACGTTTATTTTCCCCGTGTATGGAGACTTACGGGACACTCTGTAAATGAGGGTTTCAGGGTGGCACGTCCAAAGCTCTTACGTCCGTTTTTGGGCACTATGTACAAAACATGTGGCAATTGTCAAACGTTGAACCAGTTCAATTCTAACCAATCACAGACTAGTGATGTATGAGTAGCAGCCTTTCCAAAACACGGAGGTACAAACTGTTTGAAGTTGATCATGGAGAACAAATGATTAATCGTGGTTTGTGTTCAGCTTGAATTCTAGACACCAAGTCTTTCACATATCAGAATAGAGCTGTGAAAGAAAAAGCCTGGGGCTCTTCCAGCCATATGTGCTGGTATCGGATTGCAACAGACCATGTGTGAACATTGTATGCTAATGCTACGTTCACACCGTGACTATGTCCAAGGAAAAATATGTAAAATACACACCTATATGCGCATTCCACGCTTCCACATTCAATATTCTTGCATTCACAAATCACTATGAAAGATTTTAAGTTTGTTTTTGGGCTCTACTGTGGGATACCGTTTGTAAATCTGTGAAGTAAAATTTTAACACCAATATTTTTATTTATGTTTAGCATATTTTAGTGGGGGAAAAATGCTTTTTTTTTCCTTTAAATCCAAACTAAATATTTAGATCCAAGTTAAATATTTAATTGTTCATGTATTTTTTAAATCAAATATTTAGTTCTTAATGAATTATGTAGATCAAAGCTAAATATTTTTTTAAAAACTAAATATTTAGTAATAGAACTAAATATTTAGATCCAAGCTTAATATTTAGTTAAAAACTAAATATTTAGTAAGATAACTAATTTTGGCTCCAAACTCAATTTTTATGTCGCAAAACTTAGATATTTAGATTGAAAAATAAATATTTAGGTAAGATCTAAATATTTAATGTGCAAACTAAATGTTTAATTTCATAAAATTAAATATTTTGTTTGTAAGCTAAATATATGATTACAAAAATAAATAAATAAAATTTAATCTCTCGATTGCTTACTAAATATTTAGTTTGAAAAGTAAAATTTATAAATACATTAATTTAAAAGGTGAACATGTGCATTTGAAGTACGAGATTTGTTTCTTTTCTCCTAAAACATTATATATTTATGTTAAATATTGATGTTAAAAATGCACTTAGCAGATTTACAAACACCACCCCATACTCTACGTACAAAACGCGCTGCAATTTGAATACGCGTTGACAGTTAAACCAGTTGAACTTTAACCAATTAAGGTCTCAGATTTGGCACTTCAATAGCGTCTTTTTCCAAACAAAGAAGTACTAACAGTTTTAAAATTGATCATGAAAGAGAAATCAATAATTACGATTTGTTTCCAATTGGACGAAACCTTTTTTTTTAATGTATTAGAATAAATCTATGAAAGAAAACACAGGTTCACGAGAAAGTAGAATTACACTTTGTTCACTCTAGACTCAGAAACGCACGTTTAAGCGACCACTTCCAATCATTAAATGAACATTTCAGTTCAAAACTGTTGCATTAATGCATCACTACAAAAGCTTTGAAGTGATTTTTTGGGCTCTACGTCCATCACATGACTGGTGTGAACGAAGCTTAAGAAACGACCCAAACAGGCCAGTATGAGTAACAGGAATCTTACAAACTCAAGGCAAGTATTTTCTATCGGCACAATATCTGGAAAAAAAAAAAAGATTAAATTTCCTTTTTTTATTGACGTAAAACTTTGCAGGCGCACGCATGCAAATATGCAGTCCATTAGGGTGGCGCGTTGGCCCCAACGCTCCGACCGGAGAGCTCTTTCATGGCTCCATCATTACATCAATAAGTCTTCACATTAATCTCCGGCCGGCCCGTTACCAGAGCAGGCCCGCACCACAGCGGCTCTCCCAGATGCAGACGCGGTAGCCTCGTATATTCCCCGCATTTCAGCGCACACCAAAGACGAGCTCCGCGTGTTTGCGAGGGGATGCTCACGGATGATGAATTACATGGACCTGAGATTGTGCAAACGCATGAAACCATATCTAGAACTCTTTCAGTGACCTGAAAATCCCTTTGAAAGGCTTGTTTTTAGCACTAATGAGAACCTTTCGCCAAATCCTGTTTGGATTTGAGTGACGTTAGGGAAAAATCTCCCCTTAATTTACATTTCCCAAAAAAAAGGCAGTTAAATAATCGCCACAAACACGTCATGGTTCAAAGCTTCCTTCTCCCGCTGAGCCTGAAGCTCATTCGGAGGGCGGGGGGGACTGAGACGACCTTGTCTGTCTGGACAGGAAACGGTCTACCTTCACCTTTGACCTCCCTCCATTTTTCCACGTATTTGTGTTTATCCCCCCCGCGTAAGCCTAACAAGAGGAGTTTTCAGTCGGACAGATGGTCCTCGTTGTCATGGCAGCCCGCGCAGGTGCGCACGTGTGGCGTTTCCGGCCCCAAAGGTGCACGAGGAAGGCGGGCCGCCGTGTTTGTTATCCCCGGTGCCAGTGGGCGAGATTCAGTCAGCTTTGACGTCTCCGTCGTGAAACAATAAAAGAAATTGGCTCCAAAAGTTCCCAAGAGGCGGGTGACCTCAGATATGCCCCTCCCCCTTTTTCTTATTTTTTACTTTTTTCAACATTTTTGACCACAGAAAAAAAAAAAAAAAAGAAAAAGGAGGGAGTTAACCAGAAAGGTCAGAGGTCACTGCTGCCGAGAAAGCAGGTAAATGTTTGCACCTCGATCTCTATAATTGAATAATCTTTCAACTACTTGATTCATTATTTCCAATTTTAGGTAAAAAATCGGGGCTGAAAAAAGTTAAACATCCTGCGTTCCAGGAATGGGTCAGAACCGGCAGTTTTCATCGTTTGTTTTGGTGTTTACTCTGGAATGTCCGACATTCGAGGACTCGGCGGGCAGGAAGGTCGAAACCACAAAGCCCTGAAGGCTCAACAAACATTATTAGATTCTAATTTGTTATGGAAAAGTTTCAGGAAAGCAGCCGTTCGTCGTTTGTCTGGTTATTTGCGTAAATTTTAAGACAAAGTCTAAAGAAAATCCTGTTTTTTGGAGGCATTTTTCTGTTGATGGAGGACAAATACACTGTAAAAAGTGAATCAATTGAATCAATTAACAAAATCTCTGTAATTTTTAGCACTTAAAATGATTAGTTTTCATGATTTTAAAAATGTATTTTGCTATAAATTAATATTTTTTAATGTTAAAAAACTAACTTTTTGTTAATTGATTCACTTTTTAGAGTGTACATAGAAAATTAAGCCAAAAATTGCATTTTGGGTATTTTATAATTCTTTTATTTATATATTATCTAAATTTGACATTCTTAGTTTTCATTTAATTGTAAATTGAAAGGTTAACGATTAATATTTTTAAATGCAACAAATTACAAAACTTTTGTTAATTGATTCAACATTCAACTTTTTACAGTGTATGTAGAAAATGCTGCTGAAAATTACATGTTGGGTATTTTTTGTATTAATTCTTTAAAACAAATAAAAATATTAAAAATATTGTATTTTTCACATTGTAAATACAGTCGTAAGCTTCCTGCTAGCGGGAGGACACGTAAACAGAGAGCTCTCAGCATTGTGGAGGGGAAGTTTTCATTAAATTTAACATTTATTTTTCTAAAAATTTATATTTTTCAAATGTAACAAATTACAGAGCTTTTGTTATTTGATTCAATGTTTCACTTTTTACTGTGTATATCAAAAATCTAGCTAAAAATTGCATTGTGGGTTTTTCTTTCACTATTTTCATTTATATATTTCAATTTTTCAAAAAAAAAAATAAATGAAAAAGATCATATTTTTGACATAGAAAATACAGTTGCAGGTTTCCTGCTGGCTGGAGAACATGTAAACAGAGAACTCTCAGCAATGAGGAGGGGAAGTGGGGGCGGGGTTGCTCCACCCCAACAGTCCTGCCCATAACTTAAAGTTTTAAACAAATTCCTGCCGCTCTGTGGAGACTTTGTCCTTGAAAATTACATGTTTTTTTAAATTATTTTAACATACCATTTAGCTGCTTTTCTCCTTCAGAATCGGCTGGAATGATGTTGCTTCACGTTAGTAATTTAAAAAGAAATGACAGTAAATCAAAGAACAAACATTGGAGCTCCAGTGTTAAAGGGTTAAAATTCAAAAATGCTTTAATCAAAAAAAAACTTTAATCTAATCTAAAGTATTCGTGCACCTGACGGATGAAAATACCCACAAAAAAATACTGGGAAAGCGCCAAAAAGTTGGTTTAAAAAGTAAAAATCATAAATCTCACCACTTTAAAACTCGTAACAAAATAATTTACACTTCATTTAGCGCTCTAAAATAAAAGCGGTTGATGACGAAACGGTGCTGCCCTGCCTGACACCGATGGTGCGTTCGGTCCCCCCGAGTGTATGCGGTGTACTCATTAGTGGAAAGCCTCCGCACAGACTAGCTCCAGTTACAGTAGTAAACACCGCTTTTGAACTTTTAATAGAGCCCTGAAACCCAACTAGGCCTTAAAAGGGGCGAGGAAAAGAAAAAAAAAAATCTGGAAACCAAGACAGAGAGCAGAGAAGAGGGCAGAAATGTCAACAACTCTTTAAGAAAATGTGCGACAAATACCCGACGGTTGGAGTCCAACAGAAACTCTGAACCGTTCAATTCAGATCACGGAAAATCCCGAGAAGCGGTTTAATGAAGTCACACCTGCAGGTCTTTGTTTAGTGTTTCTACTGAAAAATGCTAAACATGTGTGCCACTTTTATATTTTTGTAAAAGTTTACGTAAACCTGTGCTTAATGACTCGCTATGTCACTTTTTTTTTAAACAAATTTATGGTTCTTTAAACTGAAAAAAGTGAAATGTTGATTCAATTAACAAAAGCTCCAATTAATTATTTACATTTAAAATTATCATCAAATTTCGATTTTGATTTGATGGTTTACTCATCTTATGATGAAAACGAATATTTTACAGTGTACTGCACTTTTGAGCAAATATTATAACCCCCCCACCACCACCACACACTCAAAAACTCACCCAAATTTGCATGCACCAAGAAGCTTTTAAAAAAAGGAATTTGGGGCAAAGTGAATGACCCTCCCCCGAAAAATGATGACATCACAGCAAGAAAAAAAATGTCAAAAAATTATTCTTTTATGAAAAATCCACTAACAAAATAAAAAAAAATGTCAAAGATATTTTGAAACTATTATGGGATGGCCACAGCAACTATAACTTAGTGGTCGTTTTGTGGAAAATTTGGCAATATTTGCATAATATGGTAAAATAAAACTTTTTTGACCGATTTTAGTGATATAAACAACCTTGGAAGAAGGCCGCCATCTTGATTTCAATCCAAACTCCCCGAGCTTCATCGGAAAGGTAATTTTGAAAAAAAAGAAACACTTGCAATATTGTTTTACCAGAATGTTGTAAAAATGTAATGCATAAATCCCTGGCTCAAGCTGAACGAAAGGAGACAACATATGATAAGCAACATGTTAGGAATAAACAAAAATCCTTTGTTGCTAAGGAAATCCGAAAATGTACTTTTGCTGATTCTTCTGAAAATGACATTGATCTGTTTGTTACCTCTACGTGACCAAAAAGTTAAATGGTTGCTATGGAGATAAACCCATAGAAGCTGCAACATTTTTAAAAATGTGTTTCTTTACAGCTCTGAGATCAAAAGGGGGCGGAGCCAGATGGCATCTGATAATGCTTGCAGCTTTTATTTGTTTTATTTTATTACTTATACTAAACGTGAACAAAGCTTTTGTTTTTTGCTCCAATCTGAACCGTAAAAATATGAAAATGGGAAGAAAATCCTATAAAGTAAAACAAGATAAATGTCGGTGTTTAAGTTTGTAGATTTTGGACGTCATTTGCGCACCAAGCTTGCACTTTTATTTTACTAGAATGTGAAAATCTGATATGGTAAATCTCTGGCTCAAGATGGACAAAAGGAGACGACATATGATAAGAAACATATTAGGAATGAACAAGAATTCATTGTTGCTAAGGAAATCCGAAAATTTTTTACTTTTGCCGATTCTTCTAAAAATGACATCGATCTATTCGTCACCTCTAAGGGATCAAAATATTAAATTGTTGTTATGGAGATAAACCTAAAGAAAACCAACCATTTAGAAAAAAAATGTTTTTTTAAATAAATGTCACATGCAGCTATGAGGTCAAAAGGACGTAGTGTGGGTGGAGCCAAGTGGTGACTTGTTTAATTTAGTTATTTTTTTGTTCTGAGAACCAAAAACAGGAAATGATAAGAAAATGAGTGTCAGTAAAGTTCTCATTCATTCATGTGATGTTTTTTTGCAGTTGGGTCATGGCTTCATCTTTTTTAAGTGGTTTCATCACTAAATCTAATTAAATACATTTTTTTTTAATTAATAATGAAGGTTTTAACTTTGCCAAATTCTACAAATCTGCCAGAGCTGGTATAAAAATGATGATTTTTTTTTTGTTTGTTTTAACAATTTTAATATATAAACTTGTAATTTTTATTCATTTTTACATTCTAATTTAACTTTATTTAAAAAATTTACAGAATACCACAAAGTGCTTTACATAAAATAAATAAGCAAACAAAATAAAAATAGTAGTAAAAGTTGTACAAAAACGTATTAATTTCCCTTATTTTTTAAAGGAGACAATTTTACAACCTGGCTACAGATGGAAAATAGCTGACAGTTCAGATTAAAACTTTATTAACAAACTAACGAACCATCAGAGTTTTAAAACCATCCAAAAGGATGCAATCTTTAACCTCTTTCACTGATTGATGTGAGGGAATTTTGGGAAGGATTTTGTGCAGACAATCCCCGACTGAATTCAGCAACCTGCAGCTGCGCCGCAGAGTTACGCCGAGCGAAGAGTTCAGCGATGGGAAGAGGAGAGACGACTGAGAGGGACTGTTTATTTGACTACGAGCTGTTTACAGAGAAGGGACTCTGTGGAGCTGAGTGACAGCTCCAGTAAATTCCTCTGATAATACGCCGACATGCAGAGAACTCAGCGGCAGACCCGATTCCACTCATCCTCCGGGCCCCAAAATCCAATTACAAGACAGCTGATCACTTTATGAGACTTTTTGCAATTTGTGCAACTAAAAAAAAGAGTGAAAACTGCAGGTTTCACTTCTAGGAGTGGAAGAAAAGCAGTCAAAATAGTGGATTTATAGCTGCTACCATTGGACGGAGTCTGGAGATTTCTTGGACAATATGAAAAATAAAAGAGCAATAAAAGTGCACGGGCCTTGATTGTGGCCTCTGCAGAGACGTGGAGAGACTCCAGCACAGCTGACTTTATTGCTTCTTCGGAGCAGGAGAGAAGGAGACGCACATCGACAGCTTCAGAAAGCGTGAAGCTCAAATCCGTCCAACCAAACTTCATTGCATCCATCTGTGGGGTTTCTTATAACTTGAGAGGCAAAAAATAATCATATTTTTCAAGTGAAAACTTAAAAAACAGTCATTTTTTTTTTATTATTCAAATAGTTAAGCATAAAGCAAAAATGAATATTGGCGTGTATTATTTGACTCTGAAGATCCATAAATTATATCCAGCTTGAGCTCTTCCTGCTTTTCTCCCGTTATAAAAACACACTAAGCTGCGCATCGGCTCCTCCGGCCGCAGAGTTGCATCAAATGTGGGGTTTTCACAGAGGCGAAACCAGAGACAGTGACAACAAATACTGTCTTGTATTTTTAGGTTGTGATTATAACAGTCATTTGACGGTTTAATGCTCCGGGGAAACAAAATAAACTTTTTTTTTTTTTTGTATAAAGAAACCAGAACTGGATCAAATGTGGTCTAAAATGTCTTGAAAACTGAAAAAATAAGAAGAAATAAGCAGAACCACAATGGCAGATTTGTGGCTTTCACACTGACACAAAATATCTTCTGCTTAGCCAAGCGACATAATTCTGTTAAACAATACATTAAAACTATATATTTATATTTTTAAAGTTGCTATTGAATGAAACAGAGTACTTTTAAATATCTGGTTAAAGTGTAATCTCATTTTTTTTTAATTGATGATAAATCTGAAAGTTTTCGCATATTTAAATTCAAAATTGTTAATAAAAAAAAATCTTTACACTTAAATTTGGCCTACAAAAAAAAGCACACGGTTTTCCTTTGCTGCCATCTGCTGATCAAATGTAGGTACTGATTCTACACAATCCTGCCACAACAGGGAGTAAAAAGTAAAGTAGGTAAAAAGTTAATATTTAAACATGTTTGCAGAAAATAAAAACGTGAAAATATTAAATTACACACTAATTTACAGCTATAATCTAAAAGATTATCAAACTAACAATGAAGATTAACAGGAATGGAAAAGATAACACTTTTCCAAAGCTTAAACAATCATTATTTATCATTTTAAATAAAAATATATATGCATTCATGTTAGGTAGATATGCATCAGACTAAAAAAGATTAGAAAAGTGGGGGAAAGTTTTCATACAACCTCAAAATAAATAAATTTTATAAAATAGTTATTTTTTGTTTTTATTTCTTGCATCAGCTAAATTTTCATTCATTAACATAATAATTTAAAGGATTTGGATTTTTTTTTTATGTAAAATATCATAAAGCTGATATTTATGAGGGAAAAAAAATCCAGTAAGCCATTAAATAGTCATCATTTCTATTTAAAAAAAAAAAAACATGCTCTAAAGTCTCACAAGTGTTCAATTTTAGTTGATTTCCTCAAATTCTTGACATAAAACCCCTTCAAATGCATCAAAATAATTATGTCAAATTATCTAAAAATACTTAGATAATAATACAAAAGCACTGTTCCATCCGTCTGTCTGGTTTTGCAGTTCTATAAATCTGAATTTTCAAACATACTGTAAATTTAAACTACAGTATAGGTTGGATAGTTGGATGACGGATAAAATGACATTAACATGATTTACTTTTAAACTTACCTTTTTTTCTCTGTTTAAAGACGATTGCAATCACTTGGAGGTATGTTGACCATCATCTGTCCAAGCCTCACGTCTCTGCTTTGTTTTCATTTCATGCAGATGACAAAAGATTTTATTTCTTGAATGTCAGAAAGTGCATCTACATTATACTTTTACTTGTGGCATGTTTTCTACTCACTCATACGGGTTGATAAATTGCTCTTCAAACTATGACCCTTCACAGGGCCCATTAATCCCTTTTGGCGGCCATTTTGGATCCTCCATGACATCAAAAACGCTGATTCATCGTGTCGGGAGTTTTTGTTTCAGAGCAGCTAGACTTTTCATGTTGTTCGAGAAGACAATTGATTAAACTAGTTTAATTTATCTATAGAAGTGTGGCTAAATACAAAAACGTTGAATTCAAGGTAAAATTGTCAGTCTATAGAGGCTGAAGTTGGGTGGAGAGATGATCAGTAGTGGTTAATTAATCTGATATAGTGTAAACTCTATCCATCAATGATTAGTTTGTGTTTTAAAAATAAAAAATAAAGTTTTCTGAATCAACTTTAAAGCCTGGTATGTCTGAAAATGTCTTATTATGACGATAAAATCTGGATTTATGGGAATCTCCTCGATTAACATTCGATAGGCGTGGCCTAGCGAGAGTTACGTCACTAATTACGCGACACGTTCTGTCCTCTTAGCAGCGGGAAAATGATTCTTCATCATGAGCGGCTCTAACCGGGTCGTTGCCGTGATACCGGCGACTGCCGGCTGGGAATTCAGCAGCAATGATAAAGAGCAGGAGCTGGAATTCAGGTCAGGCGGTAAAGAAGCTCCGAACAGCCGCGTCAGAGAGGTCCGGGTCACCGGCACCGCGGAGGTCTCCTCCCCGGCGGACCGGGCGTCCGTGCGGGTCAACGTGAGCAACAGCAAAGACTCGGTGAACGAGGTGACGAACAGCGTCTCCCGGCGACTCGAATACATTTTACAGGCTCTCAGGTGAGGCGCACGCGCGTTAATTTGACGCTTTCTAGTCTTTTTTTGGTCTTGAAATAACTGTCCATAGAGGAGAGCGGTATGCGCATGCGCAACAAAAGCATGTCAGTGACAGCTTCAACAAAACAATAAAGGGAGCAAAAACACATCCTATACCTGAACAAATGCAATCTTATTTTTACAGGCTTTAATCTTTACATGGTGACAACACTAAAGTATGAATGGAAATTACTCTATTAGTCCATGGAGGTCTGGATTGAATTGAACTTTATTCATATCCCAAAGGATAAATTCATCTGTTATGACACCACGAAAAGTCAGGAAGTTGCAATAAATAATTACAAGTAATAAGCAAAAAAAAAAAAACATTAATATAGGATATTGACAAGTTCTATAGCATATTAATTAATATTATACACATATATTAATATAAACACATACACATTTGCAAACACAAATATTACTATAAATATATATTTAGATATATAATACACACACACAAATCTACAATGGCAATATATACATGTAAACTACTGTCATGTTTAAATAGTAGCATTGTACAGTTTGTATGTCATGAGGTCCCAGCTCAGTTGGATTCAGGTCAGGAGAACGGGCGGGCCGGTCCATTACATTGATACCTTTGTCCAGCAGAAACTACTGAAACACTCCAGCATCATGACGTCTTGCATTAGGAGGAACCCAGGGCCAATCGCACCAGCGTACGCTCTCACATGGCGTCTGAGAATCTCATCTTGGTACCTGAGGGCCGTGTCATACTACTACTACGTACAGTTTCCACATATGCAATTACGATCTTTTCGTTATACATCCATCGTGTATGTAAATTACAAGTGTTTCTTTCATGTGTTGTGTGCAGATGTACGTCGGCCAACGGCTCTTTACATCAATTTAGTTTTTGAACTTTTCAAAAATGTTGGTCTGTTGAGAATTATGCGGTTTGTGTGTTTAAAGTAGTTTATTTCCAGTAACGACTGTCTCATGTTTGTCTAACAAACTTTTCATACTTGCATCATCGATGTATGACTTTTATATATTTAAATTATATGGCGCACATACCATGTATAGAATTATGTAATCTTATATTTAAGGGAATTGCGTATAAACAGCACAATAATCACGCACAGTCAATGCACGACTCGCACGGGTGTGTAAATCAGCCAACATTTCACCCCTCCGGTAGTCTATACCGAGTGGGGGTCTCCCACTCCCCCTGTTCACCTCGTCTGGGCAAGGTGCCGGACACCATCCCACGGTGGGAGGCCGGGTATGGGGGGCGTCTCCATGCTGCTGACTAGGGCTGCCACAAACGATTATTTTAATAGTCGACTAATCATCGATTAATTTTTCCGATTAGTCGACTAATCGGATCATGGACAAAGTGGATGTAAAGAAAATCTGAAATATGATTAGCTTTAAAACAAAGAAATCCTAAATAAGCTAAAATCGCTAGCATATAGCTGAAATATTAGCTAAACTCCAAATTAGTCTAAAAAACTGTAAAAATTCCAAATTAGCCAAAATAGCTAACATGTAGCTGAAATATTAGCTAAACTCCAAATTAGTCTAAAAAACTGTAAAAATTCCAAATTAGCCAAAATAGATAGCATGTAGCTGGAATAATAGAAAAACTCCAAATTAGCCTAAAAAACTGTAAACATTTAGAATTAGCTAGCTAACATGTAAATGAAATATTAGCTAAACTCCAAATTTGCCTACAAAACTGAAAAAATCCTAAATTAGCCAAAAGAGCTAATATGTAGCTGAAATATTATCTTAATTCCAAATTAGCCTAAAAAACTGAAAAAGCCTAAATTAGCCAAAATAGCTAGCATGAAGCTAAAATATTAGCTAAACTCCAAAATAGCCTGAAAACCCTTAATAAATGCCAAAATAGTCTAAAAAGCTAGCAGAATGTCATTATAACTTTCAACTTCACTACAATCTGACTCCATATATTATAAAGTAACGACTAATCGACTATTAAATTAGTTGTCGACTATTTTAATAGTCGATTAGTCGACTAATCATGGCAGCCCTACTGCTGACACGATGTGATTTCAACGCTCTGAATGTCGGTGAAGAAATTCAATAACATGCGGATGTTTACTAGTGCTACCACAAACCATTATTTTAAGTCGACTAAACACAGATTGTTTTCGATTAGTTGACTAATCTGTTCATGCATAAAGTGGATGTAAAGCACACATTTTAACAATCATTATCTTTAAACTAACTAGAAACTAGATATATAGCATTACCTGCGATAATGCTAATGTTAATGTTGTAAGTTGAATTTTGCCACTGAAAATGCTGGTGCTGATAGCTGAAGATGATGAATTTGATAGCTGAAAACCCTGAAGCTGAAATCAATGAAGCTGAAATCAATGAAGCTGATGGCTGAAAACCCTGAAGGTGATAGCAAAAAATATTAGTTAAATGTCAAATTAGCCTAAAAAACTGAAAAAAGCCAAAATTTTTCCAAAACATGTAGCTGAAATATTAGCTAAGCCCCAAAATAGCCTAAAAACTGTAATAAATGCCAAAATGTTCCAAAAGGCTAGCATAATGCCTGACTCTATATAATCTAAATTAACAACTAATTAACTTTGTCGTCGACTATTTTAATAGTGGGTTAGTCGTCAAGTAGTCAACTAATCGTTGCAGCCCTAATATTCATGTATGACCAGTTTTCTCTTGTGCAATTTAATGTGTAAAACCTGCATAGTGGCAGCGTGACACTGCCTTGATGGCAGTCAGGCTAACACATGGAGAAAGGCCCAAACCGTCTCTGAGACACTACCAAACGGGTCATGTTGGACGTCGTAGCAGGACGTTCTCCACGGCGTGTCCAGAACGTCACTTGTGCTCAGTCGTTACTTTATCTTTTATAGAGTCAGAGTGTTGTAAAGTTGAACAAAGCTGTGAGCGTTCAGCACCAAATAATTATTATATTTATATCTTTTGTGGAAAAGCACTCTCTTTGTTTCAGATGTCGACCTCATTAGATTAAATCTTGTTTTGATGCCAGAAATTAATGAAGGAAAGAAGCTGCACAATTTATTAAAAGTTTAATAAACTATCATCTTTATTTTTAGTGAGTTTAAAGCTAACGATGGTTAAGGTTTGTGCTTTACATCCGATTAGTCGAGTAAAGGGAAATAATAATCTATGATTAGTCGATTATTAAAATAATCCTCTGTGGCAGCTCTATCCTGATGCGGGACAGTTGCCCTCCTCCAGATCTCCGTGTACACACAGCAAAGCATCGATGTGCCGTCCTTGTGTGGGTTTGTAGTTGTCGTCCCGTGGTACCGCTGGGGTGACCACACTCAAAAGAAACCAAAATATCAGCCGGAAAACATAAAGAGGGATTTTTTCAGCAATGTAGCCCTTCAGAAAACCTTCCTACTTTAGTAATTGGTGCTAAAATGTTTTCAAATGTGGTGAAACCTGCAGACAGCACGGCATCCGCGATGAAGACACCTCTGTGAGGAGGTTCCTGCAGCGAGATGCTGACGTGTATCGCATGGACGCAGAGGTATTTAGACTTAGGAGAAACGTCTGTGTGTGTGTGTCGACTCCTGTAACTATATCGTTGTTTTTTTGTTTTTTAGATCTTAGCTACTTTCTCTGATTTCGAGAAGATGGAGCAGATTCGCAGCATCCTCCTGGAGAAGCTGGACCGGAGCGTCTTCGTGGGAACGCCACAGTTCTTCCACAGCCCGGAGAGCCTGAGCGGAACCAGGTGATGAGATGATGATCAGGTGATCAGATGATGATCAGGTGATCAGATGATGATCAGGTGATCAGATGATGATCAGGTGATCAGATGATGATCAGGTGATCCCTGTCTTCACACCAGAGAGCTCAACCTCCGTTTGCTTCCAGGCGGCGTGCGTGCGTGCTAGCCGTCGAAAACGCTCAACAAAAGGCCAGAGAGGTGGGTCAGCTGCTGGGGCAGAGTCTGGGACCCCCCCTGCTGGTCAAAGAGGAGGAGGCCAAGGAGTGGAGGAGCGAGGAAGAGGAGGGTGGAGGCGGCGAGCAGGCGCCTCTTCCTCGCTTGCCTCACATCCCGACGGTCACGGCTCGCTCCACGGCGTCCGCCTCCTTCAGCTTCAGGGACAAAAGCAGGAAGAAACTCTGAGCAGAACTTTGTAAAACACTTTATTGCTTCTTCATTTTAGTGCAAATGTTCAGTGTTGCTTTTTCAAACCAACACTGTTTTCAAGCTACATTCACTAAAAAACGTCTTTTATCCTTTTTTATGGAAACACTGATAAATGCAGGTGCAATACTGCCTCCTTTACTGGCTTTAAGGCAAAATTAAAAAACATTTTTTTTTCCCTGAACTGCGAAACTTTGGCGTTTGGGATCAATAATTCCTGGAAAAGCAGCAGAAATTCAGTATCTTCAGTTTGGATTTGAGGCTGAAGATTCTGGAGCTAAAGTGAGGCTGATATTATTTCAAACCCCAAAAAAATACAACTTAAAAAAAATATTTGGGTTTGGCCAAAAAAAAAAAAGAGTAAAATAACCAAAACTTTTTAAGCTATTCTAAAATTTCACTTATTTTCAGCTTCATATGTTTAGATTTTTAGATTTCCAAAGTTAATTTCAAAATATTCAAATATTTAATTTAAATATTTAAATAACTTGAGTTTGGCCAATAAAAAAAAAAAGTAAAATATCCAAAACATTTTTAGCTATTTTGAAATTGAACTCATTTTTTTTTTTAGCGTCATATGTTCCATTTTTTAAAATTCATAACTCAATTTCAAAATATTTAATTGAAATATTTAATTGAAATATTTAAATAATTGGTGTTTGCCCCCCCCAAAAAGTAAAATAAACAAAACCTTTTTAGCTATTCTAAAATTTCACTTATTTTCAGCTTCATATTTTCCAATTTTTGAATTTCCAAAGTAAATTTTAAAATATTTACATGTTTAAATCAAATATTTAATTTAAATAATTGGTGTTTGGCCAAAAAAAAAGTAAAATACCCAAAACATTTTTAGCTATTTTGAAATTGAACTCTTTTTTTTTTTTTTTTTTTAGCTTCATGTTTCATTTTTTAAAAATCATAACTCAATTTCAAAATATTCAATTGAAATATTTAATTGAAATATTTAATTGAAATATTTAAATAATTGGTGTTTGGCTAAAAAAAAAAAGTAAATACTTCAAACTTTTTTAGTTATTCTAAAATTTTACTTTTTTCCGCTTCATGTGTCCATTTTTTAAATTTTAAAAACACAAAATTTTACATTTAATTTTTTTTTTTTCCACTTAACTCTTTTTTTCTGGTTTTGAATCTGAAAGTTTCCGTTTCAAAACTTTTGGCCATTTTGTGGCGGGGCTAAAACAAAGGACCAATCAAAATAGAGGAGGGTGGTAACTTCAGTCCCGTTGCGGAAATTTTCAGATTTGAAACGGAAAAAATTAAAGTGAAAATAAAGATTTAACACTGAAAAAAAGTTTTGAAATTAACTTTTTGAGTTTGAAACCTAAAAAAACCAAAACATTTGAAGCTGAAAATAATTAAATTTTTTTGAGAACAGCAAAAAGTTTCAGACATTTAAAATGTTTTTGCCAACCCCAATATTTGTTTCAAGTTGTTTTGTTTGGGTTCAAATATTTGCCCTGATTTAGCCCCACAGTAGGTCAGCGGAGAGGAAAGCGGCGAGTTATTCAGACCCGTCAGTCCTCGCTCTCGTCTTCGGGGAAGAGCGCTCTGAGCCAGGGCTGCATGACGAAGCGCGTCCCGTCGTAGTGGGTGAAGTAGTTCTCCAGGGTGGGGATGTCGGGCTGGAAGTGAGCAGCAGTGAGCGCGGCGGCCTTTGAAAATGTTTTTATTTCTGCGTTTCTGAGCCTCACCCTCATCCCGGTGACTCGCTCCAGCTGCGTTTGGGGTAAATATGCAACCATCAGAGAAGACGGGCCGGGTCCACCGAACACAACCTTATAATGAGGCGTCTTTTCCACCGTCATGCCCTGATATAAAGTTTTTATTTAAACAACAAATTCAACATAAATATTCAGAATGTGTCAAAAAAAGGAGCATTTAAACGTTATAGTTTAAACAATTTAGACTCTTAGATAACATAATGATAAGAAAAACTGCCTTTACTTCTATTATACAACAAACTTTTTTCAATTTATTAAAATATAACTCATAAAATAAGTCTGGATGAATTATATATTTTGTGTTAAATTATGCATTAAATACCGGATATAATCGATAAACTCCCTAAAATTATTTCAATATTTAGTTTTAAATTTTAGAAATGCGTTTATACCATTTATTTATTTGATTTGCAGTCATCCAATCAGAAAACACTACACACTTTTGTCCTTTTTTTGATGATTTTGGATTTTAAACTGTTAAAGAGATAGTATTTTATGTGTTTGGACCATTAATATTTTTTTGTTGTCTCAGTAATTAAATGTAATTTATTTCTACAGAAAATGTCATGATTTTTTACTTTTTGGGTCTTTTTTTTTTTACAGTTAAAATTTGGTTTGTTTTGCCGTTTTCAAGAAATGTCATTTTAAATAAAGTTTTAATACATTATGTGTTTAAGCCATTGGTATTTTTTCATGTTCTATTGATTAAATATGATTTCTAAAGAAAATATAATGATTTTGTACTTTTTTGTTTGTTTTTTTGCAGTTAGAATTTGTTTTTTTGGTGTAATTAAGAAATTTAATTTTAAATAAAGTTTTTTTTTAATGTAAACATGAGCTGGGTTTTATATATAAAAACTGCTAAAAAAAAAGAAATGAAAAATTTCAATTTTCTGATTGAATTATTTTAGTTAACAGATTTTCATTTAAAAATAACAAATGTGTTTTTAAATAGTAAAATTTTCAATTGACTGAAGAAAAACGTTTCATTTTCTGGGTTTACCAACCTCGGAGTCGGAAAACATTCTGTCGGTCCACTCGGGTGGAGCTCGGAGTTCCGGGTCCCAGCTCACCACCACCCCCACCATGTGGCCCCTCCTCTCCATCACCACCTCGCCGACGCGCAGGAACACGTACGGAGGGCGAGGGCTGCGCACCGCCTTCGAGGCTGTGGGACGTGTTTCCACAGTAAACAAACGTTTCCTTTATTTCATCAGTTGTTTAGTGTTTTCAAACCTCCAAAGAATCCCTGATCGTTGTCGATGAGCATGGTCTCCAGCGGCGGTGAAGCTGGTGACTCCGGATCTTCATGCTCCAGACCAACCAGACTCCTGTGGAAACATCAGGTTGAGTGATGACATCATCGGATGACATCACAGATGAAGAAAATGTCAAAAGAAAGAAAATCTTGTGGGGCTCCAAAAATGTTTCTTTTCAAAATCCAACTAAAACACAACAGGGGTATCTAAAGGAAGCTTTGATAATATTATGGGATGGCCTCAGGACCACAAAGTCTGAAATTTGGCAAATTTTACACAATACGGGAAAAAGAAAACATTTGTGCAAGAAATCTTCACAAAATTTCATACATCTGCCATTCGGTTAAGGCTACAACCACAAACAAAGTTTTGTTGACCTTTGACCTCAAGCAGAGGTCGCCATCTTGAATATAAAAAACTAAAATAAAAACACCTTTAATGTCTTGAACTCTTTAGGGGTATGGATCTATTGCCTCCTAACTCCTCGAGCATCATTTGCAAAAAAAAAAAAATGCTGGAATTAGAAGTTGTTGATTCTGAACGACGTTAACGTAGCAAGTGCTTAAAAGTGAGATTTCCATGTTGCTCACACATTTTATACCAGAATATTTTGAAATTTTTATATATGAATTGCTGGATCAAGCTGAATAAAACGATATGACACACGATAAAAATATATAAGGATTGTGGGCGTGGTGAGCAAAAAAACCTCAGTTGCTAAGGAAATCCAAAAATGTACTTTTGCCGATTGTTATAAAAAAATTGCTGGACTGGTTTATCATCTCAAGACGACCAAAAAATGAAATAGTCGCTATGGAGTTAAACAAACAGAAAAGCCGCCATTTTGAAAACAAGTGTACCCCAGACCTCAGAGGTAGAGCCGCTCAGCCAGCGAGGGCAGGTAAATAGGAAGTATTTTGTTTTATCAGATTACCTAAAAAAAAAAAATTCCCAAAGGAGCGCTCACCTGAGCTTGGATGTCTGTTCGCCTGTCCAGTCCATCCATGCTGTTCCGTTCAGGTAGGAGGATCTCCATTCCTTCCATATGCGAAGTAATCTATCCATCATCATAAATATGATTAAATGTGATGACACTTGGAGCAAAATGAGGAAAATGATGGACAATTGTTGCATCTATTTGAATCTGTATGAAAGAATTTTGTTGATTGTTTTTTTGGTAATTTAAAGCTATTAAAATAAATAAAAGTGAAATAAATGTTTAATTTTTTTTAAGTATTTAAGTTTTAATAAAACAATATTGATATAATTTGTTTAAAGTCAGATTTTCTAAGAGGATAGTCCCCCCGCGCGGAGGTCTCACCCACCGTGAGGTCGCGTGGTAGCGCCTCGCCGCCGTGGAGCCGCTCCACCTGCAGAGGTAGTACTGCGCGGGCACGGCGGACAGCAGCAGCGCGATCTGCAGCGCGGCGGCGGCACTCAGCTGCGGCATGTCTGCGCAGGCGGGACAGGTGCGGGCGCATCCGCATCCGCACCAGGAGAAGTCACAAACACGCACGTGGATGACAGCTGTCGATCATACCCGCCGCTTCCCTTACCTCCTCCGGTCTCTACTCCTCCAACATCGCCTCTCAACTTTTCGGCGGCGCCTTGAAACCGGAAACTCGGTTTCGCTTCTGCGTTATTTGCATAAAAAGCTTTCGGCTGTAACCACCTGTCTATTTACATTTTTTTTTGACAAAGTTGTCAAACAAAGTGGGCGCCCAATCGAAGCGGCCCACGGGGAAGAACTGGACCTTTAGCGGCTCGCCACGTCAGGAACACCCGATGAGGTCAGACCGGAGAGGAAGTGAACTTCCCCGCAGCGGCGCCAGAGGGCGCACTTCCTTTATAACCGTAGAAGACGGGAGTCTGCACGTGTGACCCCTCCATTAGTGAAAAATAAAAATTAAAACGTTTGAATTTTAATAACTTTAATAAAATTAACCAGATTATAAGGTAAATTGTTAATTTTTGAGTAAAAAAAGAATTAAAAATTAAATTTTAATTAATTGAATTTACACATTTCTGACTAAATGCAATAAAATATGATTTTTTAAAATCCTTCTATTGCATTCAGGTCAAAACTGACCCATTTTCAAAATGAGTCCACAATATAAATGTTTAATCAATGCTGAAATTGCCCTTCACTTTTAAATACTTGGAGGACTATAGAGGACGTTCGCCATTTTTTAAGGGTGTCCCAAAAAAATCAAATACCCTAGAAATTCCCCAGAAGTCCCTGCGAAAAACCAGTGCGCTTCAATGCTCACTAGATTAGTGAAAATAGACCACAATGCAGTGCGTTTGAACGATTTTTAATGTGAAAAAACTGTATTTCAACCAATTTTTTTTTAATCCTCCAAGATTCATCACATTAGGTGTTTACTTCAGAAAATTGAATTAAAAAGAAAAAAAAGTAGTGAGCATGGTTACTTTTAAAATCCAGGGCACTAGATAGTCCCGCACCGTCAAGTTTTTAGTAGTTAGGAAGGACTGAGGAAATTCGGACACACTACTATACTAGATCTGACGCATCGAGATGACTATGCATTACGGGATGGCTTTCATTTTTACAGTTTTTCTCAGTGGCTTTGGTGCGTTTCTCAGAACACTATTAACATTTGCACAACAGTTAGTGCATTTCTCTAAACCATTAGTGCAAACTGCAAAACCTAGTGGATAACCTGCAAATGCAGTCAAACTCGCAAAACACGTCACATGATCAAAACTGATAATCCATTCCTCAAAAGCAAGTATTCATGTCAATGAAACTGTCAGTATCATCAAAATGAAAAGTCTTGACTCCATCTTTATGAACAAGATAGTCAAATGACTTTGTCATGTTTTCACTATGACAGTTTATCATTTCAGTGTTTTCCATTGTAAAAATATTTGGTGACACCTGAAAATGTTCAAGACAGAACTATGGCCTACTTATACAGTCATCTGAAATGTGCAGTAAAGTCACTGTAGATGTTAAACATAAAATCACCCTTTTGGTAGAGCTGTGAACAATAGACAGCACATGTAACAGTACAGTAAATTACTGTTTGCATACCTGTTTTCCCTACAGAATGTTTCAATTATTGAACTGACAGTAGTTCTTCCAATATTGGGTTGCACCCTTCGACCAGCCTCCTCCATGGTGAGGCCGTGATTGACAACATGGTCCACAATTGTAGCCCTTATTTCATTAGGAATCCACCTATATCTGCCTCTTCTCCCTCTTCCCTTTCCTCCCCACATCCTCACCCCTCTTCCATTGACAATTCATAGGATTCATCCATAATTGACAGTGAACAAGTTGTTTGTCGTTGGTTACAACTACTGTAAAGTTGCACACACGTCCTCATGAGTTACAGCTGAAATTCACCTGAGATCAAATGTTCAATTTAGGAGACATTTCCAGGAAAAAATGATAAAGAAAGGTACAGAATTAGCTCGACAGATGGCTAATATTTGACATTTGATAACTAGTTCAACAATTTTGAGTGTAATGACTCAAGCAATGAAAGTAAGACTGTTAGTTTTATTGAGAACGACTATTCAGCATCCATAAGTATAATTAATTTAGACTGACATGACAAAAGCAAATGGAAATGTCAAAAAACAGCAGAGAATGTATGAAATCAACTGATTCATGTCCAAAATCATTTGCAGTTTGTTCAGAGAGAGGAGAAATTGCTACTATGATGTGCAGAAATGACTAAGTGTTGTGGAGGTTGAACTAATAGTTATGAGAATTTCAATTCTGATCTGAGAAACGCACCAAAGCCACTGAGAAAAACTGTAAAGGAAGTAATGCTTAAAGTCATGTTATGTTGTATGTTTGCACTCTGTTCAATAAAGTTGAGGATAAAAAGGGAACTAGACCCCCAACCCCCCAAAAAGAAAAAAAAAAAAGTTAGCTGACTTGTGACTCCATAGATGGATCGTACAGGACTACAGATTGGTTATTCGCCAATAAGTAAGCAGTGATTGGTCCGAGTCAGTCTTAATCACTGACTGTATGTGAAAACTGGACCCACTCTGGCATTACAAACAGGAAGTACCTTCTATAGAGACAGACAGCTGTTACTCAGTCATTCTATTGGTCAGAGTAACCATTCTTGCTCAGATACATTAACGTGTTCTCGCCCATACAAATGATTTTTTTTTCATATTTTTTCAGTAGCTCTGGTAGTTGTAGTTATAAACTGACCAATCAGGTAGGGGTTTGGCATTCCACCAAGCTCCCTATTGATTGGCTAGATTGATGGTTATTGAATCAAAGATTTAAACCAATCAATGCTTCCGGATGTCTGTAACGTGGCGACGTCTGTATCGCAGAGACATTTGATTAATTTTGTTGAAGCTGTCTTCGTCACACTTACCAGGTCCATTTCTCAGATATAGTCAAGGTTTCTATGGCAACCCCTCTAGTGCCAATCACCCACACCCCTAGCACTTGCTACAGGTGGCCAGCAGGCTCCACCTACTTTCATTGAGACATCTGATTGGTCATTTTATAACTTGAACTACAGAAAAGTATTATGAAAAGGGTCTCGGAGCAAGAATAGTTATTCTGAAAAATATAGCTATTTTAGTTACCAGGTACTTCCTGTTTGGAACGCCAGCGGGGGCGGGGTCACACAGTCCAGTTCTCAACTTGTTACGACACAAAAAAGTGACAGTGAGTTAAAGTAGATATGGAAACACAACTGTTTATTTACTTAAAATATCGGTATGAACTAACAGGACAGCAGTACTCCCCTACACATACATTCTAGTTTTAGGATTCTTTTTTTGAATTCATTGATATAAAAAAAAAGTATCCAAACTAACAAAGACAGCCTCACCAGTCGCTACCCAATTAAAACTGACTCCCCCAGTCTGTTACCTCAACAACCCCATCTCAAGAAAAGACGGAGCACACAGTTCCGGCGTCCTCTCAGGCAGCGAGGAACCTTCAACGATATGGATGGTTAGAGATGGAAAGAAAACACCAGATTCTAAAAAGGTGCCGTTTGCCACGAATGATCCCTCAATCCTCCAATTGAGTAGAGGCGGGCTTGTTGTTCGGATCGGTGCAAATGTTCTGCATAAACATCGATTTGAAAATTAGAATTTAGAAATAAAACCCGGGAGTGAACACTTGAAAACAACACAGTATCATGCTAGGGTCACGTATGGAAAAACGCCACCATGCGGCAAGTTTTTCAGAGGATTTGGCAATTAGCCACATTTGTAATCGGGAGTTGGATTTTTACATGCTGCACGATAACGCAAAAAGTTCAAATCTGAGAATGTTTCTCAAATGCAGGATTCACGTAAGAGGAGTTTCAATGTTAAGTCAATGTAAAGACGCGAACTGAGGTCTTGCAGCATGATTTGGGCGTTGGGCGCGGCGTGTCAACCCTTTAGGAACTCAGCTTTGGGCAACGTGACATTTTCAGTGACTCAATCAAAGAGTAGAAAAATTCATAAAAGATGGCCGCTCAATAGGAGGATTTTCGTCCTGAACTTCCATTCATTTTCTTAACCCGCGGGAAAGGTGGAATACAAACATGCTAGCTAGCCGCCCCATTGACAGCTTAGTGATCTCGGTTGCCCAGGTTCTGGTAGGGCAGAGCTACCCATGCACCGTCAGATCTAGCGGGGTCTCCTGTCCAAGCTACGGCAATCGTCCAATCACGCCAGTAGCCCGGAGAACCGCCATGAGTGCCGTTGAAACTTGCGGGATCGCTCGAGCTTAATGGGTTTATGATGTTGTTCTGGTTCTCTCCAAGACAATATAAACCCAAGCTACTCGCTCAACATCATCCATGTTTTCCGTGATGTGGCAACGAATGAAGTCCAGAAAAACTTTGGCGGTTGCTCCGCGGTCAGGGCGCCAAAGCCATAAGCATCTGGCAATCCCAAAAAAAAACTGTGTGTTCAAAATCTGACTTGCAAAAGACCAATGGTGCGGAATGCTCAGACTACCAGTGACACTTGATATAGATGCCCACATCGTCCAATCAGAGCTGCCTCCGGCTGGCAATTCCGATTTTCTAATGGCATCATCCCCGCTGTCTAACATTCATGACCACGCCAACAATTTTCCAAAAATCTCATTATAAATTTGCGTCAGCACGAAATCTTGAAAATTCTGTCGATGCCTCCCCATCGCGCGGCGGCATTTGTACTCGTGACCGTAGCATGAACCGCAGAAAAAGGGTAGAGACTCCAAAACAATAAAAAAGTACTTTCACTTCGGTCACTCTCAAAAGAACAAGTCAGTATTTTAGGCCATTTTGGATAAAAACTCTTTACATACATTTAATAAAACCAAGTTTGGTGAATATGTGCGGCCGAGTATAAAACACAAATCCACAAAATCAAGCTACCAATAAAAAAGAAAATTATAATCTGACAGGAGACCAAAACAGGAAAGACGTTATGGAAACACATCACGATGGAAAAGGTTTCAAGGAAAATATACATTCAAAAGCCGCGTTCTAAAACTTCAGTGCCTACAGACAGTTTGGCAGATCGACACCAACGATGATCCAACAGTCAGATGAGCTTAGCCACTGAGATGCTACCATCCAGTTCTCTCCAGCAACATTTACTGGCTCTAAAATCATGGCGGGGTCCTTAAAGTCTTTAAAAAGTCCAATCCTCCGGAACCAGAACTAAACCGAAGAAGTTCAAAAAAGGGGGGAAAAGAAGTGAAGGCACACAATCAGGAAGGTGTGTATAAGACTCCGATTTCCTCTCAGTTCCACGTTTCCTTCAGACCTCAGAAAGTGCGAGAACATGCAAGTCAGGTGTGCGTACTGTAAAAACATAGCCACTATTGAAAAAACTCTTTTTTTTTCTTTTTAGAATTCATCGTTTCTCCCGAAAACGGCACTCTGTGGCGGGGTTTGATGGGAGGTGCGCCCCAACCGCGCCACGTTGGCGCCCCAACCGTTTGGTACCTTCGGGGATGGACACAATCTTGGGTTGGGAATAATTTACAACAAATTCTTTTTTCCAGCTGCTATAAATACACTTTCTGATGCTTATAAACACTCCGTCACATCCGCCGTACACGCACACTTATTAACATAAAGGCACAAGGTATTGCTAATGTTGTGGACGCACCGATCAGCGGCTCCTTACACCCATGCATCCTCTTGTTTCCTCTTTCAGGCAAGGAAATAAAAAAACAGATGCTTCTCCTTGCCTATAGTTCATGCAAATCGCTCACAAACACGTAAACAGAGTCTACAGTACCGACAGACGTACACCATTTGGTATCGTAGCGCAGACGGACAGACACGCTCGGGGCAGCCGATGGGTAAGACTTCCAGAACACGTACAAATCTTAGAAAAAGCTGTGGGGTTTTTTTTTGTTGGTTTCTTTTTTGTAAAAAAATGAAAGAAGCAGGACCAATGGAGGCGGAGCTCTGACGGACGGACGGTCCATCTCCGCCGGAACAGGAAGGAGCGGCACCATCGCCGACATGCTCGGCGTTCCTGCAGGATCCAACATGGATCAATAACGAAGGAAGGAGCGCGCCTCGATGGATGTGCTTACTGGGTAAGGGGGCGGGGCCAGCGATAAGAACCGGACCGGACCGGACCGGACGCTGCATTTCTCTTGGCAGCTTCTCCCCACACCGACACCTAAAAGAGGAGGCTTCCGCTCCTCGCCAGGCGTTCGCTACCAGCCTATAAGGTTGGCTTTGGCCTTCTCTGTCAGTTTGCGGACACGCCCCTTTGAGGAGGTGCCAAAAGTTATGGAGGAGTCCTCGAACAGCAGCTGCCTCTGCTCCTCCTCGGAGTCCTCCTCCATGTACCACGCCGACCGCCGTCCCTGGTTGCGCGTCCGCATGGACCCTACTGCCGTCTCTCCCGCCTCCTCCTTCGGAGACTCCTTCTGATTGGAGCTTTGAGGGGGCGTGACCTCCTCGTTGGCTCTCCTGCTGCTTCTCCTCAGCGGCGACGGCTCGGGCGATTCGGCAGGAGGAGCCGATTCCTCAGTTCTGACGACTCGGGGCCGACCTCGTCGTCTCGGCGTTGCGCCACTTTCCGATGGCGCGGGGGTGTCCTGCGCGGGCGACGTTTCTCCTTCGTCGCCCGTGGAGTGGTTGAGTTCCTCGTCAGGAGTGGAGCTCCTTCGGTTGCCGCCCTTCGTCATCTCCTCCAGCTCCTGTTTGCTCTTTCGGCCCCGCTTCTTGCCCGGGGGGCGCCCGCGGGGTCTTGAAGGACTCGCCGGAGCTGGGATCTCCGGAGGACTCACAGGGGACTCCGTCCTGGACTTGCGCCCCCTTCTGCCAACGCCAAGAGTCACGTGGCTGCTGTGGCCGTTCAGATGGACCTTACTTTGAGGCGGGGGGCTGCTGGGTGATGCTGGGGAGCGGACAGTCCAACGTTAGCAACAGAAGGAGGGACGGCGAATCGTCAAAAATCTCATCCTAAGCACTCACCGGGCGTGTGTCGCACGGGCGTCCGGAGTTTCCGACGGGTACTACGTACTGAGGGCCGAACTCACTTGGCTGCGACGAGGGCGATGGCCCACCTTCCTCTGGGGCGGGTGGTACTGACGCTGAGGAGGAGTTATGAGCTCGCAGCAAACGAGATGACTCTGAGAAGAGAAAACCAGACCGTGGTGGACCGGACCGGACGGTGTATCCGCTGATAGAAAATAAGACACACTCGGATGATCAGGAACATCATTTATTGACATAATATCAATAAATATTGTAAGTTTTAGAAATAGTATTCTTAAAATCTTACATTTTCAATGACAAAATGGCATTTTTCAAAATAAAATATGCAATTTTGTGTTTTACTTTGATTTTCAGGTGTTAATTTTTCAAGTAAATGTTGCAATTTTTGATTTAAAATGCTATTTTTTTTTATGTATAATTACAAAACACTTATGGCTTTTAAGTCTAATCATTTCCAAACTATTAGAATAATTTGTCTTCATTGAAATTTTCTGGATTATAATGGACATAGTTTACTAAAATTCTGTGTGATCATTTTTGGCTCAAAAATTTTTCAAAAAAATATTTTTTTTGTAAATGAATCAGTAAATTAGAAATTCAATATAGAAAATGTTTTATTTGTGAATAAATAATTACATAAATGCTGCCTTACTCTTTCAATAGTACTCCTGGTTCTCCATAGTGCGCCACTTTTGTCAAAAGAAAAAATGCTTGAATGGAATTTTTAAAGATTTATGCGAGGCAGTGATACGATAATATTCCACTCCTAACATTTTTCTAATCCAAGAGCTGCAAAAATAATATTTTTTTTTTGATCGGTTTCTCATGATAATGAGATCCACTATCTCACAATCAGGAGAAAACAAATTTCTTCGTAATGAAGAATATACTGTAGCGTCCCCCTCTGTTCCTCATGGAGACTCAGAGACTTTTACCTGTTTTAAGTCTCTTTACTTTGTCTTTTGTTTTCTCGTGATAATACTTGTTTTATCTTGATAATGAGATAGTGGATCTCATTATCACGAGAAAATGAATTTCTTCATAATGAAGAATATATTACAGCGTCCCTCTCTTTTCTGCACTGAGACTCTGAGACTTTAAGTCCCTATTTTGTGTTTCTATCTCGTGATAATGAGATTTACTTTTTCATTATCACAAGAAAACATATTTCTGGGTAAAGAAGAGAACATCCTGTTGTCCCTCTCTCGCTTTCCTGTACTGAGACTTTACCTGTTTGAGTGTCTTTATTTTGCGGTTTGTTTTCTCATGATTAAATTTGTTTCATCATGTTAATGAGACAGTGGATCACATTATCACAAGATGTCAAATAAAGTAGGGGAGGCCATTTTCTGCTTCCGTAGACTGGAGTTACCTGGTGGGTTGGGGGTGCTGTTTGGGACGTTTTCTGATGAAGGTGAGGAGTGCGATAAATGCCGCGCGGCGCTCCGGGTCCGCCCTGGGGTTCCCGCCTCTACCTTCCCGTTGACCAGCTGGGGCGGCTGTTTGGGAGCGACGCTCTGCCTCAGGAACGGCGGCCGTGGCGGAGGCGGCGTCGGCTCTCTCTTTCCATTCACACGGGACGACACGCGTCTTTTCCTCTCTGGACTTCAGGGAAAAAGGGGACATGAGTGAGAATTTCTCCAACATTTATGAATCCAAAGATAATCCTCCTCTTGCTACCTGGACGCATTGCTGCTCGTTGGGGAGTCGCTCCGCCTCCTCCTCCTCTTCATGGCGTGCCGCGTTTGTCTGTCAGCGGCGTGCCGCCTCTGTTTGTCCGAGCCCTGTCGGGTCAGTCTGTTGGTCAAACCGTGAATGGCTTTATAGTCATCCAGGATGGAGCTGACGTGCTCCTCGAACAGAGCAGAAAGCCTCAGACTCATGCTGTAAATCTGAAGACGAGAACAAAAAGAGTTCAAAAACAGTCAAAGAAAGAAGGAGAAACTGTCAGACAGGAAGTTTGAGGCTCTCACCCGGGACTTCTTGCTGGGAGTGTAAGCTTTGGAATTACTAAATATGAGCCGCACGTCTTTGCACAGCTCAATGGGGGACTTGTACTTCCCTTCTGTCAGATTGCTGAGGACGGTGCCAAAGTCCATGGGGGAGTCGACGATTTGCAGGTAGTCCTTATGAAAAGAAAAGAGAAGCATCCGGCCGTCAGAGAGCTGTGATCACAGCCTCCACACGCTTTAAGTGAGTTCATCACACAAGTACCGGGTACTCCTGCAGATCCACCGGTTCTCTGAACGGTTCAGAGTCTTCACACTGAAAAATGAGGTCCAGCAGCTCTTTGCAGCGCCCCTTCCAGGCGTGAGGGTCGTACGAGGGTGGGCGGGTTCTCAGCTGGCGCTGCAAGGGTCCACGGCTCTACAAAACGAGCACAAGTACAGTTAAAGATGCAGGAAGCGTTGTATGGTCCGCAGGTGCTACCTTCCCCCACTTTATTCTTTTTTAAATTGCTGAATGGTCCGCAGGTGCTGCCCTCCCCCACTTTTTTTCTAAACGTGCTGTATGGTCCGCAGGTGCTGCCCTCCCCCACTTTTTTCTTTTTTTAAATTGCTATGTGGTATGCAGATAGTACCCTCCCCCACTTTTTTTTTTTTATTTGCTGTTTGATCCGCAGGTGCTACCCTCCCCTAATTTCTTTCTTTTTTTTTTAAAACAGTTGGTTTATCTCCATATCAACCATTTTATTTTTCGTTCGTTTGAGGGTAACTAACAGTTTTATGCAATTTTTAGAAAAATCGACAAAAGTAAATTTTGAGATTTCCTTAGCAACTCAGGTTTTTTGGTAACATCGCTTACACTCCTAAAATATTCATATCATACAATATATCGTTTTGTTCAGATTGACGCCAACAATTCAGTTTCATCTCAATATTCTGAGGAAAATATACAAGCAGCAGGGGAACGGCCCTTTTGAGAGCACAACATACTAAAAATCTGTTAAAATCGACTACGTTTTTACACCAAAATCTCTTCCCAGGTAGCTTTTAAGTTATGTGCAAGAAGTTAGGAGGCAACAGATAAAAATCCCTACGAGGAGTTGGAGAGGATTTGAAGTAGATACAAAAGCAGATTTTTTTTTGCTTGTTTTTTTTTTTTTTTTTAAATCAAAGATGGCCGCCTCTTCTTGAGGTCAAAGGTTAACAAAACTTTAGCTGTGGTTGTGTGCTTAAGCTGGCGAAGTTTAATGAGGATCACGAAATGTTTGGTCAAAAATGTAAAAATCAGAATTTGCCACAAAATGGTCGTAGGTCCTGTGGCCATCCCATAATAACTTCAAAACTTGGCTTTGTTGTTGTATTTTGATATTTTTGTTTTCGAGCCCCATAGGAGATTTTGTGCCCATTTATTTTTATTTTTTTCCGATGGTGCGATGTCATCACTTTTTGGGGGGAGGGGCCCAAATTCCTTTAAGTTAAAATCTCAGTGAGTTTTTCAGAGCGTGGAGAGGGCGCAGTAAAGAAAAGAATTAAGACGGTAAAAACCTTGTGGTTTCTCGTCGATGTTCCTGGAGTGTTGATATCCTCGTCCTCATCTTCATCGTCCTGCACAGAGAAGAACAATAAGCTGGAGATGCTGGCGTGTTCTGAGTGGGAACAGGAAAGTATGCGGACCTCATCTTCAGAGTCTGAGAAAGTGGCCTTCTTCATGGTTTTGTACAGAGGCATGAGGTCTGTCAGGTTTTGGTCCCTTTGGAGGTAAATCGCAGGAGAAAATAGTCAAATCTGATATCATTTTAAGAACTTAAATAAGCTGAATTGTTTTTTCAATCAATAAATAACTCACTTGATGAACGCCAGCATGAGGTCGGAGACAAACTTGGCGGTGGTGACGATGAAGGATCCCGGTTCGTTGAAGGTCTGGGCGTTGTGTTCTATGTACCGGACCTCCCACATCAGAGAGGAGAGTCGTCTGAAAGGAAACCAAAACTGAAAAGTCTTCCTTCCGACACCGATCTGACTCCGTCTGCCACAGACCGAGCTTCGGTACCTGTAGAAGCGGTTGACCAGCCGACTGCGGATGGTGCTGAGGTCTGTGATGTAGGCCACGACGGTGCAGTAGGTCGGGTACGCCTGGAGGTCCACGGGAAAGGCGAACGGTGCCGCCACGTCTGAAGGACAAATGCAGAGAAGAAGTCAGAACCAGAGGGAAAACTCTACATTCATGTTCAGTTTTGTTCTATTATGAATCAAGTATTAAATGAGGTTATAACTTGTCTTAAAGGTTTCTTCTTCTGCTCCTGTGGGTTTTTGAGCCACAAGTACTTCTTTACTGTACAAAGTAAACTGTTCAATAATTGTACAATAAAGTTACTGGAGATACTTGGGTTTGTTCATTTATTTATCAACATTCTTTAGTCTTAATAAACCAGACTGGATGACTTTGGTCTTAAAGTAAAAAACCAGAAGCTTCTTGACCAACAAAGGTATGAATTCCTGCAATACTCACCACTCAGTTTAAGGTATTCACAAATTCAAAAAGTCCAATGTTCTGGAAATTTCCCAGAAGTCTCTGTGAAAAGCTAGAGTGCATTGATGCTTACTAGATTAGCGAATAGAGCAACTCGTCATATATTGACGTGTGGTTCTGGCCCCCCTCTGCGCCACATTTTGATGTTTTGGGTGTCCCTTAGTCATCTGTTGTGTCATCAACCCTTGGGATGCGGAACCAGAACCGGGTTGGGGTACCAGGTTGAGGTCAGGATACTGGTTTCGGTCAGCGTTCCAGGCATCGGGTTAAGTTTAGGGTACTGGTCAGCGACCCATACAGGTCCATGACCCGTACCAGTCCATGACTCGAAGGTTGGGGACCCCCAATTAGCATTTGCATTTTTGGCCCGGTACCAAATGGCCCTCAGACTGGTACAGGTTCATGGTGCGTCAAAAAACGACAAGTCAAAAAGTGGCGCAGAGGGGGCCCAACCATACAACCATACAACCATATACGACGAGTTGGGAGTAAAAATGCTTTGAATAGAGACCACAATGCATTGCTTTTGAAGTATTTGTTATTTGAAAAATTGTTTCTAAATGACTTATATTAAATATTAAAGTATATCATCAAATACACAGTAGATTTGCAAATATATATATATATATATAAAAATTCAATATACATAGAGTTTGTGGTCATTATTTTTGGATTGCTCAGAAAAAGTTTTCCTACTGATTTTCTGTTAAATTAAATTAAATTAGAGTAATATGGGTCTGATGTTTTCCTTTTTTTATGTTCAACTGAAAAAATGACCCTTGTTGGGGTAAAAGTAAAGGTTAGGTTAGAAAAACTTCATGAAGCCACTTTTTTTTTTTAGTTATTTTGATCTTTTACTTTACCAAAATGTCACAACTTAAAATAAAAATATCTAAAAATTAGGCAATTATTATATTAAAAACCCTGTGATGAAATAGATTAACTAATTAATTACAGGTCAAGATTAATTAAAAAATGTAATTGTATGAAAAATGTAATCGCATGACAGCACTTACAGGAACTTTTTTATAGATATTAAGACGGTAATTTGAATTCAATAATCAGACATCCCATGTTTGACTTCAATAGTGACTCAATCATTTTACGTTTCATTTGGAATAGACCAATGACTGTATTTGAGAACTGGACTGATAAAGCATGATGTCACCAATTGAAAGTGGTTAGGTCAATTCAGTCGCCATTTTTTTTTGCTGTACAGACGCCACCTTATTGAAGCCGGACGACATCAGAAGGTATCTATGGTTTCTATGGTAACCACTCAGTCAGTCAACTTGCAAGTGAGCAACACAACATCTGTCAATCAAATGATTTGAGCCCTGGATGTGGAGGTGGGCAGGCTCCACCCACTACTATCGAGACATCTGATTGGTCAGTTTATAACTTGAATAACCTTTACAACACACCATTAAAAAATGAGGATTATTTAGATATTTTGAAAGCCAGAAATTGAATAAGAATCTTGAAGTTCTTCTTCTTCCAGCAGCAAACAGGAATGTTCCATTAGTTTCCACTAGGGGGAGCCCCAGCCTCTCTTTCTGTGGTAAGCAGGAACCTCTTAGAAAATGACATCACCGAATCAAAATGTGTTGTTTTTCAGTGATCTGGAGCTCAGAGCGATGAGCTCACGGAGTTCTGCTCGGGAACTCGAACCCCCGAGGGTCTTCATGACCGCATACCCAGAGTGCAGAGCTGGTCGAGGGCCTTGATGATGCGCTCGCACTCGTCCTCCCGCGTTCGGCAGCCCCACTCCCCCTCCAGCGGGACGTACAGCAGGTCCTTCTGCTCCTCCTCCGTCAGCGGGACGCTGGTGCCCAGCTCGTCCGGGAACGTGGCTGCGGGGAGTGCAGAGGGTCGACAGGGGGGGTTTACGGTAAAGAGCGGGCCGGTTTGAACGCCGAGTGGCAAAGGGGGGGGTCCGCCGAGTACCCACCATCGTCGGGGATGGGCTCCATGTCCCACGGACTCATCTTCTCTGTGTCTCCGTTATCCCAGCTGCAGGAACAGGAGAGTCCACATGAATCCGATTAGATTCAGTTAAATATTGCAATAATTCATTAAAAATTAAGTCATATTTTTAAAAAAGTGAAATATTGTCTCTGGTACTGTTTTGTAATAAAATATCGTGATACATATCGTATTGTGACAAGTTTATCGAAGTAGGAGGAAGAGTGTCGAGTCATTTCCCAGAAGAGCCAACCTTCTCCAGCTGTTCCAGCTCTGATCCGCCCACATTTGGGGAATTTCGGGACACGTCAGAACTTCTCCAAACGTCCAGTTCCATGTATACTGTCTCTCACGCTTCACTTTTTGATTTTTTTGGCGGCATCTCCTGTCCAGAATGCGTTCAGCTCGCTAAATCGACAGAAATCTTCAACGCTGATCTTTGATTTCCTTCTATGACTCTGGACGTCCGGTCATCGAGTGTTTCTATCCGTCTTCTTCCACTCATCTGGGACCGGTTACAGGAGTCTACTCAAAGTCCCTGTCCCGGGGCGCTTCCTCCAGCTCCACTGTTGGACCCCGAGGCGTTACCAGGTCAATCTAGAGACTCTCAAGGTGTCCCGTGAAAATAATCGACACATATTGTTGATTATTGATACTTGATTCATGATAACGACTTTTCTATTGGAAATACTTTATTGACTTTTAATGAAAATTTGTGTTAGTTGATTGATTTTTCTATTTAAAAAAAACACAGAACACATTGCTTTACATCAGGGGTATTCAACTCCAGGCCTCGAGGGCCACAGTGTCTGCATAATTTCCAGATATCCAAACTCTACTCATGACTGATTACCTGGTTCAGGTGTGTCCAACCAATTGGAGCATGCCAGATCCTGGTATGTTGGAAAACCTGCAGGAATGCGGCCCTCGAGGCCTGGAGTTGAATACCCCTGCTTTACATTAATAACTCTTCCAATGGAAAATAATCTGCATTTATATATTTTTTTATGTTTGATGCTTGATTTACATAAAAAAATATTCTACTGAAAAATAATCTGCACATTTTAATCATAGATCTGCAGATAAAATGACAAAAGTCTAAAATAGTGTCATATCTACTTAAATAGTCTATGTGATTCATTGTTACTTTCCTTATAATCTGAATCTATGTTGGAAAGATATAAAATCTGATCTTAAATTATGAACCGGATAATGTTAATACGCGTGAAGGTTGATTATATAAGTTCGTTTCCTTCTGCTTCCTTTCAGGCCATCTCTTCATGTCTCGTCATCCCGTGTTTGACGTGTCTTTATGGATGTAAACTTCTTATTACATCATTGATTGCTTGAAATATATAGTTTCTAATCTAACTTTACCAAAACCGACGGTAAACAGAGAACGCCGGTCCAAACCGGCGAGCGATCCCAGACCTGTCCGATAGTACAGTTTTGAGCCAGATACTAACTCGGACGGGAAAAAACACAGACGTCTAGTCGTCAAATGAGGACTTTTTTAAACGAGATTTTCCCTCGACTCCTGATTCACAACAATTAAAGAAAACAAACTCAGAAAATGAATTTTAAACTGATTTTTCTTAATAAATGGAAAATAAAAAGAGAGAAAAGTGCAAACATGTTCATGTCTGACTATAAAGCGTGTCGTTAGAGGATTTACAGCCTTAAAACATCTGATACTTCATTTATAACCGGTTATTTTTAGAACTTCAGGAACATTTAGACAGGAAAAGGACTTTTTACCGTATTTACCATTAAATAATTTCAAATAAAAACATTTGTTCTAAACACATATTCCTGTTATGAATGCATTAAATGATATTTGAATGACTGTAGTGGAACAGACCAGACGTTGTAGCTCTGGAACAAGCTGTCCGGATACTGGGTCTGGTAAGGCTCCTGGCTCTCGATGGTCCCGAACCACCAGGCGTCATCGATCACCGACCGAAACCTGTCGCCTGTCCGCCACAACGATAAACATTAAACCATTAAAACGCGTTCGCTCTGCTGGAGCCCAGCCAGGCGGCGCTCACCGATGCTCCACTGCCTCCTCTTGGTGTTGTCGAACTGCTGCCGCAACACCAGGAAGTCGATGACGTCGGGCATGTCGTGGTACCTGACAGAAAAACAAACGTCGAGGAGACGCCGTCTGTGAGATTACGACGGAGGAATCCCGCCTCGGCGCTACCATGAGACGGGAAGCGGAAAAAGGCCTCGAGCAGCAGAAGAAATTAGACTAGAAATCAGTTTTTCTGCTGTTATTCTAGGAGTCTGCATCCTTTCAAAATAAAAGATTCAATTTCATATCAACCCAAACCTCACCGTTCAGAAAAAAAATACCCTTTATTATGTTTTTGTGGCCAATAAGATATTAATTTATATTTAATTATTTTGACAGCAGGAAGTTCCTTTCAAAATAAAAGATCCATTTGATCCAGTTTCTTTTGAAACCAAAATGTCTCCATTTAGAAAAAAAATACCAATGTAGCTTTTAAAATTCACAACAGTTGAATCATATTTATATTTAATTATTTTTAACAGCACGACATACATATTCCTTTCAAAATAAAAGATCTGTTTAGTCCAGTTTCCTATGAAACCAAAACCTCACAGTTTAGAAAAACTACAAATGTAGCTTTTAAAATTCACAGTAGTTGAATTATATTTATATTTAATTATTTTTAACTGCATGACATACAAATTCCTTTCAAAATAAAAGATTCATTTCATATCAACCCAAACCTCACCGTTCAGAAAAAAATATCCTTTTTTATGTTTTTGTGGCCAATAACATTAATTTAAATTTATATTTAATTATTCTTGAAAGCAGGAAACACAAGTTCCTTTCAAAATAAAAGATCCATTTAATCCAGTTTCTTTTGAAACCAAAACCTCACTGTTTAGAAAAACTACAAATGTAGCTTTTAAAATTCACAGTAGTTGAATTATATTTATATTTAATTATTTTTAACTGCATGACATACAAATTCCTTTCAAAATAAAAGATTCATTTCATATCAACCCAAACCTCACCATTCAGAAAAAAATACCCTTTTTCATGTTTTTGTGGCCAATAAGACATTAATTTATATTTAATTATTTTTGACAGCAGGAAGTTCCTTTCAAAATAAAATAACCATTTGATCCAGTTTCTTATGAAACCAAAACCTCCCTGTTTAGAAAAAGCTACAAATGTAGCTTTTAAAATTCACAATAATTGAATCATATTTATATTTAATTATTTTTGACAGCAGGAAACACAAGTTCCTTTCAAAATAAGAGATCCATTTGGTCCAGTTTCTTTTTAAACCAAAACCTCCCTATTTAGAAAAAGCTACAAATGTAGCTTTTAAAATTCACAACAGTTGAATCATATTTGTATTAGATTACTTTTAACAGCACAACATACAAATTCCTTTCAAAATAAAATACACCCCATTTCAGATAAGATCCTCTCGATGCAGCAGAATTTGCTAAATTAAATTGACGAAAAAGGCGGACGTGAATCGAGACAGAACCGGTCCAGAACCAACACGTTAATAATTCTTTTCAGTACTTTTCTCCACTGCTCTCCAGTGGATTTTTGTAGAAACACAAATATTTTCTGGACCGCGCTGATATCTTGATTTACTACTTCAAATCCTGCAAGTTTCAACTTAAAAATATATGACATTAAATCTCATAAATGTACTGCTCTAGATCTCATATATTTACGAGATTTGATGTAAATACTAATGACTAAACACGATCTTGTGAGTTCAGCCTCTTACTTCATGGAGAAGGATCCTCCGGTGAGCCTCCCGGTGTCCGGATCCAGGAAGGCCAGCTTCAGACAGCACAGCGTGGGCAGACCCACCTCGTATTTGATGCCGACGATCTTCATCAGCTCCTGCTCCTGAGCGGGAAAGAGGAGGATCCGAACACGTCAAGACTCTAAAATCTGTTTCTAACCGACGACGTCGGCGGCGTTTCTCACCCGCAGCTCCATCTTATGCCAGGGTTGTTTCTTAGGGTTGATGCTGTAAATTTTTTTTTGTTTGGCCATTTCCACGTAGGCTTCGTGGCCCTGCCGGAAGTAGTACACCTGCACGGAAACAAAAAAAAACACGCCGGCTTTAAGGTCTCGTTTCTCCTTTAAACGGTTTATAAAAACAAACGGGAAAGCACCTCGTCTCCCATCTGGGGGATGTACGGACACCGGCGCGGCTCCGTGTCGGTGATCCAAGCCGAGGGAAGCCACTCCTCCAGAGTTAGCCCTTGTTCCTGAAGCTCCGCCCTCTGGAAGGGATGAGTCAGCTCTTTCAATGACTTTAAAGCTTCTAAAGAAGAACAAAACTCCTAATTCACGAACCTTCCTCTTCTCCTTTGGCTGCTTCTTCTTTGGTATGGCGCCGTCTTTGTCCGTTTTGTCCTTCTTCTTCTCCTTCTTCCCCTCCCTCTTCTTCTCTCCGTCCTCCTCGGAGCCGCTGCTCTTCTTCTTCACCTTCACGCTCTTCTTGGGCGGCTCCAGGTTGATCCCTGCGTCCGCCGTCCAGTCGGAGTAATCGCTGGAGTAGTCGCTGCAGAAGGAGGACGCCGCTTGTTGTTTTGTTTTTTTTTTTTCGTGTCTGGAGGAGCGCCTGGCGGGAGCGGGAACCTTACCTTGAGCTGCTGTGGTCGTCCGGCCAGGGCTCCTTCTCCTCCTCCTCCTTCTCCTCCTCTGAGGAGTGACCGTTGACTTGCCGCACCTCCACGTCTCCCTGAAGGCGTGAGGAATTCTTAAAAAAATACCCATCATGCAATTTTCTTGTCGATTCAGAACAGTTCAGATCAAAATCCGTAGCAGGAGTGGAAATAATCAAATATTTACAGATAGAATATCTCAAAATACATGAGACTTGATTATCCACTAACTATGATGATGCAACTTCCTGTTACTTTCAAAGCCTCTTGGTATTTGTGTAGATAAAATACTAGAGCTGCCACAAGCCATTATTTTAATAGTTGACAAATCATAGGTCGACTAATCGGATCATGCATAAAATGGATGTAAAACACACGTCTTAACCATCATCAGCTTTAAACTAAAACTAGATGTATAGCATCACCTGCTAGTGTAATGCTAGTGTGAATGCTGTAAGATGAAATTGATAGCTGAAAACGCTGGAGCTAAAATATTAAATGCCAAATTAGCTTTAAAAAAAGCCTAAACTAGCCAAAACTGCTAGCATGCTGCTGAAATATTAGCTAAACTCCAAAATAGGCAAAAAGAAACAAAAAAAAGCCTGAATTAGCCAAAACAGCTAGCATGCAGCTAGCACAAAAAATTTAGAGAATCCTAAATTCGCAAAAACCAGCTAGCATGTAACTGAAATATTCGCTAAATTCCAAACTGTCTAAAAAAAAACCTTCAAAAAAGCTTAAGTCAATCAAAACAGTTAGCATGTAGCTGAAATATTCACTATATTTCCAAATTAGCCTAAAAACCGTAATAAATGTCAAAGTAGTCCAAAAGCTAGCATAATGCTATTATAACTTTCAACTTTCAAACTACACTCGGACTCCATATCTTATAAAGTAACGACTAACCGACTATTAAATTAGCCGTCGACTATTTTAATAGTCGATTAGTCGACTAATCGCGGCAGCTCTATAAAATACTATGAAAAATAATAAGAACAAACATTGAGAATATCCAGTTTTTAAGATGTTTATGTTATGTCGATGTACAACATGAGGTCCTGCGGCGCGCTTAGAGTGTCGGGCGCGGCGGTCTAGTGGAAGAGCATTTCTGGGCAGCGTGGCAAAATATTCATGCAATGTTTACAAAGTTTTAAATTCTCACAGTGTATTAGGGCTACTAAATATAAATGAAAAATAAAATGTTAGGAGATTTAAAGACATAAATTAATGATTTAAAATTTATGATATTAAATCTCATAAATTTGCAAGAATTAATGTGAATAAAAGGATTAAAGGTAGTAAATTTACGACGGAAAATCTTGTAAATATAGGCCATTAAATCTTATAAATATAATTTTATAATTTCGGAAATATATGACATTATCTTTTCTACATTTACGATTTAGAATCTCATAAATTTACATAATCCCATTTTTAAGAGATTAAAATTTAAAAAACAATGACCGAAACCTCATGAATACACAACAAGAAATCCTGTGGTAAATGTATGAGTTTCAAAAATAGTAAATTTAAGACTGTAAAATTTTCTAAATATAGGTCATTAAATCTCAGAAATTTAAGACTTAAAATATTGTAATTAAATTAAATCTCGGAAATTTATTAGATTTAAAATCGTAAATTGACAACATAAACCTTGTAAATATACAATATTAAATTTCATAAATATGACATAAATCTCGTAAATGTACTACTTGTAAATTTACGAAATTTAAGTAGTTTATTTGATTTAAATAATAAATTTAGTACTTAAAAATGTGGAAATATACCATATTAAATCTCGTAAATTTGACATTAAATCTTTTAAATTTACGATATTAAATCTCATAATCTCACTAGTTTACACCTCGTAAATTTAAAAAAAATTAATGTGGTAAATTTACAAGATTTATAACAGTAAATTTAAGACTAAAAAATTACTAAATATAAGTCATTAAATCTAATAAATTTACTACTTAAAATCTCAAAATTAAATAAATCCCATCATAAATTGACAACTTAAACCGTGTAAATTTAAAACTTTAAATCTTGTAAATTTGCGAGATTTTATGCAGTATATTAATTAGATTTAAAGTAGTAATCTCTATACTTCTATTTAAACTCATACAGAAATCCTATTCCTCCTTAACCCAAACAGTGAGGAGAGTTTTAGCCCAAGAATGTCTCAACGTATGTTGTTGCATATATGGGAAATAAAAAACCTTAAACTTTAAATCTCATAAATTCATGAGATTAACAGAACTTTCGGGGTTTTTCTTGTTAATTTGACTTTTTTCCTGTAAATGTATGTTTCAAATGTAACCTGTGACTTTTAAGGTCACAAATATACAACTTTATTATCCTGATCATTAACAGTTCTGACTATTTTTTATCATTTCAAGACTTTAAATTGTAACTTCTACATTTCTGTTGCTGTATCAAATATCTGAACTTTAACAAACATTTTGTGTCGAGTCACCCAATCAGTAACTCAGCTTTGGGAAGTGATGCATAGATGATGTTATCAGTGGGTGGAGTCTTATTTTGATGCGAGACAGAAAGTCATCAGTCTGTCTGACAGAGACTGAATCTGCCGTCTGCTGCTGGAGCTTTAAAACCATCCAAACCCGTCTGGGTTCAACCCAAACGCAGCACGACCGTCTGTACCTCCGAGGCGCTGTCCTCATCGTCCACGGCCTCGGCGCTCTGCCGGCTCGTCTCCTCGGCGGCGGCTCGGGTCTGATAGCCGTGGTTCCCCTGGCTCCGCCTGGCCTCGTCCACGACGCACTCCGATGTGGGATGAACCTGCGGGAGGCGGGCAGGGAGGTGAGACTCCGCCCCGACGGCGTCGGAAGCTCTGCTCGGCGGCGTGCGTACTCTGCTCTCCTTGGGGAGGGAGTGGATGGTGCGCCTCCTCCGTTCCGACTGATAAACGTTGATCTCCTCCTCCCCTTTGGCCTCGCGCCAGTTCACCTGTCTCCTGCACGCGAGCACAGACGGTCCCGTGAAGGCGCTAAGCCCCGCCCCCGCCGTCCGCTCGTGCTCGGGGACTCCCGTTACCTGATCAGGGCGTCCTCCAGCTCGGGGACCAGCACCCTGCGGCTCCAGGCCACCAGGTCCCCCTCTGTGGCCATCTGGCTGCGGGGGGCGTTGCTGTGCATCTGCCGGACGCCCTCGATCTGACCGCTGCGGCGCAGACCCACGTTTGGCGGGGAGTGCACCTCTGTGGGAGATCCCACCGATCCTGAGAGGAACGAGATCGAAGAGGGAAAAAAAAATCACCAACAGAGTCTCGATCAAATAATGAAGTTACTATAATTATTTATATAATAATAAACTTATTTAATTTGTTTTTATCACTTTTAGCTTTAAAGGTCGCGCTTTGTTCAACTATAAATCGTGTTTATAAATAAAGTTGATGATGATTTAAATAACAGAGATATGTAAAACAGACATGGATAGACATAAGATAGATAGAGTTAGATGCATAAGAACAGATATAGATACGATTGATATGGGAAGTAATATGCACAAGATAGATATAGATAAGATAGATGAGTTATATATGGATAAGATAGACAAGATAAATACCTTTAATATAGATAAGAAAGATAAGTTATATCCATAAGATAGATAGAGATAAGAAAGATAGATGAGATGCACAAGAGAGATGTAAATAAGATAGACAAGTTTGATAAAGATGAGATAGATACATTAGAATAGATAAGATTGATAAGCTAGATATAGATAAGATAGATAGTTTATTTATGGATAAGATAGACAACACAGATACCTTTGATATAGATAAGATAGATAAGTTAGATGCATAGGATAGATATAAATAAGATAGATATATATAAGATAGAGAAGTTGGACATAGATAAGACAGATACGATAGATATAGATAAGTTAGATATATAAAATAGATAGTTCAGATATAAATGATATGTATACAAGTTGGAGACAGATAAGATAGATAAGTTAGATGCATAAGAACAGATATAGATACGATTGATACGGTAAGTAATGTGCACAAGATAGATATAGATAAGATAGATAAGTTAGATAACTTTAATATAGATAAGTTACATCATCCATAAAATAAATAGAGATAAGAAAGATAAATGAGATGCACAAGAGAGATATGAATAAGACAGACAAGTTTGATAAAGATGAGATACATTAAAATGGATAAGATTGATAAGCTAGACATAGATAAGATAGAGAAGTTAGACATAGATAAGACAGATACGATACATGTAAATAAGTTAGATATATAAGATAGATAGTTCAGATATAGATGATATATACAAGTTAGACACAGATAAGATAGACAAGTCAGCGGTAGATAAGACAAATGTGTTAGAGAGCAACTAAAAGACAATGGATAACTCATTTAATTTAATAAAACAATTATTTACAACTGATAAATAGTACATCACTCAGTGATTAAAATCAATTAAAACATTAGAAAAGAGTGTTAATGTTTAAAAAAAAAAAAAAAAAAAAGTGTAATACCAAGAAATGTAGATAAAAACGAACAAAACATCTGAGATTGCAGATTTGCGACCTTTTAAAATATAGTAAAGTATTGTAAAAATACATTTCAGGTAAAGTAATTTTTACTCTATGATTGCAGAAAACGGTTAAATTTGAGGGACATACAATAAAATAAACTAAATGTATGCACTAGTGTCACAGGAAGTAAACGAACCTTCAAAGTAAAGTGCCGGTAAGAGTTCTTAGTAACTATTATGTATATTTTCACAATTTATATAAATAATATAATGAAAATAAAATGAAGAATATGAGAAAATCTGCCATCATGACGAAGAATCTGTCTGTAAAATGTTAAGGTAAATTAAAAAGTACAGATATATGAAGGATTCCGGCATAACCAGCTGAGTTTGTACCTCTGCCGGCCCGGTTGTTGGCTGCAGACGCCTCGTTCATGCCCAGCCTCTGGTCTTGCTCCTGCTGCAGCCGCTGGATCATGGTGTCCAGAGGACTGGGGCCGTCCACCGCCTGCTCGCTCACCACCTGGTTCAGACCTGACAGACGCCGACGGGTCAGAAGCAACCACGGGAGCGACGCCGGCGCCGACGCCGGGATCGCGGATCGCCCCGCGAGGCCCCCATCTGGCTCGCAGCGCTCGTCCCGGCAGCCTTCCCGGCCGGGCACCAGCCGCTGATACCTGGGGGGGTGGGGGTTTCCGTCCACGTCCACCAGGAAGGGCGGCGGCATCAGGTGGGGGGCCTGCTGCGTCTGCTCGTCCAGCACGTAGTTGTTGGCGTCGCGGATGAGCGGCCGGTAGTCGGTGTGGAAGAACATCTGGTCCGCGATCTGCAGACGGAGACGTCGTGAGCGTCCGCCGTCGGCGCGCTCCGCTGGCGCCTCGCTCCGCCCTCAACCTACCTTATCATACTTGCTGCTGGAGCCGAAGCCGAAGATGAGCAGGTGACCGTGGGAGTCGGTGGCGGCGAAGTGCTGCCCGTCCGGACTGCATTTGCAGTCGAACAGAGCCCCGTGACCTTGACCCTCGATCTGAGGACACAGAGTTTCACGACGGAGGTTGAGTCCCAGATACTGGTCATACGAGGGTGGAACACACATGATATCCGGAGAATGAAAACGCTCATGCACATTTTTATCTATGAGTATGCTGCGGGCCACAGGTCGTATCCAGGGTGAGTACGGGGTAAGTATTTCTTTATTCAAATTGTGGGGAATCAGATTTTAAGAAAAGGCTGTCGGCAATGGGAAGGGGAAAGGGGGCAGGGTTTCTCCACACTCAGCCACACCCACAAATCTTCCCTGCGATTCACGATACATGGCTGACAAAACCGATATTATCGATAATATCAATAAAAATCAATATAATACCTTGGTAATCTATGACATCAATATTTTGTAATCAAATTTATTGTTTTATTACAATAATACATTAATTTAACTTCATTTGCAACAGTAAAATAAAATGATTAATAAATATTAATGTGTTTATGTGACAATAATATGCAAACTGAAAAAACACAAAATCTCACCAAGTATTTCCTGTCCAACTTACTAGTAGATTTTATACAGAGAACCTAAAGGGACATTGAAATGAAAGCAAAAAATTAAAATAAAAAAAAACAAATTTTTCTTGGTTGCTAACTGGTGCACACCAGATAGTAACTTGTGCACATCAGTTAATAACCAGAAAAAAATGTTTTATTTTAATTTTTTTTTACTAGCTGGTGTGCACCAGTGACAATCTGATAGTAATTTTTTTACTATAATTTTTAGATTTTTTTTTTTTTTTTTTATTTCAAATAAAAATATATACATTTTATTTTTACTTGCCATCTAGTGGGCACCAGGTGGTGAACAGAAAAGAAATGTTTTACTTTAATTTTTAGGAAAATGCTTTTTTTTTTACTTCAATTTAAAAAAAATTATAATTTTTTTCCCCAGTTACAATCTGGCACACCCAAGTTAGTATTTTTTTAGTTACATTTTCAGAAAAATCTCTTTTTTACTTCAATAAAAGATTTTAAAAATATAGATATTTTTGCAGTTACTATCTGGTGCGCATCAGACAGTAACCAGAAAATATCTATTTATTTTACTTCATTTTTTAGAAAAAATATTTTTTTTTTCTACTTTCTTTTTACTCCAATGTCCCTTTAGGGGCTCCGTACTGTTTAGAAAACAAATCTTAAATATCTTGACGTTGAAAAGATCTTATTTTAGGTAATTTTTCCATTCAAACAAACTTTTTCCTTCTTTCCCTTTATTTTTATTAGCAGAGGTTTTGGTTTTTTGGCAGTTTATTTCAAGAAACAAACATACTTGACATATAAAAGATGGAAAGTTTCATTCATAATGATTTGCATTAGATTTTTAAAGACAAAATTATCTTTAAATGTGTAATTCTGTTCTTATTTTAATAAAGGATATTATTATCTTATTATATTATTATTTTATTATCTTATTTTAAATAAGGATAGCTGCACTGTTGACTGAATTAAGATTTATTTACATACTTTAAAGAAATAAAACTCTTATTTTAAGACATAATATTTAATAATACTAGAGAAATATGCCTAAATATGCACATTTATAGCTCATTTTAAGATTTTGTTTTGTCTTTAAAGAGCAGGACTTCACAACTGAATCCAAAAAATCTTACCAAGACAAATCGTATTAGTTCCACTGGATTATTTCTTCATTATTTTAATTAAAAACACATTTTTAACATCATAAGAAACTTTAGGAGAGCAAAAAGAAACGGTTCCACCGTCGTACTTTTGATTTTAGTTCTATCCTGCAATAGTCGGACTCAGATCTATCGGGAACAGATCCATGTGGTTTCACTCAGAACGCAGGATCTCAGCAGCCGGTTCTCCTCTGAAGTGAAGCCAGAACATTCTGAAAGTCATTTCTGCTGCAGCTGCAGTGAAAATGATGCAAACTTCTTCGAAACAGTTCAACAAATGAAACGTTGAACATATAGGTCGACTAACATCTGACCAAACTATCTTTTCTTCGTTCCGCCCGTCCTTGGTTACCATGGGGACATCAGCGAAGACAAAAACGAGTCAAAACTCGCATTTTGTATGTTTTTATGAAGGCAGGCAGGAAAAAGTAGTAGAAAGTATGTCGGATACAAGCTAATAAATATTTCCACAGATCCATATAAAGAATCTTATTTAAAACTTTTCACACAAACGTCAATAATTCACCAAAAACCTAAGAAAAATGACCAACCATGTTGAAATAGGAGCGAATTTTGGCTCCTCGGGCCAGATCCCACACGATGCAGTTCCCATCATGCCCGGCTGAGAAGAGGATCCTGGGATCAAACGGATGCGGCTCCAGGACAAACACCTCATCCTCGTGACCCTGCGAACGCACGAGCGGAGGACCGGCGGTGACGGGCGTGTCTGAAGGCGCTGTAACGATGCGGGCGAGCGTTCGTACCATCAGGACGTGGACCAGGTTCCCGGTGATGGAGTTCCACACCTTCAGCGTCAGGTTGTTGGCTGCCGTGATCACCGTGCCGTCGTTACGATCCCACGCCACCATGGTGACCTTCAGCTTGGTCACTTTGTCTTCCAGAGGAGGAGGGTTGTACTTCCTGATGGATGCAAAACTTTATATTAAAACACTGGAAAAATCTTAAATTAAGTTAAAAAAAAGTCATTTTTTTACAGAAATAAAATAGTTTTTAAGTTTACAAGATTAAAGTCGTACATTAATTAGACTAAGTAAATCGTCTTATGATTAGGACAAGAAACTTGCCTCTTCAAAAGGAAATCTCACACAGATTTTTGTATTTTTTGTGGAGGATGAAACGGTTGATGTTGGAAAATTGCTGGTTACATCAACAAAAAAACTTTACTTAAGAGTGTTAGGGCCACCAGAAAAATATAAAAGAATTATAAGAAAAATCTACATTTTACGAAAATAAACTTGTGCAACTATGAGAAGAAGTTAATCGTAAAACTATAAGAAAAAAGTAGAATTTTTCCAAAAGTAAAGTAGTAAATTATGAGAAAAAAGAAGAAAAAAATTACAAAAAAATGAACAAAATTATGAAAAACAATCAAATTTTAAAATCACAAAATTAAAAGGAAAAATTTATTTTTTACGAAAAAAAGGAATAAAATTATTAGAAATATTAACATATATCTCAAGACTATAGTTGTACAATTATGAAACTAAAGTAAAAAAGTAACTAGACTAAAATATTAAAAATGCTTAGAAAAAAAATATTTTTCCAATAGGGGAGACGCAAAATAATGAATAAAAAGTTAAAGACTTGAAAAGAGTTGTGAAATTACGAGAAAACAATCCAATTTTGCGAGACAAAAATGGAAAAAATTAGACTTTTTTAAGAAGAATTTTTAAGAAGAACAGATTTAAGAATTATTTTAAAAAGTCAAAACTTGACGAGACTAGAGATGTACAACTTTGAGAAAAAAGTTTCTAAAAATGTATGAGACCAAAATTTTAAAAAAAGAAAAACATTAAATTTTTTTTCTAGAGAAAAGTCATAAAATTTTACAAAAAAGTAAAAAAAAATTACTTAAAAAATTCTAAATATAACAATAAGATTATAAAACACTGAAATCATAAAATTTAGAAAAAGTTTTTTCCAGTTTTAAAAGAAAAGTAGTAAAATTTTTCTTTTTTTAAATCATATTTTTATGAGAATAAAGTTGTACAACGATGAGAAAAAGACTAAAATGTTACTACACTAAAATAGTAAATGTATGCTAAAAAAATTTTAAGTTATAAAATGAAGAGAAAAAATATTTTACATGACTAAAATCATAAAATTATTAGAATAGATTTATAGTTTTTCATAAAAAGTCATAGAAATTGAAAAAAAAAAACAGAATAAAGTCTTATGTTTATAAAATATATATTATAAAAAGCATCACTTTTTCCTTAAAAAGAGCTGAATCCACTGTGTGTTCAACCCTTCACGCCTAAGTCTGGGTCTCCATCCCATAATTCTATCACTTTAATCTCATTATAATAAAATTTTAATCTAATATATTTATTATTTAGTTTATTGTTTATGGTGGCTCTAATACTCCATAGTAAATGAATGACTCTAAATAATAGGAATAAGTTATTAAAAGCAGAAATTAATCCAGAAATGTCAAATTTAAAATTTTCCATTTTCTTACTAAATTTAATACAAAAGATTCTTTTGAAGCAGTCAAGCAGCCGAACAATCCATCTCTGTGACGTTAATATGTTCATAGTTTTCTCTCTTGTTTAAACTCTTCAAACATTCTTAACAGAAATCAGCCAATCAGGACGCAGATCACCAATAGGTTTTAAATAAATCGATAAAAAGATGCCAAACTAAAACGGGATGAAAGACTCAGACGTACCCGGGCAGTTTGGTCTGCATGTCCAGCAGGACGCTCTTCCAGCCCTGAGGCTGCAGCTGCCAGATCCGAGCCGTCCCGTCTCTGCTGCCGCTCACGAACCTGAAACGTTGGAGGACAAAGACTCGTGCGGCTGAAGACGACTCGGTTCCGGTCCTTCACGCGTAAACATGCACTAATTACTGCAACCGCCGCCATCGCCTTCACTGCTGCAGATGCAGCGGCCCGCAGGGAAATTAAGCGGAGCTTGTTTTTCTGGAAACTCCACATGATAAGCATGCGTGTGCGTGTGCATGTGCGTGTGCACGTGTACACATTACAGCCCCCTCCGGTTCCATCAAACAGAGACACACCACTCACCGATCGCTGCAGTGGGAAAACTGGATGCTGTCGACTTTGTCCTTAAAAATAAAACCCCACAATAGAGTAAAAACATTGATGTCAACCACACTTCCTGTTTAAGGTCTTATTGACTCACGGTGTGGGACTCCAGTTCAGAGATCTTCTCCGGTTGACCCGATCCGAAATAGTAAACCCGGATGATGTGATCGGTGCTTCCGGTGGCCAGAAACATTCCCCCTGGACAGACGTGGACACAAGAGGAAGTTTCAAACTCTACTGCAGCTCTAAACAGAGACGTAGTTTCACACCATCCACGCTCAATGGGGTGTGCCAAAATATCGATATCGTGAACCATGTATCGCGTATCGCATCGTATCGTGAGGCACCCAGTGATTCCCAGCCCTACGCTCAATCGCCCCAAACCTGTGCAGAGTACTAGGGCTGTTACGAGTCACCGGGCTGCTCGGGTACTTCCGCCATATTGATATGCGAGAGTACAAATATTCGTGACGTCCAAGATCGCTGGTTTGCGATCTTTGCGATCAGCTATATTTACTATATCTTTGCGATATAGTAAATTGTATTAAAATATGATCAGAATATTATCTGGTAATTATATATTTTTCTTCTGGAATTCAGATTGATGTATTATTTTAAGTTTACGAACTAAAACAAAGCCGAAAGAGCCGCGGTAGTAACTGAAAGTAAACACTTTTTAGTTGTGGAGAAACTTCCGGGTTTCAAAGTAAAACTAGTGAGAGTTTTTTTCCGTTCAAAAACTGAGACTGAAGTTCTGTTCACTGACATAACGTCTGACAAAATGAATTAGCTTTAACATCTGAGCTTTATCTCAGTGTTTACATTCTTTTGGCTATGATAACTCTTCAACAGTTGAAGCAATTAACGAAACTCCATCTTATTCTGAAGAACGCAGCCTCACGCTGCTGAAAGGGGGATAGAATCAACGTGAATCAGATGATTCTGCTGGGGAGGGAAAAATTTTTTCACATGGTTGGTACACCGAAAATATTAAAGAATTTTGAGGATAAAAAAAATGTAGGGAACATTTTTAAGTTTTGTTGTTAAATGATCCAAAACAGCAGTAATTTTTATCTTTATGTTGTTTATGTTACTGCTGAACTTAACCAGAAGGCTGACAAAAAAAAAGTTTAAAATCCAAAAATGACAAAATTTCTTTCTATCTGAATATATTTTTTTTTTTTGTTTATTCTGATCTACTGTTCTAAATAAATGTATAAATGTTGGTGATTAATACAAATAATTTCAATTCTCCTCCATTTAGTAAATATTCTCATAGCAATAAACATTATATTAAAAAGTAAGAATCGTGGTTCAACTCGTGAATCGTTGAGCTTGATTCGTGAATCGTATCGGATCGCCACCTAAGCAACGATCCACAGCCCTACAGAGTACACAGGAAATATCAACTAGAATGGTCCAGGACCATCACGCCACATGCAAGGTGTCGACCGATTGGCTATCATTGTAGTCCAACTACAGTAAAAACAAAGCTAAGTACAGACTTTGGTCTCTCAAAGACCAATAACTTCTGTAATCTCCTCATTACCTGTTTGAAAAACACCTGACCAAGACCAAAGAGCTATCTTAGGACACCAGAAACGAATATCGTTGACCCGCACAAGACTGGATGGAGCTGTGTGACGAGTTTCTGGTTTCAAACAAGACCGCTAATGTCAGCTCAGTGGCATTGTGGTAGAGTGTCCACCCTGAAATTGAAAGGTCGTGGGTTCAAATCCAGGCTGAGGCATACCAAAGACTCTATAAATGGGACCCAGTGCCTCCCTGCTTGACCCTCAGCATTAAGGGGTTGGATTGGGGGGTTGAACCACCAAATGCTTCCCGAGAGCGGCTGTGTCTGCAGCTCACCACTCCCCCAGGGGAAGGGTCAAATATTTAACTAATGGGACTTTAACTTTACTTTACTTCCAGTTATGGTTAAATCGACTTAGCAAACCTCTGTAGTATCTCTGGTATTGTCCAGTTTGAGTTATTTCTTTAGATTGTATATTCGTTTTTAATTCTGTGTATACACAATGACATCCTTAAGTGAAACGTTGCTTTGTTAGAACATTTAAACTTCCCTAACAGAACTTTTAGCTGAACTTTGAAGTGACTTTCAGAATCCTGGTTCTGCTTTCAGCTGATGATGAGTTGCCTCTGCCGTCGTCGTGGCGCGGTAGCGGCGTCCGCTAACGGGCACGTCGTTTTAGGAAACGGAATCCCGTCTCATATTCCTTCTACCTGACACTGAAGATCACATTAACAAAAATTCAGAGACACTCTGCTGTGGAGTAACTGAAGCACAGCTAACAGGTCTTAGAGATACAGACAGCGATAACTAGATGTGGCTTTCATGCTAGTTAGCATTAGCACAAATGAAAAGTAACGATGGATTTCACATGTACGCTGCTTGGTAACGGAGGAGTGAAAGCATTCCAAGATCCTGGAGTGCCTTAGTCAGTCTCTAGATCAGAAGATCTCTGGAGAGAGTTGCTCTAGAGGAGATCTGTGAGGAGGAATGGACCAAAATACCAGCGATAGTGTGAGAAAACCCTGTGAAGATGATCACACCGACCACGCTTGGTAAACACCATGAACTAGGGCTGGGCGATATGGCAAAAAAAGAAAATCACGATTTTTTCAATTTTATTTCACGATTTCGATTTTATCACGATTTTTTTTTTACATTGACAAAAATTGAATTATGATTTTAGTTGAAAGAAGTAAACACATTGTGAACAAATATTTAGATTTTTTTTTTATTTAATTTCAAATGGATTACAAGCATTGATATATATTTCTGGATTGGCCCTTGCCTAAATGCCTATAGACGGAGACGTGAACGCTCAGGCGCCATCATCATGAATTGATTCATGGCAGCAGAACACAGTTGTTTCAATGGAGGACAGGCAGACAATCGCAAAAATCGGGCTAGCTCCTTCAATGCAGCAATGTTCATTTTGACCGCATATTTTACGTGTTTCCAGCATGAATTTACATCCGTTTTTATGCAGGTTGAACGTAAATACGAGCGATTAACATCCGCCATGTTTTAAAACATGAAACATTAATAAAAAACATACGTCGAAGAACCAAGCTAGCATGCTATCTGTGAGTTGCTAGCACCCACTTTAGCACACAGTTCAGCCTAATTTATCTCTACTAAAATGTGATTGCTGTCATGTGATGATTCCTCTCCATCGGATTATTTTGTTTTCGAGGTTTTTGAAGTCGATTGCAAAACACCGTTGCCTTTTGTGCTTCTTTTCGGTTTTTTTTCGGACCTCCGCCATTTATTTACTCTAGAAGACTCAACGCATACTGACGCCGGCGCCGCACGTCTGTCACGTGACTTACAAGAAAAAAACACCGGGGAGGAGGAGGAAGAGTTCGGATTTAAAGTCACAGGCAGTCAACAAGCTTTTGCCGTCTCGCTCTTGCAACTTTCGTAGAAGATCGCGATAAAACGATCTCCCAAAAATGACAGATCGTCAGCTTTGGAGATCATATCACGGTTTTATATCGTCATATCGCCCACCCCTACCATGAACGGTCCATTATGATCGGGTAGATCCGGCTTCTCCTAGCAACAGTCAAACTCCAGGTGGACCGAGCTCACCTGCACTGAAGGAGGAGCAGATCATCTGGACGCCGGGTCTGGAGCGCTCCGTGAACTTGCTGGGCCTTTGGCTGCACACAGACACTCGGTTACGTACAGTCTGCACCAAAGCTCGCCGCTGCAAGACTTTTTCTCACCCAAATTTGAGCGAGCGAGCGTCCCACTGCCAGAAGCAGATGGTGCCGTCGGCGCCGGTGGAGGACAGGTAGCGCTTGGAGCCGCTGCAGAGAGGAGAAAACTGCATCCAGACGGACGAGGAGAGTGAGGGATCACGTCTAAAGCTGAGAACCCCCGCCCCCCCCGCGAGGAAACGCTTCCATACCTGCAGCGACGTGATGGAGGCGGCGTGTCCTTCCAGCACCGCCAGAGGGGCGCAGGTTTGTAGGCACCACACCCGGATGGTTTTGTCGCAGGAGCCAGCGGCGATCATGGTGTTCTCGTAGCTCACGGCCATGTCGGAAATCTCTGCCGCGTGGCCGCGGAGGGTCGCCAGCAGACGGCCGTCGTCCGTTCCCCAGATCTTTACCAGGCAGTCGTCGGAGCCCTGAGAGCGGGAACAGGAGAGCGGGGCGAGTCAAACAGACGATGGACGTCTTATTAGGGGTGTAACCATTCACTTCACCAACCAATCCATTCATTTGTGGTTGACGATACGATTTATAGTCGATTTTTGATCATTTTGAACAATCCATTTCACCGATCTAAAATCGATCTTTAGCCAAAAGTACAACTAGTGCGACTCAGACACTCAACAATGCAGGTGAAGTTTTCCAGATTCCTTGTATTTCTTGCTAGATAATCAAGTATGTGTACAAACAAGCGCTGCCACGAATGATTATTTTAGTAGTCGACTAATCACCGATTATTTTTTCCCATTAGTCGACTAATCTGGTCATGTGCAAACAAGACGTAGAGCAAACATCTTAACCATCATTAGCTTTAAACTAACTAAACACTAGATGTATTCACACAAGCATTGCCTGTGATAATGCTGGTGTGAATGCTGTAAGCTGAATTTGGCAGCTGAAGATGCTAGTGCTGATAGCTGAAGACGCTGAAGCTGATAACAAAAAAAAAGAGCCTAAATTAACCAAAACAGCTAGCATGTAGCTGAAATATTAGCTAAACTCCAAAATAGCATAAAAACTGAAAAAAATGCAAAAATATCCAAAAACAGCTAGCATGTAGCTGAAATATTTGCAAAATTCCAAAATAGCATAAATAACAGAAAAGTCATAAGCTAGCCAAAACAGATACTCCAAAATAGCGTAAAAACTGAAAAAATAACCAAAACAGCTAGCATGTAGCTGAAATATTAGCAAAATTCCAAAATTGCGTAAGAAAACTGAAAATAAATTTTAAGTCAGCCAAAAGAGCTAGCATGTAGCTGAAATATAAGCAAAATTTCAAAATAGCGTAAAAACTGAAAAGAATGCAAAAATAGCCAAAAACAGCTAGCATGTAGCTGAAATATTAGCAAAACTCTAAAATAACATAAAAAACTGAAATAAATCCTAAGTTAGCCAAAACAGCTAGCATCAAATCAAATCAAACTTTATTTATAAAAAAACCTTTCTCATACTTCGCTTCTCGAAGCGCTTTACATTAAAAACTAAAACACATACAATAAAAGCCAACCCCCCCACCCAATAAAAGCCAACCCCCCCACCCAATAAAAGCCAACCCCCCCACCCAATAAAAGCCAACCCCCCCACCCAATAAAAGCCAACCCCCCACCCTCTATCAACACATCCAACCCATAATCCCACACACGATGAAAAATGACTTCTAAGTGAAAATTGTAAAACAAACATAAGGCTTGGCTCTGCTGTGAGGAAATATTGGGGATTCTATCATGTCAGAGGAACATCGCCATGGCGCCCGCCCACACCGGGACAGCAACGGAGTCCACTCCACAGCTGTGAGGCTGCAGTGCAGGACTCCAGGACTCCAGCCACCCCCGCAAGGGCGAGAACCACGGCAACGACCCCCCAGACCAAGCCAGCAAGCCCTGATATGATAGATCCCTACAGGAAACACTGGGGTTAAAATGATAGTAAAATACAAAAATAAAATACATAAAAAATTGTTGGAAATAAAAATAAATTCACAAAATAAAACATATAAAGTAAAATATAAAAATAATAACAAATTAAAACTAATAGAATAAATAAGGACATAAAATCAACTAAAAGCAGAATTAAAAAGGTGAGTCTTGATCCTCTTCTTAAAAACCTCTACGGTCTCTGCGGCCCTGAGGTTCTCCGACAGACTGTTCCAGAGGCGAGGACCGTAATGATGAAATGAAGTCTCACCACGTGTTCTGGTCCTCACCTTAGGAACAACTAACATGCCGGTGCCAGAGGACCTCAGGGTCCGCGAGAGTTCATACTTTAAAAGGAGATCATTGAGATAAGAAGGCCCAAGACCATAAAAACATTTATAAAGCATTAAAAGAATCTTAAAATCAATCCTGAAACGCACAGGGAGCCAATGCAGCGATTTTAAAACTGGTGTAATGTGTTCCCGCCCCCTGGTCCTCGTCAGAACTCGTGCCGCCAAGTTCTGTAATAATTGTAAATTTGTAAGAGATTTTTTGGATAAACCAGAGAGCAGAGCATTACAATAATCTAAATCAGCACCTCTGTGCTGGAGAGAGAGAGAAATGGGCGGAGTCTGGCAATATTTTTGAGATGATAAAATCCCGTCTTAACGACGTTTTTGATATGAGGGATAAAATTCAGCTCAGAGTCTAAAAGAACGTCCAGGTTTCTCACACACTGAGAAGGTTTAAAATGATTAAGATGAGGTAAAATCCTGATTAAAACTTCTGTTTTGTCCTGGTTGAGCTGAAGGAAGTTCTCTGCCATCCAAAACTTTATATCTAAAATACAAGTTAAAAGAGTGTTTATAGGTCCATAGTCATCAGGAGACACGGCGATGTAAAGCTGAGTATCATCAGCGTAGCTGTGAAAGTTAACGCCGTGTCTCCTGATGACTTCCCCAAGAGGCAACATGTACAAGTTAAAAAGAATGGGACCTAAAATTGACCCTTGGGGAACCCCACACCGTATTTCATGGATTCTTGAAAACTCCAAAATAGCCTAAAAAATCTTAAGCTAGCCAAAACAGCTAGCATGTAGCTGCAATATTAGCAAAATTCAAAATGAGCCAAAAACAGCTAGCATTTAGTTGAAATATTTGCAAAATTCCAAAATAGCATAAAAAACTGAAAAATCCTAAGTTAGCCAAAACAGCTAGCATGTAGCTGCAATATTAGCAAATATTCAAAATACCACAAAAAAACTGAAATAAATCCTGGGCTAGCCAAAACAGCTAGCATGTAGCTGAAATATTTGCAAAATTCCAAAATGGCCTAAAAACTGAAAAATCATAAGCTAGCAAAAACAGATAGCATGTAGCTGTAATATTAGCAAAATTCCAAAATAGCGTAAAAACTGAAAAAATGCTAAATGAGCCAAAAACAGCTAGCATTTAGTTGAAATATTTGCAAAATTCCAAAATAGCATAAAAAACTGAAGTAAATCCTAAGTTAGCCAAAACGGCTAGCATGTAGCTGTAATATTAGCAAAATTCCAAAATAGCGTAAAAACTGAAAAAAATGCAAAAATAGCCAAAAACAGTTAGCATGTAGCTGAAATATTAGTTACTATACAAAATAGCCTAAAATAGAACCTTAATAAATGGACCCCTGATTTATTGGGACAGCCAGTGGGTCAAAAACCGAAGAGTCGGGGACATCCAAAACGTCATGAGGAGGGGTCCTTAACCAAACATTAATATGTGGGGACTTTGGGGATGAGAATGTGTTGTAGTATGGGGTACATGTGTGAACTAGAAACAAGTTCAAGATGCCTGTTTAAAGTAGCGGAGACAGAACCAGATTACAATTCTTAATTCTAAATCAGTACAAAATAAAACAGAATCAAAGCAGAAAAAAGATTGAATTCCATACGAGACTTTTACTTCTCATCACATCCACAGTGAAAGTTAATCAAATCAAACTCCTGCAAGTGAAACAATCACAATACTTCTTCACAGCAAAACCGAGAGGAGATGAACAGCAGGAAGTATCAGCACCAACTCACTAATCAGGTTATTTTTACTCCTGTGACACAGTTTAGCATTTCTGGATTCTCTTCACTCCAGACAGAAAAGACAAAAAGAAACAAAACAATCCACAAACAACAGCAGAAACCGCTTTAAGGAGGCATAAAAAAGCTAAATAAAATCACAGTAGAGAGTTTTCCAGTACAATCAGACTATCAGACAGATCTTTACGGACTATCTGTGATCCGTCTGCATCAAAATGATCTTTGCAGAAAGCATCATCATTTATGAAGAAACCAGCTGCACAAAAACAGACACTGATATAAAGAGGAAACATGAGATCACTTCCCTAAAATAAACTTCTGTCTCTTTGGCGACAGAACGTGTGACGGAGCCAAAACTTCAAATCAACCGCACAAATTTAGACTACAAATTAAGAAAAAAGTCATTGGTAAACCTCTTGATCTCACTCACATAAAAGCAGATGGATACACCAAAACCAAGAACAAATCCTCATTCTGGCTCCCAGAGGAAACATTTCTTTCAGTTTTGATGAGAAAAAGCAAGAGAGGAGGGAGACGGTCGTTTTTACAGATTTAAACACGACCACGTTCTCAAAGGTGGTAAAAACATCCCGTCTTTTCTTCTCGTCGTGTAGTAAAGCCCCCACCTCCACCAGTTCCTCCAAGCAAAATGCATGCTGGTAAATAAACAAAAGAACGGCGGCGAGGCCTTACGGTGAAGATGCGGCGCCCCGTCCGGTCGAAGGTGACGCAGTACACGGACGACAGGTGTCCCAGGATCCTCTTGTGCATCTTCATGTGTTGGTAGACGGCGGTGGGCACCAGCTGCCGCAGACGGTAGGAGCCGTTCAGCCCGCGGCTGAAGCTCGTCTCCACTGGACGCAGAGACGCCGTTAATCCAATGCAGAACTCTTCGTTTTTCACTAGGGCTGCCACGATTAGTCGACTAATCGATGACTAATCGACTATTAAAATAGTCGACAACTAATTTAATAGTCGATTAGTCGTTACTTTATAATATATGGAGTCAGGCTGTAGTGAAGTTGAAAGTTATAATGACATTCTGCAGCTTTTTAGACTATTTTGGCATTTATTAAGGGTTTTCAGGCTATTTTGGAGTTTAGCTAATATTTTAGCTACATGCTAGCTATTTTGGCTAATTTAGGCTTTTTCAGTTTTTTAGGCTAATTTGGAATTAAGATAATATTTCAGCTACATATTAGCTCTTTTGGCTAATTTAGGATTTTTTTCAGTTTTGTAGGCTAATTTGGAGTTTAGCTAATATTTCATTTACATGTTAGCTAGCTAATTCTAAATGTTTACAGTTTTTTAGGCTAATTTGGAGTTTTCTATTATTCCAGCTACATGCTACCAATTTTGGTTAATTTGGAATTTTTACAGTTTTTTTTAGGCTAATTTTGAGTTTAGCTAATATTTCAGATACATGTTAGCTATTTTGGCTAATTTGGGATTTTTACAGTTTTTTAGGCTAATTTGGAGTCTTGCTATTACTTCAGCTACATGCTAGCTATTTTGGCTAATTTTGAATTTTTACAGTTTTTTAGACTAATTTGGAGTTTAGCTAATATTTATAGAATAGAATAGAATAGAATAGAATAGAATAGAATAGAATAGAATAGATTTATTTAGTCATTGTCACATGTACAACGAAATTTAAAAGTGCTCACTAATCAGTGCATCATTCATACTTTTCCTAGGGCATAAAAAATAAAAAAAATAAAAAAAAAATAAGAGTCAAGAAACAAAACAAAATACATACAAAAACATCCAAACAGAGCACCGAAAAGTGTAGCACTGAGCCGCAGCAACTGTGTGCGCCGCCATCATTACGTTAGTAGACATGGGTTTCAAACAGTGAAAAAGCTATAAGCTAGCGATTTTAGCTTATTTAGGATTTTTTTGTTTTAAAGCTAATCATATTTTAGATTTTCTTTACATCCACTTTGTCCATGATCCGATTAGTCAACTAATCGGAAAAATTAATCGATGATTAGTCGACTATTAAAATAATCGTTTGTGGCAGCCCTATTTTCCTCGCATGTTGGGGTTATTTACCAATATTAGGGGGGCTCCCATAAATAACGGGGGGCTCCGGTGGCCTTCCGCAGTGCAGCGCCGCCAGCGCCGAACCCTTCCATATGACGTGTTTGCAGCCTAGAACACATTTTCACACATTTGTTGAGGATTTTGATTGGTTTGCGTGAACATCTGCGTCCGTTTGTGGACTCACTCTTGCTGGTGCGGAGCAGATACTGCCGGCCAGCTCCCAGCAGGCTGGTGAGGCCCGGCACGCTGGCTGGGACCTCCTTCTCCAGCAGAGGACACACTCTGCAGCAGACCTGCAGCAGGTGATCCGCGGCGATGTGTCTGTAGAGCTTCACCTGAGCACCGGACAGAGAATAGTAAGCACAACAATATGCAGATGATGCTTTAATCTCCTTCAGAACAGAGACTTTCAGAAAAACAAAATACAAACAAAAAACAGCTTTAAAGTCTATTTTAACTCATTTTTTTTTTTTTCAGAGAAAATTAACACAAAACTATGCAGATGACGCCTCGATCTCTTTCAGCATGAAGAGATTTTAAGGAATACCAAAGCACAGACTAAAAACAGCTTTAAAATCAATTGGATGTGATACATTTTAAGATTTTAGCAACATGTTTTAGATCAAATAAGCACAAAACTTTGCAGATGATGTCTTGATCTCCTTCAGAACAGAGATTTTCAGGAAAACAAAATACAAACAAAAAACAGCTTTAAAGTCTATTTTAACTCATTTTTTTCAGAGAAAATAAACACAAAACTTTGCAGATGACGCCTCGATCTCTTTCAGCATGAAGAGATTTTGAGGAAAACCAAAGCACAGACTAAAAACAGCTTTAAAATCAATTGGATGTGATACATTTTAAGATTTTAACTACATGTTTTAGATCAAATAAGCACAAAACTATGCAGATAACGCCTTGTTCTCCCTCAGCATGGAGGAATTTTGAGGAAAACCAACGTACGGACCAAAATAAAGCTTTAATATCAATTTAATGTGAAACTTTCTACTATTTTAACTCCTTTTTAGAAAGAAAATGAGCACAAACTATGCAGATAACGCCTTGTTCTCCTTCAGCATGGAAGGATTTTGAGGAAAACCAAAACATAAACCAAAAAAAGCTTTCACTTAATTTACTGTGATACATTTAGGGTTGGGTAATTAAATAATAACAATATTTACCCCAATAAAAAAGTTGAACCTATGGTCACAGACTCTTTATTTGCAGGGTGCTAAATTTAAAGTTACAAGTATTTTATCTTTTTTGGCATGTCAAAGTTAGAGAGATAGCCGCCACATAACAAGTAAATGTTGCAGATGACGCCTTAAACTTACTCAGCATGGAGGGATTTTGAAGAAAACCAAACTAAAAACCAAAAACTGCCTAAACATAAATCTAATTTGAAACAGTTTAAGATTGAAGCCATATTTTTTAAAACAAAATACTGTAAGTGCATAAGTTTACAGATGACGCCTCAAATCTCCTTTAGCTCAAAGAGATTTGGAAAAATAAATAAATAAATAAAAAAATACAAACCAAAAACAGCTTTAACATAAATTTACTGTGAAACATTTTACTTTTCTAATTCCTTTTTTTCACGGAAAATAAGCACAAAACTATGCAGATGATGCCTTGATCTCCCACAGCGTGGAAAGATTTTGAGGACAACCAAAATACAGACTAAAAATAGCTTTAAAATCAGTTTGATGTGATACATTTGAAGATTTAAACTACATGTTTTAGAGAAAACAAGCATAAAACTATGCAGATGATATCGCTATCTCCCTAAGCATGGTGGGTTTTGAGAAACACTAAATTGAAGACCAAAAACTGCTTTAAAATCAAATTAATGTGAACTTTTTAATATTTTAACTCCTTTTTTAAAACTTTACAGATGACATCTCGATCTCCATCAGCATGAAGGGATTCTAATAAAAACTAACATACAGACCAAAATCAGCTTTAAAATTAATTTAATATAAAACTTCCTACTATTTCAACTCTTTTTTTTCAGATAAAATAAGCACAAACATTTGTAGATGATGCTTTAATCTCCATCAGCATGGAGGATTTTGAGGAAAACCAAAACACAGACCAGAAACAGCTTTCAAATCAATTGAATGTGATCAATTTTAAGTTTTTTAACCACATTTCTTCAGCTTAAAACACAATAATTTATTATTATTTTCAATTACACAGTAATATAATGATGAATTATTGATATTTATAAGTGAGTTTGAAAGAATTTTGTTACATTTTATAAAAACAAATCAAACTTTAGTATAAAATTCTTTAAAATTATATAATGATATATTTTTTTAATACCAGTCTTTAAATATATATTTAGATAAAAGCATCAAACCAGAACCAATGTTGCCAGATTGAGCAGCTTCTAACCCAATTTGAAATAAAGTAAACATAGGAACTAAAATGTAATTTATTAGAAAACTGTTACTGTTTACTTTGCAGTTTTGTATATTTTCCTTTTTATATGCTAATTACGACACTGGATAAAAGGTTGATCAAATCCCCGCCCACCTGCATTTATTTATTGATGTTGAGAGTTTTTGCTACTTTAACACACTTTTTGCTCCCGTTTTTCTGTATGTATGAGACAGAAAGCGCGTCACAAACTGAATCCATCGGCTCCTCAGGAGGCTTCAGTTGGAAACCCTCCTCTACACTAAATATGTGGCCAATAACATGTGCTTTAAATGCAATTTATACATGATTTTAACCTATTTTATCCTCAAAATTTGCTTTATTTCTTCTTTAATTACATCATTATTTGACATTAATCTGCACTAAAAAGACAGAATAATGATGCCGGCAGATAAAGGAATAAGTTTACTATGATATTAATAAAGAAAATACAGAGCATTTGTTTTTATTTTTAAATATCAGACACTTTTTTGAATAATCTCAGATGACATTTGATTCAGCTGTTAATCCTCAATTAATATTTAGGTAAATGTTATATTCACAAGAACAGGCATCTAAAAAATCAAAATACAGAGATTTGGTCACGCTACATCTTAAATTCACGAAAGTAATCATTTTTTAACCATAATAATAAGTTATACCAGAACGGCTAGGATAATATTTCTGTCTATTTTTTACTGTTTTTGATGTTCTTTAATTTTTGTTGCTAATAAAGTTCAATGGGAGTTTATTATTTAATGTTTTGCTCTGACTGACAGCAAAAATGGTGGATCTAATTTTATTAAAAGATGTCTCAAAGTTGGACTTTTAATTGACATGTGAAGTAATACATAATTGATGCTTAATAGTGACAGTGAATTAATCACCAATTACTGAATTTAAGAAGATTTTGGGCTTGAAAACTGTAACTATCTGACAATTCTGACCAAAACTCTCTTAAAGAAAGTTATGTCAATTATATTATTATTATATAAGTTGTCTAATAACCACAGCAATACAGGCTGAAAACATTCCATAAATGAGGCCAAATTTAATTATAAAACCTGTTTTGGCAACAATCGGAAAGAAACGTAAAGCAATAGGGCGACTTTGTAAGGCGCCATTAAAATCTGGAGCTACATAACGACTTCTTTAGTGGTTAGTGAGACGCTTGAGCGTCATTTTTTCAAATCAAAATCATCCACAACAATCAAAAAAGGACACCAGCAATGTCTGTGCACGCTAAACCCAGGGAAAGGAAATTCTGCACAATCAAAATGAAAAAGTCTATCAGGATAAAAATAACTTTTAGCCAAAATAAATAGACTTTTATGGGAAAACGCACATAAAAATTTGACTTCCATTTGGAGAACCTGCTTGAAATATCTCTAAAACTCTTTTCTTACACCCATAAATTGCACTTAAATGAGTGTTTGGTCTTTTATTTTAGCCGATGCATCTTACAGCACAGACTAGGGGGGCGTGGCATGCACCATGAGGCATAAACACAGCAACACATGGAGCAGCTTCTGAGGAGACAGGAATACCCAGAAGAAGCAGCACCTCAGGAGGCTGCACTCCTACAAATGCATCATCATCATCATCATCATCATCATCATCATCACAGCTTCCTCCAGCTCTCTTTGAGTATTCAAACATAAAAAAAATGGCTCCTTAATCCGAGCAGAGACAATTACGCACGCGCGCAATTAATGACCCTCTAATTGCTTCGAACATCCTTGAAGGCGCACAGACGTGACCGGCGTCCCTGAGCAAAATTCGCGGCAGAGAATCCCTCACGCGCGCGCGCACACGCTTATTTAAATGTGATGGAGTTGATTTAATGGATTTTAGTGCGAGTGTGTCCAAAAGATTATCATCCAAAACGCGGATTGTAGCGCAAAAACCCACAAAACAATGACGTTTTACACGTAAATGTTTGTAAATTTCACTATAAATCATCATTAAATGAAACAAAACAATTATATTTTCATTCCAAGAGCTCATTATTTAAAATCAAAAACATATTTTTGTATTTTCTTATGAATAAAAAAAAACAATTTGTTAAATTAAAACAATCCATATTTAATTAAATCGTTAATTAACTAACAATAATCACGTTAATTGCGTCGACATAATTGATGGCTTCTCTTTGGCGCCCTTCTGACGCGCCTCGACGCGTTTGATTGACAAACACCCGACAAAAGATGTAGCATCTCGGTCCCTAAACGCACCATTTCTATTTGTAATTAAACCCGCCTGTCTCCATAAATACCAAAAAAAAAAGAGAAAATTATACAAGATAGACTTGATAGTGGAGGGGAGGAGGAGGAAGAAGAGGAGGAAGAGGAGGAGTAACAGACAGCCAAGCAGGAAGAGGAGAAAGAAACGCAGCGAGGCAGAAAAACGCAGTCCATAATTTCTGTTAAAAACTATAAATTAAGAGGCTGCGCGTCTGCGTTTGTGTGGATGAGCGCGCAAAGATCCAAAAAAAGAGGGGGTTGTTAAGGATTACGCACGCCACGTGGAATTATTTGTGTTTAAATTTATACATTTAAATTAACAAAATGCTTAAAAAATACAAATATAAGCATTAAACAGGAAAAATAAAAGCCCTAAAAGCGCGCGTGGGTCGCATTTCTCCACCCCCCGTGCGTAAAAGGCGCGTTCCGGTTTGTTTACATGCCAATTAAAAGCGTAGACATAAAATATCAAGTTACCTCTCATGTGCACATCAGTTGGTCTATTTGCACCCAAAAATAAAGAAAGAAAGGAAAAAAAATGTTATCCAAAAAAATCCACTCCATGCGCCAAAAAGCGCGCTCCAGCTCCAGCTTTAGTTTTAGCTCTTGTACTCCTCATCTTCCCCTCCAAAAATTAAAAAAAAGTCCTGTTTGGTAACCCCCTTCGTGTTTGGAGTCCACGCGCACCAATGCTGGTTCTTGCAGGACACGAGCGCCTCCATCGCTCTCAGGCGCGTGGCGCAGGGAGTCCCTCCTCCGGATCCTGGCGCTCCTACACCATAACACTTCATGACGTATCAACATTCACACCAACTATCGAACCCCGTTTGGACCGAACCCGCGCGCCCTGCCGCACGCGCGGCCGGGACTCGACCCCGCGGTGCCGCCAGAGCGCGTAACGCCGCGGCCGGCGGAGCCCCGCAGCCCTTCGGAGCTGCTCCTCTTTGCCACCTGATTTAAAAATTGCGGGAAATTCAATTTTTATTTTGCCGTGTAAAAACTTTTTCCTCCCTTATAGAGCACCCTTACCAAATTGTCGTAGGTGCCGGGGTGTTCCTGTCCTGCCCAGTCCAGCCTTCTGGGCAGCAGCTGGGGGGGGTGGAAAAACAGTGTCAGCTGGGGTGGTTCCGTTCATAAACGTACCGGGATGTCGTTCAAAAATTAATAAATCAGAGTGAAAACAGGACTGAAGCGCAGGGCAGGAGAGGAGCATCTCTCCCCTGTAGCTGCTTACCTCCTTCTCCTCCACCTCCCTGATCAGGGTCTGAAAATAGGATAAAAACACACAAATGCATCTCGTGACAACCTCCCACGGATCATAAATGAGCCTAAAATGCAAAAACACCAACCTCGGCCGCTTTCTGACACGGTCCAGCTTCTAGAAACCGGGCTATTAGGAAGTAGAGTTCTGGTTTGGTCGGAGGGGGAGAAGAGGACGGGAGCTGCGTTAGAAGAGGGCACCGAGGAAGCTGGGGGGGATATTACGGCGGCCGTGGCACGCGCCCCGCGCTCCTTTACTCACCAGAGGTCAACTGCGCGATGTGTGTACTGTCTGAAGCCATTTTGGTGTTGTTCGGCAGGGCAGCGCCGGAGCCTGCGTGCTGGGTCTCGGTGGCTGCCCTGTAGCTGTCACTGTTTATCCACCAGGAAGAGGCTGCCTCCATTCAGCCTCGCGCGCACGTAGTCCCGGCCCGCTCTGAAACCGCTCCGCCAAGCGTCAGCTAGTCCCCCGTGTTTACCCCCTCGAAACTCGATTTTCTCGAGCCTCTAAACTCCCTTTTACTTTTCCTCCTAATGGACTCAACTTCCGCTTAACTGATTTTCTATTTATTAGTATCGGAATATGAGGGAGTGGTTGGTTCAATCACCCTCCCCCTCAAAGGAAAAAGCGCAAGCCCCGCGCGGAAGCATATCCCCAGCGTGCCTCGCGCCCGCCTCTGTCGAGAGGAGGAAAAAATGGCAGCCTGCAAAGGACAGCACACATTGCGGCAGCATGACTGTTACTTTGCAGCCAAACACCATCTAATAAGACGTTTTATCAACTCAAAACCTGTTAGTTGCGGATTAACATAAACCGATCCAGTTAGCTAGTTCCCGCGGAAGGATTCTCAGAGGGACATTATTTTGCGGCTCGGTTTCCTCTCACAAAAATAGTCCGTGGGGTTAATTCGGTATTTTTGCCTTCATCGCTTGTTGCGTCTATGTTTTTTTAAAAAAAAATGTTTGATTCCATTTGTGTGACACGACGTTAAGCAAACACGCCCACTCTCCGTGTGATCCGTTTTAGCGGGGAAGTCGTCCATTTCTTTTCCAAATATTGCTGGGCTGTAAAATGGGGGAAGGGTTGCAGGAGACGCGGGGAATGCAGCTTAATGAATGAAAGAAAGAGCGTCACTTACTGCACATTTACATGCAATGGAGGCGCAGAAGACCCACCAGTGATCACAACAATCATACATTAGAAAAAATAAAATTAAAAAAAAAAATCAAGTTTTTACTGCAATTTCACTTTTCCTGCAGAAATGCATGATGTGTTTTTTTTCTGTGAAGTCTGCTATTTTCATTAAAAAAAATTATAGAAAAAAACAAACACTTAAATTTATTTTAAATAAAACTGCAAACATTTTCAAAATAATTTATAGTTTGTAAACACAGAAGAGTTCAGAGGAGAAAAATAAAGGGCCAAAAATATTTTTGACTACAATCTTAGAGGTTAAAATTCTGAAAGTCAAAATTTCGAAAAAGAAGTCAGAATTTTGAGATTAAAGTTAAAAATCGGTGAATACAGGCAGAAATCTGTGAAAAAAAGTTTTTAAAAAATCAGAAAAAGTCATAATTCTGAGACCACAGTAAAAAAAGAAGAAAAGAGAGAACTTTGAGATAAAAGTAAAAAAAACAAAAGTGAGAATTCTCAATAAAAAAGTCAGAATTCTAAAAATAAGGTAAAACTTATGAGGGAAAAATTTCATAATTATGAGAGAGAAATATTAAAAAGTCAGAATTCTGAGATTAAAATGAGAATTCTGTGAGAAAAAAATCTGAATTCTGAGGAAATAAGGTCTAAATTCAGAGGGGAAAAGTCAGAATCCTGAGCTAAGGTAAAAGGTCAGATTTATTGGGTAAAAATTAAAAAGTCAGAATTCTAAGAATAAGGTATGAATTATGAGAGAAAAATGTTAAAAAGTCTGAATTCTGACATTGAAATGAGAATTCTGTGGGAAAAAATGTGAGAACTCTGAGAATAAGATATAAATTCTGAGGGAAAAAGGTCAGAATTATGAGATAAACATTTAAAAAGTCAGAATACTGATTCATAATCCTGATAATAAAGTCTAAATTCTTATATTAAAGTCAGAATTCTGAAAAAAAAGTTAAAATTCTGAAGTCATTCTTTTCTGCGTCACTAATAGGATATTTTTCAAACATCATTTTTTCGTCTGCTCCTGATTCACAATGATTTACGTTCGTGTCTGAAGTCAGAATTCCTTGTAGACCTTTTTGTCCTCCACTGCCTTAACCTTTACCGCACGTAAACACCCTAATAGCAGTAAGATAATATTTCACTGTGTGTAAGAGAGAAAACTATGATGTCAGATCTTAACTGTTTTAAATGTTATTTAAAAACACTCCTTTTTAGCTTTTTATGCTCAGTAGTTGGTGGTATTTTATATTATTTTATTCTACTTTTATTTGTTTTATTGTATTCTTATTGATCTTTTATGTATTTCACTGCAGACTGCTTCTGTAATTTTATGCTGTTTTTAATTTATTTTTTGTTCTTAAGTTGTCTAATTTTTTAAACTTTCCTCTTTTTTATTGTGAAGCACTTTGGTATGCTGTAAGCAGATGTAAAGTGCTATATAAATAAAGTTCATTCATTTATTCATCTAATTTTATACAATTTCACAAATATTAGGACATAAGAAGTGGTTAAACGTTGTGCTACTATTTAAAACAACAGTTTGAAAACTTTTTTTTCATTTTCCACTCTAAAGGAAATTAATTAAAAAAAAAAAAAAAAATCATTTGATTTGATTTTAGGGTTTTCTCCAGAAAAAGACATAATGACTCTTGGATCTGAGGGGCAAAATTTGGCAATATGGCACTAAACTCAATACTTAACTCATGTTTTTTTTTTTCTTTCATTTATTCCTTATTTATGTCGGTTTTTATTATATCAACTTCAAAAGTCCAGAAGAACATTCTTCTTTGGTTCTCCAGGATTAAAACCAACATTTCACTGATTGTAAAGCAATAATCCAGGAGTTAACACATTTACTTTTTAATTTGCATTTCTCCTTAAAGTTAAAGTCTGGAATGTGTTTTTTTGGACAAATTTAAGAGCAAAAAAAGCCTAATATAAACTTTACTTTAGTCATTTAGAACTTGTGTGATGGTACTGTGGTACACAATCTGCTGAAATACTAGAAAACCCATAGATGATGATCAGGTTTAAGGTTTTACTTCTGCTGAGCGGAGATGGACGGTAATTTCTCTTTCTTCTTCATTCAGTTATTTGTGTGTTGAAACGGCAACAAATCTTACCAGAACGCATTTAAACCAAAATATCAATTACACACGACCAGAATTGCATTACTGAGTATTTCTTTATTGAAATCTTTGTGAATCAGGAGCAGACGAAAAAAATACAGTTTGGGAAAGAAAAGAATTACTCTGCTCATAGACAGCTAGATCCGTGCGTCGTGGGTTTCCTCGTTTCATCTGGAGGCATTTTTGTCACACCCCTGATGTTAGGATGGGGGTGTGAGGAGCTGTAAGCTAGCAGACAGCTCTTAGCAATGGGAAGGGGGTGCGGGGTTGCTCTGCTCTTTGTATCCCATCCAGAAACTATATCCAAGAAAACGTCACAGGTTTTTTTTTTCATTTTAACTAAAAAAAAAGATTGCATAATCATAATTGAAAGACATTTTGAAAATATATTAATAGATGATTGGAGTTGTACTTTTTAATACTTTTGGATTCCATTCAGTTTAATGGCCATTCAGGTGTTTGGCGTGGTCATGACAACTTTCTGCAGAGCTAAAGGTTGTTTCTGAGATGAAAGCTTTCCAAGATCTTGTCGCCGTAATTCCAAGACTATGGAAAAAGCATGTTCTATATAAGGAAATGGCAATAAAACTAGAAACAAATGTTCATTGTAGTTTTTCTAGATCATGTCAGCCTTCTGAGAGATGACATTTAATAATCTCATTTAGAAAGATGAACAGCTGTGACCAATAACCATTCGAGTTCTTTGCAACAAAACAAACCCAATTATAATGCTTCCACTGCCATGCTTAACAGTAGGTATGAGGTTTCTTTTCTTTTGCCAACTTATTTTCTGAAACAGAACCATAAACCATCTAAAGGCTGTAAAGATTTTGTCTGGGTTCTTGGAAAATCCAGACAAAATCGAGGCCTTTACAAAACTCAGTGATGCAATGTGGTACTGGACGCAGTACTGAATTGGATGTGGCACTGGATGCGGTATTGGATGTGGTACTGAAAGCGGTAATGGATGTTGTACTGGACATGGTACTGGACTCGGTACTGGACGCGGTAATGGATGCGGTATTGGATGTGATACTGGACGTGTTACTAAACGCGGTATGGATGTGGTAATGGACACTGTACTGAACGTGGTACTGAAAGCTATACTGAAAGTGGCACTGGATGAGGTACTGGACGTGGCACTAAATGTGGTACTGGATGTGGTACTAAACATAGTACCGGATGTGGTACTGGACGTGGTAATGAAAGTGCTACTGGACGTGGCACTAAATGCGGTACAAGATGCGGTACTGGACGTGGTACTGAAAGCGGTATTGGACGTGGCACTAAATGCGGTACTGGACGTGGTACGGAAAGCAATACTGGATGAGATACTGGACGCAGTACTGGTCGTGGTACTGGACGTGATAATGAAAGCGGTCCTGGATGAGATACTAGATGTGGTACTGGACGTGGCACTAAATGCGGTACTGGATGTGGCACTTGATGTGGTACTGAAAGGAGTACTGGATGAGATACTGGATGTGGTACTGGATGTGGTACTGAATGCGGTACTGAAAGTGGTATTGGATGAGATACTGGATGCGGTACTGGACGCGCACTATACGTGGTACTGGACGTGAAACTGGACGTGGTACTGGATGTGGTAAGGAATTGGCTTAGGAATGGGAGTGGTCTGCATTTCGAGGGTTAGGGACCCCTAATTGGCATATACATTTTTCCCGTTTCTGTGGCCCGGTACCAAGCGGCTGTCTGACCGGCCCAGAGATCAGGGAGCCGTAATTTAGCACGTCAAAAAAATGAAGAGTTTGGGACATCCAAAACGTCAAAAAGTGGTGCGGAGGGGGTCTGAACCAAAAATCCATACATGACGAGTTGAGAGTGAAAATGCATTGGGATGAGAATTGTTGACTGCATATGAGAATTGGACTGAGTGACCCCTGCCTCCTGACGTTCCAAACAGGAAGTTCCCTCTGGCTCCAAGTAGCCAAAATCCCATAAACATCTATACAAACAGCTCTTACTCAGTCATTCTATTGGTCAGAATAACCACACTTTATCTGATACATTTTTTAATATATTCCTGATAACCTTTAATTTTTTTATCAAGTTGTTATTCAAGTTGACCTGCTGTCAAGCGGTAGGGGTGTGGCTTTCCAACAAGCTCACTCCTGATTGGTGATAGTAGTTCCTATAAGCTTTCAAACATTTCATTTTTGTCTTACCATCTGGTGTTTTCTCCTCTTTGAGGCTGTATTCCTCTTTGTCTCCCGCAATCCTCAATTTATTGTTTTTTTATACTTTTTCTGTATTTTTTATTTCTTTTGTGGGAGTTATCCAAGTTATCATCAGATCAGATGCCTCAATGAAAGTAGGTGGTACCAGCGCTCCAAATGTTTGTCAGATTTCGTGTGGTGGGGGTCCAATAAGCCCACTCCTGATTGGTGAGAGTGGTTGCCATAGAAACGTTGACTTGGACTGCTTATGGATGACGTCCAGATACAGTCAATAGTAGGGGTGTGTATTGGCAAGAGTCTTGCGATATGATACATATCCTGGTACATCTCACGATGCAATAGGAATCGCGATTTATACCAGAACAATTTTTCCCTTTTTTTAAAGTAAAAGACTTGGAAAAAAACTGTACCACTCAGAACTAATTAATTAATTAATTATCATCTTGTCAGGATTTATAATTTATACAAATATTCCCAAATAAATTATCCCGATATATCACCAAATCCATTTTTCCCTACACCCGCTGTCAATAGTTTGAACTTCAGTTCCGTAACAGTTTGAGGATTGATCGACACTCCAGAAGGCCAAAGCGGCAGCAAACCACAGAGAAAGAGTCGTCGTTTATTGGCAACAACAACAAACTGGAGGTACAATGACACGGTTTCTCTGTGGTTTGGTGTTCTACTGTCCGTTTCAAGGGCAAGAACAAAACTCAGATGAAAAATTGGAAACTTTATACCATTTGAGCCAAAGTCTGATAGATTATTCTCTGCAAAAATATCCTGAAGGAAGTGTTCATATATATATATATTTACTGTATATATATATACAGTATATATATATATATATACTGTATATATATATTTATATATACACAGTATATATATAAATATATACTGTGTACATATATATATATATATATGCTATGTATATATATATATAATATATATATAACAAAAATAACATTTCACCTTCAAATTATAAATATATGCTTATGTATATATATATAAAAATCTGAAAATGGATCCAGTTCATCTTTTCAACCTTCAACCAGTATAACTCATATATAAATATCCGGTAACACAGAATGGTTGATATAATTGATTGATTTCCTTTTGAAACCTTTTATAACGTCATGGATCGATTTGATTACCAACTTGCCCCAGTTAGATTAATATAGATGGATCTTAGGAATATAAACCGTTAACTCATATTTTTGCTTTATCCTTCAGTAAACGTATGGATAGAAATCTACTAAAAAGGTGGCGTCCATTTTCTTCCACTAGTAGAAACATGTTTGTTATGCATTTCTATAGAATCGTTGACACATTTTCTTAGCTACTGTTTCCTCCGCGAAGCTTAAATTTGATCTAAATTATGACGATTATTGTAAAAAATGTACTTCTTTAAAATAATTCTAAATAAATGTGTGCAAAAACACCTGCTACCTTCCATTTTTGACGTAACTTTTGTGCTTTGACCGCTTTCCAAAGGCCTCCGCGGACAATGGCGCCGCGCGTCTTTGCATGCGAAACAAAAGGGAACGCCCCCCCCGGCCGCCAGGTTTGACTGCACTTATGAAAACAGTTTCAGGACTCCCTGCACTCTGGCAAACGCTGACCTTTCACTTCCTGACACAGCAGTTGTATTTAATACAGCCGTGTGCCCCCGACGACCCCCCCCCAACACACAGTGGTAGCTTTGTGTTCCAAAAACACAACAGCGACGTTGTGCTTCTTCGTCCTAAATCTTGCCCTTTTTTTTTTTTTTTGCACGGAGAGACGAAAATAACAAGAAGACTCCCATGTGACATCGACATTTTTTTTTCTTTTATTTCAAAATATTCTCCTAACAGGATGAAACTCAGAAAAGCCCAGAGGGTCCAAAGCCAATAGAGCCGTCTAGAACAGAAGCACCACTCATTATTGCTATGTCACTCTGCTGCAGGACAAGACGTCAGGGAAGGAAAAAAGAGAAACGAAAAGCAAAGAAGAACAGAGACGACACCTTCACCCCGGCACACATACAAACGGAGCGATGAGGGAAAACGGCGACTCTAAAATGTTCAGGAAAAGCTGCAGATGTGATCGACGGAGGGGGGAGAAAAATGGAACGGCGCTCATTTACAGAAACGTCTTTTATCAACCACAAACAGAGGCGGATCTAATTTAAAGATCATAACAGTCACTTATATGACCCCCCTTCCGGCAAAAACAAAAAATACATCTGCAGTTGTTTGATTCACTTCATTCTGCCTAAACTGTTCTAGCGAGGAAAAGTGGGAGGGGCTAAATCAGAGATAGATAAGCTGTAGAGGAGCTGGTTGTCCGTTTCTACTAGAAAAAAAAAAAAGGAGCATGGTACAAAAATCGTCAGTAAAAAAAGATGCTTTGCTGCCGTGGAATCGGAGGGTGGTGGTGGTGGTCTCATGCCTTGTCTTCGGGGGTCTCCTCGGCGGCTTCAGTTTCCTGTGGAGAGACGAGAAAGTGGAAACGTTTCAAACAAACGCCGACGACGTAACCGTTCCAGAGCTGGTCGGGCTTAAAGCGAAACTTCCAGGGTTTCCCTAAAGAAAGTTTTAAACCAAAATTCTGTTTTTAACAGGTATTTTTGAAGACAAAAATAAAGAAAATGTTTCTTATATTTACGTTTATGTCTGTATTCAAATCGTCGTGTATCAGGAATAGATGGAAAAAAATGCAGATTGTATTTGTGATGTAGAGAAAACAGTGGGCGGAGCCACCAGCTCCCAAAACGACAGTTTTTAAAACAAAAAATATGGCTAAAAACTGAATTATTATAATTAAAAGACGACTGATAACACTTTGAAAAATAGATAAAAATGCTAAAGTTCACAAAGCTGGAATAGTTTCACCGGAAATTTTCACAAAGTGTTTACAAACTCTCGTGTTTCTGTGTAAATAAAACAAAATTTTAGAGACAAAATCTCTGTAATTTGTTTTCATCAAATTAGTATTTTGAGTTGTTAAAAACATAATTTGCTAAAATGAATATTTTAAACAAAAACTTTTGTTAATTTAATTAATGTTTCACTTTTTACAGTGTGTGGAGTAAATGAAATGTTTCAACTGTAAACCGTCAACAAAGTAAAAGACAATAAGCCATAAATTCATTAAACATTCAGGAAAGACGGAATTACCGGAAATAGTTGATTTTAAATCGATAGACAAAAGAAAAGCAACAATTTTTAGTTTTCTTCCACAAGCAAAATTATAACAAAAATGCTGTGTTTGTTTAAAAAAAAAAGAAAAATCACAGTAATATTAATTTCAATGAATTGTTGAGTCAATTTGAGACATAAACTCTTCTTACTCTGAGGACCCACTTCTACCATTTTTGATCTATTTTCAGTCATCTTTCAATTACAAATATGCTGTTACTTTCCAAAAAATAATCAAAAAACGATCGATTTCTATGATTTCTATTTCTATCTATCTAGAGGAAAGCAGTAGAAATTCACCTCTGAGTTTTTGGAACGACCGTTAGCAGAGACACACCCCGCCCCCCTTCCCCATCGCCAACCCGACTTATTTTCTACGTCACAAATACAACCTTTTTTAAACCAGATTTTTTCATCTGCTCCTGATTTACAATGATTTGAACAAAGAAACATTCAGAAATGCATTTTTTAAATGTCCTCCATTGTCATAAAAGTGAGAATTCAGTTTTTAGTGCTAAAATATGGGACTGAATGTCAAAATTTGTATTTAAGGGATTAAATATTAATGCAAAATAACAGCAACTGGATATTTTAGCTGAGAACAGAAGGTAGTCTTTTCATTAAACAACTTAACCTTATTTTTTTTGTATTTATACAGAAATAAAATCTCTTAAAATGAAAAATAAAAAGAAAAGTTTCGAAAAAAAAAATGACATTTTTGTACTAATTTTGTTAAAGTTTTGTGTCAGGAATCAAATACAAAACCTTTTCAAGAACAAGCTCAAAAATTTATGTTGATGCTCGAGTGCCATTATTGTAGCTGTCATTTCAGCATTTTTAAGTTGAAATAATTGAATAAACGGATTCTCAGCACTTTGAGCACCAACAAAAATCTCCTCCTCACCGCACGGCAACCGAGACGTCCTTACCTTCAACCTTCCCTCCCTGTAAAGAAAAACTCTCCAAACACACTCAAACCCGGAGACGCTCGTACCGTTAACTCTGACTGTTTCACTCTGCCCTCTCACTGACATCAGGGAAGGAGCCATGCTTCTGACGGAGGACACACTGACAGACGGGCGAGACACGTAGATCTGCGTGTGCGCCAGAGTGCGGTCAAATCGGGTGCATACGTGTAATTAATGCAAGAAACGGAGATCATTATCCTCTAATCAAATGTTTGTTTTCCACTCCTCGTACCTCGTTGGTCTTGGTCTCTCCGTTCTGGGCGGGACCGTCTTCCTTTTTCCCCTTGGCGCCTCCTTTCTTCGCCTTCGCCCCCTTTTCGTCTGCCACCTTCTGCGGTACACAAACAAAAAAATAAATGAAAATGCCAAAATGTCTAAAGCGGGATTCCTTCATTTTCTTCACCTTAACGATGTTCTTCTTGGGTTTGGCTTCAGGTTTGGGTGGAGCAGGCTTCTAAGAACCAAGAAAACATCGAAATGAGACACAAAAGTTGCTTAAAAAACACAAACAAAGTGCATGCATCCATTGCTGCCCCATGCATCTTGCATTAAATGTTAATGGCGTGAACATTTCTGCATGAAGGAGAACAGAATCGCATTGAAATGATGAGAGCAGCCTGTTGTGCAGAGCACAGAGCCCATCAGCTTCCAGCTATGAGCCTAAATAACACCACCATGTTGAATCAGGTGATTTTTTTCTCCAAAAATAACTCAAAAGAGACCAAAATTAAAGGGAAAAAATGTGGACTGTATATGAGAACTGGAGCAGGAAAATCCCATAGATTATTTGTCAGAATAACCATTGTTGCTCTGATACGTTTTTCTAACAAGTTCTTGATAATCCTTTTTGAAAAAAAATTCTGTCGTAAAAGTAATTCGTTATAAACGGACCAATCAGAAAGTAGGTGGAGCCTCTAACATTAGAAATGTTTCATTGACAGATTTCTCCTGCTTTCGAGTGGTAGGGGGCGTGGCTTTCCAACAAGCTCTCTCCTGATTGGTGAGAGTGGCACCTCGTTTCCACTTAGTGGTACGGTTTGGTATTTTCAGCATTTCTGGACCCGTTTTTGGGCTCGTTGGTTGTTGGTCCACAGAAAAATGGACCAGTTAGGGCGGAGCTACTGTTGAAACACGTTGATTGGCGGAAGGTTATTACGACAAAAAAAAAAAAAAAAATGGTTTCCAAACATTCAGTTTTTTTCTTACCATCTGGCACCTTTGCTCAGTGGGCCTGTGGAGGAGCGTCCTACCTGAGACTGGAAGGTCGAGAGTTCAAATCCCATCCGAGTCACACCAAAGACTTCAAAAATGGAACCCGCTCCCTCCATGCTTGACATTTAGGATTAAGAGGTTGGATTGGGGGGTTCAACCACCAAATGTTTTCCGAGTGCGGCTGTGTCTGCAGCTCACCACTCCCCCAGGGGACGAGTCAAATACGGAGAACAAATTTCACACAATTAATGTGACAATTAATCGGGTTTTAACTTTAACTTTCATCCAAGCGAAAGGTTTTCTCCTCTTTGCGTTCCGCAATCTTCTCTCAAACAAGAATAAATGCTTTGGGTATAGAAGACGATAGCTTGCTAGCCTAGCTCAGGGGTCTGCAACCTGTGGCTCCGGAGCCACATGTGGCTCTTTTATCCCTTTATTGTGGCTCTTTAGCTTTAATGAAAAATGCTAATGATTGAATAAATAAGAGATTAAGTTTTGTCATTTAAGTTTAGATTTTTAACATTTCAAGCAAAAAAAAAAAAGTGTAATTTACCATCAAATTCCATAGAAATGTTCTTTAAATTTGCATTTTTACATTTTTTTTTCTTGGTAAATTATACTAAAGTAGTTTACGTTTTAAACAAATGTGGTTTAAAATAATTGAAAATGATTTAGAGTTGCGTGTTTTCAATTAAAAAAACTGATAGTTTTCAGGTTTTTTTTTAATTAAAAGATTCTACTAAAATATTTATATTTCAGATTAAAAGGAAAAAAGCCACACCAAAATCCTAATGATGAAAAAATATCACGCTTGAATGTCTTGTATTTTTAATTTAAGAAAAGCTGCTGCAGGAGGAGGACATTTGTTTTATTTTGAAAGGAACTAGTGTGTGCTACTGTCAAAAGTAAAAGAAGTTACAATTGTTACATATAGAAACTGCTATAATCCAATCAATGTAATATTTAAAAACCATATTTATAAATAAATGCTTCAAAACTCTGGTTGTGTTCTAGTCTTTAATAGACTAAACGGCTCTTTTAGTGTTAAAGGTTGCTTGCTTTAGTCATTGACGCGTTCGCCACGACGGCCCAACTTTGAGTCAAAGCGTCCACTTGAATTGCGTGGACCATTCCAGGCCGTACCACTCAGTGGAAACGAGCTTCGCCCCGACTGACTCGGACCAATCACCAATCATTCTCTCACTGCTAAGTTTTTTATTCCGTCAGAATCTACTATTTCAAAATCCAGTGTCCTTGAAATTTCCCAGAATCCTTTGCAAAAAAAGAATGGGCATTGATGCTCACTATATTGGGAGCTATAGACCATGATGCATTGCATTTGATCAATGAAATAATGTACTTTTTTAGTGAACCATCAATATTTCCATCAATAGTCATCATAAGCTGCTTGAATTGATTAAGTCCGTGAAATTGAGGATTTAAAAAAAACTGAATTGCTTTTAAAATCCAGGCTGCTGTAGTCCTGCAGAACTCTTATGGTGCGTTCACACCAGACGTGATTGGCGCGGCAGGGGCGTCACCTTTCAACGTTAAGCCAATGTACAGACCCATTCTAAGAACTTGCGGCACCGTTGACGCAATATGGTTCAACCAACCAACCAAGGACGTTTCAGTGACTCGATCAAAGGATAAAATAATACAATCGATGCGAGGATTTTCATCCTGAACGTCCATCTGGGGCGGCTGGGGTGCCAGGGACCCCCCTGGACAGGTCACCAGCTTGTTACAGAGCCCATGGAGCTGGGACGACGGCGACCGCTACGTTAGAGAGCCACCTGGTGGATAGTGTAGCGAGCTAATGACCTCCGCTAGCGTTGCCACAAATTAATGAATGATGTGGGAACGCATAAAGTCCTGACAAACTTTGGCGGTTGCTCCGTGGTCGGGGCGCCAAGGGGGTAAGTTTGACTCACGTCAAAAGAGAGGAGGCAATCTGACGCACAAATCACGAGCAGTGTAATAACCCAGTTGTATGATGGGAAGGATCCGCTGACCAAATCTACAAAAGGCGAGAACATCCTGGGAAATATTGAGCCGCTAACAGGACGGAATATTGATCCAGAAATCAAAGTAATTTGAACAAATAGATGCATTTTACATAGATCTAAAACAAAAGATTGATTTCTGTCCTGATGGTGTTTGCTTCTAATCCCACTGATGACTTCTGAAATTCATGAGAAGTTTAAGGGATCAATCTTAAAAACGAATATACCTACACTGTAAAAAGTGAAACATCAGATCAATTAAAAACAATTTAAAAACATTTATGAAATTACATTTTTAGGCTGAGTAAACCACCAACTCGAAATTGTAATTTGATGAAAACTAATCATTTTAAATGTAAGAAATTACAGAACTTTTGTTAATTGATCCAATGTTTCACTTTTTACAGTGTACATCCTTAAAAAGGCAGCAGGAAGACTTCAGCTCTTTTCACTTCTTTTGGCAAGAAATGTTTGGTCTGGATCACTCTTTATTTTCCTCAGGAGTTCTGAATTCTTATTTGGAACAAAAAACAGGCATCTTAGTTTCATTGCAAGTGAACTCTGGTGTGATTTTTCAACATAATTTTGCACAGACTGCTCAGTATTCATCTAATTTAAAGAGTGGATGCTCAGCGCTGTTTTACATTTTTTTTTACTGCAGTATGATTTTTTTTGGTTTATATTTTAATAAATTATGCATTTTATAAACATTAAAATGTACAAAAACATGCAAAGACACACATAGAAATGAATGTTCTGCACGACAGAGCTGCACGATCTGTCAACAACTTTAAAGTCAAATGAGGATTTCTGACATTACTGGATTTTAAAAAGTTTATTTTTACAGTTCAAATCATGCAGCTTTGCTCAATGGCAGCAAGAACTGGACAAAGACGACAAAAACATGCAAATAAAGCCAGACCCATTATTAAGAGCATGCTCTAAGAGTTGATTTTTTTAAAGAGAATCTGGACTTTTTATTCTAAAATAAATTAATATGAGACTAGAAGAGAAAAGAAGAACAGAAGTGAGGACAGGAAGAGAACAAAACTCACCGCTGACAATCTCTCTGACCTTCTGGTTGGCTGTTGGAGCAAAGGATGATGGTAAAGACAGAGATGGTGACAGAGAAAGAGAAGTTTCACCTTTGTGAGCTCATCTACAAATGTCCTAATCCTGCTCTTCCACTAGCGTCCACACTCTCAGCCAACTCACAGCACGTTAACACACCCGAACACCAACACACAACCAACACTTACCTCTTGTTTCGTGACTTTAGAGGCCTCCTTGCCCTCTGGAGCTTCTGGGGACTGCAGGAGGAGAAGAAATCCTCAATAACTCACACAGATTTGGCCCACGATAGTGGAAACGTCGAGTCAAAGAACAACTGCATGTGAGGGAGTTTTGGGCGAGATATCACTCTACGCTGATGATGTAGTTCTTTATCGGCATGGAGCCAAATTATTGCTCTATTAAAATTTCGAAACATTGCAGAAGAGAGTCTTTTTGTCAAGCATACACTGTAAAAAGTGAAAAATGAGATCAATTAACACAAGTTTTGTAATTGAATTTAAAATTATTCGTTTTCATCGAATTAAAATTTAATTTGATAAATATTTTTAGATATGAATTACAGAGTTTTTGCTAATTGATTCAATGTTTCACTTTTTACAGTGTTCTTGTAATTTGTTACATTTAAAATTATTCGAAAAATAAAAATATTTAAGTTGATGATTTATTCAAACTTAAAATGTACTTGGATGAATATTTTTTAATTTAATGAATTGCAGAATTTTTATTAAAGGATCCAACGTTTCACTTTTTATAGTGTACGTTATTGCTAACAAGATGCACATTTTTAAAAAAAATTATAAGACTTTTGAAAACTACAGAAGCCAACAAAAAATCAAAAGACGAGGCTTTCAGATTCATTATGGTTTAGTCTTAAATGATAATTATGAGTATTTAACCAACTAAAACTAAGAATAAATCAATTTTTCCAAACCTGACATGTATTTCCTTTTTAATAATTATGTTTCTGCTGCAGTTCTTGTTCTAAATTAACTTTAATAATTAATATTATTACTTCTTTAATAATAAACAATTTAATTGCCAATTATTTCACTGCAAAAAGAGAAATGTTGGATCAATTAACAAAAGTTCTGTAATTTGTGACATTTAAATAAGTTTAGTTAAATATTTTTTCTTTTTTTTTGAGTGAACTGTCAACTCAAAATTTTAATTTGATGAAAACTAACAAATGCGACAAATAATGAAACTTTTGTTAAGGGATTCAGTGTTTGACGGTTTGACTTCTTAATTATGAGAAAATCTACAAAATATACACAAAATACATGAAAAGTATTAAAGTACTGATTGTTTTTTTTTTTTTTTTACAGAAGACGAGTTGCAGTTTAGTAAACTATCAACTCAAAAATTAAATTTAATGAAAGCTAACTATTTTAATGGGATTAGTTAACGAAGTTTCACTTTTTACAGTGGTGTTTGCTAAACATGAAAAACTGCAGATTTTCAGCACATTTTACAGAACTTTAGGCATAATTTTCTCATTGATATGATACTTTTTTGCCTTAAATTTATATTTAATTAACAGTAACATCATAATTTTATTTTTAAAAAGTCATTACATTATTGTAGTTTCAGGACTCTAAGTGAAATTTTGAGACATTCTTAAATCTTTAATGTAAAATAAATAGCAAAATAAGAGAAGAAAGTCACATTTAACTTATATTTATGATCTCATTAAAGATTAATCAACATTTTTACTTAATTTTATGCATAAATATTTATAATTTCTCCACCAAAACCAAATATTTTCCCTTGAAAACACAAAAACTAAACCTTAATTTTGGATTCTCGTACAATAATCCTCAATCCGCAGGTATGGATGGTGGACAAGAGAGCCCGCCCCCACCACCACGGAGGAGGGGGGAAAAAGAATATGTTGGTATAGCCTGTAGGTTGGCAATCACATCTACTGGATGTGGGCGACCTCCGCCCCTGGAGGCCCCCCATTCTGTGTCCTCAAAGGAGAATGTGCGCAGACAAAAGCAGATTTTAGGTGATAGAAAAACCTGCGTCCATTCATGCGCTCTGGAGCTGTTTGGACAGTGTCACGGCCTCTTCTTAACCCCTCTTTTTTCATCTGGATTGAAGCATTTATTGATCAAAAATAGTTTTTTTCCACCTGAAAATATCTGCTATCTTTATGGAAGAAAAAAAGGGGGGAATTTGGCACGTCTCCATTAGGATTGACGCGTCCATCCGAGCATCCAGTCGGTCTGACATTCACCAGTGCGCACTCATGGATTGGGAAGTGCCCAATTTAACGCGCACGAGCTCCAAAATGTACATGGTAATCAAGTGAAAACCCGGCGCGCGGGCTGTCTCGGTCCAGAGCTGCGCGTAAAAACGCGGGCTCCCCCTCAAACTTTGGCGTCTCCTTCCTCACCTGCCTCGACGGCGCTGAAAAATCGCGCACCGCTATTTTTCCTCGAATGCGAGAGGAGCGGAAAACTGAAGCGCAGAGGCAGGGAGGGAGGGAGGGAGGGAGGGGGAGAGAGAGCGAGCGAGCCGCGCGGCGGGAACCAAACTCACCTTTCTCTTCGGCATTTTACGCGTCAAAGTGTCTCCACCTAAAACGAAAACGGTCAAAGCCGGGAGGCGCGCGGGGCTGAATCTGAAGAACCACCAAATACTGGAACAATATCTGAGCAACCTCTGATAATATGTTGACTATATGCACTCCCAAAAACTCTGTGCCTTCCACTGCCATTGGCTGGAGGGGTCAAAATCCTGCGCGCTGCCGACTCTCCATTGGCTCGAACGGTCTCCATGTAAATACAGGGACGGGCGGCATTGGAGGGGATTTACCGGAGCCTCTCCGTGATTGGATGCGCGCCCTTTGTGCGCAGATCCCACTAGACGGTGAAGGCTGAGAGGGAAAGCGGAGACGGGCCAATAGGAGGCCGGCCTGCTCTCGGTGGATGTGGGTATTGTAGGATGAGGAGGAGAAAGAAAGGACCTTGTAGAGAAAATACAAAAGGAGCAGAAAAAAAAAACACACTGTGGTTAAATCTCGGCCATAGCTCCAGAAAAGCTGCCGCGTTTCTGCACAACCATCTGCTGCACTCAGGAGAAACCTTGCAGAAGAAAAATATGACGATAAATGAAAGAATACAGAAGACAAGGTCATTGGATGTGGGAGTAGTTTGTGTCGAGATAAGGCCACATCCTTTCAATGTGGGAGTCAGAGGGATAGTTCAAGATCATTCTGTGGGTAATTCGGTTCTCGATGCTGCATGCGTGTCGACGGACGACCACAGAGGAGGTTTCATGCAGTGAGTGAAGACAGGAAGGTAGCTGGTGTTAGACGGAGGAAGCTGATTCGCTGTTGCGACCCCTGAAGGGAAACAAGATGCTGCATTTCCTTAAATAAACAGGAATAAATCGTCTTTGAAGCCTCATGTGGAGTTAAGAACAAATACCTTTGCTCCAAGACGATATTTATTTAGCGACTCACGTCAATAAAGTTTTTAACATGATCTTGTATGAAAAGAAAATTAAGCCTGACGGGTTTATGTTTTAAGTCTTTCAGAGTAAACAATATCCACACATATATATTCCACATTACCGTATTTTCTGGACTATAAGCCGCTACTTTTTTCTTAGGTTTTGAATCATGCGGCTTATACAAAGGTGCGGCTATTCTGTGGATTTTTCTTGCACTTTTAGTGGAGCTCCAACCGGAATTTGAATCAAAAACAAGATAGACAAAAAATCAATGCAAATCAGAAAAGCCAACGCTACTTTTCCTTTAGCAGATAGAACACTCGTGACAAATGACTAACTGGTAATGATTTTTAAAATTCTTCTTCATCGTGGAAATCACACAAAGGAGTTTGTGTGGTGGACATTTTAAGTTAAAAGATATGGAGCTTTGCTATCTAAGAAGGAAACCGCACTGCTGCACACAAGCTTAGCATCAATGAATCTATGGTGAGACGCAGGAGACGGCAAGTACATACATGTACATTTAAAGTACAAAATTGTTATAGTAATTATCTTATTTTTCAACATAGATATCTGCGGCTTATTGCCCAGTGCGGCTTGTATTTCTTTTTTTTTTTTTTTTTTTTAATTGAGCAGGTGCAGCTTATATACAAGTGCGCCTTATAGTCCAGAAAATACGGTATTTATAAAATACGAGTTGTTTTCGTGAGGTCTTTTTTGCTACCCGGATGTAAGATACTTCGACCACTGAGGCTCCGCCCTTCGCTCCTTGTGGGAGCCGTCTATTTCATGACGTCATCCGAGAACCGGCTTCGGCAACGTGTCTGCGTTTCACCCCCGAAAACAAACAACCTTTGCAAAAATGGATGTGCATACCATGTATCTACCTTTAGTTGCCCCGCCCATCGCTACACTGATTGTAGCAATGCTAGCTGAGCCTTGAAGCTAGCAGCTGTGCTAGCTGACTGGCTTAGTACCTTTACCAGAGCGGCAAAGCTTAGTGACCAAGCAATGCTAGTGGAGCGACGAAGCTAGTGGCTTAGCTAGCTGTATAGCTTAGTACCTTAAACTGAGCGGTAAAGCTTAGAGACTGAGCAATGCTAGCTGGATGGAGAAGCTAGCGGCTAAGCTACGGTAACTAAGTGTCGAAGTTAGGGGCCAAGCTAGCTGAGCAGCTCAGTACTGCTAGCTGAGTAGCATAGCTTAGTGGCTGAGCATTGCTAGCTGAGAGACGAAGGTAGCAGTTAAGCTAACTGAGCGGAGAAGCTAGCAGTTGAGCTAGCTGAGCGGCTTAATACTGCTAGCTGAGCATCCGGATCAAATTGTACGATTGGATAGCTCCAATTTGGCCCGCCATTTTTGCTGCACCAGTAGTTTTAGTTTGGGGTTGTGAGGGTTTTTAAGCTAGCATGAAACCGTCTAAACAGATGGATGATGGGAAGTGGAGACAGACTTACTTTACACAAACAATTCCGCTGACAAGTCAGAGGGGGATTCTAATGAACTCCTGACGCTCTGCAGAAACTATGAGTTTTTATTTGTTTTGGCTAAAATGGCAAAATTGTAATTTGAAAAAACTGCAAAGCTTTTAAAGTAGATCAAATATGATCGAATTGGACCTTAATAAAATTTATGACACATAAATGTGAAATTGTTTTTTTTAGACATTTTTCATTGTTTTGATTTTGTCTTTACTTTGTTTTTCTATCTACATGTTTTATCTTTTGTTTGATAATTGAATATAAATTTCTTTTTATTAAAAAACATACTAAATTTACTACTCGAAATTGATTTTTTTGTACATTTTGTGGAATTCTTTTATATTATAAAACAGAATATATAAAAAATAATCTAAAAAAAAGCTGGGTTGTACCAAAAAGATTGGATTTCAAGCACAAAAACTGTTTCATAGATGAACTATTTCAACAAAATTGGCAAATTATGAACAGTTTTGTAAACGTTTATAAAGTTTTATGCTGATGATACTCTACTGTTCTGCTCTTTCAATCCCTCAGAGTTTCAACACAAGTTGTGTCTCGTCTGTTCAGATCTGGCCTGGAAACATCAATTAAATGCTCTATTTGACCAGCCTGTCATTTGACACAAATTCAAGAAACCAAAACCTTCTATTACCCAAGAGACCACCGAGGTTTTTAACAGGAACTTCAACAAAATATTCTAGAAAAAAATGGCAGAATATCAGTTGCATTCGATTTAAATCAATAGATTTGAATGTAAAAATGAATCATAAATAAATAATACGCTTGTAAGTTAACTAACCTATTCTTATTAACGTTTTTACTTGTTAATCTGTGGAAAAAAAACACATAATAAAATGAAAATGGGTGTTTTATTTTATTTGTTTTATTTCATTTTAATATCTTATTTTTTACAACATTTTCTTAAATCAAACCTTCAAAAATAAATAAGTTTAAAACTAATTTTAAAAAATAAATTATTGCACAATTTCAGTCAAAAACGTGGCAGAACCGCCTGCGTTTGATGGGTTTTTCCACGCTAACTTATGTCACACACATACATTGATGGTGAAAACAGCGCAGAACAAAAGCGACCTGTCCTCTCTCAGGTTTGGTGATAATAGACAGAGAAGCACATGGATGCAAACCCAACAATAGATGGAGCTTTCCGGCCAAACGGACAAAACCCTTTATTTTACCGTCAGAAGTCGACCCAGAATCCACACGAGCGGCTCCATTCAGAGAGAAAACGGAGAGAAATTTCTGCTGAAAACACACAATGAAAACATCTGCATTCAGGAAATGTGGATTCTGTGTAGAACTTTGGTCACTCTCTACTGCTGCTGGTTTCTGTCCACAAAATCTTTTCCCTGAAACGTGTGTGTTACATTCAAAACGACGTTTCTAAACTCTAAATAAGACTAATCAGAATAATGAGATTGGCTTGTTTTTGTTGGAGATCATCAGATCCTGGGGATTCTAAAGGTTTTATTATAATTGATTTAATGTATTTATTATTTAAATTTCACTTAGAAAAAGAGGAAGTTATGATGCTTTTATTCTGAAAAATGCAGATTTTTTTTTACATTTCCACAGAAGGGAGACAAGTTTGGGTAAAAAAGTGTATTAATTTTAAAAACTTTATTTAAAAACATGTTTTGTGGTTATGTTTGAGCATTTTAGAATTAGTCATTAATAATTAATACATTAATTGGAGTTATCAGATAAAATAAAAGCCACAGAAACGAGGAGTTTGACCATAATTAATAATCGACATTGCATAAATCAAATACAGCCACTTAACTCTACATATGTTAAAAGGTGACAGAAGAATCATGATGTGGGCTCTTTAATTACTCAAGATAAAAACAGAGAATTTCTATTAAAAATTACATATTAATATAGATTGACTATAAAGGCAGCTAATGTTTTTAAATCAAGAAACTGTTAAAAATGAATTTGGGGCATAATGAACAAGCCCCTCCCCCAAAAGCGATGACATCACGTGATGACTTAAAGAATGAAAGAAAGGAGCAAAAATCTCCTGTGGGCTCAAACATTTTTTTTAAATCCACTAATGTGTCGGGAATATCCAAAGGAAGTTTTGGAATTATTATGGGATGTCCACACGACTTACGGCCGTTTTTGGCAAAAGTTTGAGATTTAGCAATTTTCAAGTTTTCCCATAATGAAGGAAAAGGGAAATTCAGTTCAACCAATTTTCAAAAAACAAATATTTCACAGAAGTGGCGCCAGCTTGAGTCTACAGCCATCACAGAAGATTTGTTGACCTTTGACCTTAGGAAGAGGCCGCCATCTTGAATTAAAAAAAGAACAAACAATTTTAATCGGAGCTACAAATGAAAGCTCGTCCTTGGGATTTATATTGATCATCTTGTAACTTCTCAAGCATCAATAGGAAGCTACTGTGGACAAAATGTGGTCATCAAAAATTATACATTTTGAATGGCGTGCTCGTGGCTAGTTTGTTGCGTTCATAGCTAGCTCACACATTTTTAATCAGAATGTTGTGAAAATCCAAGAGATGGTTCTCAGGCACAAGCTCAACAAAATGACATAACATAGGATGGATGGTATTGAGAATGCAGTCATGGGAAACAAAAATCCGTCGTTAAAAATTCTGCTGACTCAGCTAAAAAAATAACAACAGATTTTTTTCATGTATTTGACCCAAGCCCACATGCTCGAAAACTTTCAATTAGGATTAATGTAGATTATGTTTCAAAATAAAATGATGAAAAATTAATTTTTAAATTCTGTTTTAGTTCAAACCAGGAGCTAAAATTGACTGAAAATTTACATTATTTATGAATAAACTGTTTGTGAATATAAGTATTTTCCATATTTTACAGGGAAACACTTTATTAAGTATTTTTTATTCACAAATAGTGAAGAAAGTGGTAATAAATGCAGAGTAAATTATGTTAAAAAAAAGCACTTTTGTGGGTTTTGGTTTGTTTCTGCGTCATTACTGATCAAAGTTAAAACACTGAAGTCTTTGCAGCCTTGCTGAGGGCGTCACTTATCGTTTTTATCACTTTGTCCTCTGGTTTGTGATTTTTCTGGATGTTTTCTTGAGATTTTTAAGGAGTTAGGGACATGTGCACACTTTGTTTATCAAAAAGCTAAAGTTAAAACAAGAAAATCTGAGAATTTTGACAGTTTAAAGCAGATTTTGCAAAAATTTAACACAAAATAATGACAGTTGTACACTTGAAAGAAGTTATTAAAATAGGACACAATGTCAGAACATTATTACAGTAATAGAACATTCAGATTCATGATGTGGTCATCAATATTAGGAAGATAGAAAGCTTTATTAATTGTTATGAAGAAGTTCCATAAATTGTGTTTTTAAAGTGGATCTTCATTATTAAAGAACTTAGAGAATATATTTACTTGTTTGATAATAGAGTTTAAAAATGAGACTTAACTCAGACTTTTAAAGGGGTAGGGGTTTAATTCTAAACCAAATTTAATTCCTAAAACTCAAAATTACTAAAAAAAAAAAAAAAAAATACATAGTTTTAATAAAAAGACCTCTAATAATCTCAGAACTGTCCATAAAGTTGTGAAAGAAAAACACAACATTAAGACATTAAGATTCAAGCATAATTCCTGCTGGAAATTGATGTAATGATGACAAATAATATTTTATTTTTATTTTAAATTATTTTTAATTGTGCGATTTGCCTTCCAGTTGTTGGAAGAGCTCAAAGGATTAAACTGAGCTCCTGGTTTTGATCTGTCATGTTTAAAATCTTAGATCTAAACCTAAAGTGAATTCATCTTGTGGATCAAACAGAAAATCTTTAGCATCAAAAAACTCAGATTCAAAACTATAAAAACCATAAACAAATAGCAAAAGGGTGTAATTATGAGAGAGTCAAATAGTTTTAAAAATACTGATAAATGTTAGATAGTATTTTTACCTTGTTAGGGATGAAATATACCCTAAAACCAACGGTAATGTTTACAATTTACTCAAAAAAAAAGTGAATATAGTCATCAAAGTAATTATTAGGGAACTAACAACACATTTACTAATATGGACATAGTATTTAACAAACACAAATATAGTTTTTATATAAGGTTTCAGTATTTTTTAATAAAAAATAAAATATATTTATAGTTTGCTCAAATTGAGGAATTTTTTATTATCTTATTTTAAACAAATTTGCTTTAAGAAATTGGCTGCAAATGTATTACATTAATTGTTATTAGTTGTTTTTATGCATATGCATTCTGTATGTTTCTTATCTGTTTAGAATAACCCAGACACTGAATATTTTGTGTTTTATTTCTAAAGTCGTACCTGGAATTAAGGATTGTATTTTTGAGGCTTTTCTGTTTGTTTTTAAGATAATTTGGTTGCTTTTACAGATGATTTTTTTTCTAAATCTTTTTTTATTGCAGTTTTACATATAATACATAAAGTTAAGAAAGCAAACAGAACGGGATATCACGACAAAACCAGATCCTCGCAGTTAAAACGCAGCAATAGGCCGAAATGAAGATGAAAATCCAACCTGTAATATTTCACAATTATCATTTAGTTTTCAAACAATCCCACATCTTTTTCCCATTTTTTTGAAAACATCCATTTTTAAGTAATATCTTAATCTTTCTAAGGTAATTGTTTCAGAAATCAAAATAGATATCTTTGAAGGCAAAGACAGAATTTCTTCCCATGCTTCAGGATTAATAGTTGATTTAATTAGCCGGCTCCATTACGATCTTAAAAACTCGAGCTTATCTTTATTACAGATGATTTTTAATAAAACAAAATTAAAAAAAGAGGATCTGATGAAGATGATGAGCTGGTGAGGATTTCACAGACAAAAGACTTTTGGAGTCTTTGTTAGATTGGAGACGAGCGCCCCCTTGTGGAGATTTATGTCATTTTTTTCTGAAACAATTTACTGTTTAAATTCCTTTTAATTCATGTGATTTTTGCTTCATTCTTTCCATGATTGAAGCTTTAAAAAAAATAGCCAATAATTAATTTGGAGTTTAAATTCCAAATGATGCTTTCAATCTCTGCTCTCCCACATGACGTCATCGAGGCTCCTGTCTGCGCAGCCGAGCCGCGCAGCTCCTTGTGTGGGGGGGTGGGGAGCATGCACCTGCAGCCAGCAGACGCCGGTCAGTCGGCCGCGTGCGCGTGATCCCCACCGATGACAGTAAACAACTGCGGTGCGTAGGCGGGGCTTCTTCCTCCTTATCTCCGCGTGCAGCGCGAGCGTCGAGCCGCTGCGGGATCCGATAAGGAGGCGACGGCTCGGTGACCGCGCTCCTGCAGAACCTCTGCCGGGTTTGGACCGGACCTCCAGCTGCAGGCCGCGCTGCAGCACAAAGGCGACACCGTAAGCTGGTTCCGCTCAGATATTCTGATGATGCACGCGGGTTCTAAATGTAATCAGTCAATTATTCCATGAAACTATTGTTGTCATTGTTGCTTTGACTAATAGGACCATCAAGAATCATGCAGTGACATCACTGGGGTTTAAAGTGATGTTGTATGTATGTTTATTTAAGCACCTACAAATGCATGCTTTTTTATAACAAAAATATTTGCTAAAATTTTGAGAACGAATTTTCTTTCCAATCATCTTTTTATCTATTTTATTTTTTATTTTTCATTGTTTTATTTTAAAATTATGATTACACTGTTTTTTTAATTTTAATTTTATTATTTTTTTTATTTATTTATTTATTTTTTACCAAAAATGATGTTAAAAAATGGTTTTCTAGAACATATTTTCTGCACAACGGCAGAAATTAATCAAAAAATTCTCTTTTGAGTTGTGGGCGGGACTATTGGCATGCAGAAACTCCGCCCCCTTCCTTTCCCTTGTTGCTGAGAGCTCTCTGTTTACACTAGGACTGGGCTGATAAAATCGATTAATTGATGTGAATCGATCTTCGCTCAATAAATCAATAATCGATCTGTAAAAGTAGAGATCGCTCTAACCCAAAATGCAAAAGTTTGCTAGCCTGATGCTAGCGTAGGATCCCATAGGACGGCTAAAGCTAACGCTCTGTCGACCTAAACATATATTGTTGACTGAATGAACATCTTTATATGAAACTGGTTTAGGGGAATATTTTTAAAGTAACAATTTGTGGTCTAAAACACAGTTTTTTGCGCATACTTTCTTCTTCTTTTGGTAAACTGTAATGCCATAGCGCAATATTAGCTAAACGCCAAAATAGCCTAAAAAACAAAAAAGAGCCTAAATTAGCCAAAATAGCTAGCTTACAGCAAAAATATTAGCTAAACTCTAAATTTGCCTAAAAAACTGAAAAAAAATCCAAAATTAGCCTAAACAGCTAGCATGTAGCTGAAGTATTAGCTAAATTCCTAAACAGCCTAAAAAAACGAAAAAAAAAAAAAAGGTTTAAGTTAGCTAAAACAGCTAGCATGTAGCTGAAATACTGGCTAAACTTCAAAATAGCCTAAAAAGCCATAATAAATGTCCAAATAGTCCAAAAAGCTAGCAGAATACCAATATAATGTTCAACTTTACGACAATCTGACTCCATATTATATAAAGTAACGACTAATCGATCGTTAAATTAGTCAACGACTATTTTAATAGTCGATTAGTCGACTTATTGTGGCAGCCCTAGTTTAAAACTCCAAAAAACCTAACTTTAATTGGAAATATGTGCAATTTTAGAAATGTAGTTTGGATTTATTCATGTTAATCTTTGTCCTTTATTTGTTCTTTAATTGTCCCTACTTTTTAAATTTTTTTTTTACAAAGGCTTAACTTCTCATAATTTTAACCATTTGCGAGAAATAGCATAAAAGTCAATCGTTGTTGTTTAAAAATGCAAAAAAATCTGCCATATTTCTCTGTCTTATTGACAGAATCTGTGTTTCAAAGGTTGGGTCATTGCACGTGCCACCATGGTAACGATACGCCGGAGAGGCTGCAGTCCTCTCCTCTGCCTGTGGGCCTGCCTTTTGCCCCTGGTCTCCGGTCAGACCCACCATGAGCCCCGCCCAGAGGGTCGGCCCAAACTGCTGCTGGTGTCCTTCGACGGTTTCCGTTGGGACTACATCGACCGCGTCCCGACGCCGAACTTCCGCAGCATCATGGACGAGGGAGTGAAGGTGGAGAACGTGGAGAACGTCTACATCACCAAAACCCTCCCCAACCACTTGACTCTGGTGACGGGGCTGTACGCCGAGACCCACGGCATCGTGGCCAACGAGATGTACGACCCCGTCCTGAACCAGTCTTTCTCCATGGAGACGGACAGCGTCTACGACTCCAGGTGGTGGGAGGGGGCTGTGCCTCTCTGGGTGTCGGTCCAGAAAGCTGGACGGCGGAGTGGGGCGGCGATGTGGCCAGGGTCAGACGTGAAGATCCACGGTGTGTACCCCAGTCAGTACCTGCAGTACAACGCCTCAGTCTCCTTTGAAACCCGAGTGCAGAAGATCATTGAGTGGTTTTCCGCTCCGGAGGAAGAAGCCGTCGATTTTGGGGTTCTGTACTGGGAGGAGCCGGATGAGAGTGGGCACAACTTGGGTCCCCAGAGTCCCTTGATGGATGAGGTCATCGCAGGGATTGATGAGAAACTCGGCTTCCTTTTGAATGAGCTCAAGAGGTCGGGGTTGTATGAGAAAGTGAATCTCGTAGTAACGAGTGACCATGGGATGGCACAGCTGTACCCGGAAAAGATCATTGAACTGGACGAGTACGTGGAAAGAGACACGTACAGCTGGGTGGACAAGAGTCCAGTGGTGGGAATTCTGCCCAAACAAGGTAATGACCCGCTCTATGACAATTTTTTTTCTAAATGGTGGCTTTTCTATTACTTTTGTTTCCATAGCAACCATTACATTTTTCGGTCACTCGGAGCTAACAAACAGGCCTATGTAATTTTTAGAAGAATCTGCAAAAGTATGCTTTTAAATCTTCTTAGCAACGGAAGATTTTGTTAACCATATAACAGTTTTTCTAAATAGTGGCTTTTCTAGTAGTTTTACCTCCATAGCAACCATTACATTTTTTGGTCGCTTTGTGGTCAAGGACGGGTCTACGTAATCTTTAGAAGAATCTGCAAAAATTTAATTTTGGATTTCCTTAACAACGGAAGGTTTTGTTAACCATGTAACAGTTTTTCTAAATAGTGGCTTTTCTATTAGTTTTACCTCCATAGCAACCATTACATTTTTTGGTCGCTTTGTGGTCAAGGACGGGTCTACGTAATCTTTAGAAGAATCCGCAAAAATTTAATTTTGGATTTCCTTAATATCGGAAGGTTTTGTTAACCATATGACAGTTTTTCTAAATGGTGGCTTTTCTATTACTTTTGTTTCCATAGCAACCATTACATTTTTAGGTCACTCTGAGCTAACAAACAGGCCTATGTAATTTTAGAAGAATATGCAAAAGTATGCTTTTAAATCTTCTTAGCAACGGAAGATTTTGTTAACCATGTAACAGTTTTTCTAAATAGTGGCTTTTCTATTAGTTTTACCTCCATAGCAACCATTAAATCTTTTGGTCGCTTTGTGGTCAAGGACGGGTCTACGTAATTTTTAGAAGAATCCTTAAAAATTAAATTTTGGATTTCCTTAACAACGGAAAGTTTTGTAAACCATATGACAGTTTTTCTAAATGGTGGCTTTTCTATTACTTTTGTTTCCATAGCAACCATTACATTTTTTGGTCACTTGGAGCTAACAAACAGGCCTATGTAATTATTAGAAGAATCTGCAAAAGTACATTTTTAAATCTTCTTAGCAACGGTAGGTTTTGTTAACAATATAACAGTAATTTCTATTAGTTTTGTCCCCATAGCAACCATTACATTGGTTACAGGTCTCCCTTTGTGCATGTGGGGAATCTAACGTCTTCATCTGCATTTCTAGGGAAGCTCGAAGAGCTCTACAGTTTGCTTGCGGATGCAAACCCCAACATGGTGGCGTACAGGAAGGAGCAAATCCCCGAGCGCTTGCATTACCGGCACAACGTCCGGATCATGCCCATCCTGCTGGAGGCCAAGGAGGGCTGGACCATCATGCAGAACAGGACTGAACGCTTCATGAGTATGTTCTCAGAACTCATAAAGATATTTATATATAGATTTATATTATTTATATATAGATTCTGTCAAGGGACGGCTCTGATCTACTCTACTATTAACTTCACAGGCGGTTTATTTCTGTCCCTGAACAAAAGGGAGCACAGACAGGCTTTTTTTTTTTTTTTTTTTGAAAAGACAGTTTAGTTTTTACTTATTCTGAGCTTGGAAATCTTTCTCTTCAGTTAAAATTTAGCATATTTTTTCAAAATAAAAGCTCTGTCCATATATATATTATCTCTTGGACTGAACCCTGAAGGATTCTACAGACACCGTTCAGACCAGTAGTAGGGTTCCCCAACCTCTGAGCCACACACTGGTATCGGTCAGAGGGTTGCTTGGTACCGAGCCACCGACTCTAATCAGTGTTTCTCAATCTTCAGGATGCAGACCGGTACTCTGAATCCATTACCACGTCCAGTATGGTGTCCCATACTGCGTCCGGTACTGCATCCCGTACCGGGTCTCGAGGATTTGAGACCCGTGGTTTAATGGAAACAGCCAGCACATCAAAAAAACGACAAGCTGGGTATACCCAAAACGTCAGAAAGTGACGCGGAGGGGTCCCGAATCATCCGTTTATATTTGAGGGTGAGATATAGATTTAGAGATAATCTGTTGGTATCGAACCATATTTTTAGCCAATTTAGTTCTTTCTTAAAGTCATCTAGGTTTTTCATAACAATATAGTGTGGTATCATCTGCAAAATATATATTTTATCAAATCAGACACTTTATATAATTATTACACTGAGTGGACATCAGTAATACAGAAACCATGAGTCCTACTTCTCCTCATCCAAGATGTTTTTGTCTTTTCCTCAGTGGGAAACCACGGCTATGACAACACCTTACGTAACATGCAGCCCATTTTTGTGGCTCGTGGACCAGACTTCCAGCAGAACTATGTCAAGACCTCAATGCGTTCTGTTGACCTGTACCCTCTGATGTGCCACATCCTGTCCATCCGCCCCCTACCAAACAACGGCTCCCTCTTGAACGTCCAGGACCTTCTCTCGTCACAGCCAACCACCTTGGCCCCTACTCCCGCCCACCCACCTGCTCCTCCGAAGCCCAGCAGGTACTCCTACGCCCCGGTTGTGGGCTCTTTCATTGGCGTCCTAATGGTGCTGGGCTTCCTGGTGGTCTACATCATACTAGTGACTCTAAAGCAACAGCCCGTGCTAAAACACCGGAGCTGGGAGATGTCGCAGCCCTTACTGCAAGAAGATTTGCAACTGTAGTTGAGGAACCCGAAAGATTGTCATCCAATCCAGAGGAGTTGTCACTCCCCAGGGTACTCAGTATTTTCCAGAAGTTATCCTTAAATATTTCCCTTATCTCCTTAACAAGCTGTGCTGCCCTTTCTATTGATTTGTGAGGACCTGCACATGATCATGTAGCGACTAGCATACAAGAGTAAGAGAAGCATTTAAGGAATTTTCCTCTGGTACTGACTTCATTCAGATAAATCTTTCCGTGGGTTTTTAGTGGCTTTGCTTTGATTGTGAATTTCTCAACATTTTCATAGTCCGTAGGTGAAGAATCAATGGAATTTATCCTGTAATTCTGGTAAGTGTGCAGCCTATTTGGTGGCAAAAACTATGACTTGTAGAAAATCAGAGGATGACTTTGTCCAAAGCAAGCTTTGTTGCCAAAAGTGTGACTTTCCTTATGGGCCAGTTCATGTTTTCTAAGTATCCTCAGGGGCCATGTGGGGCCCTTTCAGGAAGCCCCCACATGGAGCTTGGAGATGTCACTAACGGGTTTGAACTTTTGAACTGGAATTAACTTTTTATTTTCCTGTTAGCACAAGTCAAATATTTTGGTTTGACTTCACTGGTGTGGCGTCTCTTTCTGCGTAGATTTGGAGCAGTCAGGCCACTGGCGTGATCTATCAGACTATCAGACTTTAGACAGTGCTGAATTTACGATGTAGCATTATTTCCTTGTTTTTAAACATCTTAAAAGGAAAACTTGTAGAAGTGACATCATTTTCTTCCATAACCCTTCCTAGTTTGTGGCTGGATGTCAGCCTTAGTCACAAAAACCCTTACAGGGGGATAAAATTTGGCAAAATTGGACAGTGCTGGTCACGCAGGTGACCCACAGGAGATATCAAGGTTACTGACCGCTCATGTTGATGCACATTTGTTCTACAGGCAAACACTCAAGGGTTGAGGTAGGTGAGACGCAGATGCAGTTTGACTGTTAGAAGTGAAGAAATTACACTATTAGAGTGCAGGTTGTGTTGGGGCACTTATCACCTGCACACCTGGTGTATGCAACATTTCCGAGTGGTCAATAAGGGGCTTGTACTCTCATTTTACTAAAGACTAGAGCAGAGATATACAACTCCAGGCCTCGAGGGACACATTCCTGCATGTTTTCCAACATACTCTGTTCTAACATTTCTTAATTGGTTAGACACACCTGAACCAGGTAATCAGTCATGACTAGGGCTTGGATATCTCAAACTCATGGTAGACACAGTGGCCCTCGAGGCCTGGAATTGCCTATCCCTGGATTAGAGTGTTCAGTAAGGACAGCAGCATCGCCTGTACATCAAAAGTACCTAGGAGTCTTACAAATACTTCACAGTACTCTTACCACAAACAAGATGCTGATAAATTCTGTTGTCATAATATCAATTGAGGTGCCTCAAGGGCACTGTACGCTACGTTCACACTGGGCTCGGAAACGCATACTCGAGCAACCACTATCAATGAAAAGTTTATTTAAATGTGTTCAGGTGTCACTACAAAAGTTTTTAAGTCTGCTTTTGGGTTCTACCTACAGAACCCGCGGCGATGGTATCAAAAGTTAAACAAGGTGGAACTTTGACCAATCAGGGACTCGGATTTGGTTGTAAGGTATGGGTAGCGTCTTTTTCAAAACAAGGAAGCACCAACCGCTTGAAAATTGATCACAATTACAGTTTGTGTCCGGCTGGAATTCAGTGACACCAAGTCGTTCACATATCGGAATGGAGCTGAGAAAGAAAAAGCCTGGAGTAAGATTGATGAAATTTTCTTCCAACTGTGAGGACATGCGCCACATATGACTGATGTGCATATAGCTTTACAGACACCTGTCCTTAAGATGGTAAATTGCGAAAACTTCCATAGCGCTTTACTATCTTCCTAGTCGACCCAAAGCACTTTGTCCCATTCACTCGTTAACACACACATTCACAAACGGATAGCGTCTCCGCTGCCGAACACTGGCGCCAACTTATAACCACCAGGAGCAATGCAGGGTGCAGTGTCTCGTCCGAGCTCTATCTTTGCACCACAACTGCCCCTATCATGATCAATATGGTGGAATGTGTGGAAAGCTGCCCGATGAAGAACAAAGGAGGTTGGTGAAATCCAGAAATTAGTATGGGTAGTGGTCAATGCTGTTCCTAAAGATGAAGGGGGTTGTAGAGCCTGGAAGAACAAGAAGATAACTACTATCAATAACTAGAGGCCAGAGTAATCTCTTAGCAGGTGTGGGTGCAATACTACTCGGCGTTAGTCTGACGTACTGGCGGGTGAGTGCAAGGAAAAAAGATCAGCACTAGCAACAATGACCAGGAGAGGGAGACAGAAGTCTTGCCAAACCTAGAGAGATGTGTCCTCTCCTCTCTGTGACCTTCCTTGGACTCTGAGAACCCTAAAAGCGTCAGTCTCCGTAAGGGTGCATGTGACTAAGGCTTAAGGGAAGGCACATTTGCATCGTCTGACCACACTCAGGATCCAAAACTACTTAGTAGAAACCATGAACTGGCTCTTATGATCATACCACAGGTAAATAAGATTGTTGTTTGAGCAGGGACAACATTTGTTGAGATGAAAAACTGTGCAAACACTCAGACAATCCTGCCTTCATGGCATTCAAAGTTAACCTGAAGTGTCGGACAGGATCCACACCCCGATCCTTCCCTCCACTTCCCTGAAAGTTGCAGAAATCGTGATCGGACAGCGTTCGACGGCATTTGATTCAGCTGACATTTTCAAATCTATGCAAAGCAGATTTGTATGTCACGAGGTAAAGAAGGACCAAAGTCTTTTTACTCCCACTTATCACGCCTGTGGTCTGAGCACTGACTCTAAACTTCCAACGCTGTGATTACTGTGGAATATTCTGAGAGATTCATCAAACATGCCGTGGTCACTGTTGCTTCTAAATATTTGCAGGAAATAGATGTTCAACTTAAGACTCACGCCTTGTTCAGTGAACTGATCACGTCACCTTTAGGAAGCTACCATTTGCCTTTAAACTGAACAGAGAAAATCTCTATAGTGTTCATTTCTATGTGTGCCATTCTGTCTTTTGTGGAGTTTGTACTCTTGCTCTGCCCTCATCTGCATCGGCTGTCACCGCCATCGCCATCACGTTCGTGAAATGTGAAGTGCAATTGCTCAGCAAGCTGTCGTAGAGGTTTTAGCTTTTGTTGTTCAGTTGAGGAAGCCTTTTGTTGGGCGGAGTTGCAAGAACCCCTCTTTTTGCACTACAGGGTTGAAATGGAGGCGCGTGAAGGGGTCATCGCTGGCGGCTTTTGACGGACGCATAGCCTGTAATTTGCACTCATAGTTTGCTGTTGCTGTTTTAAACAAAGTAGGTGACGCCTGTTTTAAAGACCCACTCCGATAAAAACGGGCTTTTGGTGTAGATAGAAAATGAACCTCAAAACTGTTTTTCTAAGTATTTCTTTATTCAGATCGCTGTGAATTAGGAGCAGATGAAAAAAATACAGTTTGAAAAAGATGACATTTGTGACGTGTATTATAGGCTGGGCGTGCCACATCCCCTCGTCGATGACTACATCCATGAACGTCTTCGCCATTTTTGTTTAGGTTAGGGGCACGGGGGGCTCTCAGCCAGTGAGAGTGTAAACAGAGAACTCTCAACATTGAGAAGGAGAAAAGGAGGTTGTTCCATGCTAACAGTCCCGCCCACAACTAATTGGCAAATTTCTGATGTACTATATCCTAAACTATTGTTATATTTAAATTTGCTATTTTTGTTGTACGAGTAATGCTAGGTTGGGGCTAGTGGGAGAGAGTGTAAACAGAGAACTCTCAGCATTGAGGGGAGGATTGAGGAGGTTGCTCTATCCCAATGGCCCCGCCCACAACTCATAGGCTAATTTTCTTTTGTCCTAATCTATGGTTATGTCCGAAGTCTTTCACTACCCACTACTTATTATACTATATAGTGCGTTCTCTGTTTTATACTGTTGTCTGAATTTGTAACTTTGAAATCGGCTCCTCTAGAAACTCCCCAGAATTCTCTGCAAAAATACGATATGCATCAATTCTCACTTGATTAGGAAATATAGACCACAATGCATTGCGTTTGTTGAAAAATAAATGTATTTAAAAAAAAAAAGTTTTTTATCAGGTTTTCACTATGCGAAATCGGTGATTTCATACTAACCGATTACCAAAAAAAAAGTAGTGAGCATGGTGTCCAAATTGTTTTTTTTTAAATCCAGGGTACAATATACAGATGAATTGGCGTGTGTATTGGCGATACGATGCATATCCTGATACATGTCTCACGATACGTTATGTATCGTGATATATTCCGAGACCAGAATCGTTTTTCCCTATTTTTTTTTAAAGAAAACGACTTAGAAAAAAAACTCTACCCGAAAATTAATACATCTTTCATTGTAATAAAATGATAAAATTAATTTTATTTAATGAAATATCGCGATAAATCAGCATATCGATTTTTTCCTACCCTCCTATTTCTTTAAGTAGAGGGTATACGTCCATAGCCTGTGCCCTAGAAGACGACAGTTTTTTTAATTTTGGCTAAAAATGAAACAAATTTGATCGGAGTGGGTCTTTAAACCTTTTTAATTAGCTTAAGTTTAGAACTAAAAAAAAAAAGATGTCTAATCCAAGTTGATTCACATACTTTCAGCACCTTAAATGCACCTGCTGTAATCCTGCCCTAAAAGAAAGACAGACATCACTGTGATAAACACTTTATACATCGATTGAGAGCATTTATATGTCCATTTTTGGATCATTTTAACCTTTTTAGTGAGAAGTGTTGTCTGATCGATCCCCTGAATTTCTTGGGAGATGGAAACCGAAATATATTTCAAAGTACTTAATTCTGAGATATTTGACACAAAAGAGATGTATAATTTTAATATTTCCTTGGATTTGAAATGTGGATCTTTAATATCACTGATAAATAACTATCTTTGCCATGTTGGTGCAGCTGTAAAGTCTTCTGGAAATAAAAAGACTTATAAGAAACAGTTTTTTTTTGTGTTGATATTTTTTCCTTTTTTAAAGAAAGCTGGAACGTTGTTCCTCGGTTGCTCACTGGACCCAAACGTCCTTGAAGGTGCAGGCCTCAGCTTCAGCATTATTCCTGCGTTAGCGCGGGAGACCAAAGGTCAGCGAGGAGCTATCATTGGAGTTTGCCCATGCGCTCAGTCAGTCAGTCAGTCAGAAGCAGACGGACTGTGTGCAGCTCCAGAGCTCTTTCTGCAGCAGAAGTTTACAGACATGGAGAGGATCTATGAAAACGCCGATCAGGAGGACGTCCGGGATGGAGCCGACAAAGAGCCCAAGTACGAGAACCCTCAGGAACCCGTTTATGAGAACACGGGCGAGCAGCTGTACAGCAAGGTGCAGATCCACACATCTGAAGAAAAAGAGCGCCACTCTCCGGACTTGATGGAGGTCAAGAACCATGAGGAACGCAGATCCTCGTCCTCGTCGTCCAGCGACGGCGAGGACAAAGCGGCGGAGGTGATGGAGGAACTGCAGCAAACGGTGGACGAGGAGAGCTCCAAGGTGGTCAAGGAGAACGAAGAGATCTCCAGAGCCTACGAAGAGATCGAAGAGGCACTCAAAGAGAGCGAAGAGGAGCCTGAGAAGATCTCTCAAGTCCATGAGGAGATTCAGGAGGCACTCAAAGAGGGCGAAGGAGATCTCAACGGTGCTGAGAAGATCACCGTAGAGACTGAAGTCCAGAACAGATCCAGACATTCGTCCGTCTCTTCTCACGACTCGTCCACTCACGGTGACCCGTGCGACGACCCGCCCGCCCAACCGCAGACCCCGGACGAGAACAACCCAGAGGACGGGGCGCCGACGGCGTCCGACACTGACCCGAAACCCGAGCAGCCAGACGAGCACAGCCTGAAAACTCTGGAGAACGTCACTTTAGAAGAGGAGAGGAAGGCGCCGGCGGATCCCGGCTCCCCGAACATCAGTCTGTACGTGAAGGTAAGAAGAAAAACTCCACCAGTAGACCGTTATTACATCTCTGTGTCATTCATTTATTAACAATGATGTCATTAAAATTAAGCTCCAGGAGATTTTTTTCTTATTAAAGGCAGTAAATGAAAAATGTTCTTTTTTTTCCTCCTTGACTTCAATCCAGTAACCGCCTGGTCTAATCATTAATCTGTTTTTTTAAATATCAGAAGGATCAGGGTTACACTGTAAAAAATGTAGCTCTCAAAATAAGTATAAAAAAAAAACAAATCTGCCAATACAAGTAGGAAAATTTATTTTGGTAAAATTTCTTAAAATAAGTTCAAAATAGAAGCTTTTCTACAAACATTCATATCTAAGTATATTCATCTGGTAATTGGAAATAAAATGTCTTTAAATAAGTTTCCTCTCTACATTTCTATTGATATATGCTTATAATCAGGGCATAGGCGACCGCCTAGGGCATCATCTGCTTGAGGGGCACCAAATTAGTTTTTTTTCTTTTTTTTTTTTTTAAACAAGGTAATAATTAAAACCATGAAAAAATAACATAAAAGTTTGACATAATAATTTAGCCCGGTGCTGCACCCTCCTTGTCTGACGCAGCCCCCTGTCTAAGCTAGGTGGGGGGGGCTTAGTGCTACTTTAAAACTTTAAAGATGAAAAGGCTGCAAAACAAGCCCTCAGGGACGGCTTTAAGGTCAAAGAAGAAAGGAAGAGGAGAAGAAAACAGACTCGTTTGTCTGTTTTATATACATTATATATACATTTAACTGCTTTGAAAAAAAAATACTCTTATTTCTGGTCGGAAAGAGAGAATTTAACTGACTATCTAGTTTCTTTTTTATTTTCCTTTTTTTAAACCCTTAAAAAACGGAAATCTTTAAACATTTAAACACTGAAGATGCCTTTCAAATGATATATCATGCTCAAACAGGGTTACTAAATGTTAGTGCGGCCACTTCCCAATGCAGAGGTTAGTGTATTAGCTAGGGAAAGGTACTATTATGTTAACGATTACATTTTAAGATATTATTATTAAATTATTGAGAATTAAAATTAAATTAAAAGCTACAATAGTCCAGCCATCTTTATTCATAAACCAATTAAAATAAAACTAGAAACAAACATTTCAAGATATATTCTTCAATAAAAAAAAATAAATAGGACTAAAGAACTAGTTTGATTTAAATAAGATGTTTTGACTCAAAATTCATTATCTTTCTACAATAATAACATAATTAAGTTATAATTTAGTTTCCTTCGTCTTCTTTCTTGTTTGTTTGTTGCGCATAAACATCTTAACTTTTCCACCCTGATAACAGAAAAACTTTAGATTGATGAGACAGATTTATAGAAATGTCTATTTTTACCCACAACATCTGTCAAGATATGAAAGAAATCCAAACAAATGGTTGTTATATGACTTTGTAGATTAGCAGAACTTTGTCATTGAACACTTTGTTAATAATCCACATCTATATAGATAATTTTAAACCCATCGGGGGCATTTCTGGCGTTTCAATCCATGTTAGAACAAGAGCTGCACACATTTTATTTCTTTTTTGCTATTTATTAACTATTTTTAGCGAAAGAAAAATATGCAGGATCACGTTATCTGATGTGGTTATAAAATAATTATGATAAAAAAGAGAGATAAAATCTTGGTTTTACTGCTTCTCTCTCTCTTGCTTTGTCTTATCTGAATGAATTAGCTCACCTGTTTGGGCCGACGGCTCCTCAGAGGAACAGTGAGTCACTCTGAAACAGCCTGGAAGACTTCAGCATCCCAACGTATTCATCAGTTCTGCTAAAACAGTTAACAGGAAGCTCAATGCAGACGTTTTGGGTTTCTAACCGTTTCAGTTAACTTTAATGACGAATGAATGGAGGATTCTGGTATCTGTTGTGAGTGAAGAGGCCTGACAATGCTTGAAAACATTTGGATAACCTATTAGCGGACTGTGTTAGCACAGGAAACACTCCCGTTCACCTTCACTCAGGCGAGATAAGAATGTCTGTTACTGTTTGATGCTCAGAGTGAATGATTAGCCCGAGGAGACAGAGACTTGGGTTCTGCTCAAAAGGACGCAAAATCCTGAGTTTCAGGAGAAAAATATTCATACATGATAGAATGGAGATCAGCAAAGTGTTTGGTTATATTTAAATGTTTAAAAAAAATGGGAGAAACTGCCAAAAAATAGATAAAGCTGTAATATTTTTAAATTTTTGTGACAAAACCCTATTTTTAGAGCTTTTTAAGTCACTATAATTCAAAACATAACTTTAAATTAGGAAGTAAATACATAATAGAAATGTTCAAAACCCATCTAAACTAAAAATTAAAGCTGTGTGGGGTTCTATGGTCCACGTTGCCCCTTTTTTACACAAGCAAAAACATTTTTTCCAAAATGGCGGCTTTTCTGTTGATTTTATCTCCGTAGCAACCATTATATTTTTTGGTCACCTGAGGGTGGCGAATGGGTCTGTGTAATTTTTAGATCAATCTGCAAAAGTAATTTTCTGTGTTTCCTTAGCAACGGAGGTTTTTCGTTAACCACACCCAGATTCCTAATGGAATCATGTCGTGTGTCATATCGTTTCGATCAGCTCGAAACAGCGATTCATGCCATTACAATTTCAGAACACTCTGGTGAAAATGTGCGAACAACAGGTTAACATCACTTTTGTGAGCTCGCCACGCTAATAGTGTTCAAAATGAGTAGCTTCCCAATAATGCTCGAGAAAATAAAAGATGATTGGTCGAAATCCATGAGGAGTTTAAATTTGTAGCTCTTTTTTTAAAATTCAAGATGGCGGCCTCTTCCCAAGGTCAAAGGTCAATGTAATTTTGGGAGTGGTTGTAGACTTAATCTGGTGGCGTGTGTTACATTTCAGAAAGATCGATCAAATTTCCTACTTTGCCTTGAAACAGTTGCCTAGGTCTTCCCATAATAGTTTCTTTAATATAACTGACTTATTTGATTTTGTTTCTTTTGTGAATTTAAAATCCGTATTTTTGAGCCCTATATGAGACTTTTGTTTTTTGACCTTCTCTTCCTCTCTTTTTTTTTTGTTTTGGAGGGCATTTGACCAAAATAACTTGTCCCGGATATGAAAAAATGTTGGTGATTTTTTCAGCGTGTGGTGGAGGCTTAAAAAACGTAAAAAAAAAAAAAAAGAAGAATGGCAAAAACAATCTGGTCCTTTACTTTTATGTCCCTTCAAGGGTTCCGTACAGAACTGCTGCGGGACATGTTATAATTTTCCTGTCATAAAGAAGATTATTTGGTGTTTTTAGGTTCCCAAAAACTAGGGGTGTGTATTGGTAAGAATCTAGTGATCCGGTACATATCGCTATGCACGTCTCACAATGCGATATATATCACAATATATCCTAAGGCTGCACCAGAGCAATATTTTCCCTTTTTTTTTTTAAAAGCATGATTTAGGAAAAAAAACAAAGTCAGCATTATAAATCAAAGCAAGTATCACCAAATTAACTATATGGGGTCAAATTGATGCTTAAAGTGAACGAAAAAACAGATTAAAATTTGAAAAACACAAGAATAACTGAAACAAAAGTAGAAAATAGAAAACAAGACATTACATTAGAAAACAAAAGAAATTTTGAAAAAACTTAAAATAAATAATAAATTTGAATAATGTGAAAAAATTATTAAGTAGTGAAAGCTGCTGTTTTAGAAAAATTAAAGTGAATATTCAGAAAAGCAAAAAAAAAAAAATAAATTCAAAACTCACATCAGCAGCTGTTTACTAATGGATGCATCAGTTTTAATGTGTCATTTTACATTCACAGTTTTTTTTAATGCAAGTTTTCAATATTTTTTTTTTCAAATTTACGATATATTTTTTTTAAATATTCACGTTTTATTTAACGGTTTCAATTTTTTTCAAATTTTAGATTTTTTTCAAATTTACGATGTTTTGTTTTCAATTTTAAAAAAATCTGTTACATTGTCTGTTTTTAAATGTTCAATCTGTTGTTTCGTTCACTTTAAACATAGAATGATGTGATCCCAGAATTATTGCAATATAAATATAAATATATATATATTTATATATCGCCAAATCGATCTTTTTCTACATATCGCAATATACCGCCAAATTGATTTCCCTCTACACCCCATTAGAAGTTAGGGAGTAAAAAAAGATTTCAGACATAGCGGTGTCCCAGAAAACCACACAGATCTTTTGTATTTTGGTTAAAAAGGGCAAATTCATAATGAAAGATCACAGGGAATGCTTTGAAAACCAATTAGAAAATGATCCGAGCGGATATTTAAACCTTTTTATTTAGCTTAAGTTTAGAACAAAAAAAAAGATGTCACATCCAAGTTAATTCACCTTTTAAAACATTTTAAATTGATACAAGTATCACCAAATGAAATATCATGATATATCGCCAAATCAATGTTTCCCGACAGTTTAAGCCGCATGTTGGCATGTCAGCCAGTAGAGGGAGCTCTTCTGGAGACTCTTTTTTTCTCGGTTAAAAGGATGCTTCCCTCCTCTTTTTGTCTTTCTTATTTTAAAAAGGACGACTCTCCATCTAATGAAGTAAATCCTGCTTAACCTCGTTTTCTGAAAGAAGCATTTCCCAAATGAATCCGCTCAAAAAGAGTCAAACACATGTCAGCATGAATTAAATATGGATGCTGCTGCCCCACTACCCCAAAACTCACTCAAAAATCGCCCTTTAATTATTTTTAAACACACTTTTAAAGATGTAAAATGTACATTTGGAGGAGTAAACAGGGACATAAACGATTCTTGTTTTTTATTTGCGGGTGTTTGGTTGCAAGCGGGGAGAAAGGGGCGGATGCTGGGCTCCACCCCCCCCAGTATAGCCTGACACCTGCTCTCTACTGCTGTGTCACAAAGATCTGCTCTGCATCTGGGTCCAAATCAGAGCCCACAAAAACACAGACAGAATCCCACCTGGACCACTTCACTGAGGGAAGAATCGACCTTCAGGATTCGTGGATCAGAGACGGGGAGGAGAATGAAAAGATCTGAGCTTTCCTGTAGAGGATGCAGACTCTCAGGATAAAAACGTCTTAAAGGACAATCGACAGCATGTCCACAGACAGTAAAGAGCCTGATATTGAACTTTTTGTGAAGGTAAGGATTTTGAGGATGTGTGTGTGTGATCAGGTGTAATGTAATAGTAAAGGTAGAGTTACGGCGTTGACCCGGGATTGTGATGACAGAGATACTGATGCTGGCAAGCCTCAGGTCTCCAGGTTCAGGATGCTGCACGGCATTACCGCTCATAATTAGATGATTTAATCACATTAAATTCATTTATTTGCTTTCCCAGAAGTAAAAATAATCATTTTATTATAGCAACCACTTATATAAATAAAAAAAACTGTAAAAATGGTTGTTTTTATAAAAATTGGTTCTGTTCTTCACAAAATATACTTATTTTTTAACAAATTTATTTTAAAAAAATCACATTTGTGCTGCATTTAATCCAGTTCACATTGAAACTTCAACCTTAAAATGAGTTGCTGCCATCTGAGATGTGACCTACATGGAGTCAAAACGCTTTTGGAGCAAAAACAACTCACACTTTCACTTTTTAGGTAAATTTATTTCAAATATTTACATTTAAAAAGTATCTTTTCCCGCTTTAATTAGCCCTTTTGCAAAGAAACTTCTCCAGTCGTCAGCACGTCTAGTTGAAGCCCGGCTTTTGTCCTCCATGTTCCAGAAGCTCTCCGCTCATTATCCGCGGTATTTTGTTACCGCCGCGCAAGTGAGCCCAACAATGCAGAGTCACGAGCGCCGCGGCATCAAAGGCCGGCTCAGCCGCTCATCTTTCTGCTTTATTCAGCCTCGCCTCTTGTTTGGTTCTGTTTTAGAAACCAGAAAGTCTGACCGGATAATGACCGAGAGGTCAGTGCACCTGTGGGGGCGGCGGGGCCTCGCTGTCCGGCGCTTTCTGCCCCAGCGGCCAACGAACCAGCTGATGGAATGAATACGCGGCCGATCCGGTGTCACGGATCCGCATGCCGACACGCGATATCGCGGCATGAGGACGCAACTGCGCCCCATTCCCTGAATTATGCAAACAGGAAGTTTCTGATGCTTTTGAGTAAACAAAACTATGAAAATGAAAGCAGAAAGACGCAAGAGGAGAACTAAAACCAGAGATTTGATTAGAAAAAGTGACGATAAACGTCCAAATAAACCAAATTTAAATGTCCTGTATTAAAAGGAAGACATTATTTTGCTATTGTTCTTTCTTTCTGCAACTTTGCGTCAACATTTTTCCCAAAAACTCACCTAGTAATTATTTAAAATGAATTTTGGACATAAAGACGAACCCCCCCCCCCCCCCCCCCCAAATAAAACTGACATCACGAAAAGTCAAAAAATAACAAAACGATGTTCTAAAACCTAAAGAAAAGTCCAAGGAATGCCCAAAGTAAAAACGACAATTATGGGATGGACACAAGGCCTACGCCTTGGCAGCCATTTTACTGTGAAATTTGTTAATTTATATGGGAAAAGGAAACTTAGACACAAAATATGAAGTCTCTTGTTGACCTTTGACCTAGAAAAGTGGCTGCCATCTTGAATTGAAAATAATTCCAATAGGGCCTTCAATCGATCCCAACTTCTTTAACATCATTCGGAAGCTACTTGGAAAAAATAATGTTGGTTTTAAAGTTTACCGATTATGAATGGCGTCAGCTCGCAAAATTTTGTTTACATGTTGCTAGCACATTTTGTCCCGGATTATTGTGAAAATATAATTATATGATTCGTTGGCTGAAGCTGAACAAAATGATATGCTATACACTATAACAACATAAGCAGTGTGGGCGTGGTTAACGAAAAACCTTTGTTGCTAAGGAAATCTGAAAATTTACTTCAACCGATTCTTCTAAAATTTAAATCAACCTTTTCGTCAACCCCAGGTGACCAAAAAATCCAATGGTTGCTATGGCGGTAAACCAACAGGAAAGCCGCCATTTTGAAAAAAGGGAGTTTTTTTTAGACGCATGTGTAACGTGTGCCGGAAACTCTCACTAAAGCCTCGTTCACGCGGTCCAATCTGGTAAGGAGTAGAATTTATTGATGTTTGGAAGAAGATGGAAGAAAACCGCCGTAAAGAGGAAAATGGAAACCCTAGCCTAGCGCTACTGTTTATTGGTGCTATGTATGTTGCAACAGCAGCTCCAGCTCAATGTCCGGTACCGTTTATTGGGTCTATTTAGCAATGGAAACGCTCAAAACACCGGATCAAACCGGACCACTCTGGAAACAAGGGAACCATAACTGGTCTGTGATTGGAGTGAACTTCAGTAAATTGAGTAAAAGTGATGTTAGAGTGAAGTACAGACCTCATTAGCAGATAAATTGCTGGTTAATTGTCTCAAAATGTGGGAAATATTGTAAAATCCTGGAATCCACTTTGTGTTTGCTTGCAGGCCGGCAGTGATGGAGAAAGCGTCGGGAACTGCCCCTTCTCTCAGCGTCTCTTCATGATCCTTTGGCTCAAAGGCGTGGTCTTCAACGTCACCACCGTGGACCTCAGGAGGTCGGCGTTTCTCTCTACACGACTTGCCGGGAGGGGAAAAGGACTTTTCGGTGCCGACCTTTTTTCGTTCTCTGCTTTGCAGAAAGCCTGCGGATCTGCACAACCTGGCCCCGGGGACACACCCGCCGTTCCTCACCTTCGATGGAGAAGTCAGGACAGACACCAACAAGATCGAGGAGTTTCTGGAGGCTACGCTCTGCCCTCCTAAGTAGCTACATTTCAGATATATTTCAATATTTGAATGATCCTTCAGTAGGACTGTGAACAGGTTTTCGTTGCTCTGATCCCCTAAATCTCTTTCACAGCCTGTAAAGTTCTTTACATTAGAGTTTGGAACTGGCTGTGAGGCTCTAACACCGTTTAGACGTGAGCTTAGCTCCAGTCCAGGTGCTAATGCCGTCCAGATGTTTTGGCCTGATGGCACCTCCCGCCTTTGTGTGCTCAGGTATCCCAAACTGGCCGCCAGGCACCGAGAGTCCAACATAGCTGGAAATGACATCTTTGCCAAATTCTCAGCCTACATCAAGAACACTAAACCTGAGGCCAATGACGGCAAGTTTCTCTCAGTAGTTTTTACGTTTCTCCACTAGGTCGCAGCATAGTCACATATTTAGGAGCTGGTTGGTTTGCAGTTGTGCCGCCCTGTGTGTCAGCTTCTGTTGTCTCCAGCTCTAGAAAAAGGTTTGACCAAAGCCCTGAAGAAGCTCGATGACTACCTTAGCAGCCCTCTGCCGGATGAGGCCGATACAAACAGCTCCGAGGAGGGCTCCGGCAGAAGCTTCCTGGACGGGAACGAGCTCACGCTTGCAGACTGCAACCTCCTGCCCAAACTGCACATCGTCAAGGTGACGGAAAAGACGAAAACCACCGGTTGTTTTAGCAGAAAAACAAGATTTCAATTTATTTTGAAATACAAGTTGCAAAAACGTAACCAGGTACTTTAACTGCACAAGATCTTCATCAAATTTTACACACAGGTTAAGTCTATAACCAATACGGTTTTCATTGACCTTTGACCTCAGGTACAGATCACTGTCTTGTGTTGGAAGAAAAAAAAACTAAAAAAAATCACCTTTCCATATGTTTAATCTTATATATATACACATACATATACACTGTTAACAAAAATTAAAGGAGCACTTTAAAGAAACACACTAGATCAGGGGTATTCAACTCCAGGCCTCGAGGGCCACAGTGTCTGCATAATTTCCAGATATCCAAACTCTACTCATGACTGATTACCTGGTTCAGGTGTGTCCAACCAATTGGAGCATGCCAGATCCGGGTATGTTGGAAAACCTGCAGGAATGCGGCCCTCGAGGCCTGGAGTTGAATACCCCTGCACTAGATCCATCAGATCTCAATATGAAGTTGGATTTCTATCCAAATAACAACAGGACAGAGTCTTAGGAACGAAAGGATGCCAAGTCTTTTGATGGAAATGAAAGTTTTCAGCTACAGAGTGAAATGAAGATGTGGCAGGATAGTCCATTTTCTCCAAAACTTGATTTCTGCAACTCTAAATGCTTTTTCGTATCTTGTGTGCCCCCCACGAGCTTGTATGTATGCTTGACAGCATGCTCCTAATGAGACGACGAATGGCCTCTTGTGGCATTTCCTCCCTGAGCTGTTGTACAGTCTGAGGAGCAACCTGGCGGCGCCTAATGGACCCAAACATAATGTCCCAGAGATGTTCTATTGGGTTAAAGTCAGGGATGGTGAAGGCCATTCAGTGTTTTCAATTCCTTCATCCTCCAGTACTGCCTGCAGACTCTTGCCACGTGAGGCCGGGCATTGTGGTGCATTAGAGAAACCAGGACCTACTGCACCAGCGTAGGGTCTGACAATGGTTGAAGATTTTCATCTGGATACCTTATGGCAGTCAGAGCACCATTTCCTAGACAGTAGAGGTCTGTGCGTCCCTCCGTGGATATGCCTCCCCAGACCATCACTGACCCACCACCAACCTGTCATGTTGAACCACGTTGCAGGCAGCAGAACGTCTCCTCGTCTTCTCCAGACTCTTTCACGTCTATCACAGGTGCTCAGGGTGAACCTGCTCTGGTCTGTGAAAAGTACAGGGCGCCAGTGGAGGACTTGCCAATTCTGGTGTCTTGAGCAAATGCCAGTGGAGCTCCACGGTGCTGGACAGTGAGCACAGGCCCACTACAGGACGTGGGCCCTCAGCCACCTTCATGAAGTCTGTTCCTGATTGTTTGGGTAGAGACATTCACACCAGTGGCCCTCTGGAGTCATTCTGTAGGGCACGAGCAGTGCTCAGCCTGTTCCTCCTTGCACAAAGGAGCAGGTATGGGCCTGCTGAGGGGTTGAGGACCTTCTACGGCCCTGCAGCTCTCCCCAGAATAACCAGCAGTCTCCTGAAATCTCCTCCATGTTCTGGAGATTGTGCTGGGAGACACATTAAACCTTCTTGATGTGTCATCCTGGAGATGTTGGACAACCTGTGCAACTTCTGTAGGGTTAAGGAATCTCCTCATACTACCGGTAGAGAGAATTACACAAGACAAAATCAGCAGGAGTGGAAAACCAGACAAAAAGATCCAGAGGGAGAAACTTGAAATGACCTCCACATGAACACCAGTCCTGTTTGGAGGGTTTTCTCATTGTTGCCACTGAAGTGCACCTGTTGTTAATTCATGAACACCAACACAGATGAAACGGATGAACGAGGCCCTCAGCTGCTGAACCAACAAGAACATTATCAGACAGGATTCATTCAATTCATGCCAGGACCAAGAAAAAAGTGTTCTTTTAACTTTTGCGAACAGTGCACATATATATATATATATGCAAATTAATAAAACATAATGAATTCATCAATATCTATTAATAGTCCTCAGGCGTCCTGCGTTATAAAACTCCCTTTAAAACAAACTTAAACTTTTTTTACCTTGTTGTTTTTATAACATTACATCTACAATGTTCAATCTCTGTTGTAAAAAAAGTTTGTTAAAAATTTTGGGCTTTCTGCAGCAAAAAGAATCACATTGTTCCAGACAGAATTTTCTGTTTATGCATGATTCTATGTGTTGTTTGTGAATATAACAATGAAATATGACAAAATAAAAGGTAGTGTTGCATAAGTGCAGCTGTGCTGATTAAAGAAATACCAAATAAGCAACCAGGTAGTCTTTAAAATTGAAATTACAGAAGTAAAATAAAATAAAAAAATAAATAAAGTTTTTATAATATAAATTATGAGGTTCCAATGGGTTCAAAAGAAAACGTTTAAAATGTAAAATATTGGATGTTATTTCAAATTATGATTATTTGCAGATAAAATATTAATCGCGATTAATTTTTTTCAGATTTGCGATTAATTACTTCATTGTTTAATCGGTTCCTGGCTCTAATATATATAGTACTTTTGTGTACTTTTTATGTTTTATTAAAAACCAAAAACTACTTTTAGGCTTTCTTCTTTTTTTTCCTTTTTTTTTTTTTATTTTTATTGATCCGATGATCTGAACTTTGACCCCAAAACTGGGACACGAGACGAACCACGAATTTGTGATCCGTTACTTAATAAACTCCAAAATTAAATTTTTAATTAAAATTTTAAATGCACAGAAATTTAGTCAATTGATTTTTTTTTTGTGCTAATTTTCTACTTATTCGGCAGTACGCTAACAGATGATTTTCTGTTCTAGGTTGTTGCTAAGAAGTACCGTAACTACGACATCCCGGCGGACATGAAGGGGGTGTGGCGGTACTTGAACAAAGCTTACGCCCGGGACGAGTTCACCAACACCTGCGCCGATACCGCCGAGATCGAGACCGCCTACAAAGACGTGGCGAGGAGACTGGCCAAGTAGCTCTGAAACAAACGGTCCTGGTCCTGGTCCTGGTCCTGGTCCCGGTCCTGGTCCAGGTCCTGGTCCCGGTCCAGGTCCTGGTCCCCGTCGGCCGCTGAGCAAGAGATCAATCAAACCCACCCGAGCAGAATCAAACGCCGCCATAAAAGCTTCGCCTTTTCACTCAGAAGTGATTGTCTGTATTTATTTCTCGTAACACAAAGGTCTCTTTCAGACAAACTCCGACACACGGCCAAATATTTTACTAGCTGCTGATGTCGAGGTCGTTCTCTTTATTTATTCCCGAATCCACAGAAGTCTAGTCTGACTCCAGTGTTTATTATCAATCTCTGGCTCCCGGGGAGACACCTTGTTTCATCTGTGATTGATGATTAATGCTAAATATGTGTTGAATATGACCCTTCTCAACCTGCAGTTTCATTTCGATCATCAATCATTACCTAAAGTATTGCTCTCCTGGTTTTTTTTTTTTTTTTTCCCCGAGCTTATGCGTGTCTTGAGATTCACTCCGGCCTCAAATAGAGACTTTCTCTCACTCTTTCAGCGAGAACGAACTCCGGCCAGAAGTGAAGGCTTTAACAGAACAACGTTTGTGTTGGACGCGCTCGCATGTATTCAAACGTGATATAGAACCCTTCAGAACGCTAAAAAACCCCCTTCCACCCACGCCAACGTCACTGATAGACTCGTTTTGACAAATGCATCACAGCTCCAACAAAAAGCTTATTAGCGCTCACTCCAAGTATTGATTTTGTCTTAAGTTACCGCATGATATTACAAATGGAGAGACTATTTATTTAGCAGGCCCAATCAGGCCTGATTGGGCCGCGCCATTAGAGCGGCGATGAAAAGGGGGTCCAGGGTGGCCGGTCCCCCCGATGGAAAGCTCGTTCTTCCGCCGGGATGAGTCTATTTAAAAACCCTGAGGTTTCTGTGCCCGCAAAGAGGAGAACGGAAACTCGTCTCCGGGCTTATCGTCTTTGGCCGCCGCCGCCGCCGGCGCAGCAGCGAGACTTCCTTGAAGGGCCGTAATGCTCTCGTGCGGTTTGGACAAACACATGATACGAAACCGGAGCACGATGACTGAGAGGCAAACGTCTGCAAATAAAATAATATTTTCACAGATCGGCTCCTGCCTTTTTCTTTCCCAGCGACACGATCGCCGGGCGCAGATACCGTCACGAGTTAAGTGCGCCTGACTGAGCTGATCAAATCCAGGGGCGCAGGTTTGTTTCTCCATCCACAGCAGAGAGAGTGATGACCGCTGACAGGCTTAAATAGAGGCTTCCATGCCAAGGATCAAACGCCATCCCTCTTCTCCACTCTCTCATTAAGACGGAAAACCCGAGCGCCGCCATCCGATCTGTCTCCATATTTCCTCAAAGGAGTCTCAACTTGAAAGATCTGCGCCTGTCGGATTTACAATGGTGGGCGAGCGGTGTTTACCGAGACGCGGCCCTGCCAGAAACAACAGTCAAAGAAAATAAATGGAGCCTGCCTAGTGTTTCCACAGGAGTAAGGAAATATGGAGTGAGACTTGTGCCTTGCTGTTTGGTAATTAGTACCTAAACATCCCTGTCCTTGAGTCCCATCGCTCACATCCAACATTTCTGCAAGCTGGATAATATACAGTGGAGCATTAACGTCAAACACGTCTGGTCGTGGGGTCTGGCACGCCACATTAATATGTTATTACACTCCCAGTGGATCTGCCAGTGGCTGGCCTTGGCTGAGCCACCGAACGGCCTGACGGGGACTCACACACAGCCCGGCTTTAGGAAACCCTTTCAGCTCGGGCATAAATTGTGTGAATTAAGTCTTGCTTGGAGACCTCGGCTGATTAAAACAAACTGCTCGGCTTGACGTTTGAGGACCCACCAGGAACAAGCCTGTGATCCAATTAAGGGCCAGACCTGCAGTTTTCAGAAATGTTGCCATAAAGGCCTCAATGCTCCATGAAAGTCAGATTTAGCTGCAGCTTACCTTAGATGTTGCACCTGGGAAGCGCTTTCATGAGAGTTTTTACTTTGTGTGCATTTCCAAAATGTTTTTTTTGCTTTTAACAACACATTAAAAATGCCCCAAAAAATGTTTTTTAAAGGTGGAACAAACCATATTCAGCATTTTTTGATGTAATGTAACAAAAATTATAAAAACTTTCCATTTCCTTTCTATTAACTTTCTTCTTTTCCCTGCATTTATCCCTCCAAACAGAAAGTTATAATGTAATAAAACAGTTTTGTTACTTTTGTTCGATGATGTCATCAAAAATCGCCGGTCCACTAGCGTCAGCGCGGAGCTTCCAGCGCTTGAATATTCATAACAACAGCAGTTTTATAACTTTATAAAGGTCATGCTACAACAAAAAGTCATTATTTATATTTAAATGTAAACTTTTGGGGTTCAGAGCGCACCCACGTGAAGAAAAGTGATTTTACCCGCAGTTTACCCCCGCGACGGTGGACTTTGGACTCTTCCATTAAGAGGGTTTTTTTTTTTTTTATGCTGTTTTTGAGTTTAGCTAATATATCAAATACATGCTAGCTGTTTTGGCTAACCAAAGTTATTTTTTTTGTTTACTTTTTAGGCTAATTTGGCATTTAGCTAATATTTTAGCTTCAGCGTTTTTAGCTATCAGCACTAGCATCTTCAGAGGCTAAATTCAGCTTACAGCATTCACACTAGCATTAACGATGGTAAGAGGACAAAATCCTAAACGCACTTTAGGTCGTGGGCCGAACAAGATAAGCATTTACGCTCTGTAGACCAGGGGTCACCAACGTGGTGCCCGCGGGCACCAGGTAGCCCTCAAGGCCCCCACAAGGTGCCCTCAGGTCTCTTCTAAAATTAACACACTTGTGAGCAACATCTAAAATTAAATTCTGTTGATATTTTTTGCATTTACATAGATTTAAAAATGAAAATGTCTTACAAATATGTTGATGACACATGAACTTTAGATAAGTTTAGGTGACCTCTGACCTATTCCAGTTCAAAGATCATTAATTTTGTTGAAAATGTTGCAGATTTGGTCTTTAGTTCAAAATGTGACACAATTTGTTTAAAAATGTGTAAGTTGATTTTTCTTTAACATTACATGATTGATTAACATGGTACAACACATGGAAAATGGGACATTTTTCCCATGAAATCTAAGCGAACATCTGAAAATGTAACAATTACTGAGATTAATAAAGTGCTGAATATTGATATTTCTTTCCTAGCTTGTTGTCTTTTTTGATAATTATAGTGAGAAATCAGTGTCTTTACGTAGAGGAGGATCATTATTAATAATATTTAACTAACTATAACTAGACAAAATTTGTTATTTAAAAATGGTAGCCCTTCGAATAACTAAATACCCATGAAGTAGCCCTCAAGTTCAAAAAAGTTGGTGACCCCTGCTGTAGACTCATTCGCCAGAATATCTTTATTTTATACCCTTACAGGACACCGTAGTTAGGAAGTTAGCTGTTCGCCTGAGAGCTATTATATGTGATGTACGGTCGCTGCATCTCATTAAAAGGCTGTGTTTACGTTCCACACTGTGTGATCCTTGACTCGCACAAACCTACCAAGATTTGAGAGAAATCTACACACTCTAAAACTACATTTTTGAAACTTAAAATCCATAACTTTTTATTACAGGCTAGATATATAGCATTACCCGTGATAATATTAGTGTGAATGCTGTAGGATGAATTTGGCCACTGAAGATGCTGAAATTAATAGCTAAAAACGCTGATAGCTGAAATCACTGAAGCTAATACCCAGCTAAAACATTAGCTAAATACCAAATTAGCCTTAAAAAAAAAATCTTAGGTTAGCCAAAACAGCTAGGAAGTAGCTGAAAAAGTAGCTAAACTCGAAAACAGCCAAAAAAACTGAAAAAAGCCTAAATTAGCCAAAAACAGCTAGCATGTAGCTAAAATATTAGCTAAACTCCAAAAAAAGCCTAAAAAATCTGAATATATGCTAAAATAGCTAACAGAATACAAATTTTTTAAACTGAAAAACATAAAAATGAATAATAAAAAGGCAGAAATATTAAATGACTTTCAATTTTTTACTCTATAAGTTAAAGATAAATGCAAGATAATATCGGGCCATTAATAACAATAAAATAAAACAATCTGGGACACGTGTGATTTAAATTTAAAAAAAAAACGACACAGATGGAAAACAAACATGGCGGGAGAATGTGAGGATTTGACCTTTTAGTGACAACAAAATCCTGCTTTCCGTCATCCTCACCCGAGTCTTCACGGTAACGAGTGACATCCGTCATCCTCGAAAGGGTGACGTCTGAGCCCCGTCAGGAAGCGACCAATCCCAGCACACCGGATCGGGTTTAAAAAGCGGGCCTCCTCCGGTCGGAGACGAACAGCGTCTCTGAGAGTATCGGGTTCTCCCCGACGCTCCTCCGCTCGCCCGTCCTCCGAGCTCGCCGCGGCTTGCGGTGGAGCTCGATGGGGATTATTGATCCGCCTGGCGTGCGCCTGCGGTTTCGCTGAAAGACTGATGACCTCAACAGAAGAAACTCTTGGCGGCGCGTCTCTCCGGTCTTGGATCCGCCTCCCCGACCTGGACGGGTTGACTATTTTAGTCCCGAGGTGTATCGAACGAAATAATCTCCTTAAAACGAGACGCTCTGGAAAGGAGAGCGTAACCATGACAACAGAGTTTGCTTGGATTCGATGGTTAAGCTTGGGTTCCAGTCGTGAACCACACGAGGATGTGGACGCCGTGCTAATTATGTGAGATGTTCGGCACCGGTACTAAAAGCGTGCCACCGCTTCTGAACCGGGTTCCAACATAAGTTGTGCTTTCAGTGTCTGTAACCACAGAGCGGTGACCGGGCCCACCATGCGACCGCACTCACTCCACATGTCTGACATGTCTGGATGCAGCTCCGCACCGTCAGCCGGAGGGAGGGAGGGAGCGCGCTCTATCACTGCGAGCTGTAAATCATGGCTTCGCCTGCAGGAAACACGTAGCATTTGATTTTTCCAGCCGTAAACCGCAGAAACCTGCCTCTGACACGGCCGGGATCCCCGGAGACGGAGAGGATGAAGGCCTAAAGTGGAAGCAGACGCGATGGCGGACGTCCTTCATCCCCGTCGGCCTCTCTGTCTGCCACATGGACGCGGGATTGGCTGAGAATCTAAACACAACATTATCAGATGCATGATGTTTACATTTTCAGTTACTCATCATTTAATTCTATAAAGTTTTCAGCCAAGATGTTCACGTTTTCAGAAAAATCTGACTAACTTTGTGTCTGTGATGGAGAAAAATTCCTCGGAAAAGTGTTTGTGGAAAGATGTGCAGTCAGGTTCACATGACTGTTTGTGAGTGAGTCATTGTTGATTTGTGCGTAAGTTTGGATTTTTTTTTTCTAACTTGTCCAACAGCTGAGCAGACAGATACAGGCTGAGAGCCTCTTGTGTTGGACAGATTTTACTGTTACAACAGGAGTTTATTGAGTATAAACTCCTGCTGTATTTCAGGCCAAACTTTATTTATGTTGATTATGTTTGTTTTCGTTTTGTTGGACCGGACGGAAAAGAAGAAGAGGGGAGGGGGGGGCAAAAGAGGGAAGCAACATCATAAAACAACCAGGTCTAAATAATAAACGAGAATGTCTACACACACTGTAGTTACACTCATACCTGTTGGTTGAAATAGTCTCCACATTTAATCTTGTCAAAATGTACAAAATACAACTGCAGCTAACAGAATTAATCATACAAACAAACAGACATAAAGTCTTTTATTCTGTCCTGGATACTATTAGTGCAAAGGTGAGCCGACACCTGTGCTCAGGTGAGTGTTTATGTTTTGCTAATATGGATAATGATAGACAGGACCCCCCAACTCCCGCCAGGGAGCTGCATAGAGAATCCGCCCGCCGGGCAATACCGCCAAACATCCAGACCAAGGGGCGCGGGACCGCCGCAGAGGCCCCCCCACCCGACAGCAGGAAGGCACAGAGAGTACAGGCCCCAGCCCAGCCAGAAGAGGAAACATCCCCCCCCACGCGCCAGGAGGGCCAACGCGAGGCCCAACCCCCAGGGAGCTCCCCAACCGCATGAGAGTAACCCACCATCCCCCAGCCCCACCCCAGGTACGAGCCAGGGCCTCCAAGGGAGACCTACCCCATGCTCCAGACAACTGCCCGCCCCCGCTGTGGGAGGTCCAAGGGATAGCAAGGAAGGGGCCACCCACCCCCGTCGAGAAGAGGCACACCCAAGAGAAACGGAGGTCCCAGAGGATTGATGTAAACAAGGCCCAACCAGGCTCACCCACAGTTGGTGTTCCTAGAGAGGTCCAGTTCTCAAGAGCAAGGACCGGAATCTGCACCACCCAGACCTGGACACCCCCAGGCTCCGATGTGGTTTGATCCCCTGCTCAAGATCTTTAATATCGGGGACCCCACTCTATGTGTGGAGAGGAGGCCGCCGGGCCCAGGAGACCGGCACCCAAGAGGCAACACCACCAGGCCAAGGGTTCCCATCCCCCCTCGCCAGGGATGGGGTAGGGGACAGAGGGTCGAAGGTCCCACCTTCCTTGTGTGATGCATGCGTGTTTGTTTGTTAGAGTGTATATTTTGAGGTGTTAGAGGTGTGTGTACTAAAGGGTGCAGTTAAAATTGGTGAGTAGGGCCTTGACAGGACATCTCCTGATTGCTCACAGTGATGCCCCGTCACCCTCTCACCAATCACCCTACATGTCTGTGGTGCAGTTAAAATTGGCGGGAAGGGTGCTGAGAGGACATCTACTGCTTGCTGCCCCCCCCATCAAGGGTCCTACATGTCTAAGGCGTGCCCCCCACCCCCGCAGGGGGAGAGGAGCCAAGAAGGAGCCAGTCCCAGGGACACTCGCCCCAAAGCCCCTCTCCTGTGGGTGCTTTTTTTATGCGGAAATCTTGATTTGTCCACATAACATGGGATTAGTGTGTAACTTTGGATATGTGTCTAGTTTTGGATTAGTTTGTGCGCTTAACATATTTCTGGTGCAGTTCATGATTTGTGCCTAAAATATTGGATTTGTGCTTAACTTTAGATTTGTGTGTTCGTAATTCTTGATTTGTTATTCATACAAAATATATTTATACATTAGGATCAAGCATATAAAATTAAAAAAATATAAAATTCAGTTGAATTTACACATGCACATCTTAAAGGGGCCCTACCATGAAAATTCTACTTTTTGAGGTTTTAAATGCATTTTACTCTTCATTCCTCACCCAAAGCGGTTTATTGATCTGTTCGTGTATTTAAGAGAAATCCTCTAAAAACCTGCAGAAAACGAGCGGTTGGAAACGTGCCGACGTCAGCAAACCTTAAAAACCTACGCACGTGCAGTTGTGTTGTCATCGTGTCACATTACAAATGTTTGGGGGCAAAAACACCTTTGAGAAACAGAAAAGTGTAAAATAAACTTGCAATAACTGGCAGATGAATCAAGAGTTCTGATGAAAGAATGTGTTGAATCCATCATTCCACAGGAGAAAATCAAACCCTTGAATGATCAGATCCTTCAGATCTAAAAATGTAGAAGAAACATTCTCCAGAAAAGCAGAATTTATCAATTTCAGATGAAGAATCTAATAAAAGGGAAAATCCTTCACTGTGCTTGCTTTACATCAGGGGTGTCAAACTCATTTTGATTCAACCCGTCTGATCTGAGAAGCTAATATCTCACAAACTCCTAAGAATACTAGTAATTTGTGTACAGAATATGTCAAATATCAATACAAGTTTGACTTTTCTTCACATTTGTGTTTGTCTGGGATGATGGTGAAGGACCCAAACTTAAAACATGACAAACCCAGGAGAACAAACCAGTGATCTGACAATGAGAAGTGAAACCCAGACACTTAAATCCACTGAGCTTGATGAACTGAATGAAAGCAGCTGTGGAGGATTAACCTGATCGTGGAGAGACTGACAGGAAAACAGAAGATGACCAAACTCAAGCACTGAATCATGTCAGGATTTAGTCAAAAATATGAATGTTTTGTATATTATAAATAGTTAAGTGTAAAATTCAGATGGAATTGTGCTCTTGTGAAATCAAATGGATCCAATATTAATATTTACAGCTGTAAAAAAAGGCAGAAAAAAGTAAATTTTTTGAGAATATTTAGTAAAAACAAAAAAAAAAACAACATTTTTTATCTTTGTTCAAGGATATTTGTACAGCAGACTGTTGTTTTGGTGTTTTTTACTATTTAATTTGTTTTATGGGCTGCACGGTGGCACAGTGGTTAGCCCTCTTGCCTCACAGCAAGAAGGCCCCGGTTCAAATCCTGGCTGGTGGATCAGAAACATCAACTGGGGTCCTTTCTGTGTGGAGTTTGCATGTTCTCCTCGTGCATGCATGGGTTCTCACCGGGGACTCCGGCTTCCTCCCACCGTCCAAAAACATGCTTCATAGGCTAATTGGTTACTCTAAATTGCCCCTAGGTATGACTGTGTGAGTGACTGTGTGCGCGAATGTGGCCCTGCGACAGACTGGCGAACTGTCCAGGGTAAACCCTGCCTTCACCCATCAGCCGCCGGGATAGGCTCCGGCATCCCCGCGACCCCGAAAGGGATAAAGCGGCAAGGAGAATGAATGGATGAATGTGTTTTATTAGTTTATTCTTTTTATTGTATTGTTTGTGATGAGTTTTTTGTAGCATTTCATTTTACACTTTTAATCTAATTTTATTAGATTTTCTATACGTTTTTATCTTCTGTCATTGGACAGCAATTTGGATCTTTACAGGGAAATTTAAGTGCTTTATAAATGCAGTTTAAAATCATTATTAGCATTTTTTAAACGTCTTAAATGAATTTTAAAGCTGTTTTTGTTTGTGTTTGGTGCTGTCCGTGGTGCTGACACTTTCCTTTTTGCAGTCGTTTCTCTCTCATCTATAATACCTAACGTGTCGTCCCGTTCAGACTTTTTACTTTCATAAGCGCTCTTTCATAAAGTCGTGTTCTTCTCTTTATGGCGTCAAATGTTTCCAAACACAGACACGCTTTAGTTCACAAATAAGTTCTGGTGCCTTTCAACCAAAAGCGTCTGGGAGGTTCTGGCTGCCTCCGAACCCGCCGAGCGTTTCCTTCTTTTTTTATGACAGGTCAGAAGACAAGTTGTCATTGAACCCCCCCACCCCCACCAACCCTCAACCCCCCCAGGCTGACTGTGTGAGGCTGAACAGCTCCTCGCCGGCTCATGTGCAGACTCCAGTCTGGCCAAAAACTCGGGGTGTTACTTCAGTCCAACCAGCATAACAAGAGCTCGTTGGGCCGCATCCTGCTTGTGCTGAAAACCAGATGGGTGGCCCCCTCGGCGCTGGCGCTGAGGTCTCCAAGCACGCCACCAGAGAGCGCCAAAGTACACGACAGTTTGGAAGTGTCACCAAAGATTCTCCAGGGGGGCTGGAGGAAGCGTGGTGGCCTGAACACATAATGACTTGTTGTTGTTGTTGTTGTTGTTGTTGTTGGGACCGAGGAGCGCAGATATGATCCGGTACCAGAGGGAGGCGGATGCTGACTCAGCAGTTGGAGCCAAAACTAAAGTTTATCCTAGAACTAAATTACAAATCAAGATGTGCAGATTTCCAGTTAAGAAAAAAATAAATAAAATAAAACCCACAACTGAGTTCAGAGGAGACACTCGGTGAACTTTACGGAGGATCACTTTTCACCTGAAGCGCCCCCCCTCGCAGAGGTCACATAAACAGTTTGTGTGTTTGTGTGTGCGCAATCCTTCAAACGCAGTGTTTGTGTCTCCTCATAAATTCTTGTTTGTTCTTCTAAAATGATTGCATAACACCAGAGCGAAAACCAGAATCTGAATCGCTGCTGCTGCAAAACTACTCAGCAGCTTCGGCGAGCGAACCACGATCACTAAGTTCAAACCTTCTTTTTAAATCCAAAACTTTGTTTAACCAGGAATTAAATATTATTCTGGGGGAAAAAAATTCAATGTTTTTCTCATAATAAAATGTTCTTTGTCTCATTAAGAGATAAACTACGGAAGCCTGAACATGACATGACAAAATAATTTATTGTTTCTTCAAATTAATAATTTGTGCACACAAGATACACATTTTTGTGCAGAAATTGTTTTTTTTTTGTATTCAGAAGCTAGTATGTTATGTGCACAAGTTATTATCTTGTGTGCACAAGTTAGCATTTTGTACAAACTTCTAAAATGTTAAATCTGCACACAAGATTCTCATTTGTGCACACAAGACACTAACTTGTGCACACAAGATGCTAAATAGTGCAAACAAGTTACCAATTTTTGCAAAACGATGCTAATTTGTGGACACAAGATAATAACTCGTGCAAACATGATACTAATTTCTGCACAAAAGTTAGTGTTTTGTGTGCAGAAATTAGTATCATGTTTGCACAAATTACCATGAAATGTTAACTTGTGCACGCAAGGTGCTAATTTCTGCACACAAGATGCTAAAGAATGCAAACAAGTTACCAATTTGTTCACACAAAATACTAATTTGTGCACAGATACTAGTACCTTGTATTCAAAAGTTAGTATTTTACGTGCACAAGTTATTATCTTGTGATCACAAGTTAGCATTTTGCACAAACTTTTAAAATGTTGACTTGTGCACATAAGATACTAAATAGTGCAAACAAGTTACCAATTTTTGCAAAACGATGCTAATTTGTGAACACAAGAAACCAATTAGTGCACACAAGATACTAACTTGTGCACACAGGATACTAGTTTGTCTGCACAAAATGCGTGCAAATAACATACAAATTTGTGTACATAAAATGAAAACTTGTCCACGCAAGTTGGTATTTTGTGCAAAATGCTAACTTGTGGACACAAGATTCTTATTCGAGCACAAAAGATACTAATTTGTGCATGAAAGATGCTTTTTGTGCACACAGGATGGTACTTTTTCCGCAAAAAATCTGAAAACTGTGTGCAAGCAAATTACTAATTTGTGCACAAAATATAATAATTCATCCATACAAGTTAGTACTTATGCACACAAGGTACTAATTTGTGTGCACAAAGTGCTACTTTGAGGGAACATTTTTACTTAGATTTTTTTAAAACAGGATTTTTTGAAATGATCAAAAACGTCATTTGAGAATCAAAAAGAAAAACTTTTTATTTAGATGGACAAACTTTTGAAGTAAGATTTTTTTTTTAATTTTGTTCATATTTTGCCTTAAAATGAATCATTTTCTCTTATTACGCCAGTTTTTAGTCACTGAAATAAACTACAATTATGTTAATAAAAAAAAAAAGAATTTGCTTAGAACCAGGAAAACTCATTATAACAGCTAATCTTTTAAGATTATTCTGAATGTTTCTGTGACTCTAGATTTGGATGTGAGCTGATGGGCCTCCCGTCATTATGCTAATTCCTGCAGGTGTGCGGGTCCCGTTCCTCCGGAGTTCTTTATTCTAATTGCGAGACGTGCCTGAGAATGCAGAGAATGTAAAAACATAAAACCAGTAGGAGGCTTTTTATGTTTTGTTTTTTCTTACAATCCATATTCAGGGAAATCCTGAGAATGTTCCCAATCTGACCCTCAACCAAACATGTGGAGATGGTGCAGATCTGCACTCCAGAATGAGTCCGCGCTCAGATTGGCTCTATTATGTCTTGGAATAATGTAAAACAGCTTTCCCGGTTCGCTCCGTTTCTGGTCCTGTTTCCAGCTTTCTGGCTTCAAAGTTGGACTTTGAAATGCAGCCATAGCAGCGGCGGCGGCGGCGGCGGCGGGAGTCTGACTGACTTTGCTCTGGACTGGGGGGCTGAGGGGGGTATTATCCTATTCTATCCAAAAATAATATCTGTGGAGACACAATACTATTAAATGTGCTCCAATTGTGGAATATTCTTGAAAATAAAATCCTGCAGATTCATACAAAAACAACTGCAGCTAAAAAACATTTTATCCTTAAATTGTAACAAATTAATTCTGAAAAAATATCAATTTTCATATTTTACTACTAGAAGACATTAAAATTTGAATATCTCCCAACTGCTGCCTCCTACTGAATGAACTCCTATGAGGATCTACAGAAGACATCTGGGGCTTTTTAATGCAGAATGTGAGGAGGCGGAGCCATGGGAGTTGTAGTTTTTGGTAGAAATTTTGCACCAGAAATGTTTTCTCTAAAGTGAGTTATTTCTCAATTTTTTTTTAGAATTTGTATCAGCTGATTTGTGTTTTTTTTATATTTAGAAAAATATTTTACAGTTTTAAAAATTTTTTTATGTGAAAAAAGTGAAAACATGTTTGTTCTATTCTCTATTTATGCTACTTAATTAACTGAGAAATTCTAAATTTCCTCTCTCTTTGAGATCGATAAAGTTTCATTTTACTCTAAAAAAAATTGAGGAAAATGTTTACACTTTAAAAATCAAATCGTGAAAAAATTAAGAAAAAAATATTTTAAGTTTTTTCTACTTTCTTAGTTTAGAAAAACATGATTTATGGACCAGACTTTTTCCCCTAAAAAAATAATAATATTGGCAAATTTTTTTGGATAATTTGACAATTTTTTCTTAAAATTTATATTTAAGGAGCCTTGCAGCATTAATTTAAAAAAAAAAAAATCTTGAAATAAAAAAAAATTCTAAAAAAAAAAGCAAAAAGAGTATAACATAAATATATTTTTTTCTACTCTATATAGATTCTTTCAATGTATTTTTATCATTTTTTGCTTTGTATTTATAAAAAAGTAAATTTTGCAAATCCGCCATCCGTCTGAGTCGCTTCAAAGACGAGAAAACCAAAGAAAACTTCAGATTTTATGAGGAAAATTATTTTAACATTAAAAAATTAAGTTACAAAATATCTGTTTTAATTCTCAACAATATACAATCACAATGCCAATTTCACTCACTGTTGTCTGTTTGTCCCTTCAAAACAAAAAAAAAAAAAGAGTTCATGACTTTTCTGAACGCAGAAACCCGATGGGTTCGATTCCTGCTGACGAGAAGACGAAGAAAAAGAAGCAAAAGAATTTTTACATGGAGAAACATAAGCACAGTTCCTGGTTATTATACTTGTTGATCATTAAATAATACAAAGTTTTTTTGTTTTTTTTTATGACAACAATTACAAAAAAAAAAAAGTCAAAAATGGACACAAAGAACATGAAGGCAGAATAGAATCTCAGTGCTGCAAAGTTTTGTAAACAGTTTGTAAGAAACTATTTGATTTAGGTCAAAAAGTGTGACGTTTCCGTGGCAACACATCAAGAAAATGAGAGATAATGCAGTAAAACAAAAAAAGATGGGGGATATCCTAATATTTGCAGAATGAAAAACAAATGATAAGCCTGGATGGAGGAGTGAAACGGCGAGCCCTGCCGGCAGACGCCCGCAGGTGAACCTCAGGAAACGGCGAGCCCTGCCGGCAGACGCCCGCAGGTGAACCTCAGGTAAG